>OZ026625.1:31404583-32059583 GCA_964020975.1 Hermodice carunculata | reverse complement strand
TTTTATTTGTTTATGATTTAAACCAAGCAGAAGTGTTCATACTACAAGCTATGAAAAACACAAACAAGCGTGCAAGCGTCGCTGTTTTCACGACAGTTCCATCGTTTCCGGCATGTCGATCAAAGTTTTTCTTGAAAAAAAAGAGGATTCAGACATACAACTGACGTGGAAAATATGCTGTTCTTTGTAATGTACGGAAACTCAAGCGCTTCACGCGTAAGCATTGTTTTTAAATAAAGAGTGAAATAGTGAATTTGAAAGTTTCAGTAAACATATTATTTGCAATTAGCAATTACGAAAATACATTGTAAGCGAGTCACAAAAGCAATGAGGACTTGTTTAATTTTATCTGCTGTGAAAAAAAAATTGCAAATCGAGGAGTTCACCGGCCAAGCGGAAATGCCTCGAATCTATTCAAATTATGTATTAACGAAAAGGAACAATGGATCTCAATAGAAGTTTGGTGTTTTGAAGATCTCTCCCATTTCAGGATGCTTAGTTTAATGTGTGACTGCAAAAAAATGACGGTGCTTTAAAATGCTAATCACGCCTATTTCATAAGATGTCATTAAAATCATGTGTGCCTGCAAAGTAATTTAAAAGTTTCAAAACTGTGCTTCCTGCATAGGATTTTGCAAGTAATGCGGAATATGTACATATTACGCCTGTGTCAATGAAGCTGTGTGTCCATAAGCAGATGACAATCAGCCACAAGGCACCGGTCGCGGTTGGAACTACCAGAGAACACAGGAGGGAAGGTCACGTGACTATGGACATTCCCCTGGCAAATTTACCTAATCAAGCACGGCCATTGGCGTCCGAAGAATGACCCGTGTTTTCGATCTGTATCAACTGAATAAGGTCAGCGTGCTCCCTGAGGTGAAAGTGCCTGAGGTGGTGGCATTGGGTTGTGATTTTGTCTATCATGCTGAACCTGTTTTTAAGTGCAGATGTGAATGATGGAATTGGATTGTCAAGGCAAACAATATTTTTAAAAAGTGATTTAATTTATTGACACTATCAAGGTGAAAGTGAAAGTACCAATATGCTTGTTTTACTTACACACCAGATATGTTGTAAAAATGGCATTTTCCATTTTTGGCATATTTTAATTGTAATAAATTCCTATAAACTACCATGTCTACCCCGATATGGGTTTTTTCTCTTGTTTCTTGTGACTTTTTTTATTATTATTATTATTTCTTAAAGCTGTGGTATTGCCTCTTATCCAGCTGGCCAGTTGTGCCAGGCCGGGGATTTCCCAAAAAGTTTCTTCTTTCTCTCATTTCCTACTGTGCCTCTGAAACCTTTTCCTATATAAATTACTTTATTTTGCTGTTTGCCTCACAAGTCTGGTCCCAACTGTATTTTTTTCTTTTGGACTGCCCGGCTAGAGCGGGATTGAAATTCAAGCATTGCAGTATCGCTCAATACCAAGCACACTTGTGTTTATGCTGTAATTTGATTAATAAGTGCATAACAATACAAATTTCTTTAAACAAAGAGAAGGGATTTATTCTTCGGTTCATTATATCAAAAATGGTGGCATGACGGGCAGATCTAAAAGGATGAAGGAGAACTTGGTAGAAATAGGTGAGAGATTTCCTTTGCATCAAAGACAACATCTCGATAGCTATTTAAAGTTTTCCGAAATTTTTGTTTTGTTTTTTTTCTTTGATACCCAAAACAGCATGGATGAAGCAATGGAAGCACGTGTTCCTGCTAAAACACTGTTACTCAACAACTGGGTTGCATTTCGCAGAATGTACAACCCTTTCCTTAAGAATGGGGCTGCAAGGTCTCGCTTCACAAGTGAAGAATCTCAGTGGCACAGGAGCCAGAATTTTAAGAGCTGGATCAGATATAGATTGTAATGGTCTGGCTGCATATGATGATTCAGACACGAAAAAGCACTCTACTATTTTCAGACATAAGTGACACTCAGCATGGCCTTCAAACCTAAAAAGATCAAAGATGAAAAATAGAGAATCTGTGCGGTAATTTTTGAGAACAAAAAACTGCTTGTACAAGTTAAAGAAGCATGCAATTTTTCAAAATTCAAAAATTTACGTCCCAATGTAGAAGGTGCGTTTTAGAATTCACATCCACAGAATTTTGCGCAATTGTGCAGATAATAGGGTGATGAGCTATGAAATATATAACAAGATCACATATATTTGTGAAAGCCCTTAAAAGCTGCCAGAAAATCAAGTTATCATTTGACGGTGACTCGGAGTAAACAGCCCACACGACAGCACTAGACTGGATGTTATTTGCTCCTGTTGGCACACAAGAATCTTATTAAAGTGTGTGTGTCAACGCACACTTTTCTGTTTTTCTAGGAATTCTTTATTTCTTTCTTTCTTTCTTTCTTCTTTCTTTTTTTCTTTCTTTCTTTCTTTCTTTCTTTCTTTCTTTCTTTCTTTCTTTACCGGCAAATTTGTCCGACATTTCATTTGAAAAGTATTACATGTAGAAACTCCAAACTTTGCACAATTATACTTCTATGGATAAAGTCTGGCCTTTTTATAATGAGAGGTCATGCTTTTGAAAATTATGCAAATGAGGGCTAATTAAAGTTTTGAATCTTCAATATCTTATATACTATAGTAGATGTGGTCCTGAGTGTATAGGAGTTCGATCATAGCAAGGTAAAGGTCATCTCAAATGTCAAGGTCATGTCAAGGTCAAAGGTCAATTTTAAGCCAAAATGTCATTTTTGAGGTCAAGGTTCACTTCAGGTAGAGGTCATCTCAAGGTCAAAGGTCATTTCAAGGTTAAAGGCCACTTTCCTTTGTGGCCTTCTTCTAGCCATAACTTGGTCAATTTTTATCTAATTTTGATCATGTTGGGCTCATATTGTAGCTATTGTAACCCTGCATATTTTAAAATTTATGTGTGACCTCTAATGGTCAAAGGTCAAGGTCATTTGAACCTTTGAAAGTTTCATCCAGTCACAACTTGGCTATTTTCCATCCAATTCTAATCATGTTAGACTCAAATTGTAGGTATTGCAACACTGCACATTTTTATAAGAACACGTGACCTCAAAAGGGCAAAGGTCAAGGTCATTTGGCACTTTGAAAGTTTCATCTTGCCATAACTTGGTAAATTTTCATCCGATTTGGTTCATGTTCATGTCAGTTTAACTTCTAATAGGGGGTTCCTAACCATTGCGCATGTAATGAATCTAAAACAAAAGTTGTAGCAATTTGAATTATGCTAAATAGCACCATTAGAAATTTTAAATCTTAAGTAACTTCAAAGCTGTAATAGATAGAGATGCCATTCCAACTTCTACTCCTGTGTTATGGAATAGTTGTACATTGCCATACCAATATGCTTTGAAGACACACCACTGATTTGCTATGCAGCAAATCATCTTTTCTAGTTTGTGCTACATCAACACGCGTCTCTGCAAGTGCAGCTTTTGATTGGGCAACCTTACGCTTCCTGCGACCTGGTGGGTGCAATATTTGCTCAAATATTAAAACTTTTTTACATCTTGGACACAAGTCAGCAAAGGGACCATCCACGGCAAGATCCACCTGGATCAGTCCTGCGATCGACTGCGTATTGTTAATAGCTTATCCGTTGATCCAGTTTGGTGACTGACTGTCTATTGTCTTGCGGTTTTACCTGTGAAACTGGTGTTTTTGCTGTCAGCACACTGCTGTAACCACACATATACTGAATCGGTAACCCTCAGCCACTCGCACTTCTTTTAATCTTTAACATACGGCCTTTATAGATGATATGATTTACCACTGTGGTAGACACTTCATCAATACAGTATCATGGTTCGCAGATCAATTTTATCACCCTGGCTGACACTGCATCAATACAGTATCGTGCTTGATATGTATTTTATGTTCGGAACGAGCGGGACTCGTATCTGCAGCCTTTGGCACCAGTCGCCAAGCTGAAATGAGAAACGCACATATCCACTCGACCAAATCCCCATTCCTAAAAAATAATGGTTCAATGGAGGTAGTTATGTGCGAGTGCCATATCAACACGGTAATGCAGTATATTTACTGAGTTGGCATTTATTTCCAGAATCGGTAAATTTTACCACTCTGGCAGACACTTTATCAATACGGTATCACGGTTCATATATCAATCTTGCCTCTCTGGCAAACATTTCATCAGTTGCAATCCCATTGGTATGTTTATTTATCATTAATCACAGCTGTGTTACGCAGGCAAGCTGCAGGATACAGACTGGAGGTTAAAGATTTCCATCCCCCGTCAGGCAGGGACGTAGCACGTAACAACAGCCCTTACAACACACATGGTTGACATGAATTTGTTAAGAAATATAACCGTTGTGAAGTAATTTATTTATTATGTAATACCCCTTATATTTTTGAAAACCGTTTCTATTTCCTCTCTTGCAGTTGATTTTTTCCACTCGAAACAAGCATTTTTACAAACAACTCTCAAAATATCACTTCAATTGTGCAATGTCACTTCTGTGGCATGATCAACAACTCAAGTGTGCTCGAGTATGAATATACGTGGTGTCGTTTTTACAATTAGTTCATATATATTTGAACTTCTATTTATAATTGTTACATCACTGGTAGTGTGTAACCGGCTGTGAAAGTTAAGCAAACTTAAAGATTTTTTTCGAAAAAAAATCTTTAAGTTTGCATAACTTTCTATGTACGTGTGGACGGATGTGTATGTATGTTCAAAATACACCCCTTGGAGGGGCCAGGGAAATTTAAAAGGGGAATCATTTTCTGGGGAATCACATACTTGGAAATATTGCTTTACATTTTGAAATAGGCAATTCAGTTCCAACTGGAGATGAAGAGAACAAACTATAAGCTCTGATATGGGTGCAGGCTATGAGTAACGGATTATTTATATTTAACTACTGTTAAGTGGACTGGAGAATTTGGAGGAACAGTAAGAGCATGTGTAATGTCACTGCAATTTTCGAAAAACAAGGACCAGAGATTTATTATCACATAAAAACAGTATAATCTATTTAACTTTTGCCCATTGTCATGCTATTTCTATTTGGCGTGTTATATAAGAGGAGAGTATGAGTATACTTGCAATGAATCGGGCAACACTTTTTTTACTATATCCTTTTCAAGATTTAACTTTTCCAAGTAAAAATGTATCATCAACAGACAGAGGAAAACTTACCTTACAGAGAACGTACTGGACGAAATGGACAAATACGCGACACATGGAACATAATTTGAGGGAAAATTTACCATGACTGTTATAGTAATACAAGTCTTATTTTGTGTACCTCAATTTTTCATTTCGGCGTAGTTTCATTGTCATAGAAAAAGTAATTTACCTGCGTTACTTGTTGCAATAAGTTCGCCATTACAAAATGATGCAGATTTGAATTGGGAACGACTATACAAGGAGAAACTGTACAGTCTACAGTTTGGGAACTAGGCAATAGAGGTACATGTTACAAGATTCTTATTTGTCTATGTATCCAATATATTCGTAGCGAAAGTGCGTACTTGACAATACTATTTTTATTACTGTCCCTGGTTTGTTGTACACACTGGAACTCACCATCCCTATGTTGTAACATCTTACTTATCAGTGAGCCAGGAAAAAAATATACCTGACTTTTCTTGTGTTGAAGAGACATCAGCTGGCAGGAAATGCAAGGAAAATGAGGGCAAATCTTAATTGAGCAGCTTATTTTTCGCCAGAATGTAGTTTACAGATTCATACCAGAATGACTATCTTGGAATGCAATTCTACATAGTATTAACGATGGTTGTTATGTTTCTGACAAAATTTCCTCCAAATAAATACCTGTTTTACTGGAAGCAAATAGTCAAGTTTAACATCTTTCAATGCACGACTGCTAAATTGATTTTGTGTTATGCGGCCCATTGTTTTCATTTTATGTATGCACAATAAAAGGAATCTCCTTGTTAGTGGCACCCATTTTGTTTCAGATTGATCATACACTTATGAAAGTTCCGGTGATGTGCAAAATATCAATCTGAAATTTATTGCAGCTGACACCAATTTTAAATGTTACGCTCCCACGTAACGCAACAGTCGCAACTGTTTAACTCATTCCACCCTAATGACGCTTTTCCCCACTAATATCTAAATGTCGTCTGTTAATTATATTTTACTAATTTAGGGATTATTTTTCAAAATTTTTGGATGATACTTGCATAGAAGACCATTCTATATGTCCATGGTCAACAGCTTTCCTTAGCGCGCTCTGGGCGCCCAGAGCGCGCTAAGGAAAGCTGTTGACTCGGTCTTCTGTCAGGGTGGAATGAGTTAATTCCGCACGATTGGGCCCAACAAATGTATACTTAGTATTAATACCAGTTTATGACCTTGCTAGATTCGCCGTGCCTAACAATCCATGACCATTGAATATTTACCACACTATGTGTTACCGCAGTGGTTAAAGCACAAATAGCAAATTAAATGGTAAATTAAATAGTTTACTTGAAAAAAGCGGGTTTGAATTGATGCCTGAGGTAAAGCAAGGGACAGCTATAAACTATACATTGTTTTGTTCTTATCTGTCTATCTATCTATCTATCTATCTGTCTATATATCTATCTATCTATCTATCTATCTATCTATCTATCTATCTATCTATCTATCTATCTATCTGTCTGTCTGTCTGTCTATCTATATATCTGTCTGTCTGTCTATCTATCTATGCGGGGTGGGTGTAGGATTCTTAACAGGGAGTTCGATTGTGTATCTATCTATCTATCTATCTATCTATCTATCTATCTATCTATCTATCTATCTGCCTGTCTGTCTGTCTGTCTGTCTATCTATCTGTATGCCTGTCTGTCTGTCATTCTATGCGGGGTGGATGTCGGATTCTTAACAGGGAGTTCTCTATCTATCTATCTATCTATCTATCTATCTATCTATCTATCTATCTATCTATCTATCTAACAATACGGGGTGGATGTAGGATTGTTAACAGAGAGTTCGAATGTGTATCGTTTGAAACTGCGAGGAATGCGCACCGGCAGAGCGGCAGAGCGTGTGGGAGGCGGCTGGCCACCCTGGCATTGCAAGAACTTTTCAGGAAGAGGGGAGAAACGGCGCGTATTGATGCCTTCTCACCCTCAAATTTATCTTAGTATGCAAGGTTTAAAAACTCAATTTCAGCTGATTAAATATATATTTTAAAACACGATGATATACATTTAATATCATTTATCTCAAAATTTTATTACCTACTTCGCTGGTTTTGCCAAATGTCAAAGTCCCCAGCCTGATCACTGGTCATGTGCCAGTTACAGCTTTGCACATTATCATTCTCCTGGGAAGTTGTGCTGCAAAGTAGGATACAAACTTGTCTAGGATTTGCTTTTGTCGGTGTATTTTCAGTGGAGCAAGTGAACTTAGTCGGTCTCATACAAACATACATATATAGCATAGGTGCACAAAGGACCTAACGTTGCACGAATCTTCTTTCTTTCTTCCGTTCTTCCTTCATTGGGGAATGTTGGTTCTTTCCGCCCCCCCCTCCACAGTATATTGTTGATTTCAAAGCAAAACAAATATATCATGAAAAAGCGAATTGTGCTGTTTCAGTTGCTCGCTCTCTCCTTCCCTGTCTTTCTCTTTCTCTCTGTGCCTATCTGTCTCTCTCTATATATATGTAAGTACACAGATCTATATATATAATATATGTATATATATATATATATATATATATATATATATATATATATATATATATATATATATATGAAGAGATATATACATACATTCATACACACGTACATACATACATACATGCATGCATGCATACATACATACATACATACATACATACATACATACACGTATGGTCAAGGCTGTTGGACTGATTTGCAGTAAACCAGGTCTAAATCTGTCAGTTGCGTAAAGCTCTGTCCTACTCTCATAAACACGCGCAAAGGCTACTTCGTCACTTCTAACAGTGTGAACAATTCATTTCCAATAGCTCGTCTTATTCAGAAAGTTATTGATTACGCATATCATTCTGGCAGGCGCCTTCTTGTCCATTTTAAATAAAGTTCTGAATACCTGAAGATTAATAATGGAAAAAGCAGAAACCCAGACGCAGTATGAGACTGCTGGTCGTTACTCACAAGTTTAAGGGGGGATGTGTCCATGTGGAGCCAACGTTGCCCGGATGTGTATGTATGCCTGCGCTCAAGTATTGTCATCACAGCAATCTGTTGCTCCTCAGTCTATCGGAGCATTCACATTCACAAGGGACGGTACCTCAAGACTGCAAAAAACAGTTGCATGATATTTGAAATAGAAAGGAAAAAGAATTTTTATTTACTTTCTATGACCATTATGACTTTGAGGTGAAAATCTGAGTGACAATTATGTTATATAACACAGGTAAAGCAATGAAGGCTGTGACTCTTTTATCAATAAACGGAGATTCTAGTGTATTTTAGTACCATCAGCAATTCTGATTATACAGGGTTGTAATAGTAACACTATTGCCAATGACACAATGGTATGCACGTATTCATATGATTATGATAGCATAATATGTCAACGTGCAATTGTCAGATCGAAGCTGGTAATTTTTTTCTGCTCACACTACTATATATGCGATCAAAATGGACCCGGTGACTTGTCGAAGATAAATTTAGTTTCGGATATCTGAAAATGTACATGTCATGTAAACCCAGCCTCGCTCAGGTGTGTCGTTTTCACATGACTATGCAATACATGTCTGAAAAATATCGAACTTGTATCTTGTGTGGCTCTCCCAGATTTTGGAAGCAAATGCAATCCCCATGTAGCTATTATGAAAATAAATCCAATATTTTGTAAAATCTCATACAAAACGTTAAGTCATTGCCGAACGATATCCTGGATTGAAGGAATAGTTCGGTTCATGCCTGGATACAGGCAAATAGGACGCGTCGTGGTTCACCTGCCGCTGTAAAATGTCCATCTCTAAAAATACCTTAAAAATATGCTGAAAAGTAAATGTATATGTATATATATATATATATATATATATATATATATATATATATATATACATACATACATATATATATATATATATATATATATATATATATATATATATATATATATATATATATATATATATATATATATATATATATATATATATAGTTTCTTTATTATCCTTTAGACTAATTGGCCAATTAGACAAAAGTGGCATTATACCTGGACTAAGATCAAGTCATTCCACTCTTTCTTTGGTAGTGAATTTTTGCAAGACCCAAGAGGCGAAAGATCCTAGAGGCTCCAATGATTACGTTTGAAGGGATCATATTCTGTTACTTCAAATAAAGCCACCAGAAAAGCAGATCTTTGTGAGGACTGATAACAATGGAAGTTCGTGGTACAACAATTAGCTATTCAGATCAAAGAAAACGAGATAAACAAACAGTAATTATTAGTTTCGAAACAAAATTTTAAGAGCTAGGAGAGTTCTTACATGGAAAACGACACTAAATTAACTGAATAACAAAGGATAAAAAAACAAATTAAGAGACAGAAATTGAACAAGGTACCAAACGAGTACATACAGAAAGTAAAACCATGTGGTGTAATAAAGAATTAATAAATTTTTTTTCCAGTTTTGAGATACAAAATTATTACCGCGTGTTTAATAAACTAAGAATAAATACCTAGGTCGTTCTTGATCCAAAAGACACCAGAGAATAACTGCAGAAATTCTACGGCAAGCTTTGCACACAAGACTATCTCACAACTGATTGAGAAATTCTAAATGCAATCCTGATATTGACTTTTCCATCCATTGAACATTTTACTATGATCAGATGGACAAAAAGAAATATATACAGAGTAAATAACAGAAGTAGAATCACTTGAGAATCGCATTGGTCTTCATAATAACAGGTCGCCTGGATAGGATGGATTTCCTGCGAGTTTCTAAGATCCTTTTGGAATGATTTAACAAGCGCATCCAGCTCATCAAAGAGGGCTCTTGTCAGTTACACAAAGATATGGCGTCTTATAACCAAAACGGACTGATCTATCACAGATTAAAAACTGGAGGCCCGTTTCACTTCCAAGCCGAGATTATGAATCAGCAGCCAAAGGTAGACCTACGAGAATGCAACTTAAACTTTCTTGTGATAATGATATTACTTGTTTGCCAATATTACAGTGACTGACCACAGCACAATGTACCTGATGTACATATAATGTACTCTCTGTGGGTGAACAGATAGTACAAGAAATTATACATGTTGGGGATTATTTAAGCGAGTAGCCTCATTTACCCCATAAATAAGCATCGTTGTGGATGGTAGCGACAGCCCAAATCCACAATCGTCACACTACACATGTATAGACTAGTGCATGATGTAGAACAGTATGAAAGGCAACAAAAAACATTAACTAGCTTAATGTATATTTTTATGAGTATTTAGTAGTCTGCAAAATGCGTAAATACCTGTTCAACTGGAATTTGAATAAAGCAAGTGATGTACTTGCTTTAGTTTATTTCTGGCACAATGGGATTCCAGATGATTGGGCCAAGATATTTAATGAAAAAGTTTCTTCTTTCAGATTTGGATTTTGTCACGTTAACTTGATTTACAGTGAAATAATTATGAAAAGTATAGTTTGTTTCGAAAAAGACACACCAGGACGTGCTAAATTATTGAGATATTTATATATTTCAATGGATTTTGGAGTTTAGAAGACATAAAAATCTGCATAATCTTTGAAATAATTCTTCAGGGTGGATCATAAAATTGGAAAATGATATAATTGTTATTATTATTGTTTGATAAATAAGCAACTTTTCAGCACAAAGGACTTTACGGACTCAAACACAACACATTGGACAGTTGTATACATGAGGATCAAACAAGAAGGGCGATCGCTGTCAAACACTGACCCTGAGCAAGCACATTTGTTAGGAGGCAATACCCGTGCCAAGATACATTTATGTGGGAATATAATTTTCATGTTGATGACGTTAAAGTGTATTTTGCAATGGAAACAAAAGATATTTTACTCCTGCTTTTTTCCCAACAATGTACAAGTTAATTCTGTTGCCTATTATGGAGTTATTATTTTAGGTATGCCTTCTAACTGGAAGAATAACATGCAGATTTCAAATGCAAATCAGTTTAAAGAAAGACAAAAGTATAGATCGCATAATAAACTGAAAACATACAAGATAAGTTTTTCGCATTTTTTTTAAACAAGACACCAATGACCTCAATTTATTGGTTTGAATTGGAAAAAATGAGCTAATCACTGTGAACTTACTCAAGATGTCCTTAATGACAGTTTCAGCATAACTTATTCATCTGGTTCAATAGATATGAGATCCTATATATGTGTGTGTGTGTGTGTGTGTGTGTGTGTGTGTGTGTGTGTATGTGTGTATGTGTGTGTGTGTGTGTGTGTTCATCGCTGAACCTCTTCGCATTGTAATCAATCAGTCTCTAAATACAGGCATATTTCCTGATAAATTAAAGAAAGCAAAAGTGATCCCAATTTATAAGAAAGATGATGAATCCTTGTTCTCAAATTACCGACCGATATCATTTCTACCTGCCTTCTCAAAAGTCTTCGAAAAGATAATTTTAACCAAGTATATGATTATTTTCAGAATAATAAGCTCTTTTATGGTAGCCAATATGGTTTCCGTGCAGGATATTCCACAGAATTTGCTGCCATAGAGCTTCTTGATAAAATAATACAACAAATGGATAACAACCAACTCCCAATTAGTATCTTCATAGACTTGTCTTAAGCATTTGATACTTTAGATCATCAACGTCTACTTGCAAAGTTAAAATAATATAGAATTAAAGGTCTCTCCTTAAAGTTGTTTGAAAGTTATTTAAGTAGCCGTAAGCAATATGTAGAATTTGATGACACAAGGTCTGAACTGCTGCAAATTACTACTGGCGTACCACAAGGTTCTATTATAGGACCTCTCTTCTTTATTATTTATATCAATGATTTAGCACACGCAAGTGAAATATTTGACCTAGTAATGTACGCAGATGACTCTCCTCTTTCTACAACCCTAAATGCTTTCAACACAAACACGAACATGGACATAGACAACAACATAAACTTTGAACTTATGAAAATAACACACTGGTTAAATGCTAACAGATTATCATTAAATGCAACAAAAACAAAATTTATGATATTTCATCAAATGAAGAAAAAATTTAAAATGCCTAACATCAAAATGCATAATGTGCCTTTAGAACATGTTGACTCTTTCAACTTTCTTGGCATCATAATCGATAAACATCTAAATTGGAAAACCCATGTTGATAAAGTAGCTAGCAAAATTTCAAGATCTCTTGGTATTCTTAATAAATTAAAAAATTATCTCCCACTAAGTGCCAAATTAAAAATCTACAACTCACTAGTATTATCCCACATTGACTATGGAATCTTAATTTGGGGTTGTAAGTATTCCAAGATTCAGAAACTACAAAAGAAAGCCATAAGAATTATATCATGTAAAAAATACAATGCCCATACAGATCCACTATTTAAAAGCCTTAAATTACTCAAACTAGCGGACATTTTCACCTTATCCAAATTTAAATTCTATCATAAATATATAAACGTGGAACTACCAGAAAATCTTCAAAGTTTGCCCTTCCAAACAAGTCAAGATATACATAGATATAATACAAGACAAGCTGGTAACATTTATATACCTAGATACAAGCACAGTTATGCTAAAGACTGGTTACGTTGTGATGTGCCTGAGACTATTAACAAGTCTCCAGCCAATTTACGTGAAAAACTATGTACGCATAGTTATAATGGACTAGCAAATTACATAAAAAAAATTATATTGAAAATTATAAGGAAAATTGCATAATTGAGAACTGCTACATTTGTTCCCGAGAAGGTTAACGTTGAAGATTATTTTAGAATTATTATTGCCTTCACCAGAGTGTATGTGTAAGTACTTCATATTATTATGATTTATTATTTATTCGTGGCTGAACATTTTTTTCCCTTCATTCTGCAAATACAGTCGCCATGAAATATTTAGTTAATTTGTACAGGGTGGCCCCATGAGAGCGACAGTTGTCTCTGTCTTAATGGGAGTCTCCCTGACCACAAAATATGTTCATTGATTATTATATTTTATTTCTGTAACTTTTGGGTCGAATAAAACTGTCCTGAGACCTGTGTGTGTGTGTGTGTGTGTGTGTGTGTGTGTGTGTGTGTGTGTGTGTGTGTGTGTGTGTGTGTCAGTGGTTTGGTTTCAGATTCAGAATACTATTCCACAGACGAGCAATTAATGAGACTCAGCGTCAATACAATTTAGCAGTAAAACAAATTTCAGAGGATAATACCAGGAATACTAGATAGTTATTAATTTGCCATGGTCTTAGCGGAAGGTTATAGATTTGTTGCCTCTATAATGAGACAAAGTATTTACTCTTTCGGACAAGAAAAACATTGTTGGCGCTGGAGTCACGGGGCATATCCAAAATATTGTTCTTAAAACATAATTAGAACCGGTACGCAGTTTAGTTACACAATTTCCACACAAACAGGAAGATGGATTATTTTTTGAAACAGTATGTCAGTCCACATATACATGTAAATGATTCATGTCTACCACTGTTCATCCTCGTCATGTTAGCACAAATAACAAAGGTACACACTAAATACTTGTGTGAATTAACGCACTTCACTAATAGACCATTTAGGATCATCTGAGGCAGTTAATGCAGTTTGAAGGAATGAAACAAAAGTATAATGCAAATGATTTTTTTCCTGCAGCGAATATAATATTCCATTTCACCGCTGCAAATCGCAAAGTCTTGCATTATCTTTTGTAGACGGTTGACACAAGAACGAACAGTAGCAGATCAGCCATACATATATATATATATATATATATATATATATATATATATATATATATATATATATATATATATATATATGTATATATATATATACATATATATACATATATATATATCCATACATACATACATACGTGCATACGTATATACATACATACATACATACATACGTATGTATGTATATATTATCACCATATTTAAGGGGATTAATCATTGTACCAGCCACAGTGGCGCCAGTATGACTATTAATAAGAGTTTCACTTCAATTGGCAAGATATAAATTGAGGGGTCGCGGGGTTAAGATGCTACCCTGCCGTACACCATCAGTAACAGCAAAAATATCGGGAAAAAATTCTGCGCCATCAAAATACTACATGTCTTGTGGAACAGCAAAGAGCCAATATGTGCACAATGCACTAAGGTACGTGTCATTCTAGGAGTCTATAATAACTAGTTTCATAGGATTCATACAATTAAATGCCTTTGATGCGTCAAGGGAACAGAGAACAACTGGACTACCTTTTAACGATACAAATGCTTTCAAACTAAAGATACAAATATTATTATAGTGTTTGGATTTAAAGCCAACTGATTACCATATTACCATATTCTATATTAAAGTGAATATATATACCCATCTCTGGGGCTTTTTTTTTTTTTTTTTTTTTTTTTTTTGTCTTTGGCTTGGGTGATTTGCAGACTCACACCTGAGACTTGGCATTCAGAACAGGTCCCTGCTCACACTTACTGCCTCCCTGCACTTGACTGGTCATCAGCAAGAACAATGAAATGGCCATTATCAGCATAACCTCTTTTGGAATTAGAGAAAAAAATTTACCACATTTTTTAAATCACATAGCCTGGTCAATAGGAATGGGCATCACTGCAATGCGTGTTATAGCTACATGTATGATATTATGACTCGCCCATAAAGTTTGTTGTCATGCTGTCATTCGAAACATTTTATAACACAATTGGTGATTGGTCAGCTGAATACAGCATTCCTATTGGGAGGTTGCTTTGGATGGCTTCAGGCTATGGAGCCTTTTGGAGCATTTTCAGCATAAATTGCCTTATTAAATAAGTTTTTGAAATTTCGAAATACAAAACAGATTAATTCAGATATTTATCCCTTATCACATAGACTTCAAACTAATGTATATTAATGCAAATTTTAATTCTGTTGAGGATCATGATGCTTCCTACATGCACTGTACATCACATGACCTAAACTTGCTTTTGTGTCATGCATGTAAAGTTCCTGATACCTTATGCATGCTTGAGCACGTGAAGTACCTAGTAATTTTCAGTTACCCTAAACGTGCTCATGCATTAGAAGATGCCATCAGCCAATTTAATGAGAGTCATGATGAAAATATTACCATCACAAAGTCCAAGACTTTTTGCCCTACTCGTTGGGTGGAGAAACATTTCGTTCTTGAAGATCTCCACGATCTCTATCATCCAATCATCCATAACCTCCAGGACATAGTACCTACAAGCACAACCCACTGGGTCATCAGTTCAAGCTGAGGCTTTTGGTTTACCCAAAGTTTTGAGTTCCAGTGACTTCCTTGCTGCCTTTGAGAGCGTAAAATATATGTTTGGGTACGTATAACCTACATATTAATATTTACCAGAATGTGTCTAAAAATAACGCATTGTATGCCTACATGTATATGGAAATGTGAATTGTAACTATTCAGCTTCTATTTTGTGGCAAAAATCAAACAAAACAGCCTGAATATTGTCGGCTTAGAGACCAACTCTAGAACCTGAATTCCAGTGTCTTGTTCTAGGATGTCAGTACGAAATTTGACTCTGGAATTTAGGTTTTTAGAGTTTAAGTCTGTGAGCGTATAATACTATCAGGGATGCATGCATCCATTCCAATTCCATGGAGTATATTACAACTGTATCTTTGCAATCATACAATTTGATTATGAACATATGCGAGCGTAAAAGCTCAGTTATGAAAGTTTTCCTATTTTCTAGGAATTCAGACTTTTGGACCTGTTTCCTGCAAATTAGGTTAATGTAAAACTTACTTAAGGTCAGGCAAAAAAATTAATTTCATACTTTTTGGTCATTTGACACTGTCATCGCAGAAAGCTTTACATGTTTATTCTACATTAGCGTGCACACACATTTTGGAAAGCATTTTACACACAGTCAACTAATACGGTAGCCCATCAAGTTCCAAAGCCACCACTATATGCAGGTATAAAAGCCATAGATAGTACAAATGTTGATGAAAATTAAAGGCAATACACTGAAGCCCTTCTGTTACAAGTGGCTCAGTCCACAAACACTGCTTTACAGTGATAACTCCAAGTAGCATATTTCCCTATATCATGTAATATTTCATTATACTTATCAATTTGACTATCTTATTTTTCTGTTCTGACAGTTTCACCGAACAACTCAGCATCCTGTTACAAGAATCCACAATGGACATACTACTTGCTTTTGAACAGCTCTAGCCAGTAACACAAACACTTATCAAAGAAAGACATAATGCAGACACCGTGTTTGCAGAAATCTTCAAAGAAATGGCAAAGAAAGCTGCTGTTACTGGTGGCACTATACAGAGACCATGGACATGTGCGCGCCATGCAGTCATGGGCCTGTGTCTACTGCCGCACAAAGTGAGCTATCTCACACAGGAGTTACAAGAAACTTTATAAGTGTCCTTATATGTTTCACAAACGTGACATTCCTAGCCCAATCACTTTTCACTACAAGTGACTTTGTGGAAAACTCTGTGGGATTATTTATATATATATATATATATATATATATATATATATTCTGTTATAGATCTTCCCTATCAATATTCGTGTAGTCCGGTAACTTTATGTTGTTGGAATGTGTGTCAAATCAATTTTGATATTTTCATTTTGAGGCATGATTTCTTGCCTGTAATAAATAACATGTTAAAAAATTCCTAAACGTTAAATATAGTTGGCAGATTTGCGAGTATAGTATCAACTTAATATATGCCAATACTGCATAAATCGGAAGATTTTTCTGCGACTAATTTGAGTGATATTGAATTATCCCATCTTCCGATAAAATAAACATTTTTTTTTATTATTTTGATACCATAGTTTATATAGAGAAATACGCTGAAATGAAAAGTGAAATTTTGCATGTCCAACTTCTTTAAAATCAGTCGGATTTTATATTTTGACGATTCGAAGAAATATGAAATAAATTGTGCTGAATATTATCGTACAGAGTATCTATGGTTTTCATAAGCCTGGAAATGGCCAACACATGGCCTGACGTGGACAGCACGAACAACACATTCGTCCAGGGCATCTCCTTGACCAGTGGACCTTACACAATCACCCCACCAATGGGTGCCTATGAACTGGGGCCAACCAACAATAAAATACCATTCCAGCTTGCGGCGGCAGGACACTGGGACTTAGTCACTCAGACCAGCTACATCTCCATAGAGGCAAACCTGGCAACCCAGCACCCTGTCATTGTGATCGCAAAACCTACATACTTTGCGGACATCATGGCCTCCAGGCTGCCATCAATCCTCGGCTGGGGTGACAGTCACACAGTTCTCAAACAGGACTACAACCAGGTGCTGTCCATTGTTACGATCAGCTGCCTGAATGAGGTCCTGCTCCAGTGCCCTGGCCTCGTGGAAGACGACTACGTCTTGACATCAGTGGGGACCGCCTCGAGGGGTTATGTGCTCGACAGCTTCTTCACGAAGGTGCTGCCTGGCTATAAGGTTTTCTATGAGCCGAGGAGCATTATCTGGCTGCCCATGAGTGAGCCTCAGATTTAGCAGGTTGACATACGCCTCACTGACCAGGATAGATACCTCATGGACTTGCATGATGAGATGCTCATGCAGACCATGGTGGCCCATGACCCTCCAGTGTAACATGGCGCACCATTTGAAGCCTGTCCATTTTTTGACAATACAGCATACACGAGATACATCTGCCAAGGCACACAACTCTGAAAATTGCCAGTGCCAGCCTTTGATAGCTCCATATGGTCTTCGCAGTCATGCCATCTGCCTGCAGCTCTGCGATCTAGGACGTCATCTGCGGTATTGTGGGCCACTTCCTCACCTTGGTCCACCACTTTCGGCAGCAAAACCAGCCAGGTGGCCACTGTGGCTACAAAGGGCACTCAGGATTGAGCAGTTCAAGAAGGGCCCCGGCTCCTGGAACAGGGCTAGCAGGCTGTCCTTGGGGTGGTCCAAAGTAAGGCCAAGGATCTCATGGCAAGGGTCCTGGCATGCGTGTCTGAGCATGTCATTAAGGGCCTCTCTGCTGACCAATGGCAGGCAGCCTGAGCAACCATGCCTAAGAGTTCTTGGCTGCCCGGCTTAACCTTGGGAACCTGGTCTGGGGTGAAGGTATCGGGTTACCTGGTATTGAACAGGAGGGGGCATAATGAGTAACAACAATGGCATCCTTCATAGACATAACACCCAACATCCTAGATTTGCACGAGGAGCCCCAGAAACCTTCGAGCATCAAGAATGTGGAGCCTTATGATTAAAGTGCAACCCAGCCCCATGTGCGTCAAGCTACTGGTCTGCAATTTCAACCAGTGGTCCCTCCCCTGCAATACTTGGCTGGAGATCACTGGACAACTGACCAAGGCAGACAGCAGCGCATATGCCTCGACTGACAAGGTAGCCCTCGAGACCAGTCACCTCAGCCTGTTTGACTCTCTCCACCTTGTGGCCAATGGCCAACCAGTCGAAGCCCTGAAACAGGACGCGGACATCACCGCATAGATTCTTGGGCTTGCCTGCTATTCCAACAATTTTGCAAAAACGGCCGGCTTAAGCCGTTTCTGGTTCAAGGATACATCCGGCTAGGCAGACAGTCAACGCTACCAGCTGATAACCAAAAGGTACAACCGGCGTGGTGGATAACTCCAATCACAACCTAGAATTTGTGCTCCACCGGGTCATCATGGCCAGCAATGGTGGCTACTTCTCGGTGAAGACACCCTCAGCACCCTGTTTGGCTTCTGCCGTGACATGTGCAAGGTTATGTACGGAGTGAAATGGCAGATGTTTCTCCAGCGACAGGTGACTGACGACGAAATTATCCACAGAAAGGATGGCGTGGACATGGGGAAGGTCACCCTCACATGGCTCTCTTGGAGGGTCCTGACCATCACCTTGATGTCGCTGCTCAGGCTCAGGAGTCTATGCTGGCACATAACAGCCTAACCGCCTATTGGCACTCGGGCCAGATAAACGCTCTGGCTCAACAAACCAGCAGCAGCTTGAACTGGAAAATCAAAGGGGAGAGCAGCATAGAGCACCCCTGACATGTCAAGCAGGAAACCAGACTAGTCTTCGACGTGCTAGACCTCAAGGACATCAGTTTAATGCGCGGCACACAGTGCTATCCCCAGAGCTCACTCGACCTAAATTTCGCGGAGGGGCAGCACTCATGGCTCTACTGCTGGCGAACCAGCTTCATGGGCTGTGACCAGGATGTGGACAGCGGCCTGCAAATCTCCGCCCCGAATTTGCTTTGCTTTACCCCATCTACCACTTCTCTTTGGAGCTTTAGCAAGAGGGGCTCAATGACAGCAGAAAAGAGCTGATTTTCTGTGAGACACTGGGGGCGACTGTCCCTGACGGCTACACCGTATATGCTTATATAATGTCCCACTGGGTGTTGCAGCTGCAGTCCCACAGTCTGAAGATGAATTTCATGTACCCCTCCGGCAACAAGAGAACTCCCCCCTGCCTAATACCCACAGATACAATGCCCTACAGCACCCACAAAGTTTGCCCCACTGACGGCCAGGTCACGAGCCTCTGCACCGCTGTCAATGCCAACTGGGCGGTCGGGCTGAAGCTGTCGGCAGAGCAAGTTTGCTCGATCTCTGGTGTTCTGCTGATGGTCACCCAGACACAATCCAGTCACCTGGCCAAAACCAGGGCCTCAGGAAAAGGCGCCAAGCTCAGCCTGAGCAAGAGCCAAATTGAGGCCAAGAGGAAACATGGTGGGATATTCCCCCTCTTGGCTGCGATTCCCGGGCTGATCGCAGCTGCAGTGCCCGTAATCTTGAAAACAGCAGCTCTCAGAACGGTCAGCGGCTCTTGCCTGGTCAGGGCTTAGCAAAGCCAAAGGCAAAAAAGGCCCTCTCGCCACTGAGTTATCTGGATATTGAGGCGCGTGGCAGGTATTACCCCCCAGGCCGCCATATCTCACAATGATGCCGTATGCCGAGGATACACTAATGACTACGACATTTCGACAAGGCAGGGTGGTCACTAGCAACCTCCATGTGGGAGTAGACATAATGTCGCCGACCCTATTGCCAACCTGGACGTGGTCACAAAGACGTGGGCCGACTAAACTTTCGTTAAACGCGGTGGTGGCTGGCAGCAGCTGTTTACTGCATTGGCCTTCTTGGGGGCAAGATTTCCAAATGCCAACATAATTGGGATCACGGCCTGTCCAATGCCTGAGGCAGGTTCTGATGCTGCAAGGAAAGCTTACGTCGATCAGGTGGTCGCCGTGGCCTACTCTTCTTCCTCAAGTGCAAGAGACCCCCATGTCTTCTTTGCCAGAACTGTGCCCATCTTGCTTAGTAAAGAAAAAGCTGTTGTGGGCTTGACCACATGGGACAACCCTGACAAAGACGCCATCCCAGCCGTAAAAGAAACAGGATTCTACAGGATTACGATCGCTAGACTTGGGCTCTCAACCATGGCCGAGAAACAGGAGGAGGTTGGGGTATTGGGGCATTCTACACATATTCAGCCTGAAGAAGGCTATGGCCAAGCAGCTGTTCTGGGTGGATATATCATGGGTGTTGAGTCATACCATGGGCTTGCTATCACCAAGCTCAAGACGAGGATGAGCCTGCCGATTATGGGCTTGCGCATCAACAGAAATATATGAAGCTGTGCGAGCTCGAACTGCTCCTTGATCTCCTTTATTAAAGCCGGGTGACCCACGCTATAGTCAGCCATAGATGGAAAACAAATTCTACCCCTTCATGCCTGATTCCGTCCCGGCACCGGTGTCTGCACCAGAGGCTGTGTCCGATGATACACAGAGCTTTCATTTCACCAAGGTTTGCAGGATCAAGGATCACCTGAAGGCCAAGGACCAAAGCCACAGAGCCACCCGCTGCCACTACAAGAGAGTGAGCAACACCCTTTCCTACCTGGGTGTGGGCGCCAATGTGACTGCCATGAGCAGTGGGGGGGGGGGGGTGGCTGGCTTTGCTATGCTTGCCTCTGGCATTGCTGTGCCTGCAGCTCTCCCCCTGGGTTGTGTTGCTTTAGTGGCTGCCCAGAGCTGTGGCTGTGGCTGTGGCGGTGGGCTGTAGCTTGGCCAACAAGCTTGTGGCCAAAAAGATCACCAAGCAATTGAGTGCATTGAGATGGCCACTAGGACCACCTTCAATAGCCTCAATAATGTGAGTGCGATCGTAAGCAATTAGGCTCTGCCCAACCAGTGTGTGAGCCACGACAAATAAGCAGTGGTTCTTCGTGAGGCATAACAGTACAGGCAGCAAAAAGAAGGCTTCAGGTTGCTTACTGCAATGACGCCGCCAAGGGATCTATAGACATCCAAAAGGCAAAAAACGAATTGAGGGCCCAGGTGCAAACATAGGCTAATAGGATGTTTTCATATTTAAATACAGTCCTACTCTAACACCTATTGAGCAAAAGAGGGAGCCACCTGCATCATGACAGATCGATGTATTTAGCATGGACAAAAGTACTTTCTCAATAAAATGAACAACATGAACACAGAATAATCTTAAGAAAATGTATTATCATATGCTTGAAACATAAAGGATGCCTAAATTTATTAGAAATGGTCTCTCTTTTGGTTATAAAGGTGTTATTTATGGATGTTTATGTAGTATATAAAACAAATCTGCCCTGATCATGGTGGAAGCATCAGTCTGTTGCCCCGGCAACACAGGTAGTGAGCAGGATCGCAGTTACATATGAATGTCTCCTATTGATCGAAAAGTTGGCTGGCAAATCCAGCTCTTAGTGATCATTAGCAAAGCTTATTCGCGCAGCGAATACAGAGACCCAGAGCCCACGAAAAAATGCCCACAGTACCCTACCCCCTCCTCTGTTGATCGATAGTGTAGACACAGGCTGATACTTTGACAGGCCTAAGCAGGGCTCACTCACACAGAGTCCGACAGGAGACAGACAACAGTACCACTCGGTGTGCTGCTTGTGCACTCACTATATAACATAGCACGATTTTTTTCTCATGCTGCAGACGACAGGTAGCGGGACAGAAATGCCTAGAGCGGCCGGAAACTATTTTCTGGCCGGATTGGAATGCTACTCCCCTGCCATCCCCCGTCACCTCCAGGGGCGACGCCATTGGCCCCCCACCAACCATTGTACCCCCACCAACCACCGGCCAGCCCCTCGCGGGGGACCCCCACTGCCCCCCCCCCGCTCACCAAACCATCACCTGCGGGGGTAACGACGTCATCCACCCCCATCCCCACCCCCTCGCTCGCCAACCTCCGTCACCTGCGAGAGCGACGACGTTAGCAGATACGATCACCTCCCCTGCTGCTACTAATGATAAATTCATCTATATCATGTCTGTTAAAAATGATATCATGAAGGAAACTGCAAAATTTTGTGGGATATACTTTGAAAAAAAAAACAAAGAAGAACTCTGAGGCAGCTAAAATGCTACTTGGTTTTCAGATCCGGACCTCCAATGGAAATCTAGGCAAATAATGGACTGAAGTGGCCAACATGTTGGAACAGACTACTTAATATGGACTAATTGGAATCGTCCGTATTAGTGGCCAGGGTTACAATGGAATTGATTGGATTCTATACATCTTGTTTATTGATGTAACAGTAGTCATTGACTTGATACTTACATTTTATTTATTACTGTCAGATTTTTGTGCTATTCCATACGGACGCCATAGAGGGGACATAAAAAAGACATATTTTCAAAAGTTAAATATTCCAAATAAAAGTCGGTTATTCAATTTTTATCTTGAATATTCGACTTTCCATACCTAAAATGTTGATATTCAAGATAAATGTTGCTTATTTGACTTTAATCTTGAATATTCGACTTTTTTATTTCAAGTAAGTCAAATATTCAAAATAGATTTCGTTTATTCGACGTTTATCTGGAATATTCAACTTTTTCAATTTCTCACTAGATGGCTCAAAAAGTCGAATATTCAAGATAAATCTCGTTTATTGAACTTTTATCTTCAATATGCGACTTTTTCGATCTCTCGCTAGATGGCATAAAAGGTCTAATATTCAAGATAAATCTCGTTTATTCGACTTCTATCTTGAATATTCAACTTTTTCAGTCTGTTGCCAGCTGGCATAAAAAGTCGAATAAAGGAGTCATCTTGAATGTTCGACTTTTTGAGCCATCTGGCAAGAAAGTCGAATATTCAAATTAAATGTCGAACAATCGAGACTTACCTTAAATACTCGACTTACGTGAAACAAAAAATTCGAATATTGAAGATAAAAGTCGAATAAATGAAATTTATCTTTAGATATTCAATTTATTGACATTGAAAGTCCAATACTCATGATCAAATCGAACAAACGACTTTTATCTTGAATATTCGACTTTTGAAAAAAAAAGTTGGGAGAGGGGGGTATGTCCCCTGTATGGCTTCCGTAATTTTATCTTGTGTTACCATAATTTGATTTTACAAGTGGTACCGCCATGGACTGAACTATTGTTGGTAGCTATTTGGACTAGACTTGATCTACTTATTTCAGAGATGCTACTCCTATGGACTCCACATGAGTAGCTTTTTGGAGTAATTACTTTGCTTGCCATCAGATGGCAGCTCAGTTTAGTTTGATAGATAGTTTACGGTTTGCCCCGAAGAGGACACTTCCTGTATTTATCCTGTGGCATCAGCCCAGTTCGGGCAGTGCATTGCCGATCTCCTTGGAACCTCCTTATGAACGACGTCTTCTGTGCTATCAATGGCGGGTTCTTGTTCAACAACGCCGGCGATAACACTGTTCTGATCAGGGCCAGAACTAAACATGAGATGACCGATCAGGGACGAGCCATTAGAATCTTATGGGGGAGGGGCTATGCATTTTAGTAAACCATACAATATTTTTTTTTCGCTTGCCCTTAACAGAATATTATTTTTTCCACCCTACCTCATAGTATTTTTTTTAATACTGAAACTCATGGATGCATATATTTTAGCTACCATCGTGTAAGAAACATAACGTCGAGAGAAGCATTTTAGAAGCTTTAAATGTGTCTGGTCCATCTCAAAATTATGGGAACAATGTAGAGGTTCCAAAAAGAAATTAGTTGAGGGTCCAAGGGGGCGAAGCCCCGGAAGCCCAGAGGTTATGACAAAATAAGGCTCTATTTGGAGGGTTACTTTGTCACTAAAAATCTAATTTTCGTACCGTAGAAACCCTACAAAAAAACAAAAACAAAAAACAAAAAAAGTTTATGACTGGCTATTCTGGGGTAAACATGGGAGATGAAAGAAAACAGAAAATATTGTGAGAACATTAGTTTTATTTATGTTGCACAACATAGTTCAATCCAGGCATCTGTATAAAAATGGGATAGCATCTTCAGCCATGATTTTAATACCCTACCATAGTCACGCAAAATACATTATTCTGCACCATTCATACAAGCACACTTTTAAAATTCTCTTTGACTCACTTAACTGAAATATAAAAGTGCTGTGAATACGCGGTATTATACGCTGCATTAAAGTGTGTTAATGACCGGTGTGATTAATTCTGGATATTCAAATGACAACTTCCCGGGTGATTAAGACAACAGATGTTATATCGGATACAAATGATTGATTACATAGAGCCAAATTTGTTAGACCAAGATAGTTATAAGTTAACACAAGAAAATTATTAAAATTTGAGATTTTTTGATCAAAACACTTAATTTAGCCTTTCCCTTTGGACAGAATTTAGGCTTCGGTGATATTAGGAATTTGGACTTTGTAACTCTTGATAGCAGTCACACACCCTTTCATAATAATCAGGGTGGTAGAAGAAGAAGAAGAAGAAGAAGAAGAAGAAGAAGAAGAAGAAGAAGAAGAAGAAGAAGAAGAAGAAGAAGAAGAAGAAGAAGAAGAAGAAGAAGAAGATTCACTGAACATTCAGTCCTATTTCAAATTGAAATTTGTTTGTAACATGATTCCCAAGGAATGCAGAATAAAATACCCCCCCCCCCCATTATTCCCAATAAATATGGCAACAATATTGAACAAAGTATCATGAATTACAAGAAATTTCTGGCTTCAATTACTCTTTAGGATGTCGCAGTGAATCAAAATTGTGACTATATATCTACCAGTAAATATTCTAATTTTGTTGATACATACCACAAACATATATTTACAGGTAATTTTGGATATAATACAAAATTCAGTTTTAAAAGAATTGATGAAAAAAGGTACAAATTTTCGGATATGTCCTAAGTTGAACATTGACAGTATTTTTCAGGATTTAAATATAGTGCATTTGATTCCTACTGTATGAAATAGGCAAAAAAAATGGGATTTCGGAAATTTGAAGCATGGTTATCAAACTTGAAAAGAGACTTTAGAAATAGAATTTATCGTTACATATCCCACATGAAGAATTTCAATACGGTAAATTAAAACAGCCTAAAGAAGCAGTCAAAGAACTACAAGAAAAATCGCTAACATTGATAAAGCAGTCAACACTTTTGGGATCATCTGCAAAAAATGTTATCTGGATGTTTTGAAAAAATGAACTTGTTATAAACATTATTTCAGACATAAGAGGAAATAACGGATGTAAATTTCACAAAAATCCGATGCTAATTTGATAATACACATAAAGATAAGATGAAAAGGAATTTTAATATCAAACTTTCTGAAGAGGACTCCTCTATTTCACTTCTGTTCTGGGTACCCAAATTACATAAAAACCCTTTTAAATCTAGATTCATAGCTAGTGCTTCAAAATGTACAACCAAACAATTATCAAAAGAAGTAACATTGTATTTGACTGTAATTAGGAATTATTCCCGTAAATACTATAATTCAATTTCTAGAAACTGTGAAACAATTTGTTTTTAGGAGTATAAGCAATTCTTCTGCGTTTGTATCCAAAATCAAAGATTCCAAAGCAAGAAATATCAAATGTTTTTATTTTTCTACACTGTACACAAATCTACCCATAGATGAAGTCAAAAGTTCATCTTCGGAGTTAAAAAGCAAAGTGTTTAAACAAAATGTTGAACCATACATTAATATTTATTCATATGCAAAGAAAGCATATTGGTCACACAATAAATATTCAAAAGGTAACGTTAAATTTTACACTGTTGAAACTTTGATAGATGCTTTAAAATGTTCTTGGGGATAATGCTTTTGTTCATGCAGACCATTTGGCTACAAAAGTATCAAACAACACAAGATAAATTGATGGCATTGCTTGTGTAAATGTACAAAATTTCACTGAAATTGTTACAGAAATTTACCCAAACAATATCCCTTGGAGGGTAGCAATTCAGATGGTTTCAGAGGTGTGTTTCTGGACTTGGATATTCGGGTCGCTAATGTTTTGTATTAAGGTCTATCAAAAAATTGGTGAGTTTAACTTTGAAGTAGTTAAGTATCCATTCCCTGAAAGTAATATTTCGGAAACCATTGTATATAGTACATGTTTGTTACAAATGTTGAGATTTGCTCGTATTTGTTCCAAATTTTCGTACTCTGCATCTAGAACTGAATTTGTTTACAATCAGCTTGAGTCAAGAGGATTCAAAGATGTACTTTGATCAAATATTTCTACAAATTTTGCTGTAAATGTCCAGATATCGTTAGTAAGTTTGGCTTCAATAATTTTGGAGATTTTACGTTTCCCTGTTTTGCTACTTAATTTTATCTTTTGGCATCATTCTGTTTTAATGTTCACCTTTCAGACATTTAAAGCTAGCTTGTTTTCTGTTACGTTGAACCCCCAAGGGCTATCGGTAGCAAGCAGCGGGCTACGACAGTTAGAAGCTTGTATAATTGTGCTTGATATCTGGTTGAGAAATATTATATTTTGATTGCATTCTGTTGACTTAAATACTAATGCCTTTCATTTTTTTCTGACTTTCCCTACAGATTTTGCTGTTAATATCCAAAAGTTTTAAGAAAGTTTGGCAACAATAATTTTACAGATTTTAGACTTGCCTGTTTTGCAACATTACCTCGAAACATTAACTCAGGGTTGGGCACTGACATAGAGCTTATTGTTTGGAGACTTTCAAAGTGAGGAGTAGGTGGCATCATGGGGTTTGTTTTATATTTGTGGTGCAGGATGTCCATTATTGCAGTACCTGTTAGGATTTGTAGAGGTGGTCTAGGAGCAACTGTTTATTTTACAATCACTGGGACTGAATGTAATGCCCCAGTTTGTTTCTACATTAGTTATACACTGGCAGGTGGTTTAACTAGGATAAGCTATCAAGCTAGAAAGGGTACATACTGGTTCAGGGGAAAGTCAAATTGTTCTTATCTGAACTTGTACTATACAAATTTTGTAATTATGTTTTGTTTGACAGGTATTCTTCTTTCATAACGGAGTTCTGAATTTATAAGCAAAACTTCACGTGTTTAGCTAATTCATCATTTTCCACATTCATATTTATTCATTCATTATTATTTGGTTTGTCTTTGCTGAATATTTAGCTGAGACAAGGAACCGCTACTCAGAGAGACATGTACAGGTATATGCTCCTAAACATTTTCTGAGTAGTTACCACCTGAAGACCCTTTGATTTATTTGGGCTAATACAGCCTTTGTCAAAATTCTACAGAAGAACGTGTGCAATATGGACAATAGTACTTCCATATGTATAAAGGTTAGACAGTAACAGCTTGGCTTATGGAGAGTAAAGAGTTCGGACTGTAGAATAGAGTAATGAGTACTAGGAAGTGGGTCTGAAAAAAAAGACACATATACAATACTGGTTTTACATGTACTAGAATATCTATTGCACACTTTTGCTCCAGTGTTAAAGATTGATATTTCAATGTCGGGACAATGTTCTAACTAGCATCACATTTTCAATATTAATATTCTTCCTTTATATACTATGCATACAAGCAAATAGCATTGATCACTTGAATTTCGAAAAAAAAATTGGTTTTGTAAATAAAAATGAAAACATAAATGAAGAACAAATAAAATTAGACCTTTGCAAGCTGGGAAGCCCTTTTGATGATCTCCTTCCTAAGAAGCGTGATTTAGTATACTTACGATAAATAAAACTAAAAACACAGGATTCTACATGCCACTTAGAAAAAATCGTAATTCTAAAAAAAAAAAAACCATAGATGCATGCCACTGGAAAAAAGTACATCCAATTACACTCTGTAAAGTGTTTGTGACAATATGAACCCTAATAGAGCACTGGTAACAGATATATTTCTGCTTGAACCTGCACTGTAAAACTGACTTCAAATTCAAGTTCCTCATGAAGCGACCTTTCATTAAAGTACCTGCAAGCTCAGGTTTAATTCAGAAGTTTCACCAGAAAATATTATCCAGAGCAACAGGTTTCCTCTGGGCATTTTTTGAGCCAGAGTACAAGAAGTGCCCAGAGGAAACCTGTTGTGTCAGCCTCAAATGAAGCACTTTAAATGTTAAATGAAAATCATACCTGCATACAATTTATGAAATACATAAGGCCATATTGCCATATTATCATAATTGTGAGCATTCTGCCTGTATATGCAAACGTACTTACAATGTCTTATCATAGATGGACAAACTTGGAACTAGACATGAAAAGATGAAGTAGGTGTGGGATTCAGCCAAAACATTTTGATATGCATAATAATATCCATATAGCACCTTATGAAATGACTAGTATAGTACCTGGCTTTGTTTATCTGAAAATGAGAGAGAGAGAGAGAGAGAGAGAGAGAGAGAGAGAGAGACAGACAGACAGACAGACAGACAGACAGACAGACAGAGAGCATTACTGTGCTTGTATATAATGAACGTAAGTTATGATTACGTAATTCCAATTCATGTACTGTTACCTCTTTCAGTGCTAAAGGTAACCATCGTTGATCTCATTCCCATCAATATTATGGCTCTATAATCAAAATCTGCAGCTTTCCTAGGAGCACTCTGCGTGCATTGCATGGAGCTTACGGAGGAAAACTTCATTCAAGCTTTGATTTAGCAATGAGAAGTAAAAGGACATTTAAAGTACATTCAAACAGTGTGCATATGTTGCAAGAAAATGGGTAATAAAAGTGAACAGAATATGCGAGTCTGGCACCAAAGTACTTGTATTGAAACACACACACTATACAAGAGTTCTAGCTAATTAACATGGAATATTTAAAGGGTAATATTAGCTACAAAGAGTTTTTAACATTGCCAATTGAATACTGTAAATTGCTTTATTTTCGCATGTTTAAATTTTCACGGTTTTTGTATTTTTGACACTTCACTGTAGTTTTCATTTCACTGTTTTGGACACAATTCCCATTCAAACAATGTTAAAATACTATTTCAATGTGTTTTTATTTTCACGGTTTTGTGCCATCAACGAAATAAGCGAAAATAAGAATACAGCGAAATTAAAGCAATTTACATACTATCATATCATTTGTAGTTGAAGTGTGTGTGTCAACAAACACTTTTCTGTTTTTCCTAAAATTCTTTCTTTTATGTCTGGGTGCAAACTCAAACATTTGCTTTTCCAAGAATTCTTCCTTTTTTTTCTTTCTCTCTTTACAACCAAATTGGTCCGGAGTTTTTCTCGGACACTTTTATTCCGACAATCACCAAACTTGCCATGGTGGCTTACCTACCAATGAAATTGACCACCTGGTTCTGAATAGTCAGGTTGTTTAAAAATCATGCAAATTAGGGTCAATTAAAATTTTAACAGCTGCATATCTTCCAAACTATGGCATTGCAGACCGACACAAAGTTCTAAATTATACATGTAGCTTTGAGACATCTGCCAATGGACATTGAACAGAAGTTCTAGTAGTTCAACTAAAGGTGGCGAGTTTGAAGCTTTTTTGCGATGTTAATTGTCTGATTATATTCTTGTGTAAGGGGGAAAAAGGGGGCACATTGTGTTGAATATGAAATGGTCTGTTACATTAACACAAAATAATTCAGACTGTAATCATGAATTATATATGATATCAAGTCAGATTCACATGTTGAAGTATTTAATGGAACAACTATCACTCAATACTTTTTGGTAAACAGCTCATAATCACCATGCAAGCATTGTTAAGGGAAATGCATGTTTGGGTTCAGTATGACTACAAAATAGTTCTGCTCACTGATGGTTGGCTGAATATCAGGTTTTAGACAGGGTCCACTGAATATACAAGCCTGCCTCATAGTGGTGGACTGAGCCCCATGGGGCACTGGACTGAGCTCTCAGCATTGGACCTGCTAGTTTGCACAGCTACATACATACATACATACATACATACATACATACATACATACATACATACATACATACATACATACATACATACATACATATAAGCTTTATTGTGTCTGGGCGCCAACCCAGACATTTTGTTTTTTCCAAGAATTCTTTTTTTTTTCTTTCCTTTCTTTCTTTCGTCTTTACGACCAGATTTTTCAGTAGTTTTTTTGGCCCCTTCTATTCCAAAAACCACCAAACTTGCGATGGTGAATGACCTACCAGTCAAATTAAGCACCTGACTTGGCATAGTTCACATACAGGCCTTCAACTGCTTGTTTGTTGTCTGAATTATTTCTTGACCTCTATGGTGCCAGGCAACCATTTTGCATTCATAATTAATTAGCTTGAACCTGTCTCACAGGCAGCCTTCTATCCATGCATGCTAGGTGTGTGCTTTGGAAGTTTAAGGTCTTGTACCAAATGGGGGGGGGGGGGGACTCCCAACAACTGTGTGATGAGGCTGTCAATAAAATACAGAGAATCTCTTTCTGTTCATGCTGCTGTATGTACCAGGCAGGCTATAGTTCCCATTACTGCTGCAAAGAGCTGTGAGTGCACCATGACTGAGACTGGTGTCCTAGCTGGTCTGTTTTTGCCTGAGGCAATGGCAGTCTGCCGAGCTTATCAGTCCCAAGGGAACAGAGGCTCTGGACTTCTAAGCAGAACAAGCCTGAGTATATCCTTTGTTAATAATAGACTACATACAAAGCTGAGTCAACCAGACCCATCAAAGTATGGTCTTCCAGTCTTCAATGACTGTTTCCACAACTTTGTGAATTTTGAAACAGCTTGTGGATTTGTGTCATCTCAGTGGACACTTTCCAGTCTTTGTTTTCTTGTAACCAGTGAGATGAAACCTGATCTTCATAGCCAAAACTGAGACAGTATGGTGCTTGTCTCGGTTCACAGGTACAGTACATAAAGTTTCTTGACACCTTCTGTTAAAATTTGTTTATGTAACAAAGGAAGAAAGACAGTTTTATATTGCATGCATACACATCCCCTTGAATTATAATAAATACACTGTACATGTATGTGTGCATGTATAATTAATGTACATGTGCATACATATATACTCATCCATACTGGCAAAAACACAACATTAAAATGTTGAATAGCTTCAAAACTGTCATAGATACTTGCTTCATTCAAACTTTATTTTATAAGTTTGTGACATGGCCACATCCAATGAACCAAAAACCAAAGTTGTAGCATTTTACTTTATAAACATTAGGCTAATACGCAAAATTTAAATTATGATGAACAATGGCAAAGTGTAGCATCTCAAACTGTTCACATTCGAAGGCACCCAGGCAGATTTGCTGTTAAACAAATATTTATGTCTGTGTGCCAACACGGACATATTGTTTTTCTAGGAATTCTTTATTTCTTTCTTTCTTTATTTCTTTCTCTTTTCTTAACAGGCAAATTTATTCGACATTTCATTTGAAAGGTATTACACATAGAAACTCCAAACTTGGCACAATTATACACCTATAGAAGAAGTCTGGCCTTTTTATAATGGGAGGTCATGCTTTTCAAAATTATGCAAATGAGGGCTAAATAAAGTTTTAAATCTTCAATTTCTAATATACTATTGTAGATGTGGTTCAGAGTGTATAGGATTTATCTCAAATGTCAAGGTCATGTCAAGGTCAAAGGTCATGTCAAGGTCAAGGGTCATGTCAAGGTCAAGGGTCATGTCAAGGTCAAAGGTCAGTTTTAGGCCAGAATGTAATTTCTGAGGTCAAGGTTCACTTCAGGTAGAGGTCGTGTCAAGATGAAAGGTCATTTCAAGGTCAAAGGCCACTTTTGATGGTGCCTTTCTTCTAGCCATAGTTTGGTCAATTTTTATCCAGTTTTGATCATATTGAGCTCAAACTGTAGCTATTGCAAAACTACACAATTTTTTAACATACATGTGACCTCTAAAGTTCAAAGGTCAAGGTCATTTGGACCTTTGAAAGTTTCAGCCAGTCATAACTTGGCCAATTTTCATCCAATACTCATCATGTTAGACTCAAATTGTACGTATTGCAACACTGCACATTTTCATAAGAACATGTAACGTCAAAAGGGCAAAGGGGAAGGTCATTTGGCCGTTTGAAAGTTTCATCGTGCCATAACTTGGTCAATTTTCATCTGATTTGGTTCATGTTGGCCTTAAATTGTTGGTATTGTAACACTGTGCAATTTACATATGCCCTGTAGAGGTCAAAGGTCAAGGTCATTTGGACTTTGAAATTTGCATCCAGCCATAAGCTTAATGTAATGTGAAGTACCAAAGGATAAAAGTTGTAGCATTTAATATTTACAACTTTCGAAGGCACGGAGACAGATTTGCTTTGAAGCAAATCTTCTTTTCTAGTCTTTTGTAGTTCTTTCTTTTTTCTTTGCCAGTGAATTTGTCCGACACTTTTCTCTGCCACTATTATATATAGAAACTCCAAACTTGGCATGATTGTACCTTCATTCAAGGAGTTTGGCCTTTTTAATGCGGGGGAATGAAGATGTTAAAAATCATACAAATTAGGGGCATTTGAAATTTTATTTTTTGAATATCTTCAAAAGTTTTACAGATACAGATGCCATTCCAACTTCTATTAGGGAGTTATTGACCACTGTGCATCTAATGAACTTAAAACAACAGTTGTAGCAATTCAAATTACACTAATTAGCAGCATTTGAAACTATAAATATTGAATATCTACAAAACTATTGTAGATAGAGATGCCAACTTCTACTAGTGGGTTATTGACCATTGCGCTTGTAATGAATCTAAAACAAAGTTGTAGCATTTTAAATTATGCTTATTAGCAGTATTCAAAATTTTTAATCTTGAATATCATCAATGCTACAATAGATAGAGATGTCATCCCAACTTCTATTACAGGGTTATTGACCATTACACACCTAATGAATTAAAAAAAAAAAGTTGCAGAAATTTAAATTATGCTGAGAAGCACCGTTAGAAATTTTAAATCTTGAAAAACTTCGAAGCTATAATCGATAGAGATGCCATTCCAACTTCTATTCCTATGTTATGAACTAGTTGTACATTAAATACCATACCAATAAGCTTTGAAGACACACACCAGGCGCGGATCCAGAGGGGGGGTGCGGGAGGTGCGCCCCCCCCCCCCCACACACACACACACATACAAAGTGAAACATATTTTCTTTGTAACTCTGCAAACATCACTAATTAATGTACATGAAAGATATAATTTTCAGTAAAGTAGTAGCCGGAGTCTGGTTCCAATCCAACAGTGAGTCCCAGACCTGTCAAGTCTCACGATTTTTGACTTGTCGCCCGGCTTGGGCATATGAAGGAAAAGTACAAAAGTACATAAATCTGTCTAACTTATACTGCAAACTACGAAGGGAACAGACCATTTTCATTGCCCGTGTGGCTGCGCATACATAGTTCATATGAATCAGAATGTTTAATGACTGCTCTGCTACAAAAGTACAGCAATCTGTCGAAAGGGACAAAGCAGACATATGCAAATACTGATAGAACATCAAGAACAATATTAGAAGATCAGACTTCAACATAAGTCCCAGATGCATATGTTCTTGAACATTTCCAATACTTTTACCTTCAAACATTAACCTTGGATGGCGTGTGGTAAGTCGTTTCCAGCTGACAATAATTTCTAGTGTTGTGTGATGTGAATGTCAGGAGACACTCCCGGGACCATTCAGAAGTCAGTAAATATGATGTATATATTAAAGAAAAATGATGGAACTTGATGATGCCATGTATCAGTGAATCATAGGCTATATTAACCTGACATCTCAGGGTGTATTTAGGCCTACAATTATTCATCTGTTCAAAACTGCATTATTTTGTCCCCAGAATGTGTCAGATTTCACCATTTTGCACGCTCAACTTAAAAAATACGGAGAGGGGGTGCGGGTGCGCAGGTAGTCTCGGACCCCTCTTGTGAAGCTTCGCGCCCGTCAGACGCTTGCAACCAGCTCGCTCTGTACAGGTTTTCAGCTGCAAAATTTCTGGATCCGCACCTAGTTCAAGTGATACAGCAATGCTCGGGCATATGTGCGCTGTGTTTTTGGTTGAACTAAAAAGATTCAAGTCCGATCGTGGCCGGAGCTTTACCTGTTTTATTGCCATATGGATTGGACCTCAATAAATTTACCCTTGACCTTTGACAGTTGGTCAACGTTATTAACAATATACTTCAAAAAACCTTTAATGTTACGAATTGTTTTTACAGTAGAAGCTCTATGCTAATGCCATGTACCAGTAAATTATATTTTCAACCTCATATCTCAGTGTATATGTACAATTATTTGTCTGTTCAAAATTGCATTATTTTGTTCCCAGAATATGTCAAATTTTACCATTTTGCATGCTCAACTTAAAAAAAAACGGAGGGGGGTATGTCCCCGAACCCTTCTTGCGAAGCTTCGCCCCCCTCAGGCGCTCGCAACTAGCTCGTTCTGCACAGGTTTTTCAGCACCCCGGCTTGTAAAATTTCTGGCTCTGCCCCTGGTTTTACTACAATCCAATAAACTGTTATGAATCATCCCTTCAAGATGTCCGGAAATGTGATGAATCCAAACATTCAACTGTGGTTTACTGCTGTTGTTATGTTATGTGAAATTGTTGACTTGTTGTAGCCAAAATTTGCGTGTGGGAATTCTGAAGGTCTAAAGAAACTAACGTGATGGATATATATATATATATATATATATATATATATATATATATATATATATATATATATATATATATATATATATATATATATATATATATATATATATATATATATATATATAAAACTCTATTTCCAATTTTAGGGCGACCACATGCATACTCCATGTACACCCCCATTAGAGTAACCACACTTTCTTGGGCCTGTTATCCTTACTGGATTTACTTTATGAGCATAACCTGTACAGTTTTTTACACAGCATGTGGGCAGCAAATTGTTAACATGCACATGGCTCTTCCATCTTGAATAGATTTTGGGCTATAGTTATATGCCGCCCTTTACATTGTACAGAATAGTACTTAGTGCGACTACGAAATTAAAAGTACTTGGAGCGACCATATGTTATATAGGTGACTTGGTGAGACAGTAGGGTTTATATGGGCATTAGCGAGACTTTTTGTATTATCGCCCCTTACAACGACCATAGTATGGATGTACTTTTCAGCATTATGCTGACCCTAGAATGTAAAATATTAAAAGTACTTGGAGCGACCATACGTTATATACATCATGAGGTTATTCCTCATGATGAAATTGATATGACGGATACCATTCACATTTTCCACCAGAGTTGAATACACTAACATAAAAGTTGCTCTGTTTGAATGTGTTTGGCACAAGACTTTTTGACAATTCCCAAAAATATATAGTTTTTCACCCTTGTGATACGCAACTCAATTGCATTATTTGGTTACCCCATCTAGGACTCCCTAGTGGTTAACCCAGAATACATGTAGGCCTACGCCATCCCTACATACCACTACCAAACCTAAAGTACTCCTCTTGTGATATGAAACTACACTCATGACACACTTTTATTTTCTCCAAATCATTTAACTAACTTACATTGTCTTAAAGAGCCTTGTACATTCCTGGTGGTCTGGACCCTGAAGGCACTAGCCCAAGAAGTAGTAAAATGCTGAATAAACCAACACAGTGTACATGTGGTGGGATTGTAATGAATGCATGCATGCATAAGCATCAATGTAACTTGTAAGCAACCTGTAGTACTGAATGCACACAATGCATGCAGTCATTATAATCCCATCACTGGTTTGGTTTATTCAGCATGTACTCCTTTTTGGGTTAGTGCCTCCAGGTGTCCAGTACCTAGGCCGAGGTATTTTAGCCATATGGCTGAAAGACCAGAGCAACAAAACTTTACAGGGCTCTTTAAGGACAACTAGACAAAATGTTCCATGTGCAATATCAATGTCCGAGCTCAAATAGTTCTCAAGTTACCACAACAATAGGAAATTTCATGTAACTTGCCCTGTGACCTTGGAAATGAGGTCAAGGTCACTCATCCATTGTCTGTGTCTTATCCTCATGCCCATTAGTGTCCATATGAAATTTCAAAGCAATTGGCAGAGTAAATACTGGGCTACTGATGAGTCAGCTGAGCTAACAATTACTGTGACAGATTAATTTGGGCTTGCACTGTTTGTAATGCTCTCCAGTCACGGAGGTGCAATAAACTCTGTTTCCATGAAAGACATCTTGACTTCATACACGTTTATCTGTTACAATTACTCAGTATTTTTTTGTTGATAGATTCTTTTGTTATTCATGACTTTTCTTTTGATAGCATTCCAGTCATGCTTGATTTTCGGTGTGTAGTCTTGAACTGGATCACTTCTTCTTTGCCTAACAGAAAAAAAAAGGAAAGAAAAAAGAGCATAAGTGTATGGAACATATGAGAGTAATGTATAGAATAAGGAGTAATACACGATACAATGGCAATATCTTCTTTCTCTGAAAGTGACACTAATTTTAAGAACATATGAGCCTGTTGCCGTGTAGGTAGGAAAGAAAGTTGAGCAGATATTTTGGCTTCTGCTAGCGCTAGCACTTGCTTTCAGAAGGTCTGACTGACGTTGCACCGGGAAAACACCCTGGAAACTAAATATTTTTATGTTCTCTGCACATGAAGAGTTCATAAAAAATGTCAATATGTATAACAGTACGAAGTGTATGCTGAATGCCAGAAAAATGGAAATTACACCCCATTTTTTATGGCAATTTTGTAACAAAATGTAACTTAAGGTCTGGTGTGACTTCAACAATTTTACCTGTCCAGATTGCAAGTGGTCATTAGATAGCCCCTGTATGTAACCATAATGATGTTTTGATGCTATAAATCAAGCAGGTGTACTATTTTCTTCCAACTAACATAATGTACATGTTAATATCCAACATCAGTAGTTGTTCTGTCACAATACTTCCCTTTATTGCAAAATTACGAAAACAGCCACTTCACCTTGTTTCAGAAATATAGTAATAGTTTCTTAATTAGGTCAGTGACCGAAAAATTTTTTGCGAATTAATAATAACATGAATACATTATGTTTACTCTAATGACAAAATTTAAAAAAAAGTCAGTTCCAGATTTTCTAAAAATGATCATTACAGATGGGAGATTGACCTTTAAGGGATTTTTTTCATTGTTTTCATAGTTATAACATAAAGTATACCAATTATCTGGGGCAATATAACCCATGAGAATTGACACATGATCACAGTACATTTTTTGGGTAGCCAATATCGGGTATCAGTCTTTTTAAGGGTCCGCCCCATGGGGGGGGGGGGCGTTATGTTTTCAGGTTGTCCGTACATCCATCTGGATTACATTTTCTCGTTCTTCCCATATTGCCTTGGTGTTTCTAGGTCAGATTGTCAATCAACTTATCCAATCTGCACCATGGCATTTCTCTGCATTAACTTTTGTCATGAAATGCTGAGATACAGTGTGCCTACTTCTCTTGCTCTTTATTGGCCAATTTGCTAGGAAATGCTGAGTACTGCGAGAATGTGGCCCTTTCTCAGCATCTTTGTTCTAGTGAAAAGAGAAGGACTTACTTGGATAACCTTCACCCTCTATCCAATTTTTGAAATATGAGGAAATTGTACGGTTCTCTTCTCTGCTCCAGCTTATGCAGCCTGCAAAAAGAATAGTGCTCTAGTTTCGCTCCCTTCATGTTAACATATCTAAAGATACACACATCGTGTTTGAAAACATTTGACTAGGATGAAAAATCATATTATATGTACTCAACCTAATTTCACGGATTCTAAAATTTTTGAGCTGTAGCATTTATTTGTTTCTTATCATGTTTTCTTGAACTCATTCCATCAGGAAGCGTGTCTACAGCTATGCAATGCACCCAGTGTATGCCAAGATAAGCTGTTGACTGTGGGCATATGATTTTGACTGTTCATTTTTACGACGTTCATCCCAACATATTAAAATTTGCTATTAGCCTCAGAAAAGAAAAAAAATCAAGAGAAGATGCCCTTTAGATCGAAGTGAAAAATCACAGGATTTGTACGGAATGCAATCATTTTGCCATCAGTGAAAATTACCAGTCTGCTTCAAAGCCGTGTATCCCTTGTCCAACATAAGCCCACATGAAACACCATCTTCATGTGGTCAGTCAGCACATGAGCTACCATCTGGTAAAATAGTTTCTTCATGAAGTTATTACATGTATGTCAACTTCTGGGCTAGCGCTAGGAATTTGAATGCGTCAGTTAGTTTGGCTAAACAAGAACATTTCACTAGCCAAATAATAGCCAACTATAATCAGATTTAGGTTATTTTGATAATTCTATAATAAAATATACATGTACTTCAATGCAAAATATGATCATGCAACTCTCATAATTGCAAATCGCTTAGCCAGTTTGGCTAACTGGCATCAAAAAGTACTAGCCAAATCACACATATTTTAGCATTGGCTAACTGACTAATGGCTAGCACAGATTTTTTCCTAAGGGGCTCGCAAGGGTTTCACGCCACTTTTGGATGTTCTGCATTTCATGGGCTGCTATTGTTCTGCGGCTAAAGATCACCTAACAAAGCGAATATGTTTGAAAAGTACGCACTATGGAAATTATAAGGTATATTGCGCATGAGAAAATCAGATAAGCATTCAACCATGCATGTATATTTTCAGAGAAGCTTAATTACCTCCAATATCAATTTAAAACATTACTTATTCGAATATCTTTCAATTAATTTGAAAAAAAGAGTGACATTGCTGTTTTGGATGGGTTCTCTTGAGGAGTTTACCGTTCAACTTGCAACTGTAAAAAACAAGGACTGTGACAGCTCTGTGCTTCTAAAGCTGACCTTTTGATCAACAAAAATACAAGCAACAAGGTAGTTTCAAAAGGACAATCATTGTGCCACACATCTAGGTTAGTCCTAGCCATTGGCCAAATTCCCACTGGCTTGTTTTAGCCCAATTTGGCTGACCCCTTTTTCATGCAAAATTTTAAAAAAATCAAATTTTAATGCTGTCAAGCCAAATTTCCTAAGGCGAAAAGAATTTTAGCGCAAACACCGCATTTGAAAATCTCAATTCAAACAGTTCATACAATAATATTTATTAGTAATTGCCCTTTGCATGTGTGCAAAAAATTGCATTAATTAACAAACACTTTCAGGCACAAGGAATTCTTCTTTGCGTATTTCTTTGCAAGCAAATTTAGTACTGGTCACCTTTTACAAAATACACATTGCGTGCATCAAGAAGCGTGCGCACATATGTACATTGATAATACTTGTAGTTTGGTTCTAATACACTCAAATATTAATGTTAGAAATTGCAATTGAAGGTCGGCAATATTATTGTGGACTAGGGATGACCGCATGTTGGTATCGGGTATCAAGGATATTGGGCCTTTTCTGCAATATTAGGTATCGGATTGGGTATTAGATATTAAAAACTAGACATACCTTCAATGCAAAAGCGTTGATGAAGGATCTGCCATAAAAAAAATATTAATACCGGTAATGAGTCCTAATGAGCATCTTATTAGGTCGCTATTTGTTTAGATTTGGTCATGATGACACCAAAATCTAATCACATCATCTTGGCATGTAAGATAATTATACTGCAAAATTTGAGCAAAATACATGGAAGTATTATAGATATATGGTAGTAACGAGCCCTAACTAGCATCTAATCAGGCTGTCATGTGCTTAAATTAGGTCATTGTAACACTAAAATCTACTCAGTTAATCTTGGCACGTGTGAAAGTCATACTGCAAAATTTGAGCAAAATACATGGAAGCATTCTGGAGATAGCGTGGTAACCAGCCCTAACAAACATCTAATTAGGCTGCCATTTACTCAAATTAGGTCATGGTGACATCAAAATCTAATCAGTTCATCTTGAAATGTAAGATAATCAACCTGCAAAAATTAAGCAAACTACATGGAGGTATTCTGTATATATCGCGGAAACAACACAATTTGCACATCCGGACGGACATACGGACAACCCGAAAACATAAGGATCCCCCCATGGGGCAGACCCTTAAAAAGTCCCCTGATACCCGAAATTGGCTGCCCAAAATGTAGGTTAAAAAGTTTTAAAAAGCTGACATTAAAGAACATTAAATCATGTGTTTAATCTTCATAATTAAATACAATGATAAAATATTATATATAAATATTTTACCCCAATACAATATCATTCTTCAGTACATGAATATTGATTTAGACCAAGTATGCAATTTAACTTTATTTTTGTGTTGTATAGGAGAAACATTTGTATTGCTGATTTGGCACACCATATATCTGCTCTTATCAACACTTGTCCAGTCTTACTATTGCTGTGCTAAAAAGCATACAATTCTTTATACATGTACTTCTGTTACCCAAATGTAAAATAGTACAATATTTACAGATACCATCGGGCTTTAAAGGACGCTGACCTGGAATGTTGACATTGTAGTTTTCGACATGTTCCATGGGGGAAGATGCTGTTGGCACACTGTCTCTTCCCTCATTCGCTGTTGAAGTGTCTGCAGTACGTGGAGCATTAGCACAACTTGCTGTTGAGGTGGCAGCAGTACCTGTAGCATCAGGACAACTCTGAGCTGCTGTGAAAAAAAAGTAAAATAACCTTAAAATAAAACATAAATCCTTCAAATTGATGCAGTCATTTCGCTTGCCATAATGTTCCTGCGGCTTGCAAATTTTACATCCAAAAGCAACCGGCAACAGTGAAAAAATAGTGGCGGAAGAGTGAATAACATAGGGTTCAACACGAGGTTTTTCAGTATTTTATGTCGCCCACCAAAATTCATGGGGTCGGCATTTTCAGGGTGAAAAAAATAGGGGGCAGAGGGAAATTGGAAACAGACATATATTTTTTTTGCCTTACTGACCTGGAAAAATGACATTCCCGTTTTGGGCACACTCCATGGCTTCAGTGGAGGATATTTCAGTATTTAGTTTGGTTTGCTTTTTTGCTGTTGAACTGTCCACAAGCAATGCATCAACACTGTTTCTGGCTGTTATAAATTAAAACAAACAAGCGAACTGTGACAGTATTAACGAAAAATATTCAATCACATGTGGTGTTCTCTTCCTGATTTTTGTAATGGTACATTTCAATACCTGATGTATTAAGCGGTGGATGTTCCTGCAAACAAACTGGTTGCCAAGAAACCCATGAAGCCCGAGGTTGCAAGGTCCAAACTTTTTGAAGAATCTGCAAAAGATTTATCATGGTCATAGACTTAACATGAAAGCAACCAATTCATACAAAGACGTTTAAATCACCAATCTAGGCCTAAAATAAATTAACACTTAAGAAATACACTGTGCTGGATGTAGAAATCTCAATCTTGAAATTTCAAATGCCCTTAATTAGAATAACTTTAAACAGCTTCACTCCTCTACACAAAAAGGCAAGAACCCCTCACATGGAGTTATAATCATGCCAAGTTTGCGGTTTTTCGGTATAATAGTGTTCCCGAAAAGTGTCAGACAAATTTGCAGGTAACAGTACGTCTGTGTTGGCACATAGACATAATTGCAATAATAGTGAACACATCACACTGACACAAATAATTTTGAATATGAAAATCCATATCAGTTTCAATTATATTGGATCATCATATCATGTCATAAAACAGTAGAGGACTCTATATATGGCAATTGATAGTATCTTCAAATACTGATACAAATCAAACCAACAGTCCATGGAGCCAGGGACTGGCTGATTATGGATTTTGTTTGATTTCCAATTCCAAATATTTTTTACCATAAATGTTTGATTAATGATGCCAATTAGGCCTAAGATTATTTTATACATAAAAACCAAAAATAATTATGTGTATTTTACAACATAAGTTGAAAAAAATTTAATGGTATCCATATGTACATACATCATGTACATAGTGACACGTCCTTTAAATCAATCTTGACCTTAACATCTTCATGCATCAGCATCAGCAGCACAGACAATTAAGATCATTGCATTTGAAGTTTGGTTACATTCTGAACTAAAATCACTTTACATTCAGGAGATATCTAATGTGTCTGAAATCCTGTCTTCATGTACAACTACCTATCATGCCTAGTATCCATGCCAAGTTTGAAACAAGAGGACTGTAACAGCCCTGTGCTCAGCTGAAGTGGCCATCTTCATAGTTCTCAAGTTCCAAAATTCGTGACGGGAGGCTTGGGATGGGGCCATGGTGACCCATGTACTGTCTACGTTTGGGTCTCATATGCGACCACAACCGTGTGCAACATCAAAGTTCTAGCTCAAATAGTTCTCAAGTGAATAGTACAAGTCACTTAAGTGGCCCTGTGACCTTGGGAATGAGGTCAAGGTCACTCATGTACTGTCTTTGTCGGGCCTTCACAGAAGACCATCAATAGGTGCAACATCAGGGTCCCAGCTCAAATAGTTCTCACGTAATCAACTGAACAGTAAAATTTGTGGAAGTGGCCCTGAGACCTGAGAGCATGAGGTCAAGGTCACTCATACATACAGTCTTCTTCAGGTCCTTATAGAGAACAATTAGTGTGTGTTCTCCATGAAAAAGGTATATTTTTCCCGTAATTATACCTAACTTTTGTCCCTTTATTAATTTCTTTGAGTGTGAACTGGCACAAATGTCGTTCGGATGGCCCAAACTGCACTGATCTCATGTTTGCATTTGGGTTTTTGTCTTCATCACTGATGAGGCACCGCAGTGACCCATCATCTTTAGTTGCATCTATCCTGCAAATAATGGAAAACCAAATGCATGTACACTTACTTGTTAAGGATCATACCGTAGGAAGAACAGTTGAGCTTGCCTTAAAAACACAGTGATAATGTGGATCTCTTGTGTTTTTAATAAGGATGAAATTTGAAATGGATGCTATGTGCATCATGTTCACACTGAGCTGAAGGATTTAACCGAGCAGGTAACCCAGCCTATGTCCCACAATAAAAGGACTGTTAGTCTTGTGTGCAACCGACCCAGTATCCAGAAACTGATCGATACTAGCAAAAATATAGAATACTAGAACAGGCTGATATTCCAACAGAAAATCAAATGTCCCATGCTCCCTTGTGGTCATTTGACTTTCAACAAAGGTCAAGGTCACTCATATACAAAATGCAAGGTCACTCATCATTTTTCACGAGTAGAAACTTCTCATATGCGCCATGAGTTGAAGAAAACAACTTGCTTTTGTCAAAAATTTCAAGCTCTTAGGGTCAAATTCTTCCGGAGTTATCACATCTGCAATTAGTTTCAAGGAAATACACCTGTGACCTTGAAAAATAGGTCAAGGTCATATATCTACAATCCCAACCTAGCTCTTATAGAGATAATCACACAATTTGAAGCTGCTACTCCACAGGTCTTTTCTGACTTATTGCTTCTGCAACTTCAAGGAAGTGCTTATAACCTTGAAACAAAGGTCAAGATCAAACATCTGTAATCAAAACCAGCTCTCATAAAAGTTTCAAATGGAAACATAATCAAACAAAATTTTAACCTCCCAAGTCAAATCTCTCTCGAGTGTGTCTGCAATTATTCTTAAAAAGTGGTCATGTAAATTTAAAATAGGTCACTGACTCAGGGTCACTCATCTTCTATCCCATCCTAGTTCCTATTATGGTACATAATCATGCAAAATTTCAACCTCCTAAGTCAAATTGTTTCGGAGTTATCGCTTCCACACCGATTTTAAATGAAATGCACCTAGGACCCTAAAAATAGCAAGGTCTTATTAAAGAACATATTCACAGAAAATTTCAACTTCCTGAGTGAAATCTTTCTTGAGTTATCCAGTCCACAACAATTTTTTGAAGAAGTGGAACAAATGGACGCAAAATAAATATGTCCCCCTCCCATTGCACGGGGAGACATAACAGGATAGTCCTTTTCAAGGACAATCATTGAGCCAAATTTTAAAGTCATCAAGGATACATACCCACCAAGTTTGAAATGAATCTGGTCAACAGTTTTGAAGAAAACCACGCCATGCATGTACACTACTATCCTTTTACTAAATTATAGTAGAATTATCGATTGCTTGAACATGTTCAAGTATGCCCCCTGGATCTATAATCTTATACAGTGACCCTGATAGTTGAACTGGTGAGCTAGTTTTGTTACATGACACCCCAGGGTCAAGATGGAAGAGTATATAACTGATTAAACTAAGTCAAATATTAAAAGAATTATAGCCCAGACATGAAGTATAGCAGTTTTACATTAATCTCCGCTGATCAAGCAGGGCCAGAAACTGACAAAATTTTGCAAGAATCAATTAGGATTTATGTCCATTGATTTAGGAGAATCTTTGCAAGAAAGATTCTCAGTTTCTCGTCGCATATCTACCCCGCCTTGTGACCCAGTTTTGCTGCATGACACAACATTTGGTCCAGACACACATGTATGTAAAGTTTCATGAAGGTAAAAAGGACGGGAGTTACAGCTGAGCCGTGTATGAATTTTACATGGATACATTACAGTGACCCCCCAAAATACCTGATCAAGTTTTGTACAAGACACATCCTTGGGTCAAGATACAAGTTTAAACATCGAATGAAAGTTTGTCACTGTATTCCAGATACTTAACCCAGGGACCTACTTTTGTTTTATGACACATTCTTGAGTCAAGATACAAGTGCATGCACAAAGTTTCATGAAAATAGTTCAAACAGTCTGAGCCAAAGGCATATTATTACTACCCCCCAAATTTCAAGTGATATGGTATACTAAGCTTACACTGTGACCCAGATATTTGACCTATTGACCTATTTTTGTTTTTATGACACACCCTTGGGTCAAGATACATTAAACTATTTAATACAAAGGATTTTATCTCACCAGACTAGGTCTTAATAATAAAAATAACGATAACACTATCAAAGTCCATTTTCATTCTCCATTTAAGCCCATTAACAGTCCTTCCAATGTTCAATTATAATTTGTAGTTAATTAAAGTTGTGATCATATTGATAGTGAGCATATCACACTGACACAGTTATTTTGCAAAGAAAAAACAACATCAGCCTGCTTATGCAGAGGATCATCAGCCGAAAAACAAATACTCATTTTGACACTTATTTCCTTACTACTCTACGAGTATCCTAATTCCCGGCATCTTTTTGTACATAATATTTTAAATATCCCAGGCTGACAGCTACAAAAACACAAATATGTCAAACATTGAAGGAATTGCAGTCCAGATAATCTTTTACATTGATGTCACTGTGACCCAGATACTTGACTTAGTGACCTGGATTGCTACATGACAAAAACTTAGGTCATGAAACAAGCTCAAAGTCTCATGAGCGTTAGTCAAATATTAAAAGAATCTATTAGGGCCATCCTTAGAAATATGTCTGTTGCGGGTTACATAACCTTAAAAAAACAGACTTGATAGGTGGGGATTTTTTTTTATATATTTTTTACAAGTCATCGAGTCTAGCGCAAAGTCATGTTCTCTGCCAAAGGGGCGTCTTCTGCTGTTCGTGCGTGCTTAAGTTTTTTGGTCAATGAATATGGCAAACATTTCTGCTCATCTTCCAAAAGTATTCATGAATAGGTCACTGTGACCAAGATCCCTTTAAAATTTTTTCAGGACACACCCTTGGGTCATGGTACATGTGTGTGTTAAGTTTCATAAGTCAAAGGTTAAATGAATTACAGCCCAGGACATGATTTTACATAGACAGATCATTATGACCCAGTGACCTAGTTTCGTAACTTCACACACCTTTAGATCAAGATACAAGTATGGAGGCTTAATTTTCGTCAAAATTACCTCCTGGTTTTCATCATCAGTTTGGCCCCAACTGTGGTCCACATGAGCATGGTTATTAAATTAAGACTGAAGTCTTCTGTTTTGAATGAACTTGTCATACATATGTAATATATATAATACACTTGGTCATCCTTATAGTTGATTGAGTTGTGGTCACCATAAGTGGTATATATAAATGTTCCCTATGCTTTCTTTCTGAATAGTATACAGTAGACCCTCTTTTAAAAGACCACTCTGTCAAGAGACCACCTCCTTCATTAGTGACAATTGCAAGGTCCCTTTGTAGTACTTTGCATGTAATTTATACCTCCTTCAAAAGACCACATGCTTTGTGAGCATGGTGAAGATGTGACTGAAGTCTTCTGTTTCGAATAAACTTGTCATGCATGTGTAATATATACAACAGGATGGTGACAGTCCTGTGCTCAGCTTAATAAGCCCTGTGCCCTTGGAAATGAGGTCAAGGTCACCAAGCTATTCTTAATCTTGCTCTCATAGAGGACCATCCCCATGTGCAAGATCCATACCTGTCAAGTTTTCCCCATAAGGTGGAAGTCTCCCACTTTTTGTCTGAAATTTTGAAGTTTATGCCTAAAATACACATATGGCCAATTTGGCACATTCTCCCCCTTGAAAATTTAGTTTTTTCTTCTTTATTCTTTGTAAAAAATAAAAAATCTCCCTCAGGCGATTATAAAATCTCCCTATTTTGAGTCCTTGGATGTTGACAGGTATGAAGATCAAAGTCATAGTGCAAATAGTTCTCAAGTTATCATATAAACAGTATAATTCATGTTACTGACCCTCTGACCTTGGGAATTGGGTCCAGGTCAGTAATGTAGTGTCTCAATCTTTCCAGAACAGAAGATCACCAATAGGTTGAACATCAAAGTTCTAGCTCACACAGTTCTAAAGTAATCATGTGAACAGTAAAATTCTTATATTTATCCCTAAGACCTTGGGAATGAGGTGAAGGTCATCCAGGTACTGTCTTAGTCTAAACTTTGCTATTGACAACCACCATGTACAAAATCAAGGTCCAAGTTCAAATAGTTTTAAGTAATCAAGTGAACATTTAAATTAGTGCAAGTGACCCAATGATCTTGGGGATGGGTTCAAGGTCACTCGTATACTGTCGAAGTCTGGCCTTCACTAAGGACAACTTACGTGTACAATATCAATGTCCTAAGTCAAAGTCACTCACCTACTGTCCATGTCTCCAGCTTCTACCCAGAAGTGTCCGTATGCAATATTAAAACAACTGGCTGATTATTTACAGGGATATAGAATTGTTAAGATTTGGCCAAAAATTGAACCCAAAAAATTCATAGAAAATCCAAAAAACAATGGACCATGACCATTTAAACAAACTTGGTAGGGACCCACCAAAGGCACATAGCAATCAAATGACGTGAATCTGGTTGACGGTTTTGGAGAAGTCAAAAACGTCAATTAGCATTGGAATCCCTATTGACTTCGCAAGCCCCATTGACTTGTAAACATAGTAATCAATATGAATGTATGCCAAAAACGAATGAAAAAATTCATATGAAATAGAAAAATCATTGGAGCATGACCATATGAACACACATACAAGATACCTAGCCAAGGTAAGTCCATACCACATTTGAAGTAAATCTGGCTAACGGTTTTGGAGATGAAGTCATCCCCCATGGTCTTGCATAGTAATCTATGGAAATGCATGCATTGACCAATAAGTACCCGAATTGAAAATTTTTTTAAAAACCAGCGATCCACAGCAATGCTACCTAGTGAACAAACTTGTCAAGGAACATTCCCACCAAGTTTCAGCACAATCTGGGACACAGTTTTGGAGAAGTCGAAAATAGTTAAAAACCCACACACAAAATCATTATAAAAACAGAAAAAAACCGCAGCACTACGTGTTGAACACATTAAGGCCCGGGGGTCCCCAGAAGTGTCCATGTGTAATTTCAAAGCAATTGGGTACGTGGTTTCGGAGAAGACGTTTTTTAAGATTTCCCCCAAAAATGAACAAATAGTACAGAAAAGCATGATCCATTTATTCATAAATATCAAACCCAACAATGACAGCAAAGAGATTCCAGAGTTGCCAAACCATCAACATTCATCTTCAAAAAAAAAATTTTTTTAAATCATAAAAAATCAAAATGTCATTGGACCGTAACCAAACTTGGTAGATACCCCCTCAAGGCACATCCCCACCAATTTTGAAGTGGATCTGGCTGACGGTTTTGAAGAAGAAGTTGAAAATGTCAATTAGCATTACGATTCCTATGGACTTTGCAATCCCCATTGACTTGCATGGTAATCAATAGGCATGTAAAATCAACCCCAAAAAAATCATTAAATAATGCCGAAAGTCATTGGATCATAACCATTTTCAAGAACAAACTTGGTATTGACCCACCCAAGGCACATCCCCACCATGTTTGAAGTGAATCTGGCCAACGATTTTGGAGATGAGGTCAAACTAGTGCTCTCTGATTGCAATGCGAACGATGAAATACCCCTGCACCCGCAAGAACCTATACCTTTGATATTCCTATTCCACTTTGCACTTGGAGATATCTTATGTAACTGAAAGTCCTGTCTTCATGCAAATATGACAATAATCCCTAGTAGCTGTGCGAAGTTTGAAAGAGGTAGGTCCAATAGTATATAAGAGAAATTATGCACAAAAGATTGCATTCAAATAAAAGGGCCACGTCTTGGGCAAAAGATCACTTTGTACTCGGAGATATCTAATTTGGCTATAATGCCTGCCTTCATGCACATCTACCCACGGTGCCTAGTAACCGTGCCAAATTGAAAAGAAATTGGTGCAATAGTATAGGGGGAGTTGCAAACACAAAATTCCATCTGATAGATGGGGTGCATCACAAACACAAATCACTCTGCACTCGGAGATGTCTAACATATCTAAAATTTCTGTCTTTATGCGCATGTACCCATCATGCCCAGTAACTGTACCAAGTTTTAAAGAAATTGGTGCATTACTATCAGAGGAGTTGCACACTCAAGATTGCATCTACAGACGGACAGACAGACAAGCTCATTCCAGCATCCCCCCCCCCCAAATTTCGTTTGCCGGGGTATAAAAAGTGATTCACCATTGCAATGCCCATTGACTTGCATAGTAATCAACAGGAATGTATGCATTAACCAACAAGTACCTGAATTGAAAAATTTGTTAAAAACAAGAGACACAGTTTTGGAGAAGAAGTCGAAAATAGAAAAAACACACAAAAATTCGTTAAAAAAAATAGAAAAAATCGCAGCACCACCTGTTGAACACCTTAAGGCCTGGGGGTCCCCGGAAGTGTCCATATGCAATTTCAAAGCAATTGGCCAAGCGGGTTCAGAGGAGAAGGTTTTTTTTTTAAAGATTTCCCCCAAAAAATGAACCCCCAAAAAATTCATAAAAAATCTAAAAATCACTGGACATTGACCATTTGAACAAGCTTGGTGGAGACCCACCCACGGCACAGCCCCATCAAGTTTGAAGTGAATATGGCTGACAGTTTCAGAGAAGTCGAATATGTGAATTGATGACGGACGGACGGACAGACGATGGACGGAGGACCATAAGATAAGCTCAGCTGACTGACAAGTCTGCTTAGCTAATAATACACTTGGTTATCCTAATAGTTGATTGAGTTGTGGGGACTATATGTTGTATATATTCAGGGTTTTCCCCAGTTTTGGAGAGAAGAAAGGTGGTGAACCTGATGGCAGCCGAGAGTTCCTTGTTCCAGGACAGATCTTGACCAAATGTTGCATGAATATTACTAAAATAACCTATTTGTCAATGAAAAGGGAGAAAGGTGATTACGAAAAGATGAAAGGTGGGCCACCTTTGAGCTTATAATGTGGGCAAAACACTGATATGTTTAGGAATGTTTCCTATGTCTAATGGTGGATTGAGTTGTCGTCACCATAAATGGTATATATAAATGTTCCCTATGCTTTCTTTCTGAATTGTATACAGTAGTCCCTCCTTTGTAAGACCACTCTGTGAAGAAATCACCTCCTTCATAAGTGACAATTGCAAGGCCCCTCTGCAGTACATTGCATGTAATTTATACCGCCTTTGAGAGACCACCTGCTTTGTGAGGATGGTTAAGATGTGACTAAAGTCAGACAGACGTGTTCGGTCAACGCAGCTGGAGATGGCAATAGTTACCGCCTCATATCCAGTTCCATAATTATGTGGGTACAAATTTAGAAGCGGCACGTGTCAACTACCCTGCAAAATCTGAAAATTAATAGGTGCGGCTATCTTTCCACAAGTTCCTATGTCTGATTTATAACTTCGCAGAGTTGCCCTAAATATATATCCACGTCCAGGATCGAATTCAATGGTTAGTCCTGAAACAGCATAAATAAAAAGTCATAAAATTTTTAATTTAGTCCTGACAGGTTGTTCACTTTCTTTCGATAAATTGCTCCAAAAGTCACGAAAGGGGTTGTCAGAAAAAAAAATCCTGGGAACCATTCCGAGATATGATATTTTTCTTTTAATGTCCGTTGATTTTAATGTGATAGGGCAATCCGTACGTTTGTGTAGCGAGATACAAATTGTAGAGGTTGGGCAAAAAAAAAAAAAAGTTCCGAGAAAATCGCATTGAAAGAAAAAGTTGCCAATTCTTACATATTTCTGGCTGTAATATGACACATACTCATTTCTTCTGTTCTGTGTTTAATTAGCTGTTTTGAATCTAACTGGTAAACACTTATTTTAAGAAAAACCTTGCACTGTAGAAGTGTAAATCACTTGAAGAGCGAAAGTCCCAACTTCTGTGTGTTTGTGTAACACAGGTTTGTTTTGAAAGCTGTAAGTCCAGTAGATTTAAGCAGAAAGTCAAGTACATTGAGACCTTATTACTCTTTCACTATGGTTTGTGCATAAACTATACGCACATGCAACATAATACATAGATTCGCCGTTTATTTGCTTTGAAAAGCATTACAGGCCCAGTTTAAACTACAGGCCCAGTTTAAACCTCTCGAGTAAAATATATTGTATTTTAAAATGATTTTCTTTGTTTACATCCTTTACATCATTTCAGTTAACGTGCCTAGTCTAATTCAAGTTAGCAAGTTACTTGAAGTCGGTCAAATGTCACTGGCATTCACCCCTGAGATTAAGGGTTAAGATCCATAATTAGGCCTATATTTGGATATATTCCCTTATAATATTTTTACCATCAAGAAGTATCCCTACTGGTGATTCCCCGTGTCTCAGGGAGAGCCTTTCGGTGTTGTTTCTTACTAAAGTGTCCCATTCTGTGCTTTTTTGGCAGTCGCGGATTTACGGGGGGGGGGGGGGGAGCGCCGAAAGCGCGCGCTCCCCCGCCCCTTAAAAAAAATTCTGGCGCCTGCAAAAATTGTTGGTCTTCTCCGGTCACACGAGAAAGTATGGATGGGTTACCCATTACATCTTTGGTCCGAGCTTTCCGAATCACCAATTTCAAAGACACAGAGTCGATTAATCAACGTGGTGTCAAAGATCGTCAGGCTGACAGGCACAAAAACAACAACAAATACGGCAGCGCCCTCCGTCGAGTGCAGGAAGACTGGTTCCCAACGTGAATGCATCCTCTAATAAGCAAGGTGATAAATAAATGATTTCATGACTGTTAAGAATTACTTTTGCTGCTGACTGAAGATTTATACTTTTTACACATTTGTGAATTCAAAAAGCACATATGTTTTTTTAAAAGTTGTGATATTGGAGACATTCATCTGAGAGGAATTAGTTTAACTTGTTCATGGGTTAATCATATCCTGCATTGTGGATTTGTAGCATAGTAATATATTTTGACTTCCTAAGAACAATTGAAGCAAATTTTCAGAGGCTTCGGGTTTTGGTTTTGTGGGGGGGTGGGGGGGGGGGTGGGGGGGTTTGTTTTTTGTTTTTGTTTTTTGTTTTGGTTTTTTTGGGGGGGTTTGGTTTTTTTTTTTTTAATAGTTAGTTAATGATTAGAAGTATTTAGATGCATCTTCAGTGGTGCTGCCTGAATGTGATGAGTGATTTGTAAATCCTCATCCACATGGTGGATTTGTGTCTTACTCAGTGCAACTCAGACTATTCTGGTTTCAGACAGATCATATAGTTATTAAGTGATCAGGTAGTGGTGCTGATTGACACTTTGTACTGAGATTATGTATATATTTACTTTAGCTGATTTGTGAAATCAAGTTGTATAGACATATATTGTGGCATTCTGAATATAGTTCAAAGCATTCCTCTCATTTTGTAGTTTTATTAGTTATTTAATTTATTGCTTTTTTTTTCTCATTCAAGTAGTTGTGTGGTGCTGCCTAAATTGTGATCTAATTCTAAAATTATTCCAGTGTACAGCTGCAGGCTTGAATGTTTTATAGTTACACGTGTTCATAAATGTTGTTCACTTCATGTGTCTTCCTTGTCTTTTATGGACTCAAATTCATTTGACAAGACAGTGTCACATAACATTCAAATATATTAACATGGTAACGACACAATTTCCTGTTTTGGAGAATTTGTGCATTTCAATGACAATTGAACAGCAGATGGAAGCTTTGGAAAATAAAACCCTTTGTAATGGTTATAGAAGTTTGATAAATGGGACACTGACATCCCAAAGGAAGATAAACCAGACATATCTCTTGCAGTGGTCCCCTGTATAACGCCCCTCTCACCAGAGGTCACTCCTCTTGAAAAGTCACCATTCTTATGCAGAAAGTGTAATATTTTATTAAATGTCCTATATTTCCCCTCCAGAAGGGGTCACCCCTCTTATAAGGCCACTTTTAGGCTGCATTTTGGGTGCCTTATAAGAGGAGAGCCACTGTATTTTATTGACAGAAAAAAAGCAGTTTGTGCCCCCTTAAATGCATTAAAACCCTGGAGCGTCGGGGGGCCGAGCCCCCCTGACCCGCCCCCCCCCCCGCCAGGTCTCCGCCCTGGACCCGCCGGGGACCTGGGTGGCCGCCTGATCCCCGGCCTTACTTGCTAAGTTCAGCTCCACCCCTCCCCTTGACAAATCCTGGATCCGCGCCTGCACGCACTGATTTGCTATGCAGCAAATCATCTTTTCTAGTTATTATCTGTGTTTGCTCTGTATCACAACTCGGTCTTAACAAGCAGCTGGCCTGCTAGTGTTGGTACTGTTTCTACAACCAAGGATAAAGCTTAATTTTCATTGCATTGTATTGTATTGTATTGTATTGTATTGTATTGTATTGTATTGTATTGTATTGTATTGTATTGTATTGTATTGTATTGTATTGTATTGTCCATGATCTGATGTAGGCTACCCAACACTGTAACAGCTGTCTTGTTTCAAATGACATCTTGCAGAATGTTCAGGGAGATTAAACTGAAAGTAAGTTAAAAACTAGAACAGAAAATTTGGTTCACAGCAAATCTTTCTAAGTTCCTTCAAAATAAGAACAGTTTTGAATTCAACACTTTGCCATTGTTCAACATAATCTAAATTTCGTGTGTTAGCCTAATTTGCAAAAACTTGAAAGCCTGCAACGTTCTTGGTTCATTGGATGGGCCGCATTACAAACTTATAAACTGAAATTTAAATGAAACCACTTTCTATAATAGTTTTGAAGAGTAGGATTTTAACTTTTTGTATTTGCCTTGTTCGGATAAATTTAAAAGCCTACAACTTCGGTTCATGGTTCATTGGATGCACCTATGTCACAAACCTATAAAGTGAAGTTGAATGGCGCCTCCCTAATAGTTTTGAAGCTATTCAAGTTTAAAATTTTGAATATTCGCCTAATTTGCATAAATCAAAATTCTGCAACTTTCGTTCATAGTTCATTTGATGCGGATACGTCACAAACCTTATATTGAAGTTGTAATGGCACCTCTATGTATAATAGTTTTGAAGTTAATCGAGTTTTAACTGTTTGTGAATTCACCTAATTTGCACAAATGAAAATTCTACAATTTTGTTTCATTGGATGCGGCTATGTCACAAATCTTTAAAGTAAAGTTGGAATGGCACCTCTACCCATAATAGTTTTCACGCAATTCAAGATTTAAATAATTTTGTTTCATTGGATGCGGCTATGTCACAAATCTTTAAAGTAAAGTTGGAATGGCACCTCTACCCATAATAGTTTTCACGCAATTCAAGATTTAAATTTAGCATATTCAGCTAATTTGCATGAATTAAAATCCAACAACTCTTGTCCATGGTTCATCAGATGTGGCTATGTCACAAACCCTCAAATTGAAGTTGGAATGGCACCTCCATATATGAGAGTTTTGAATGTAGTCAAGATTTAAATTTTGTGTTTTCACCTTATTTACATAAATTAAAATTGTACAAGTTTGGTTCATGGCTCATTGGATGCAACTATGTCACAAATTTATAGATTTCACTTGGAATCACACCTCTATCTATAATAGTTTTAAGGCTATTCAAGACTTAAATTCTGTGTATTCACCTTATTTGCATAAATTAAAATTTCAAAATATTGGATCATGCTTCATTATGTGTGACTATGTCACAAACAGATAAATTGAAGTTGGACTGGCATCCCTATCTATTCTAGTCTCGAAGCTATTGAATATTCAAATAATTTGCATAAATTAAATCCTACAACTGTGGTTCATAGTTCATTGCCATTGGGAGCGGCTTTGCCACAAACCTGTAAAATGAAGTTGGAATGGCACCTCTATCTACAATAGTTTTGGAGATATTAAACGATGGCCACAGCTTCACAGGTTGGTCAGTCACCATGGACATGGCAAGTTTGGTGGTACGTTTGGGGAATTATAGTTTCCGGACAAAATTTGGTCGATAGAAAGAGTCCACAGTGGTCGAAGGGTGAGTGGGTGCAGTCCCGAGTCCTCACTTGGAATCCCCATGGAGTCACGTGGTAAGATAGGGTAATGACGTCGAAGGTGTTTTCCGACTCTGTGTCTCAGCTGTGCAAACTGCATGTGGCACAGGGCAGAGGCCTGCATACTCTCACACACATGAATGTCAACGATTATTTCGCTGAGGTAGAGTCTAGGCAAGCAGAACAGTTGTAGGAAGAGCTGCTGACAGATCGTAAGCCCTTTTGCCGCTAAATGTTATTTTCGACTCGTTTCGACCACGGACGCCTTATTATCGCCACAGGCCTACCCATCACATCATGTACCGGTACTGCTTTGACTTTGTGAAAAAAAAAAAAAAAAAACATTTGCTACATGCGGTGTGGCCTGGCTGCGGTTCCGCGCCGTGGAGCATGGTCTGACATGACTGTGACTCCAACCTGCTGACAGTGAACGTTCAACTGGGAAGTTTTTTCCTGAAATTGTGTCGTGTTAGGATTGGCCCCTGATAGATACGGTTATATTATTTGAGAGACAAAGTCTAAGACTAAGTGTGTTAACCACGAGGACTCGTTTACTTGTGTACTTGGTAACTAGCACTGAAATTGTAATTTAATTGTTCTAAATGCGATTTTGTCTTTCAGATCAGGGTCGAGAATGAAGAGTCCAGCGTGGTGTTTGCACACAGCCTTGGTGGTCATGTTGAGTGTGACAACTGACGTGGCGGACACAATCAAGGTGGACCCCAAAGGATACGTCATGTTCTGTCCATGCATGGGTGAGTGTGCTTGATTGGTATATATGAACCCTCATTAGAGGGTAGATCAAATGTCATGACTACATGAGACCAAGTCAGGATGCATAATCCAGAGAGCCTTATGTGCTTTATGTATGCACAGAATCATTCAGTGGAATAAAACTTAATCATCTTTCACGTTCAGTTTTCTTAATTTCAGTATAATATTGCAAAACATCATGTCTATTGTTATTTTTGCATGGTGAAAACACATACAGGCTTTATATGTGTTAGCAGTACCTGTCCAGTGAAAATTATGAAGCTTTGTTGTCTCAGCTAGAAAAGTAATCAGAGTTAGTTTAACATTCATTCCAAGAATCCAATGGATGTACACACCGCTTGCCCACAGAAATTTTGTGTATTGGTCATTGGGCTGTGCAGACCATATCACACTCTGACAGTAAGACTTCCTCTTTATCACATGCTGTTTGCGCAAAATGTATGAAGTTTAAGAACATCAACCAGTCTTTAAGATTAAGTTTTCTTTAATAATGTATATTAACCTAGGGGCAAGTCTTCTATTAAGATGGACTATGAGTGAACTACAGTGTATGCTATTGTGGTTGCCATCTGCTGAAGTGATTACTCGGTTAACTCATTCCAGCCTTGTTGAAGATGGAGTCAACAGCTTTCCTTGTGCGCTCTGGGCTCAATGCACCAAGAGCGCGCCAAGCCATTGACCCTGGGCATATGATTTGGAATGATCTTCCATGCAAGTTTCATCCAAAATTTTGAAAAATAATCCCTAAATTAGTACAATTCAATTAACAGACAAAATTTAGATATTACCGGGAAAAAGCATCATTAGGGTGGAGTGAGTTAATTGTCTACACTAATCATTAGATAAACACTACTTCCTGCCCAGTCAGCTCTGCAGGCCTCGTTTAGTGAGAAAGATCTTGCTTGCAGTTTGGTTTTTTGACAGTTCTGCTGCTATCTGGTGCATGTAAGGTGACCACTCCTGTAACAAAATTTTCACATTTTTTAACCAACTTATTCAATTTTGCTGCTACTGTCCACTTGTGATGCTTTCATCATTTTTAAGATGATTTAACATAGAATCCACTCCTTTAGATACCTTTTCTGGGCAGTGACAGCAAAAAGGAAATGCTACCAAATTGTATCTTTTGGGTTTTTTCATGCGAAAACAAGGTACAAAATTCAAAACTCATGTTCTGATTTATCAATTTTGATAAAGCAAACACCAATCAACGCCACCTTTTTGCCATGAAAACATTGAAACTGAAATTTCATGGGGAACCAGAAGCATCAAAACAAATTAATGGCAAAATAATCAACCCGATGCATCAATGAAAGCTAGCTCCGCTGGCACCAAAGTCGGCAACTATGAATATGTACATCAGTCCACCCGAGGTAAACTGATTGTGTGACACAGGGCCAGTAATGTAGCTTGGAAGTTTTCTCATCTCGTTAACCACAAAGGGATTAATGCCCATGCTCGTGGTCCTGTCCATAACGTGTCCCTGTTTAATCCTTTCCTGATCCCAGTAAAATTGAGTCAACAGCTTTCGATGGTATGGCCATGGATTGGCCCATTGCTGGGGTGTGTCCATTGTGACAGGTCTTTGTTACAAATCTCAACAAAAACATTTTGTTAACAGTAAAGACATTAAAATAGAGGACAATTTCGATTGGAGCACTTTTGAGCATTTTGAGTTTTATTTGATAATCTACATTTTTGTGAGATATGACCAGGCAAGTGTAAGAACTCAACTTTTAATTTTTCACGAAGAATCTTACTAGGAGATCAGGAAGTCTCAATTGTGTTCTTAGCTAAAAATATAAGTGGTTAGTATGACCTCGTCCATTGAATGATAACGTTTGTTTTGAAAGTGCCAATGTCATTGAAGGTCCATTAACATTTTCAGTGCCAAGTTTTGAACTGAATCAACAGCTTTCCTCATGCCCAAAGTGCATTAAGGAAAACTGTCGACCCAGACCATTATATTCCATGGAACCACAGGGATATGCTGGTATTGCAATGAAAGGTCTCTTCACCCATATTATTGAGTGCATTTTGTCATAAGCAGTTTGACTTTAGGGAAGTTGGCACTGAAAAAGTTCAATATTATTATTGAACTGAGGACTAAAATAATGACATGGTAGGCCACTGTTAAACGTGGCAGGTGGTGCGTGAAAAACTGAAGAAATGTTCTACTCTACATAATCTGCCTCCATATTAAGCAGGGTGTAGGCACATTTTGTGTCCATCTTTCGTACATGTTTAAGATAAGGAGGTGTACAAAATTCTCAATTATATATAATGGATAATTGTGACTTCAACATGTTCAAAGTATGGCTAGCATGTGTGTTACTTATCTGAGCTTATATGGCTTCATAACCTGGAACAGAATGAGTATACTAAATCAACATCTTAGTTCTGCAAGCTCAGTGTAAATTATCCTCTAGCTTGCATGTCATTAGGTACAACTTTCCTCAACATGGAAATGTAGAGTGGTCAAAGTGAAAACAGTGGAAAGAACAGCTGTATGTGATAGCTTGTCATTTGAAAAAGTTTTGTTTGGGTTTATTCATATCAATAGGCCTAGACAGTTTAATTTAAGTCAAGAAGCTGGTCCAGGAAGGTGAAAAAAAGGCAAGTTTTATTCTGGTTAACAGAATGACTTTACACTTTGAATGCAGAAAAGTCTCTTCCTGTCATGAATTCTGAGTAAACCAGCCTGTGGTCAGCTATGCTGAGACCTTAGCTTGGCTTACATGTATTAGGATTGACAAAAGAAATTATAGTCACGTTGCCTGTTTGCTAGCTGGGGACAACCAGAAATTCAGATTTTCTAAATAGGACTTGTTTAGATGCACAAGCAAGTTGGAAGAGGGGGCTAGTAGAATCCCAGAACTACTGAAATAACCCTGAGGGCTACAGGTGTTAACCCTTTCCCCCTAAAACCGGCCAAAACCTGCTGATGGTCAAATATTGTCTGCTTCAGTGTTTTCAACTAATTTTAACAGTAATGAAAAACAATTTTGACTGAGACTTGTAGATGAGCCCTATCAAGATCACTTGCCCCAGGTCAACAAATTTCCTAGGCATGAGTTGGGCACTTAGTGCCCAACTCATGCCAAGGAAAGTTGTTGATTCAGGTTTCAATTCAAGGGGGAAACGGTTAAAAGGAATTTTAGAGACCTGCCTTACATGTATTAGGATTGACAGAAGAAAGCTAAGTGTGTACAGCCAAAAGTAAGGCATTCTGCACCCAAACTAAAAAACATTTGAGCAGTCGGTGCATGCCGACCTCATTTTCATTCTTTGTGGGGATGCATTGTGAAGTGGTTGCCGTAGTAATCTCTGTGTGCACTTATGAAGCTGTGATTTGGCTCTCCCCAAGTCAAACCCACAAAGAACATAAAATAAAATAGAAGGAAGGATAAAGCAGGCTTGCAGAGATTAAATTTGTTTATATCCATGCTATCCTGCTGAGGAAATTGTGTACATTTGTATGATCCCCTTTAAGGCATATGTCATGTAGCGCAAAGTGGTCAGTATGATGATAAACATGATTCATCATCATTTGTTTGTTCACCTGTTGCCATACCAAGTGGTGAAAACGTGAATGGAATAAGTGATCAACAAGTGGTATGCTATGTTAATCTTCAGTGAAAATATTTGGCATTTTACATTGTGATGAAGCTGGGTGCAGTGGTTTCTGAACAGTCACTCTTCACACGTGATGCATGCCATCAAAAGATTTCTTCAGTTTTGAAGTTGCTGGCATCTACCACCATTCAGTGTTTCCATTAACCCCCACATGGGGGTATATAACCCTTTCAAAACCTGAAATACCCTCTGAAAAAATTTGAAAGAGTCACAAGTCTTGTTAATTTACATATAAAAATTGGTGAAAATTTACTCTTCTCCCCTTCATTTCCCTTCTTGTGACCCCCGGAAAAAAAATCTTAACAGAAACACTGCCAGGGAGGCAACTAGAAATTTTGTATTTAGACTGTATGAGATTTGTATGCAGTAGATGGACAAGCAAGTTTGAGTGGAGGACTAGTAAAGTGCCAAAGCTGCTGGCCCTCAGGACAACAGCAGATCAAGAATATTGCAGAGCTTTGTTATTATACGTGTGTGGCAGGTGTCTATGTAGACACACATGGAAAACATTTGATTGATCTGCAGATGAAATTTACTCATCCAGCGGTCTGTTGATATTGATGTATTTACTATGTACATCCCTTGCCGATATCAATTTGCCCTCGCCTCTGCGTACTGGTACTTTTATTATTGTATGAATCAATAGTGATGAAAATAGCAAACACAGATCTGTTGTTGTGTTGACAATAATTTTCTACTACACTTCAGGTACAGATATTTATTGCCAATATGAACTTCCTACTCATCACTGGAGACATATATTTAAAGTTCTACCGCACCTGTAAACATTTTAGTATTAAGCTCCAAACTCACAGATCTGCCTCTACATTTCAGACAATATGCTTTATTAATTAATGTTAAAACAAGTGTTAATTGTCCAAGTGGGTGACCAGAGAAGTCTGGTCACTACTGAAAAGTGGTGATTGGTGATAACTGGACACCACTGAAAAGTGTGTGAACAGGGAAAATGTTCACTGAAAAACAAGCAGGTGAAGAAGGGAAAGTGTTCACTAGTAAAAGTAGGTGAATGGGGAACTGTTCACTGATAAAAGTAACTGTTAACTAATGAAAGTGAAAGCAAACCGTTACATGAAAGTAGGTTAAGGGGGCAACTTCACTAACAAAGTATGTGATAAGCAAATTCAACTGTTCATTAATGAAAGTGTGAATGGGGAAAATGGTTCACTGCTGAAAGTAGATGAATGAAGAAAACTTGACTATTAAATGAAACTGGGTACATGGGGAAAACTGTTCACTAATCAAAGTAGGTGAGTGGGGAAAACAGTTCACCAAAGAAGGTAGGTGAATGGGGAAACTGTTCACTAATGAAAGGTATTGGAAAACTGTTCACTAACAGCAGTAGGTGAATGCATGGGGAAAACTGTTTACTGATGGCGGTAGATGAATAGAGATGCTTACTCATTCTGAAACTTGAACCATAAAGTCCTTTTTATAGGCAGGAATGTCAATGCTTTGTCATGGGGAGGCATGGTTTATTAAATTGGAAACAACTGTTTGAGTTGTCTATAATTTATATACAATGTAGTCCGTAAAGAAATCTAGATTAAACTTAACCCTTTCCTGGTCAATCAGACTGATTCAGTGGTATGGGTAGGGTGCAATCTTTGGCATAGGTTGGGGGCTTTGAAGCCCAAACTTAATATTAAGAAATCTCGGGGGGGGGGGGGGGGGGGGGGGGGGGTGGCAATGCCCTGATGGTAGACTGGTAGACCCACCATTCTCAACAAGAAGTATTTAAGTATTTTGTATTTATATGGAATTTAAGTCAAAACATTAGAGCATACATCAATTAAGACCCAGGCTCTTTGGTGTGGTTTGATCCCAAAAGGGTTAACTGTGAACAACACTCAAGAGAAATTATAACTTTGAAATAATGAGTAATGATTCTTTATAGCATCTCCATGGAGGGCATATTTGGCAACTGCATGTAAACTGCAAATTGAGAAGATCTAGGTAATGGTGCTAACAGAAAATACCATTAAATATTGACTATATATCATATATATAATAAAGTTGTGAGGCATGAGGTTTGCCATTGACATATAGTAAGTAAAGTGGCTTTATGGCAGACCCACATATGTAAATTTCTGAAGTTTATGAATTTTTATTATTTCTACATGCAAAAAACAGCAGTAGGAACCAGGCAATTTAAGCTCTCAAGTGTGCATGCTCAGGAAGCGAGATACTTTTCACGGGCGAAAAGTACCTCGCATTCAAAACGGAGGAGCAAGGTCTGGATCCTGGCTTGGGAGATGATGTGAAAGGTAGCTGCATGTAGTGTTAAGGGTGCATTAAGCCTTCGAGGTGTCATGAAGCAGTAGATTTGTGAAAGCTACCTGCAGCTCGCTTTCGCAAACAAGGTCTCGATCATGCAGCAGTGCCAGCTCAGAGGCCATATGCATTGTAGTATCACAGGGCTGTGCAGTTGATGTGTGGCCAGCCACACTCATCTGGCTTTGCCCTGTTAATGGAATTACGTCAATTGAAGTCCACAAATAATTCAGTGAGCAAATAAGTAAACGCCGGCAGCTGGTCTTGAATCAGTGGTGGTTATTAAGTGCAAGCCAATACAACAACCGGTTGTTATTAAGTTGATGCCTGACATGTATCCATGAAACTTGAATTAACTTATCTGCCTGCCAGCAAATTGCATCGGCAATATCCCCATAGATGTAGTTGTACAATACTGTAACAAGGCAATAGTTGAAGATAAAGTATGGCATCAATATGCAGACTTTGTCAGCTTGTACTCCTGGCCATTCAGATCTACATGCATGCTTCTTTTCTGTTAATCTATGTTTGCTAAATGGGTTAATTATGTTATGCAACTGTTACAGGGAATTTCCATTAATTACCATGCTCACATCTGCTGGAAATTTAGTTTTCTACAAAATTGGCTAAGTTTGATGCTTGTATGACCATGTGTAAGTGCAAGAAATGTTGTATGGTAGTTTTTCAGCATGTGTACACTTTACTTTCTACAGTGGTACCTGCTCTAAAGACCACCTCCAATTTAAGACCGCATGTCTTTTTAAGACCACTCTTCCAAGACCCTTTGCTGTATTTCCTTGTTAAATATACCTCCAATTTTAGGCCACCTGCAGTATGAGACCACTTTTTGTTGACTGTAGGGGCGGTCTTAAATAGCAGGTACCACTGTACTGCATGGCAGCATGAGCATAAGTGCAACAAGAGGACCGTGTGAACAGCCCATGCTCAGCTGACCTAGATATTCATCACACTTGTGGATCTGTGAACTTGGGATAGGATCAAGGTCACCCAGGTCTGAGTAGGTCTGACCTTTATAGAAGAAAGGGTCAAACAAAGATGTTCACTGGGTAGTACTGCTTTGGATTCCTGATTTTTAACAATTTTTTTCAATTCAGGTACTTCTCAGTAAATGCACAATTTCTGTTGCCTATGGAAGTCAATGGGCATTCTAATGGTAATTCACATTTTTGACTGCTCTGAGCAAACTGTTTGTCAGATTTTCTTCAAACTTGGTGGCAATGTACTTCAGGTGGGTCTCTAGCAAGTTTATTCAAATGGTCACACTCTGGTAATTTTTGGATTTTTTTATGGTTTTTTTTTTCAAAAATCTTTTAAAAAGTTATAATAGGAAATTTTAACATGGGAATTTCTTGTAATGGTTATAACTTAAATAACTTTGGCCAGATTTGTGCCAAACTTGGTAGAGATGTACCGTTTATAAGTGTCTACCTATTTTGTGCAAATGGTCATGCTCCAGTGATGTTTGGACCTTGACCTTATTCCCAAGGTCACAGGACGTGACCCAAAATTTACTGTTCACTTGATAAATTGAGATGTGTTGTGAATTAGGACTTTGATGTTGCACATGTTCATGTTTCTCTTTGAAGGTCATGCTTAAACAGTACATGAGTGACCTTGACTTCCTTTCAGGGGTCACAGTGCAACATACATAAATTTTACTCTTCACTATAACTTGCGAACTACTTGAACTGGGACCATGATGTTGCACATGTTAGTGTTCTTTGATAAAGGTCAGACTTACTTAGTACATGAGTGACCTTGATCCTATCCTAAGTTCACACAGCCCTCTTATTTTAAAGTTGTCAGTTCAGCACATTTTCCTAAAAGTAAATAAGAAAAACTAAATTGCACAAATGAGTAAACAATTGCTCAGTGGCACACTGTGTGTGCTGCCAAATACTGTCAGAGCGCTAAGGCTTAAAGCTTTATTGATATTTACACAGAAGCAGAGAATGGAAGAAAGAAATTGGTCTTTGTTACCTTTATTATGCTTTCAAGACGATTTTATTCAAGAAGGAAATTGGACTCATTGCCTTTATCATGCATTCAGGAAGATTTTATGAACGATGAAAAAAAAAATGGGCTTTGCTGTCTTTATTATACATCAAAGAAGGTAAGAGGAGAAAGAAATTGGGCTTTCTTTCAAACGATGTATTTTTTTCTTGAAATTTATTACAGTGGTTTTCTGAAATTCCACCCATTGCCAGGATCTGATCTGATTGGTCTTTCACTGAAAATAACGATAAGACCGTCGCCATGACATCTCTACAGAGCAAAAATTGGATACTTTGTAGAAGTAGGACACCATTCGTTTCTACCAGATATTGCACAAAAATTCCCTATTTTTCGAAACTCCGCTGAACCTGCATGGATTTCAAGCATATGGTTCAACTTGTTATCAGTGCATGTTTTTGCATAAAGATACAAAACATGAACTCAGAACTCAGAACTCAGAAGTGGTTTATTTGACACATATACATACAGGTGAGGTACAAATACGCATACATAACAGTTCCATTGATAGATAAGGGTACATTATACAAAAAAAGAGGTTATGGCAGGATGACCCCAGTTAAGAACATGATGTCCGCTATCACTGGGGCCACCTAGGATATGAGTAAACATGAAACAATTTATTTCTGCAGTAGATTGATCATAATGGAATAGCAGTTAAATGAAAACGAAAAGACAAGGCGCTTTAGTCGTTGCACACAAAACAATCTGGAATGGTACATGTTTCAAGGTATTTACTAATGAAATGAATTTTAGCGCATTTTGAAAAACCAGATAGAGAAGGTGTATGAAATTTGTCTTTAATGCAAGGAGGTGTATTTTTAAGGAGTGAAGGAATTAAAAATCTGATACATTTTCGGGTTCTATTTCTTTTTGGGACAAGTAGTTGCATGGATTCTTTGTTTCTGGTTTGATATGGGTGATTTACAGGTGTCTGTGCAAAAATATCATTGAAATATGCAGGCAAATTGTTCTGTAGGTATAGAAAATAAAATTTCAGAGCTTTAAGTTTGAATAAGTCTTCGACTTTGAGAATGTTCAGTGTTTTAAAAAGTGGATCTGTATGGGCGTTATATCTTGATAGACAAATCAGCCGAACAATAGATTTCTGTCTCTTGAAAATGCGGTCACATGAGAAGCCCCATGCTAGGATGGCATAATTAAGATGGGGTAGAAAAAGTGAATTATACATGAGTAAGAGAGTGTTAAGAGGTAAATACTTATTCAGTTTTCTGAAAATACCTATCAATTTCGAAAGTTTATTGCCAATTTTGTTAATGTGTGGTTGCCAATTTAAAGTCTCGTGAATGCGTAAACCTAAAAAGTCAAATTCGGATGTTTTTGAAATTGAAGTATCGTTGATTTTTAAATCTAAAATTTCATTATTTTCGCTGAGGGAAATGGAATTTCATATACTTCGTTTTGGCTATATTCAAAGATAGTTTGTTAACAGCTAGCCAGTCGTACACTTTCTGTAATTCCTTATTGATATTATCTGACAAGTTACCGTGTGTATTGGTGCTAATCGAGGAGTTAAAAGAACAGAGAGGATTTACCAAAGTTGTGTCGTCCGCATAAAGAATAGAATCAAATTTTGATGAAGCAAGGTGCATATCATTTGTGTATATTATAAAAAGAAGAGGTCCAAGGATAGATCCTTGGGGTACCCCAGTTTGAAGCGGAAGAGGGCCTGAACATACATTATCGAAAGAGACATACTGAAACCTGCTAGTAAGATAACTTTTGAACCATTGTAAAGGAGTGTCGTTAATACCATAATGTTTCAGTTTATGTAGAAGAATATCGTGATTTAATGTATCAAAGGCCTTGGATAGATCTAAGTAAATGCTAATAGGTATTTTTCCAGAATCAAGAAGGCTGAGAAGTGTATCGACAAATTCAAGAGCTGCTGTTTCAGTGGAATGGCCAGTTCTAAAACCGTGTTGGCTTTTGTAAAACAGTTGATTGGACAAAAAATAATCATAAAGTTGCTTATAAACTACTTTTTCAAATACTTTGGACAGAGCAGGAAGGAGTGAAATTGGTCTGTAGTTGTCTAATTGAGTACTGTCTCCCTTTTTGAAAAGCGGTAGTACTTTTGCAATCTTAATTTTGTCGTGAAAAACTCCTGTCATTAAAGATTGATTGATTATCAAGCTAAGAGGTTCAGAAAGAGAAGGAATTATGCCTTTGAGAAGTTTCATAGATATATCATCGTGACCAGTGCTGGTTTTAGATTTAAAGTTTCTCAAAATAGATGCAACATCATTGGGGTTGATCTCTCTGAAGGAAAATACATCATCTGTACGGTTTGGGAGGTAAGATGCGAAAGAAGGTAAGCCCGACGTGTTTATTTTTATTGGCTAAGTTTGGACCTATATTTGTGAAAAAAGTGTTAAAACGTTCGGCTATTTCATCTTTATTTGTAAGTTTCTGATTCTCAACTAAAAAGAAGAGGGGAAAGTCTTTCTTCTTTTGTTTGAGTTCAGAACGGACTTGATTGTGTCCCATGTTTTCCGCATATCATTTTTGAAGGTTTCAAACTTCGAGTGATAGTAGTCTTTCTTCAGTTGGAAGATATTGTTTTTTTAGGATTTTGTTGTAAACTTGAAGATTGTGTTTAGAATTATCGTATTGAACAGAATCAAACATATAGATTGTAGTTTTTTATATAAACCATCACGAAATTTTATAGATTTTAATATACCAAGGGTTATCCAAGGAGATCGTTTATGTTTGTACTTGTTAAACTTCACTGTCTTTACGGGAAGGTGTTTCTCCTTTGCTTCACACAGTATTTTTTCCAATTTGTCATAATTAATATTTGGGTCAGATATCAGGCTTTGTATCATGTCTGTATTATTTATTTCGTCATAGAAATTTTGTATTGATGCACTGTCTTTTGTTACTATCTTGACAAATTTATGGGAGTCTTGCATTATTAATGTTTGATCTATTCAAGTGAATGAGGGTAAGTGATCGGAAATTTCAGTGAAGATAATACCAGAAAGACAATTTGTATTGCTGTTTGATAAGCTACAAAAAATGTGATCTATCAATGTTGCGCGTCTATCAGACAACCGAGTTGGGAGCGTTATTTTCGGATATAAACCATTATTAAGCATGACGTCAAGATAATCAGAAAATTTTTGTCTTGTTGAATTTAGTAAATCAATATTAAAATCACCGACGATGATTTTGTCTGATGACTCTTTTGAAATTATGTCAATGATTCCAGACAAATCATCTATAAATAACTGAATGGCATCATTTCGGTCCCTTGGTGGTCTATAAATGTTACAAAGAGTAATCGTTTTTGTCAAACCGTTTCCAAAAATATCTAAAAATTGGCCTTCCCAATAATCGTTAGGTGAATAAAAGTCTCGAGTATTGTACTGAAAATTTTTGTGTAGGTATAACAAAAGACCACCATGGGAACAACATGTAGCGTTAAAGGGGATGGACGTATAGTTTTCAATTTCAAATAACAAGGAATCAACTGAGTTTTCGCCCAGCCAAGTTTCTTGTAGACATATGGCACTAAAGTAAAAATTCTCAATAGCAAGATCATCAATAAGTGATTTAAATTCGTCAAATTTTCATTTATGCTTTGAATATTTAGATTAAGCACTGAAAAAGTATGAATATGCGCTTTTATATAATCTAAAATATTATCTCGGGTAACATATGGTGAGTCAGACACAGTGGATATAGCATTGTCCAGATCATCTGGATGTGACAATAGTTCATTTAGATTATTTTTGTTGACTCCACCAAAATGTTGAAGAACATCGTTTTCTACGGTTTTACCATTCATGAAGTAAGAAAAGAAAGTAACTTAACATGGCCTAGCATGATTCCGTATTGATATGATTGTACAATAAAGAAAATTATCAGTTTAAGTTACGGTGTTGGGGCCGCGCGGCGGTCCGGCCGCTGCCGCTGCCCCCCTCCGGCGACCCATGACCCTGCATAGTGCCCAGGTAATAAGCAGAGAAAGACACGGTAACGAAAGTTACACAAAAACACACCGATGGTACAACTGAATGGCTGCAAAGCAAAAGAAAGTATCCAATTCTATGGATGTGAAAGGATATACAACTTAAATGATGTGAGATGAGCTCCCGACGTGTTTCAATAAAAAGTAGTTTAAGGGAAATGTTAAATAAGAAATTTCCGGCAGAATCATGGCATTTGAAAGCGACACATTCGCAAAAAGTACATTGCATATTGGTTAGCTCTGGAACGGAAAAGTCAATCATGCTAAATAACAAAAAACACACAAATATATATGAAAAGAACAAACATCTGAAAGTGTTCATGTCCATCGATGGATGAGAAAGTCGCTGAAATGGCGAGAAGGGGCATCACATACATGAAAGAAAAACACCGGTCATTTTGTAGGGAGTACAAAAGTGCCATGCGCATCATTATGAATACAGAAAGAGAAATGACTCGTATGGGTCAGCTAATGGTAAGTAAGCTGCGAGTCACGACATACAATTTCAATATATATAGAGCAAAAAGTCAGTTGAAGCTGAAAATAGTGTCCAAATCAATGTCCAGATAGTCTTTAATCAGGGCCGTTTGGGTTGTCTTTGGGTAGCGAGGGTTTTCACCGGCGATTTGAAGTTGAACGTAGGTCATCTGGTAGATTTCTCCTCTGGTGCATCAGTTCTTGTTTGAGGCGTCTGGTAATGGGTGGTAAGTCAGGGGATATCGATATGTTATTCGGGTGATTTTTGAGATTTTTTGCGCCATATAGCCACTGATTTCTCTGGTCTAAATCCACAAACGACAGGATGACTCCGGCGTCCCTATCTTGACTTAGTCTGTGACAAGCCGAAAACAAAGTTTTTTCTGCATCATTCACCCCAAGATAATCATGTGCCAGCGCTATGCAGGCTTGTCTGGTGGCAGATTGGTTTTCCCCAGCCGGTCCTTTCAGACCTTGAATGATAAGAGACCATTTTCTTCTGTGTGTATCTTGGTCTAGTATTTTGAGGCTTATGGCGGTAGATACTTTAGTAACTTTTTCAGAGAGTTCAACTAGAAATTTGTTGACAATAGTATCGAGGCGATCGCTGCAGTCTTGAACACTGGTTTCAAGTACATGTATGTCATATTTTCTATTCAGTTCTGTCAAGTTTGCATTTAAATCGGACAACTGGGCGACCACATTATCCACCTTCTTGTTTATGTCTACCAGTTCTTCACGTACAACCGCTCTGATCGCATCAATAATTTTTTGATCTACTAAATCGATGGATTTTCTGCCGGCTCTTGTTTTGTCTCCCATGTTTTCGTTGTCATAAAAGTCACAAAAGGTGCAGGTTCACTATTTGCCCCATTGTATAGGGGTTAAATACAAAGGAGTGCAAACATTGTTTCACAGTTTGATAATGACAAACAATACACAGTCTTGTTTTGTTGGGTGACTGCACCAAGAATAACGAGAGAGCACTGTCTACGTGCGATGTAGTTTTTCACTATACCTGGCACATTCAAAAAGAAAAACAGTTCATCTTGACAAAAAATTGCCACTAAAATGACGACTTTTGCGCTCATAAGGTGTCTTGAGATGTTTATAACTCACCCCGAGCTGAGATCAGAGATGATGACGCACTTTGTCTGTGTATAATCGGCAAAAAATCATTGCTACCCACGATGAAACGAATCTACCGCTCAGCTTGGTCACGTGTCACCGCATGAGCACAATAAGCAGGAAAATAAGCGTAATTTATTGGCAAAATATACCACCCAATGTACAAACTTACTGGAACACAAAGCAGAAATGCAACAAAATCTGGAAATTTAGTCTGATTTTGGCGAGTCTAGTCTCTTTTTGTTACTAATTTTCTACCAAACTTTAATGTAACGAACACGAAAATAAACAGAAATAACATTTGGCTTTCAGAAACAATGAGCAGGTACAGTTCCCAATCTGTTCCGGTGAATGTCACTATACAGTTGAATGCTTCGCGGGCCATTATCCCACTCACCATGAATGCCTCGCAAATTGTGTACCAAAAATATGAGCGGGCTCGCTGCTCAACAGATCACAATAATTAGCTTGCCTTACTGAGGCCGCATAAAGGAAATTAATGGGTTTTCTTTGAGGACTGACACCTTCCTTTTGTTTGAAGTCAGAGTGGCCTCTCCTCTCATGTAGCCTCCTGGATGTAATACACAGTAAAATGATGGAGGCCTTTTTATACATGATGTAATACACATCCCATGATTGAAACCTTAGTGTACATGATGTAATACACGTAGAATGATGGAGGTCTTATACATGATGTTATATACACATGCATGTACCATGATGGACGCCCTATTATACATTATTAGTTATTCACTGTTTTAGTGTGAAATACAGGAAGTATCTCCCCCAAAGACAGCTGTATTACCCGAGGCGAAGCCGAGGGTGATACAACTGTCTTGGGGGAGATACTTCCTATATTTCACACTAAAACACTGAATGACGATTTTATCCCATTTTTGATGATGTAATTTCATGCCCAAAAAATACACATATGATTTTCGAAGTCTTCACTCCCACCTGCTTCCTTAAGATACGCCTTTAACAAACTTCATTTGCTTTTACTGTGTTTTTGGGAGTAGCCTTCTGTCTCTTCGCCTCCCTCTCTTCATCAGTTAGGTGTGCAAGTCGACGTTTAACTTTTTGTGGCTGATCTTCGCTGTTCGACCCGCTGCTGCTGCAGTTCACTTCACAGTCCGCCATCATGTTGTCGTCTGCAGCGCGTCAAGGCTTGTATCGCATGACAGAGACTTCTGGTGGCTGATCGATGCACTAACCAGATAGGGAGATACAGCGAGAATACCGCTGTATTCCCGGCCAGTTACGAGAATACCGCTGTATTCCCCGGGCGGTTTCAGGAATCGCACTGTATTTCACCTGTGCAGTAATTAATGCGCAAATAAGGGTAATACAAAGAGTGTACCATAGCTATTAACCAATCAGAAGCCAAGGATTCTATCAAAAATGGGATAAGATGCTATATAGATACCATGATGGAAACCTTATTCTACATGATGTAATAAACCTACAATGACAGAGGCCATATTACATATGGTGTAATACACAATGATGGAGGCCTTATCATACATGTATATGATAGTGACACATACCATGATGGAGGACTTAGGGATAGTTCAACATTATCATCATCTTTGAATTAGAACTTAGGGTACTAAATTTCATGACCCCCCCCCCCAAAAAAAAATTGGTACTTTGAAAATTATGATTTTCCCAAAAAATCATAGCAAAATTGCACAAAACAGGCCAAAATTGACCGTCATTTCCATATTCTGTGAAAGTGTACAGACCTATTTAACCCCCTCCCCCTTGCATACTGTAAGTACTAATTCAAAAATGATGGAAAATGTTGAACCATCCCTTACTGTACATGATGTAATTCACATACCATTGTAGAGGCCTTATTATACAAGATATAATATACAATGATAGAGGCCTCATTATACATGATGTAAATTGTAATACACATACAATGATTGAGTTCTAATTGTACAAGATGTAATACATATATGATGATCAAATGATGGAGGCCTTATAAAACATGATGTAATGCACATGCAATGATGGAAGCCTTATAATACATGATGATGTAATACACATACAGTAATGGAAGCCTAATTATACAGATGCAATACACAAACAATGATGGAATCCTGAATATACACGATGTAATACACATACAATGATTGAGTTCTAATTATACAAGATGTCATACTCATATGATGATCAAATGATGGAGGCCTGATCATACATGATGCAATCCACATACAATGATGGAGGCCTGATTATACATGATGTAATACACATACAATGATTGTGGCCTTATACATGATGTAATACACATACAATAATCGAGGCCTTATTATACAAGATGCAATACACATACAGTGATGGAGGCCACATTATACATGATGTCATACACATACAATGATTGAGGCCTTATACAAGATGCAATGCACATTCAATGATGGATGCCTTATTGTACATGATGTAATACACATACAATGATGGGGACCTTTTATACATGTTGTGTGAAACATGACTAAGCATCACTCTCAAGCTAGTCACTGTAGATGTCAGTCTGGATCCACCAGGGATGCAGGGGAGATGTCACAAAGTCTTAATGGCATACAAATAATACATCTCCAACCGATCAAACAACCAGAGAAAATATAAATACCTGACACTGATTGCCGTATATACAAACCTAACACTTATATACCATACATGACAGTATACACATGCCACGATGGATGCCTACTTTTTTGTACATGATATAATGTATACATTATATAATCCTAATACGTGATATAATACATCTATCATGTAGTTCTCACATGATGTAATACATCCTTCATGTAGGCCTTATGATGCTTCATGCCTGAATGACATGCCGTGTCTTTGAAAAAATTGTAAGCAAGATAGACACCCCATTATAGGTCCACTGCCACATTAGGTATGGGATACTTCCCTTTACATTTTATTGTTTTGTTTTTGTAGGTCGGTTTGGCAACCAGGCAGACCACTATCTTGGGGCACTGTCCTTCGCTCATGGGCTCGACCGGACTCTAGTTCTACCACATTGGGTGGAGTACCATCCAGGCAAGGCCAAGTCAGTAAGTCACAGCAGTTACCATGGTTACCATGCAAATTTAATGAATTAGAATTCTGACTGTGTGTATATTGCGTCTAAGTCTAACAGCTTCCATAGTTACCATCAAATGTTAATGTGTTGGTGTATTGCACAGTGGGTGCTGCTGATAAGTTTTAACAGTTGCCATAGTTTCCACGCAGGTGTTAACTCATTCCACCCTAATGACCCATTTTCCTACTAATATCTTAATGTCTGCTAATTGTATTTTACTGATTTGGGGATTTTTTCAAAATTTTGGATGAAACTTGCATGGAAGATCATTCCAGATTATATGCCCATGGTCAACAGCTTTCCTTGGCACGCTTTCGGTGCATTGTGCTTAGAGCACGCCAAGCAAAGCTGTTGACTCGGTCTTCTATCAGGGTGGAATGAGTTAATATACATGTACATTGTGCAGTTTACCATGTGCATGTTGCCTACAAGTTTGATAGGTGTTCAGAGTCATGTAAAAGGTCATTTTCTTTGGTATTCTTTCTTTTGTTTGCCATTTTGGTGTCTCAAACATGGGAAATAGGATAATTCAACTGATTTCTATCAGCAGAATTTTTCAAAGCATACTGTATGAGATTTGGTTTTATGTTGGAAGTGTTCGCAACTGAAGAAAAAAACTGGAGTTATTTTACTGATTAGTATCCTTAAATATTACAAATTTTTAAAAAAGATGCATTTGCGATCATCATCTATTTGTCAGTCTTTAAATTTGCGACTAAAATTTGAGTGTGATTTGTTTAGCAAAGCTGTGATGAAATATTGGAAATAGGAGAGAGTTGACCATACTTCAAAACATTTTGGGGCCCAACTGTTTTTCATTTGAAAGGCTTTCAGTGCCATTGTTTTAACCCTGCCCATGTCCAGACTTACCATGTCAGACATTGCAAGTAAAGCTAGGTGTGGAGAAGTGGAAGTATTCAAAACAAAGTGTATAAGGCCCTGTCCGGGTCTTCCAACTCTCAGCACAATGCTCATTAGCCGGCTTTAAGTGACATATGCTCCATTGTGGTCCAGCATACAATGACAGCTGTAACCTTAGATTCTGTGTGTTTGGTGATCAACAAATTAAATGATATAACAGCCATCACGTGAGATTCTGCCAGTTTTATTTTCAATTAAGGTATTGCTGAAGAAAGGCCAGTTTAGAGGCATACAGCTGGTGCAAATGGTTGGAACTGACCCATTAGGATCAAATTCACTGGTGGCTGACAAACATTGTCTATAAGATGTGCGCTATTGGGGACACTGAATTTTACTAGCAGAGTGCATATGTGGCCACATGCACCATCAATACATTATCCAAGATACTTAAGAGATCGGTCTAAGTTTGTGGCTACATTTCCAGCCACTGTGGCCACATTTAAAAAAAAGATATAAACTGAAGTTTCCACAAGAGTATGCACCTCTGGCAGGGCTATGTCCAAGACCGCTGTATGCCCCGTGTTTAGGTCGGTGACTTTTATTCCAAGAACTGCCATTATGTCTTTATTCTGTATAAAAGAACACTAGTGATCCAAAATGGCCAGTATCCCCCCCCCCCCCCCCATTTATTGCCTTAGAGCTTATGCGACAGCACATCTCTGTCCACCCGTAAACTTTTGCTCGTTAGTGCGATACCATCCACAGTTCTCAAGATAGCCAAATATAACTTTCAGGACTTATAGGGTGAATGAAAATATATGTCCTTTTTAATACTGGTGGCGCCACTTGCAATATTATGCAATATAGGGGTCAAAATGTGAAAATCTTGTGAACAGTCTGGCACCTTTAATTTTTGGCAGATCTTCACGGAATGTAAACTATGGGATTATGGGGAAGGTCAAAGTCTTAAGTTGCTAATGATACTAGTGGTGCCACCTATAAATTGACGGACCTTAGGAGCCAAAATGTGTTTTAAGATACAAAATTCCTTGTCTGGAAAAGTAATTCGATTAGACTTGCCAAATTAGAAGATATAGAGACCATGTCCAATGCTAAAATGTAACATAGTATTAGTGACCTTGACCTATTTTGCGAAGTCACCATGCCTGTAAAATTGAAAGAGGTGATTTTGTAATGGCAGATATATGTCAGCAGAGCACCAGGCCCATGGGCCTTTTGTATAAACATCACATTTGCGGGAATCAAACTTTCATTCATGGTGTCACAATCAAATAACATCCCAGTGGAAGTGTTTGTGACTCAGTTGTCAGGCAGGAAATCAAATTGGTCCATATGTCCTGAGCACTTGAAGTAATTTGGTGTGGCAACAAAGATGGTTTGGGTATGTAAGTACGTGTCGTCATGTACATGTAAGTGTGTGCCTTTATGAAACTTTGTGTCCCTCAAAGCACGTGTCTTTATGTCTGCATAGATGTATCCTCATATATGTGCCCTTCTATTTAATAGTATTTGTCCTGTATGTGTCTCTGTGAAAGTATGTATAATCTTTATCAGCACATGCTTGTGTAATTATGTGGCCTTGTACACATGTGTTCTTATGAGAGTATGTGTCCTTGTGTGTGTACATGCATGTGTCCTTATATGTGTGTTCTTATGGAAGTATGTGTCCTATTGGAATCATGTCCTTATACATATATATATGTATCTTAATATGTGTCCTTATGTTTGTATGTATCCTTATATGTGCATCCTCATGTTTATATATATTCTTATATGTGTATCCTTATGTATGTGGCCTTATGTTTGTATGTGTCCATATCTGTGTGTCTTTATGTAAGCATGTGTCCTTATGTATGTGTTGTTATGTTGGTATTGAGTGGTACCTGCTGTAAGTAAGTAAGTAAGTTTTATTTCAGACTAAAATAAAGTCCATAGTAGACAGTACATAAAATACATAAAAAACATAAAATACATAAAATACATAAAATACATAAATACATAGATATGTTCATGTAAAATATACACGTATCATCAGAGTAGGTTTAAAAGCACATATGTAGATGAGGTTGGAAAATTATATCACAAGTCAGTACACCTAGTATAAGAGTTGACGCCAGCGTCTGTGAATCGTAGAGTCCAATAAGACATCTGAGCACAGCAGTTGCTTGATAATGAAGTTGTCACTATTAAAAAGTCTACGCTTAAAACCATACACTAGCTTCCTTCTTAGCTCCCCAAAAGAAAGCACGCGATTTGAGACAAACATGCCACTTGCAGAGCAGCACTTGGAGAGTCCCATAAGCCAACGAAAGGCGTTGTTGTATAAGACAGTAAATTTACAGAGAGACTTGATAGTATGCTGGACCCACAGCTGTGATGTATATAGAGAGGTGCAGTATGATTTGAAGAGAAGTGTTTTAACCTCATTGGAACATGCATAGAATTTACGTTTCATCATGTTTGCTCTGCAACATAGAGATCTATACTGACGCTCAATATCTTGGTCATCCAAAAGCGAGGAGACAAGCACATGTCCTAAATATGTAAATCGTTCAACAACCTTCAAATTGTCGCCACACAGTTTTACAGTAGGCTGAATATGCATGTGGGTACCAGAGTAGAAAAGCATACATTCAGTCTTCTTGGTATTGTAAATAATATCATGAGAGGCAGCAAAAGTTTCACATTTCTCCAAGAGTACTCTCGAACCCTTTAGTGATGGACTCAGGATAACCATATCGTCTGCATAGCTAAGATTATTGACAAAAGTGCCACCAATATTGCATCCAACTCCGCTGCATGTGGCCACCCCTTCAGCCAAGAAAAAGTGGCAACGTACAGCAGGTGACCTGTCACCACAGGTAGATTTTTCAAAGGAATTGACTCCTATGTCCCAGACAAAAAGCAATGCGGCTGCTTACGGCAGTGGTTGCATACAGCAGGTACAACTGTATATTCTTATATGCGTGTCCTTATGTAAGTATGTGTCCATATGTTTGTATGTATCCTTATTTGTGTGCCCTTATGTAAGTATGTGTCCTGATGTTATCATGTATCCTTTGTGGCAGACGTTAAGGCTGTACCTTAAGAAACTGATTGTAAAATTCAATGAAAAGTGTGAAGTGCACAAAAATGCAGGATATCATTTTCATGAACTTGGCTGGATATTGCGAAAGAGGTTCATATATATGCAGTCTCTGCCCACTCTCCAAACAATGTTGAAATGATGTTTACACCAACAGGCCTTATTTTTATGTTGACAAGTGGTGCTGTCCAGGACGAGTAAGTATGAGTCCAGACAAGTGAAAAATGTTGGATATGTTTTGATTTAACCCAGTCCTTATTATGTCTCCATGTGTGCTACAGAGAGACATTGTCTTTCTACCTGTTCCTTCTGCTTCCTACTTCTATTTCCTCTTCTTCATTGTCCTCCGCTTGTTGTTCTTGTTCTTGAACACTTTGGTTTCCAGGCGAGAACTCTTGAAGGATTTCACGAAACTTAATAAAACTTTGTAGAAATATATAACTATGAGAACCCTAGCTTTGGATTTTATTTGGGCAACCGTGACCTAGTTCTGAAGATGAATGAAAAGGGCCAGGCAACATGTATAGCCTGAACATGCAGACTATCCTCACCTGGATCTATAAAGGTGCAAGGCCTGCTTCCAGGAGACTGGTAGTGGTATAAAAATGAGTGCTAGCGAAGCAGGCAACATGTGAGGCTGGTGCTAAAGTAAACCTCAGGAGGTTCAGTAAAATCCTTGTTAAGTAACCAGATGTAAGTAAATAAAGGCAAACACAGATTTAAATTTAAAATATGTAGGTAGCCGCCCCGACATGTTACGGTGTCTTTTGCCCCTTCCTTAGAGGTATGAAGGCTGCCTCAATTTATTGAAGAAACACAGCCAGAGTGGGCATTTGAGGTTCGTTTGCAGTGAAAATACGTGGACGTCAGGTTGAAGATCGAGGTTAAAGTTCCTGTGACGTCATGATGCAGGGATCTCTAAGTGCACTGAGTTCAAGTTCAATGTTGTCAATATCAATAAATAAAAATTGCTAGTGTAGTATTTAAATATAATTAATGTGTGAATAAAATATAATTAAGGACTGATGAATATTGTGGAGTTGTCATAAACGTCTGTTTTGTATCTTCTAGTTTTGAAGGTCAAAGAGCCATATATTTATTGGTTCTTGTGGTATAAGTCTTGAAGGACTTCACCAAACTTGCTGGAACTAGATAGGTAGGATCAGTTTAACCAGATAAACCCTAGTATAGTATGAGATTGTGTTTGGGTGACTTTGAGCTTTGTACTTGTCAAGGTCACAGAGCCATATATGGCAATTTGGTTTCCATGTGATAACTCTTGAAGGATCTCAGGAAACTTATTGTAATGTGGTGGGATTGTATAACCGGTAAGGCCTAGTGGGAGAATGTATTTGGGTCAGCATGACCAAATTCTCAAGGTCACAGAACCATATTACTTGGTTTCTGTGTGATAAGTCCTGAATGATTCCACAATACTTGCTGCAACTTGGTAGTGTTATTTAACTAGACAAGGCCCAGCTTGGGATTGTATTTGGATGACCTTGACCCAATTGCCAAGGCCAGAGAGCCTTATATGGTAATATAATTTTGTTTCTGTGCAACAACTCTTGAGGAATTTCACAAGGGCAATAAAACTTGGTATGGATTTAGGTACAACCTATGGTTAGGATTCTACTGGGGTGATAATGAAAAAATAATGAAATGTGAAAAAAATATCATGAATGTGAAGTGTCGGTTAAACCTGTCTTGGCTATTACATAGAGTGTCCATTGTACACATATATTAAGGATAGACTGACACCCTCTATGGAAATGCATGGGGTAACCATGGTATTCTCCTGTTGGTTGTTCATGATGTTATAATTAAGTAATATATTGCACCAGTTTTGGAAATTCAGGTCATGCGTCTGAAAAGTGAAATGACCACATTGTCCTCATGGAAATAAGTTTTAACTATATGTATTATATGATCATTGCCTGTCTGTGCTCTCCAGGTTCAAGTGCCATTTAACAAGTACTTCAAAGTGTCAGCCATGAGAGAATACCACAGAGTCATCCTTATGAGCACATTTATGAAAGAACTGGCACCCAAAATATGGCCAGCTGGCAAACGAACGGGTGAGTTTTCTCACATAATGTGATGGCAACACAGCCCAGAAATGGATTGTATACACAGTGGCTCCTCCTTTGAGAGATTGTCCTAAGCAAGGAGAGCTCCAGTAGTGAAAACACTGAGGTACCTGTTATAAGAGCATGCCTATTGCCAGCATAATGTGGTCTCTGGCATCCCCTCTGACCATTAGCCAAATGCTCTTCTTTTTTGCATTTGGCAAAAGAAATGTGAAAATGGCTAAAATATTGTAAAATAAATTATTAAAGGGCCAAGACCAAATTTTTTGTAAATTTGGCCTGCGTTTCCAATTTTGGGTACAGATTTTTGAAGTAAGATCTGTCCCTGGTCACATACAGCAAGTGGACTTCAATGTGGGTAAATTTATTACAGTAAGTTTTTCTTCAAACAGCTGTCTTAAAAATGCATTGGATGTCTCTTCCAGGAGATGATGTTCACATACATGTACCCATGTACGTCATTTACTTCTGTACATGTATTTACATAATACATAAAGCAGCTGGTCTCTCAAAGTTAAGTAATATGGATACTGTCTTGTATTTCCATGTATAAAGAAAGAAGTAGGGAGATTTAAGTGATTGGATGCCACACAGCATGTGCAAGGCAATGTATTAACGCTTAAAGTGCTGATTTAAGACCAAGTCAACAGCTTTCCATTCCAATCTTTTAACCATTATATGTTTAATGGTAATGAAAAAATGACTATCGCCATGATTGGCACTTTAAGCGTTAAAATTCACACCTGGTATTGTTTGTTTTGTTCTTCATTCAACACAGTGATGTGCTACTCGGCCAGACATGGTGCCAACAAAGGAGGCTGCAATGCGAAAGATGGCAACCCCTTTAAATCTTTCTGGGACACTTTCAACATTGACTTTGACGACTCTGCATTCTATGGACCTCTGTACTACAACACGCACGATCCTGGTGTGGAAGAAGAGTGGCATAAAAAGTAGGTTTGAGTTTTCACGGTCCAAATATTATCAGTGTCTGCAATGGTCTCACACCACTTTCAGGATTCTAGTTTGTCTTCACATTGACGACTGCTTGTGTAAAGCTTGCCCAAGGACCTGTCAACCTGTGTGTGTCATTACACAGAAAACATTGGTGCGTTCTTTCAGTACAAAATTTGACATTTGATGAGCAAAGGCCAAGAGAACTAAAAATGGCAAAAGAGACCATCCACTGTAATTTACTTTCCTTGTCAGTGCTTGCAGGAATAGGCCTGAGCAGCCTATTCACCAGAAAGTTTGATTTTTCTGTCAAAATCCACTCTTTTAGTTGCACTTCCAAAAAAATTTGTGCATGTTTTACTGCACACTCTGTAAACATGAATGCACCCTGTCAAATTTAGTTTTCCATTTTTGACCACTATGATCGCGCCATGAGATTAAATGGTATTTCGCGGAAAGTGGGACACCACTATCAACGGGCCATCAACAGCCATATTAAAGTGTTTAGATATGAGGAAAGTGGGGAAGTTTGAAAGAGGGATTTTGATCAAGTTAAAGCTGTACTGTGCCCGAAATATGCCTGTGTACAATTGCAAGGTACCAGGCTGTGGCGCTGATATGCGCAAATTGTCGAATTTTGACAAATATCCATTGATGTGTGGGGTTACGTTCCACTGTTTCACAGTTAAGCCTCTGCTGTGGTCATGATAGCGTGTCCCCCTTGGTAACAGCAGACCAGCTTAACTATGAGTTTAGTCATGCGCGCGATCGTCACGATAAGGTGACAAAAGGGAGAACTGAGATTTCGTTAGGCTCCCATTGGCCACCATATGGCACATGTAATCCTATATCAGATTAACCTATGCTGCCAAATAGATATACAGTAAAACTTCTCTTGACAGATCACCAGAAACAGAGATGACCAAATTGGCTCTCAAGGCATTTTGGATCTCACTGGAGTGGTCTCTCATGAGAGGTTCTGGTATAGGCTTGCTAGATAAATGTTGATATCCGTTATGCAGCTAATATAATAAAATAGCTCTGACTGTGATGAGAAAAGTCTCAGTGAAGCAGCAAACAATATGACATGTTTAATTTGTAATTTCAATCTGAAATTCTATCTCACAAATGAGATTAAATTTTACTTTTTATTTTGATTTGGTGAGAGGGATTTGTACTCTGATTCCTTTTGTGTTATGTTCATACCAAATTTAATTGAATCTGATGCTTAATCTTTGTAATGGGACCAACAAAAAAAAAGAAAGTAAACAAGTAAACAAACAATTGATTGACATTGCAATCTAAAAGACAATACTATACGTCTCAGGTATCTGGTGGGCCATGCCAGTCTGTCCAGAGGCTTAACTGTATGAATGCTGGGTTCATGGTGTGGCTGCATGTAGCACCATCAGACTCATAATTTAAGAGCTGTTTCACCATTTCTTCCAGATTCCCAAGGGACAAATACCCGGTGCTGGCATTCACTGGTGCCCCAGGGGCGTTCCCAATCCGACAGGAAGACGTCCAGTTACATAAGTATCTACAGTGGTCCAAGGGGATTGAGGAAAAGGCTCAGGCTTTTATCAAAAATACCATAGTCCAAAGGCCATATATAGGAATTCATCTGCGTAATGGCGTGGATTGGGTAAGCTTCTTTAAGACTCCCCTTGAAGTAAGAATGAGTCAACAGGTTTCCTTGATGTAGGTTGGATCCTAAGGGCCCACCGTGGTCATAGGAAAGCTGTTGACCTGGGAAATGTTACCTGGTAGAGCATGCCAACAGTTCTCACTGTTACCTCTGAGTCAGTAGACTTGTCACTCAGCTGAATTAATAGAATGCATGGTGAACTGTCATTGGTCCCTCTGTCCATTTGTCTGTCCATCTGTTTATGCATCTTCACAATTCACATTGTCTCCCTTCTTTTACCGAAACCATCAGCAAGATTTACTTCTACGTTAATGCATAGTTATTATATTGAAGTGGATTACCATGTAAGTCAATGGAGACTGCAATGGTAATTCACATTTTTCAACTTCATTTCCAATACTGCTTGGCCAATTGTATCAAAATTGCAGAGGGACACATCTGGAGACCCCTAGATCTCAAGTTGTTCAACAGATACAGCTGAGACTGCTACATTTTCATATATGTATTTTAATTTTTGTGTACAGTGGTACCTGCTGTATCGAATTGTCATGGTCCTGTGATTTTTGGGATTTCTTATGAATTTTTTATTCCTTTTTGGGGCAAATCTTAAAAAATCTTCTCCAAAACCCCTCACCCAATTGCGTTGGTATCTCACAGGAAAACTCCTTGGGACTCCTAGGGCAATATTTCAGGTTTCTGTGTACAACCGTCATCAGTACAAGTGCTTATGATCCTTTATTTCAGATTGTATCCATATCTAACACTGGTAAATATTTTCCTCTGACTGACTTATTTTCTGGGTCCATATTAAGGACAAAGATACGCTGAGATGAAATTTTTACACCCGATTATTGGGAGATGGCCGTGGACTGTCACAAATAGTGCACATGACTGAAAGAGATCAAAGGCCAGCCACTGACTTGGCAGCTGCGCAGATGAGCTGTGAAAGTGGTAGCTGTCCATACAAGTGTTGTTATCTGGTCATGGGATAAAACACCGCGCAATATACAGTTGTACAAATACATACACATTACAGTGGCCAACTAACTCAACCCAGGGACCTGTTATAGACTGTTCAACCCCACACATGGGCATAGAACAAGATTAGTTCATGTTTGTCCATATTTCTCACCTATTTTGTTTTCCATCAATTCAGTCGCAATGGTTCAACACACACTAATGTTTCATTACAATGTGATACTTTGTAACAATATCCCAGACCGGCTTTGTCACTGTGACAGTCAATTTATAATTATGTGATGCTTTGTAACAGTCATAGAATTACTAGACCTATATTTTGCTGTAATGCAAGCTTTGAAATCAGAATCATACTGATGATTAATTTGTAAATACATGTGTACTGTAAGAGGAAAAAGAAGTGACGAATAATTGTTCCTGCACGGTTTCATTAGTTATGCCTAATTTGACTGGTTTCATCAGTCCTGCTGTTGTCCACCAATGGGACCACATTTGGCAATGGCAACAGCATTTTTTTTAATTTTTGACAAATTAAAGTCACTTTCCACAAAGGGTTCACCACATAGGTGAGATCGGTTCCCAGAGCCATGCAACTTGTCCCAGTAAATCTTGACTGCACGAGTCTACACTGTCTGTAATTTCAGGTATTTGGGCGAAATTAAACAAGTTGTATTGCTACAACACACCAACCCGTCCTGGGCAGGAACAGGGACAAAAATGAATATTTTTGCATGCATTTTTAATCCTGTTGATGAAGTGTGAATAAAATATGTTTAAACCAAATGACACTTGACAGCCACTGCTTGCCAGCATGGCCGGAGATTTTCCTGTCTGCCGGCAGTGTTGCATTTGTAACGTCACTAACCTTTCGCGCCTTGAGTGTGTTGCAAATAAATAGAAAGCAATGATTGAAGGTGCAGTGAGTTGTTTTTTTTTTTTTTAATAAGAATGTGAAGTAAAATATTATTTTCACATATAAATATTTTTAAAGTGCATCATATGCTTAGAACAACCCATGAGTCACCCGTGTATCCATTTGAAACATGCGTAATCAAGAGAACCTTTAATATGTTTAACAGGTGATGCTGCAATTTTTTTGTGTGTGGTTTCTAAAATTTTTGTGCTTTGTCACTATTTTTAACTTCTTTTCCACAACCGTCACTGTCCTTGTAGAAGGGACTCACACAAATTTGTTCACCAGATGGCATTTCGACTTCTTCTCGAAAACGGTCACTCACATTAAGCATGTTACATGGTGTTAATGTTCCTTGTAGAAGGGTCACACAAATTTGCTCACCAGATAGCATTCACTAGTAGATTTTAAGGGCGGCGTTTGGACATTTCGGCGGCGGTGGGCGGTGGATGGCGGCGACCAGCGGTGGATGGCGGCGACTAGCGGCGATCTGCGGCGACCAGCGGCGGTCGGCGGCGATCGCCGCTGTCCGCCGCTGGAGGCCGCATACCGCCGCACTCATTCTCACCTGCTGTGGAGTCTCAACAGGAATGGGCGGCGGTGGGCGGCGATACTGCCTATCGCCGCCGACCGCCGCCCTGGGCCGCAGAACGCCGCTCATCGCCGCCTTCTGCCGCAGACAAACTCGAATCACTCCAGGGAGCATCTGTTTCTTTCAGTTGTAAGCTAAGAGAACAAATATATGCACCTTTTTAACAAATGTGTGCACTTATGGACCCAGGCTGGGTGACAAAAGTCAATATGTACATATACACACACACAGTCAGAAGTCAATGTATGTATGTTTAAGATTCAAATTCTGCAATTGTGGTTTGGCATGTGTAATACTATTGTGTGTTTTTGGCTGACAGTAAGCTTTTGTTTGCAGTCAGCATGCTGTTGTCATAATTAAAGATATTTATTCTGATAATGATGTCTTGATTAATAATTTATGAAATATCTATACATACATACATACATATATATATATATACACACACACATACATACATATATATACTGAACCCCAATGAAAAGTATCCACATAGAAAAATTAACACATTAATTTTGTAAGTTACTAAGTACTGTGTGTGCATATATGCATGGTTTGGAGCCTACATCAGGGTCATTCAGGACAACTTTTTAACTTTTGCTGGGTTGTTACATAATGCATGTGACTTTTGTGCACCGAATATGGCTTCTGACCACCACTCCTATTGGATGGCTAAAATGACCTGATGTTTTCAGTGGCTTTAAAAAGGGATGTTCAGCCAAGAAAAAAGCCAGTGGTCTCAGGTGTGTTGAGGCGATCATGCCGCGTCTGAGCCAAGGTCAAAGACACCATGCTTTGGGGCTTGCAGAGGGTGGAGTCCCAATCACTCAAATCGCACAAAGAATGGGGTGTACTCGGCGCACCATCCAACGACTAATTGAACGGCAACAAGAAACTGGATCCGTAGATGATCGGCCTAGGCCTGGCCGAGAAAGAGTGACAACACCTGGCCAAGACCGTCACATCCGGCTGATGCACCTGCGAGACCGTTTCCGTACAGCAGCCCAAACAGCCCGTGAGACTCAAGGGGTGAATCACCGTCCTGTCAGTAGTTCTACTGTGGAGAGGCGACTGAGGAGCAGTGGCCTAACAGCCAGAAGACCTTACAGGGGTAACCTGCTGACCCAACCCAGAAGAGAAAGACGACTGCAGTGGTGTAGAGCACACTCCAGGTGGACTCGCCAGCAGTGGAATACCGTCCTTTTTACTGACGAGTCCCGTTTTTGTGTCAGCAGAGCAGATGGCAGAGAACGTGTGTGGCGCCGGACTGGGGAGAGATATGCAGATGCCTGTGTCCGTCAGGCAGATCGATGGGGTGGACCCTCTGTCATGGTGTGGGCAGGCATCAGCAACCGCTACCGGACACCCCTAGTGGTCATTCAAGGGATCCTCAATGCTAGGCGGTACATTGATGAGGTGCTGGAGCCGCACATGGTCCCATTTATGGAGCAGCATCAAGATCTGGCGATCTTTCAGCAGGACAATGCACGTGCACACTCTGCAAGATTAACAATGAACTTTCTCAATGAGAACAACATCAATGTCATGGAATGGCCAGCGTTCTCACCCGATCTGAGCCCTATTGAACATTTGTGGGATCAGTTAGGCCAAGGTATTCAACGGAGGACACCTAGGCCTACTACCCGAAACCAGCTGATCCAAGCTCTGCAGGAAGAATGGAATAATGTTCCCCAACACAGAATTCAAACCCTGGTCAGCAGTATGCGCCGCAGATGTATAGCATGTGTTGATGCTCGAGGTGGCCACATCCCATATTGAACAGAAAAATTTGTGTGACTTTCAATTAGGGCAGTTAATGACATTTTTTGCCTGTAAGTGACGTTAATGTCGGTAGAGCGTGACATTATTTTTACGCCAGAAAAGTGAATGCTTTGTTAAGTTCTAAGCACGTCTAGGTATGAAATGTTTCAAGTATAAACAATAAAATACTTCAAAATTGGCATGTGGATACTTTTCATTGGGGTTCAGTATATATACACATACATATACACACACACACACACACACACACACATATATACATATACACACCCATACACAGTGTGTGTGTGTGCATATAGTAGATAGTCCTACATTGTGTGTGTGTGTGTATACACATATTGACTTTTATTGTCACCCAGCCTGGGTCCATAAGTGCACACATTTGTTAAAAAGGTGCATATATTTGTTCTCTTAGCTAACAACTGAAAGAAACAGATGCTCCCTGGAGTGATTCGAGTTTGTCTGCGGCAGAAGGCGGCGATGAGCGGCGTTCTGCGGCCCAGGGCGGCGGTCGGCGGCGATAGGCAGTATCGCCGCCCACCGCCGCCCATTCCTGTTGAGACTCCACAGCAGGTGAGAATGAGTGCGGCGGTCTGCGGCCACCAGCGGCGGACAGCGGCGATCGCCGCCGACCGCCGCTGGTCGCCGCAGACCGCCGCTGGTCGCCGCCATTCACCGCTGGTCGCCGCCATCCACCGCCGTCCGCCGCCAAAATGTCCAAACGCCGCCGTTAAAATCTACTAGTGATTGCTATGGATCCCTGATTTTAAACGAGCTTAACAATTCAGGTACTTACCAGTAAATGCATACATTCCTATGGATTACTACAGCTGTTTGTAAGTGAATGGTACAGAGTACATCCTGATGTAAATCGGGTGTTCATCACCTAGGATTGCTGTGGTAATTCACATTTTTTACTTTTGCTCCAAAACTGCTGGCCAGATTCAATTCAAACTTGATGAAGATATACATTGGGTAGATCTCTACCAAGTTTGTTCAAGTGATTATGGTACAGTGATTTCTGGATTTTTTATGAATTTTTTGTTCATTTTTTTTAGCCAATTTTTTAAAACATCATGAAGGCATTGTCAGAGTACATCCTGATGTAAATCGGGTGTTCATCACCTAGGCTTGTAAGAGGTCATGACCTACAAAGCTACAAGGACACTTTCCCCCACAACGTCATCTCGTCGCCTAAATTTTCTATAAGTTTTTTATTTCTTTTCTTTTTATTTGATTTGTAGAAAATTTCCTCATGCAATTTTCACTAGGATACATACATGGTCAAGGTCATATGGCCACCTTATTTGTGATCTAGGGTGACCTTGACCAAAGTTAACTGTAATTAGTTTCCGTGGACTTGCGAAAACCTATTTTACTAGAAAGCTAATGTACTCAAAACTCTTTTCTAATGTACATGTACTTTGAGGACCAAAAGACCAAAGCTACGACAAACAGACCCTCCCACCCCCCTTCCTTTCCAAATTTGAGCTATTTCTATGAAATGTGCCACCAGAGTTGATTTTGTTTTGATGCCAAAGTCACCATAATAGACCAGTTCATAGGACTCAGGTTTATTCGGTTCACTTCAGCTCAAGTTCGGGAAGGGCACCCTGCTTTGTGTACATTTTGTGCTCATCCACGCTGGCCGGATTTAACATGGAAGGATCAGAAAGTAAAACACAGGATGTGCTTGGGTATAATAAAAAATCAAACTGTCAGCAAACTAAACATGCACATTTCACCACTGATGTGACATTTTAGGTAAAACATTTGCTCTGTTCAGCAGAATCCATGCTGTAATCACTAGCGTTAGCCGTGGCATTCATTGTGAACATATGAAGACGTGGACCCGACTCGGCCACTTGCTGATTGGACAATCAGGCCAACAATGGAATGCATAAATAATTAGGGTCCGGAAAAATTCAGTACAAGTCGGTATGAACAGGTCTATTGTTGTGTGGAATATTGTTTGTAAATCTCCTTCCTGATGACTGTTAATAGCTTTTGTTGTACAGGACAACGCATGCAAGCATGCTGACGGCTACAACATGTTTGCCTCCGCACAGTGTCTGGGGTACAACCAGGAACATGGCAAGGTCACTAAAGATCTCTGCTTACCCCCCAAATCAGAAATATTGAACAAGGTAAGTTAAAAAATTCCCACACATATGCACAGCATAATTTTACTCACCAAATGTAAACAAAGTTTACTGACAATCTATATCTTCATTACTGTTTGTGTTTTGAGAGTGCTTTGTAATTTATCATATGCAATGTCAGCACCAAATGTAAGACCTTTCACCAGCGGACTGCATAATCCACAGTGATCCACATGAAGAGGATTGTATTCAGTGTTATGCAATATAAGTTATTGTTATAATAATAATAATAATAATAATAATAATAATAATAATAGTGTAGTAAAAATTAGGAAAAACAGTTAGTTATTCACTTAGAAAGTGAGATATATTAACATATATTGACCCAGTAATTATGGAGTTTGGTGCTTGTCCAAGTTTATTGATTTATATCAATAACTCAAAAAGTTATTACCCGATTTGAACAAACAGATCATATATGGAAAGCTGAATGTTGGGCGCATATTTTGAACACAAACAATTTTTAATCTGAGTTGAAGGTCAAGGTCAAATGGCCAGTTTGAATATGGGGTGATCTCATGAAAGCTCTGCACCGCACAATTTTTGAGATGACCCATAAAACAATTAGGTTAGTCATAAAGTGTATAAAAATCTTTGTCGACATTACTGTTGGTGGTGCCTCCTATAGTATTATGTAATATACAGGTCAAAATGTTAAAACATTCTGACTGCAATACTGTCCACAGTTTTGAAGTTTGCCCAATATAACTTTCAGGACTTACAGGGTGTATAAAAAACTGTCCATTTCAATATTGGTGGCACCCCCTACAATATTATGCAGTATAGGGGTAAAAAAAATGAAAAACTTGTGAACAGTTTAGCATCTTTTATAATTTTGGGCAGATCTTCACCAAATTCAGTGGGATTGTGGGGGAGGTCAAAGTCTATGTTAATGATACTGGTGGCACCACCTATAATTTGACTGAAATTATGAGCCAAAATGTGTTTAAGATATAAAATTCCATATCTGGAAAAGTAATTGGATTAGACTTGCCAAATTCATAGGATATATAGACCATGCGGACGATGACTACATGGAGTATTAAAAGTTGAAAGAGGTGATTTTGTGATGGCAGGGTGTAGCTTGGACATCAATGGCAATGTCAGCACAGCACTAGGCCTATGGGCCTCATGTATAACATAATCTGGGGGACCTTGATCTTCTGTCCCAAGGATAATTATGTTCAGAAGCCACTTGAGGACTCATAACTTTGAAACAAAGAGGTGCAATATGGGCATGGTGCCAGCAGAGCATTAGGCCCATGGGCCTCTTGTTAAGATAAATATGACTATGTGGCTCACATAATGTGCAATACATGGACTTCATTATTTGTTCAGGTGGAAAAGCTTGTGAAGAAACATGGAGCTAAAGTGCTCTTTGTGGCTGCAGACGATGACTACATGGAGTCCGAGTTTGAAAAGCGCTTGAAGCCTCTAAAGGTAAATCTATTAATGAAAGACGACTTCGTGTTTGAATCAGAACTTGCAGCACGTCCTTGTCACACTGGGATCGGACCATTTGAAACCTACAGGGACATTATTGAGTACCATAACTCTACCCTGCCTTTGTCTTTGATTCTACACCATAATAATTTATAACATGCCTCTGTACAGACCCAGGTCCCTGGAGGACATTGTTGGCTGAGGCTGGTTTGGTTGTATCAGCATAGGGCTGCGTATATGGTATTGTTAGAATTCTTGCAAAGCTGAAACTGCGACTCATAAACTACATGTAAGCAAGTCAGTTTTCAAAATTTCATACGCTTACTTTTCTCCATCTGAAAGCTGCAAATAGTAACCGTTTGCTGACCTTGTTACCATAGTGACATTTTTTCTAAGTTTGTTACCTGAGCAACCTTTTTTCTGACATTGTTACCCAAGCAACCATTTCTTTGAACTTGTTACCATAGTGACTGCATTTGAAAGCCCAAAAAGTGTTTATTTGTGAGCAAAAGGAAGGAATGTAAAAAGTTTTATAGGATGAGACCATGCACAGGGAGGAGTGTTCAGTAATTAATGTCATGAGCACATTGAAGCATGACACATGAAACTGCACCCTAGGCCTGAGGCAATCTATGGGTAAACAAATAAGTCAAGCATGATGTTGAATTTCAAATCAATTTGCTACAGTAAGTTTTATTGTTGCCCACCCATCAGAACAACCATAGTAATATCACAAACACAATACATCATTATGGTGGTTTGATTTCTTCTCTCCTCCAGGTGAAAGTGGTTAAGAAGGAGCCCGCGGACGTCCATGTGGAGTTAGCCCTGCTTGCCAAGGCTGACCACTTTATCGGCAATTGTGTCTCCACGTTTTCTGCTTTTGCTGCTCGAGAGAGACTCGTGAACAAGAAAGAGAACAGCTTTTGGCATTTTGAGTCTCCTCATGATGAACTTTGACCTGGGACTTACATGTATGCAATGTGTATAATGAGGAATCATGGTCAGTACAGTGGTCCCTGTCTTGAAAGACCACCCCTACGGCAGGTCAAAAAGTGGTTTCTCAAAACAGGTGGTCTTTCATTAGAGGTATAGTAACATAGAAAAGATAGCACAGTGTTCTGAGAGAGCAGTCTTAAAAAGATATGTGGTCTTTCAGTGGAGGGGTCGCTCAAGACAGGTACCACTGTATGTGTTAGATACGAGGTCTTCTGCTTGTCTCATATAAGAATTGTTTCTTTACCTGGTGGACAGATGGCGTGGTACACAGTGCTCTACATCTGGGTTCCCCTATTTTTTTTAAAGTCACATTTTTATAATTTAAATTAAGCAGCTACATTGTGGGAAAACTGCAAAAATAAGGTGCCAGCATGCTGTAAATATATGCAAAATGGCTGGCATTTTCAGAGACATGTACACACCTTGCATTTCTCAGTGTGCTCTATTTCATGCTTGAGCCTAACATTAGTTACAGTAATGTCTGTTAAGATGCATACATTTCAGAACTGCCTGACGTAGTGGTTTTCAGTTGGCACATGTTGTTCCTCCACTCCCGAAGAGTTTGACTTTTGCTGGATGGGAACCCAGGTCAAGAGGACTATGCCACTACACAGGGTATATTAGAACCCTGCCCTATATGTAGATCACCCTGTGAAGTGTACCCACGTCCTGCCATTACCCAGGTTAGAACCCAGTCCTACATGTACATGTAGGTCACCCTGTCTTGTGTACCCTTGTTTTGCCATTACACAGGGTGTAATTCTGTCCTACATGTAGATCACTCTTTATCATAGCAAGTGTGCCCTAGTTTTATCAGGTTTGTAAAGCCTGCTTGACGTAGACGAATGAAACGAGGAGGGTGTATGTGACAAAGCAGGACGTCCTTATATGTAACACAGTCTATACAACAAAGGGTTAGACAACATTTCAGATTTGGCATTAAATTATCGTTATATTCTCATGTTCTGTCTATGGGAGAGATATATAGTTGTTTACATGTTGTAAATTATACAACACCCATTATATTTATGTGCTATTACTTAACAAGCGGCAGTGAATCTTTCATACCCAGTATTCATGAGGTTTATATTACCATCATAGTTTTACAATTTGACATAAGTCTTCCAAAAAGAATTTATGCAATTATCTATGGTGCATATACATTGAAAACTAAATATGATGGTGTGAATTTACATCGGAAGGCTCTCCATTTTTGCAAAGTGGCTGGACCAAAACTTTGAAGCAATTGTTGTTGCAGTTTATATTGTGTTCACGTTGAATGTTGAAGCCATGCTAAGCTGAATATTGTTAGTTCAATTTTATAGCAGTCAATGGCAAAGTTTGATAATGCTTTCCAGGTAAATCATAAAAGTTGTGCCCGTCATAGAAAAAATGCAATCACATAGCAGGATGCCAGTAGTTCCACATGTTGCATGTGAGGTGTGGTCTACAGATTTCCTGGTTGTGCTTCGGACTCAATCAAACCACAGAAAGGTGTTGATCCAGTTTCTAGTGCAACAATGAAATGATTAAGTGGAGCTCTGTTGCTGGGGGGTCACCATGTTTACCGGTGAGGACAATTTTGTCAGGAGATCCATTCCATATAAGTGTACAACACAGATACACAAAAGTGATGTACACAACAGTGATACAGTGGTCCCTGTAACCAGGGACCACTTCTGCTAAAACAAAAAAGTGGCCTGGAAAGACAGGTTGACAAGTATAGAACGTGGCGATCTTTGAAGCAGTCTCATGAGAGGGTTACTGTAGAAAAGGCAACTGTTTTGGTGGTCATTTCACACATTTGTGTATCTTAATGAGCTCAAAACCGTGGAAAAAAATATTAACTGGAAAATAAATCTTGACAGCAGACTGTGTGAGGACTTTAATGTAAAAGTATCTTAGGGGCGCCACTTTTTAATTCTCTATTTCTCTAGTTCAAACAAATTTTGTTACCCAGATTAAAGGACACATCTTAAACTTTAACATAATTACTCTTGAATGTTCTGTCGTAGAACAGTTTACTTTAAATGATTGGGCATAGCATTTTCTTTTTTTTTATGTTTTGTTTAATTAATAAAATATGTTTAAAATTACTGAAGTTCTGCCCCCATACCAAGAAAATATCATCATGAAAATGAGGATAAAAAAATGCAATTTGCTATTTTACTTCCGAAAATGGTGATATTAATTGTTTACTGTATTTCCTTTACCTGTGTTTATTGTTCTTGTGATAAAGTAAAACGTCATTATAGTGACACAATCTGTTCCCCGCAAAGCATGTTGGTTAAATATGTCAGATAAATAAGTCAAATAGCAAACGAATTTGTCGGATATGTGAGTGTTGTTATGTCGCAGTTTAACTTTGCACATATACCATGCTTACAAGTAAATAACCAATGCCCCGAGACAAAGGCCAGCAACTTTGTCATTATGCTCTTACGATACTACTGTAGTCAAACAAAAAATGGAAATGTTTGGATGAAGTTGTTGTCATGTTGTCTAAATTGCCTGTTTTGTGTTTTGAGCTGCTAAAGAAAATTAATTAGTTGGTCACAAGAAATTGAAGGTCTGACAGGAAATTTTTCATTTGTAATTTTTTTTAAGTATAATTATCTACTTTCTCTAATTGGAAAGGAAAACCGTATGCTGGTCAAAATGAAAAAGGATTTTATTCAAAGGTTAGGATAAGAATTTGCAGTCAGTCAGCACATGAGACAAATGTGATTTAATAATGATGCCCTTAATTTGGAGAAAAGCGATATCTAGATATAATGCAACTGAGGAAGCCCACTAACTCTATGCATAAAACTAAGATCAAGATGAGGATATACCTGCAGCACCCAAAATCGACCAAATGCACAGAAGTTAATTTTAAATGTGGATCATGAGCGTTGACCTTAGAGCATTACAAATAGACATCTGAAGAAGACTTGGGTGCAGCTACATATTTGAATTATTTCCATGCAAAATTTCTCAATTGAATCAGCCTACTTAATGCTCGCAATCATGTTTAAATAACTGACTTAGACAGATTTGTTTTATGAAATAACTTACTTATTGCTCGCAGTACTGTTAGTGTAGTCTAGTTGTCAACTTTGATATTTCTATACATTTGTGTAATATATATAGTGGACCAGGCCAGACACCAGAATCCTACACATTGTTGGGCAGAACTCGGCCTGACAATGAGCTCTGGATTATTGTTGGATTTTACAATTTTTCATACTAAAGAATCGAAAGATCATTTATATATTTAGTCAGCATGAAGATAATTAAAGCAAGGTTATTAATGTCTTTTCTCCTTCTGGTTGCTCTACTGGTTTTTATCTCCATCTTGTTGATCTTAATGGAGTCCCAAGTTGTCATCTTGTCAAGTGATTTTTGGTAACCATGGTGACAATATTGTCATTACATTGTAACAATTTTGTATAAAGGTGACATGGTGGTAAAAGTTTAACTTCTACCCCCACTTGGCATTAAGTCATTGTTATAACCCCCAAGGCATTGTTAACCCTTAAGGAGGTATACTTAACCACTTGGTGACCACTTTATATAATATTTTGTGGACAACATTGCCATCACAGTCTTGGTGCTTAACAGTGGCCACAGTATGCCAAAGTAAGCTGTTCTTTCTCCATCTCTATATATTTTTTTACATCTCAACTGTGTGTTCCACGCACACATTCTGCTGATTGTATTTCCAAAGTGCAAGATGAAAGGAAATAGTAAAACGTTGTGCTTGGAGAGGCTGTCAATATGTTTAACATTTCACCCAGGGAGGTGTTAACCGATGCTGAATGAAGTTAATAACCTAACCATCAGCCTTGCTGATCAGGAATTTCAGCCAATGGCTGCATGTGATATCACATACATGTACAGTAACCACAAGTCAGCAATTATATCCTGCCACACTTAACGTCCATTTCAAATTAAGGCCCCCGTTTGATCAGCCAATCTGTCGTTGCAATTGTTTACATATTTGAAAGTGACTGATATCAAATGGGATACCGAGGTCACAGATTAAAAAGCAATAGCAGTAAGCATCTTATGCATGCTGAAAATTATTGTCTCTTAAAGGTAAAAAAGACAGGTTGCATTATTGCTTGTAAAGAAGACCATGCGTTGTTGTCTGCAGTGAAGGTGGTTCCAGGAAGCCATGGTGGGCCTTATGTTGAAGACTGCCCTCTAGTGGCTGAGAAATGTACTAGCGTTGCTTTGGCAGCAGCATTGGGTTCTTAAGGATCAATTAATGCATGCATAAGAATACAGAAAAGAAGGAACCATTCACAACTGATGTTCATATTAAGGCACCATTATTTAATTTTCTGTTTCTTATGCCTGAGTATTTAAAACAGTATTTGGTTGGTCCTGAGATATAACCTCAGAATTCTGGGAAGTTCTTGTTTTTTGTCAAATGCAGAACTTGACCATAATTTGAGCTAAAGAACAAGGCAAGTAGCCAGTAGATAAGGTGGCTGTGGTGTGTGGCACATTTTGACTCCCATGAATCTCATCAGGCACTGAAGGGATCTCATTAAGGCTGTCACTTATTTTGAGAGGTGCAACAATTATGCTGCTACGTTACGTTATGTAGAGGTTTGCTCGTGTAATGGGGACTGAAGCCAAATTTCAGTTTTTAAATCACGTAACTCACTTTCCAAACAAAAGTTTGAAATTGTTTGTTTGCCAAGTATGGTAAATAAACAGCCTATTTTAGGTCAACAAGTGCTGCTTGACGTTGTGTTTACAAGGTGAAAAAAAAAAAGAATTTTGCACTTAATGCCCTATCACAGGGGCAGCAGAAAGAAATGGAATTTCTGTATCTGCATCCATAGGTAAAGAATATTTGAGATTTCTTTATTTATTATTGTACACTGATGTGTCAATAAAAGGTTCTAGGGATCACGAAGAGTGGGCTCCAGTGTTAAAAATTAAGCATTAGGACAGAGCAAAGTGAGCTCACCTCCCCAGGAAGTTGTGGCTGAATGGCTCCATGGAGCGTAATTTGTGAATCCAATGCCTGCCCTCTCTCTCTCTCTCTCTCTCTCTCTCTCTCTCTCTCTCTCTCTCTCTCCTCTCTCTCTCTCTCTCTCTCTCTCTCTCTCCTCTCTCTCTCTCTCTCTCTCTCTCTCTCTCTCTCTCTCTCTCTCTCTCTCTCTCTCTCTCTCTCTCTCTCTCTCTCTCTCTCTCTCTCTCTCTCTCTCCAATCGTAACAGCTTGGTACATTCTAGGAGAGGAGGGGTTTTGGGTATATTCCAGTACATGGACTTGTAGATCAAGTCCAGTATGGTCTAGAAGGGTGAAATGTCTGCCCAGCGGTTGTGAATCGAAATGGTTCTCTATACATCAAAAATGCTCGCGTAACCTATTCCTGAGCGGACGAAGTGTTTGGCCGACATATTGCTTATTGCAAGTAAGTAAACCATGATTTGGGTAGGTTGGAAAAAAAAAAACAACATTTTATTATCAGTGTGGAAGGGGAAGCTTGGGTTGGTCAATTGGGAAAAAAAATAGCTCAGGAGGAAAAGTTATCATGGTTATGGACCATTCAGACAGGGGACCTGGTAATTTAATAATGATTTGGAGAGATATTCTATAACCGTTGGTGACAGTTATTGTTGATAGCCACATTAAGACTGGTGCTCCACAGAGTATACTAAGCATTGTTTCTTTACATTTGATGTTCTGTTTCCCTTTAGACTTACATGAGCAATAGGAAGGAGCTCATTGTAGCTCCCCTCAATAGGAAGGAGCTCATTGTAGCTCCCTTCAATAAATGGAGCTACTAATATGAACTTCCTGTTGAGATCAATGGAACGAGCAGTCTTTCATGGTGTTCTCTGACCAAGCCTGGCAATGCAGCAATGGAGAGGAGCTGAGATGAACTGTTTATTTGCATATGGCCAGTGGGGAGGAGCTACTTAGCTCCTCATTCATAAGCCGAAACAAAAGAGCTAGAGGAGCTGCTTAGCTATATCTACATGGGAGTGATTGATTTCTCATGTACAATATGTGACCTGCAGAAAACAATACAGAGAATAGCTAGCTGCTCGTATTTTTTTTGTTGATGTGTTGATTTTATTTATAACAGCTGTTCACATTAATCAAAAGTGTCCGATTTCCATGATTGCTTCCTGTAGTAACTGCTGAGAACGGTATTCAAGGCAGTCTGTGGGACGTCTGCTGATGCCTCACAAAGTGTGTTATGTCATTATTTAATGTGACATGACTGTGATGTCATCTGATGACTGTGATATCATCATTTCCAGTTGTTGACGTCTACCACTTGAAATGCCATCACCAGAAGCAATGCCTACACAGTATTACTAGGTATATACAGTGTGGCAACAGTCCATCTGGACTAAAGATGTGGTCAGGAAGAGTACAACTTCAAGCAGAGAACAGCTCCATATTTGTGTAATGATTATGGAGGGCAAGATCGAACAATGGCCAGAAAGGCACTGGACCAGTTAGTGTAGATCAGTGTTAACATCGGTAATTGGAGTCTGGGTTTCTTCATGAATATGCAAATTATGAGAAGTGTGGTCAAAAACTTATTGCAAGAAACCATTCATTTTTCCTGTATGAATTTGCAAAATGGGCAGAAAAAAATATTAGCAATAAAGTACTAGGAAAGTGGTGTTCTTGGCAGCTTTTTGATTAGTTGCCAAGTCTGAAAATGGTAGGAAGAGGTATGGTTAGGAACACAACCCAAGGGATTATTTACAGACTTAACATATTGTTAATAATAATAGTACTCTTTTAGCTCTTGACATATTCATAAGATTGCTTGTAGACTCTGACTTCTTCAATGTGGGTCATGAAGTGACTAGGAAATACTTAACACTTTGTAGCTCAAATCAGCTAGATGTAAATTGTCATTTGCTACAATGTTTCTTTTTTTTTTTTTAATTAATAGGAAACATTTTAAATTGTTAAGAGTGATCCATGAAATCCTGCTGCAGATCAGTTTTGTTTGATATAAAAGGGTTAAACATTAAGTCTTGTTTGTCATGAAAGGGTTAAACATTTAGTCTTGTTATCATAAAAGGGTTGAACATTGAGTCTTGTTTGTCGTGAAAGGGTCAAACACTTAGTCTTGTTTGTAATGAAAGTGTTAAATATCTTATCTTCTTTGCCAGGGAAGGGTTAAACAGTTAGTCTGGTTTGTCATGAGAGAGGGTTAAACAGTTAGTCTGGTTTGTTATGAGAGGGATAAACAGTTGGTCTGATTGTCATGAAAGGGTTAAACAGTTGGTTTGGTTTGTCATGAGAGGGTTAAACAGTTGGTCTGGTTTACCGGGAAAGGGTTACACAGTTAGTCCTGATTGCCAGGAAAGTGTTTAACATTTTGATATCAGTCATTACGTTTGCTGTCCCTTAATTAGAGTGATGTGCAAAACAAATGGTACCATGTTCAAACTGCCAAAAGTCCTGTTTGAGAACCACTGTGTCATGGTCTCTTCTACATGTTTCGTTTTGATCTTTGAAATCATATTATTTAAGAGATACTGTGTTAACAGTGTATGTTATATGTACTTACAACAAAAACTGACCAGTGTGAGTGGGTATATTGTGTCTTATAAAATTGACAACATATGCACACGGGAGGACAGTTGCTGGAGACACTGGCCATTGTTATTATGTAACATACCATTATTATATAGCATTGTACCATTGTTATGTAACAGTGACACTTATTATGTAACACTTCCATTATTGTAAAACTATCATTGTTATATGATACTGTGCCATTGTTATGTAAAACTGAGTTATGTGACACTACCATTGTTATGTAAATCCTGATATTGTTATGTAACATGCCAATGTGATGTAACATTGTACTGTTGTTATTATGTATCATCTCTATCTGTAGCACAGCCCTTTACTTTTGTAACAGAGCTGATTTGTGTTTTGTCCAGGCCTCTCCATGGAAATCGGATATTAGAGATGTGCATATTTGTCAGGCACACGTCACAAAAAATTTCCCTAGTGTTTTGTTAGGTCTGTGCTACAAATAGGGACAATACGGTAAATTACATTCCTGTGCCACAAATAGGGACAGTATGGTAAGGAACATGCATGTTGCTTACTAAGATCAAACTTGAATCAGCAATAAGAAATGTGATAAGGCCCGTATGGTGAGTGGTATCACATCATTCATGACCTTGATACTCTGTATGCCAACTTTACTGTTGAAGGTCAACATTGACCCAGAACACAGGTTGAAACAGGAGCTGCAGCATAGCCATTTTGGCTGTGGTGGCTCGAGATTATTCATCATACTTTAATATAAAGAGAAACTTAACAAGCCTAAATCTGTAAGCCCAAGCACTGCTTGAACACTGTCAAGTCTGATAATCAAAGAGGGAAGTCCTATTCCATACCGCCCACTGAAAAACTGCTAACTCATTCCAAAACTGGGGACACCATGTTTGTATTTAATATACAAACATAATTAGCTGATCTATTAAGAAATTAGGGGAGTATGATATTCTTTTATTGACAGGCCTACATCAAAATGTAGCCTACATTTACATGAATCGAATTGTACACAAAAAATTTACTGTCACAAGACACAAGCCAGCCCTCAACTTACTGACTAAGCCTACCATGTAAGTTTGATGGTGTCCTGAAAAAGTCGGGTAATTGTCCATGCAATATATTACATGTACACTGAGAAATATATGAATGCTCTGTCCAGACATTGTGGTGACTCTATCTTGATCTTGCCTGCCAAAGACCAAAAACTTCTAGCAGTTCTTCCTGCAATATGTTTATGAATGTCCAGAGAGTTTATTGGCATGCAGACACTTCAAAAGTTTTACATTTGTGTGCCAACAGAAACATTTTGTTTTCTCAAAAATACTTCAGTTTATTTTCTCTTAAGCTATCTTTCTTTCCAAGGTGAATTTCATTCTGACACTGTAACATGTAGAAGCTGACTTGGAATACTGTAGATTCTTAGCAAGGAAATTGTACCATTGTAGCTAAGAGTAAAGATACACATTAGATGGATTTGAAATTCAAATTTGGAGATGCTTTTCAACTTCCACCAACAGTTCCACTTTGTTAGCATATCTGACATGCTTGCTGCAAAGCAATTTTTATTTTTAGTTTATATTTGTAATAAAATATGGAAATACACATTGTGATGTTGTCATTCTGAATGCACATATTGTTTGCGGGGAAACCCTCTGATCCCAGCTCCAGACCACTTGTCTATATCTTATTGATATACAACCGAATCTCCAATTAATACCACGTCCACAAGAGACCATTTCTGTATTAAAGAACACCAATTTAGAGCCCTGTCTGTTGATCCTTAAATTGTATCCCCCATTAAGACCAACCACTCCCCTATAGAGGCCACATTTTCAGTCCCTTAGGTGATCTCAACAGATTCAACAAAGTATGCACCTCAGCTGAATACTGACGGCCATATTTTTGTTGGGGGGGGACAAAATGTGTCCTTTCAAATTTTGAATCCGTAGACCGATAAAATGACTGCAAACCAACCTCTTGGGCTACTTTTACACTAGTGACCATTGGGCATCCACTTGATGTAGATGAAATCTGTTTAGAATCATGCTTATTAGTGGCTTAAAGTAATGCTAACATTGTAAACAGAAATTATAACAATACCACATCCTTCTTGCATTACCCTTTGTACAAAGATTTGCTGGCAGGTAATATTTCTGAGTATTGCTGTAAATGGACCGAATTTGCATGCATAATTTCTCAGTTTTTTACATTTCAAACTATAACAGATTCTAGTAATTCTGGACATCGTTCATATGACCTTATGCTGATATACTGTTTCAACATGTTTAATTTTTAATCGGTGTCTTGCCTTCCCATTTTCAGCAACATTTGAAGTGAATTTTGCTAAACTTTGACATATACATGTGATTTTATATATATATATATATATATATATATATATATATATATATATATATATATATATATATATATATATATATATATATATATATATATATATATATATATATATATATATATATATATATATATATATATATATATATATATGGTGCACCATGCCATTGTATATAATCTGAAGCACGGGATAGACATTCCATGTCAAATTGATGTTTGCATTTCAAAAGGAAAGCGAAAAATAAGAATAGGGAAACAATATATTCTTGAATTGTGGATACACCATCGAGCTATTGCCTTATCATCAAAGGACAACAAAGGGTTCCTATCAGACTTTGGGTCAAGATTAAACACCGCTTCCATCAAAGAATGAGTTGCAAATCCTCGTCAGAATTCCTGGTGTCAGACTAAAATTAAATGAGTTCAAATTTACAGTCTAAAATTGGACCATATATTTTTTTTTTCAAAATTGAAAAAGAGGCCATTTTTGGAATCCGGCTCACTGTGAAATTCAAAGCTTTGATAGGTACTGTCAAAGTATAACGTGTTGCTGATAGGCAATGTCCGGTGAGTTTGAACTTGTCTAATTTTCCATATACTAGCCCAACACTTTTCAAGATAAATCCTGTCAAAGTGTGAAAATCTTAAAGAAGGTAGATCTATTTTTATTTCCAGTTTTTTTAACTTGATGGTTGTAGGTATTATACCTGGCATGATCAGCCCTTTATCTTATTTAATCCATACACCTGACAGCTGTCTATGAAATCCAGTAAACCTGGTTTTTGTGAAGTGAGCCGTATTCACTGTTCTCGCTCGTTCCGAACATAAAATATGTATTTTCGGCAATTCTTGGTTGTTTTAAGTCCCCAATTCTGGAAATACATGCGGACTCTGTACATATACTGCATAACCATGTTGATATGGCACTGTCACATAAGTACCTCCATTGAACCATTCTTTTTAGCATGGGGATTTGGTTGAGTGGATATGTGCTTTTCCCATTTCAGCTGGGCGACTGGTGCCAAAGGTTGCAAGTTCAAGTCTCGCTTGTTCCGAACATAAAATATACAAGTTGGTGATTTATTGTCAAGGATATTGAAGAGGAAGTTACACTTGTAGTTCCATCTATGCCATAGTGTCATCCATCCAAGTGAGCTTAAAACTTGTTCTGTGAGTGTACACCATGCCCGTAATCATTCAACTGGCTCTTTTGTGCAGTTTGACAAAGCTCCAAGTCTAGTTTTTGTGGCATTGGTCAACACACAATTCTTTACTTATATTTATTCATATTTAGTTTGTGTGATACGTGTAAACTCATTTTATATTCATACTTGAAGTTCCATGTCAGAAGGCGGACATTTAAATACATGACTCCTGTACACTGTAGTTTCAGAGCAAGAAATGTGTTATCGTGTAGGATTGGCGTGCCAGTATGAAGTTACGGCGTCACCTTGCATCTTGTTATACTATATAAAGCGAGAACGTGTGCTTTAAGGATTTTATAAACCCCTGATTTCTCTTTATTCCAAAATACATATTTGGAACTTTACAGAGGTGGTCTGTCACAAGAACCAATTAAGTAGCAGGCCAAACTTGATTTTTAGACCAGTTACTGAAACTTTTCAAATTTAGACAATTTGCCCAACTTCACAGATTTCAAGCTACAAGAGGGCAGTTAAATTCAACTTGATTACTACTCCTAAATAGCAAACATTTTTTTTTACTGATGGTTAAGGTCAGACGATTTCATATCAGCAAGTTTGACACAATGTCTGGGTCATGGGTGCGGACTTTTCGTACCTTGGAGATCTTCCTGTCACTGTACAATGCTGCAGCGTCATCAGTATATAGAACAGATCTGCAGTTACTTGGGAAATCGGGCAAATCATTAATATACAAAGAGAACAATAGTGGTCCTAGTACTGGTATAGAGCCTTGTGGGGCACCACAGCATATTGTTAATGTCGTTCATAGGGAGCCGTTTACAAGTACTGCTTGGCTTCGTCTAGAAAGATATGATTTAACAAAAATCGTGATTTGACTTTTTTTGAACACCGAAACTATACCAGTAAAATTGTTTTGGACTCTTTTAAAGCTGCCAGCATCAAGTTAACTCAATTTGAACTTTTCCAAGATGTTTCGTGCTGACCTCTGTTAACTGATGTGAAAGCCTTCACAAGGAATCAATGCAAAAGTGTATGCCTGCAAGCTAGTACCTCATTCGGCAGGAATGACATTCTTGTCTCAAACCTGTCACCTAAGTTTGGTACTTTCCTATTAACATGTTATAGTCACCCATAGGCCCAGGACCCACTGTTATAAAGGTATAAGCCAATATGTCAGATTTGCTTATTCAGCAACAATATTGGACTGTACTGTATTGGTATAGCTTTGTATCCATGTTGTAGCAACACTCACTGACACTTGGTACCGAAAGTTTGATATCCCGTAACTTTGTCAAAATTAGTATGATCCACATTAATTTTGCGGATTTGCATTACGTTAAATCAATATTCTGATAAATCCCCCCCCCCAAAAAAAAATCCAGTCGAAACAGAGACATAGGTAAAAGGAAAAGTCTTAGGATACAAAAAAATTGATTTTGAAAAATTGAAAAAATACAGCGTCAACCAGTAGCCAAAATAGGATATAAGCGACCCCAGGTAATCTTGCATGCATACCACAGCAATTTGTTCAGCACTTCTTGAGAAAAAGAAATGCTCAATTAAACAAAACATTGAGGTAAAAAATCATCAAAACTACATAAATTATTGTATCATCGTCTCTTTTGCGAATTTTGGAGAGAATCATCTCTGAAGCGTCCATGTTCAAAATAAAAATTTTCCATGCAACGATTTTTGAGACAAAGACGAACATGTAAAAAGTCTAACAAACAGAAGACAGACAAAGTTATTTCACAAACTTTTAAAACACTTTAAAGTTTGCAGAATTTCAACGCGCATAGACAGATTTGCTTTCAAGCAAATCTTTGTTTTACTGATTTGAAATTGCATTTTGGGATAATTTTGAATTGAATTGATTGGTTTTATGGATATGGCCATTGGTGTTAAACTGATGACATGTCACTGAGTGCGTCATACACCTGTAACTCTGTTTCTTGTATTCCTACTGTTACAAGGTGGCTTCACTTATCACATCATGTGCCAACCAGGCCCTCAATAACGGAAAAGAAAAGAAAAATGCTACAACTTATTGCCATGAACAGAACAAAAGGACAGAAACTTTTGTTTAAATACACATTATTCACTCACATACATTGTACATGTAATATAAGAAAAGCACAACAATTGCAGAAAGCAGCTCGTCTTTCAAGTGTCCATGTTGATTTAGTTCACAAACCAAGGGGTGAGTCCTGCGTCATGGCTTGTCCAATTGACCTCAGGGCTGGAACTTAGAATCAAAGAGCACTTACCAGAAAAAAAAAAAACATGGAGCCCTTGTAACTTGTGGGAAAATCCGAAATTTAGTTGTAATGCGGAAACTGTGGTTTAGTTTTTAGTTTTCAGTTTTCTTACTCCTGGTCTTATCAATTACCAAAAATAAGACACATTAATTTAGAGGATTTCCTGTGCAATCTTAAGACAAATATACTACACTGTACACAAAACATGACACTGGTGAGCTGACAATAGCTCTGAAAAATATACTTATACTGGTCTCCTTATGTCAAAAAATGGCTATTTCAAAGCCTACATTATTCAATTGGTGAATAGCTCAAGGTTCACAAAATACAAAATATATTTTTAAAAATGGCTTATTATTAAGCCCACATTATTCAAATGGTGAATCATACACAGATTCACCAGACACATATACATGTATATTGGAGCATACAACTTATAAGAGCTCCTAAACGGCTTTTCACTTGCTGAACCCATCAGGTGGGTCTTTCTTGATCAATCAAAACTAAGCAAGAGCGACGATCACTCAACCACTTCCTGGCATGCTGTTACTTGACATTTAACAGGTGTTTAACTCTCTTATATCCCAAAAGTGCCTTTGCTGCCACTTAAATCTGCAGCCACTATATGTTTATTTATAACAGATTAACTCTTATGTGTTTTTTTATTTGTCCAAACAAACCGCTAACCATTTATCAAAATGAAGTTAAACAGACTCCAATCATGTATTTTTACAAAAAATTCATGGAGCGAATCTGAAATCAACAGCAATGACGTCGTTACAATGTCAAGTGTTTGCATACTTATGTCTTTCTAATATTTACACTCTCAGACATGAATCATACATGTACTAAATGTAATTCAACAAGCCAACAAAAGCCAAGAGAATAGCCAAGATGCGTCTGCCCTACTCATGGTACATATACATCGCGACAGGGACCAAGCTTGAAGAGAATCCAGACAGGAGAGATTGGACAGGTCTCACAATATGAAATTATGCAAGTTTACGTTAAAACAATATCAAAAAAAAAGCTTGCATCACTAACACATTTTACTACACAAATTCCTATACCATGCATAAGAGTTTGGGTAAAATAAAACTGTTGTCATGTACATGTATACTGGTGTCTAATTGTAAAAATAATAAACACATATCAGAGATGCCAACTGTCCCTCATCATGAGGATTGTCCGTGAACCAAGCTGAAATTTACAGTGTTATTCCTGCATTGAAACTGAGTATTCTGTTTTTGTTGGGTTTCTTCATTTCTTTCCTCCTTTTTTTCGTTCTTCTTCACGAGCAATTTTGTCCTCCAAACTTGCCATGATTATAGCTTCAGACATGAAGTCATGTCCTTGATGAAGAGGGGTGATGATTTTGAAAATTAGGTAAATTAGGACCATTTGAAAATTTAAATCTTGAATATCTCCAAAACCATTATAGGCAAAGGTCATCAACCCAACTTCAATTCATAGGTTTGTAACACTGCACATTTTTGTAACTTACATGAGACCTCTAAAGGTCAAAGGTCCAGGTCATTTGGACCTTTGAAATTTTTATCCAGCCACAACTTGGCCAATTTTCATCCGAATTTAACCATGTGAGACCCAAATTGTAGGTATTGTAACTCTGAATGGTTTTGTAATTTACATGTAACCTCTAAAGATCAAAGGTTAAGGTCATTCAGACCTTTGAAAGTTTCATCTAGCATCATTTGGTCAATTTTCATCCAATTTCAATCATGTCAGGCTCAAACACTAAACATTTTTGTAATCTACATGTAACCCTCTTGAGGTCAAAGCTTAAGGTCATTTTGACCTTTGAAATTTTCACACAGCAATATTTACAGTTTTTGAAGGTAAACTGAAGCTTTGAAGCATTGTGATCCATAATTTCACGGCTTCATCAAAGCACCTGATGGGGCTCTGAGAGATTTGACTGCAAGACTACGTGGTGGTCGAGACATACAAATGATAGAAAGAACTTTTCAATCTACCAGTTTCCCCTTTTCTTTACCACCAGAGGGTCACTTAATACATGGAAATACAGATTTTTCATGTGACCTTTGACTTGGATGGATCCTTTGTGGCACCAAATGTAATCACGTGACCCTTCTCAACCAATCGAAAGCCTGGATTTGGCCTCATTTGCATAAAATCGCGCAAAGATAAAAATAATGATAACAATAATTGTACTAATCAGGAAAATGACAATAATGATGATTATGAAGATAATAATGATAACAAACATAATGACTATGATAATAGAATAAATAGTAAAAGCAATGACAAAAATAAGAGGAAAAACAAAAACAACGATAATTATAATATGTACCAGACATATTCATGATTATTCATTAATGAACAAGATGATAGTCCTCATGATAACAACCATGATAATAATCATAAAAATATAAGGACAATGATGAAAATAGAAGTCATAGTAACTGTGATGATAATAATAATTGTACTAATCATGAAAATGCAATGATGATGATAATAATTATAAACAATATAATGATAACGATAATAATAGACTAAGTAGTAATAGCAATGACAAAAACAAGAAAAACAATAATAATGATAATTATGACAAGGATGATAATGATAATGATCATGGCAATAATGGTTAATTTCTGAGTTTTTCTGAGTTTTATTCCAGCATTTTTATCAATAAATGCTGTCAATATAGAAAGGAATAAACACTTAGGCGGATAGATAGATAAATAAATAAAAATAATAATAAATAAATAAATAAATAAATAAATAAATAAATAAATAAACAAGATTTATTAATTAATTATGTTTTATGTAAAATCCACATCCAACTATTGGGTTTTTTTTTTGGTTTTTTTTTTTTGTCTGATAAATATATGTAACAAGTCTTGGGGAAATTATTGGCGAAAAACTCTCACAACCTGTGCTGGGTCCCTTGGTGGTGGATATGACAGCACCTGGCATCCATCGTGTGTCAAAGGAGGAGACAACCACACATGTGGTGCCAGGCATTGCACCTTGCATTTCCTGTATTTTGACCCTAAGGTTAAGTTAAAATATTCTGTGGGAAAGAGATTTAGTGTTTTTTCTCCAATATTCTAAACCAAACGTTAAAATAAATTAAATCTTATTTTTATTTCTCGAGGATTTGCTTTACAGGGAATTTCTAGAATCCAGTGGTTAGTTTGTGGGATTTTTCCATGCATGTCAAGACAGAGATTCATTTTTTTCTTCCAGAAAGATCTCACTTTTCCCCATAAATACAGACCTCATATCCGCCACCCAAATCAACTTTCTTGATCATTCACAGAGAAAACAAAACTGTTCAAAATACTGGATGTTATAGATCCAGATAATTTATTCTCAAAGGAGCTGGTAAGGTGTATATATTTTACTTAACATTTTCTGAGTGTAAGGTTTCTCTATTATCAAATTCAGTCACTAGAGAGCAGCACAATCTGGTATTCTACATCCATTTTTTAAAGCTGCTAAAATTATTATCAAAGAAGCTGTAGAAAATAACTGCAACTGCAGATGAAGGTTGTTTTATGGTAGAAAGCATAGAATATTTTACAAATGCTACCAAGGGTTTTCTAGATAAAATAAGAAATTTTGTTGACTCGAAATCTACACCAAATTTTAAAAAATGATCGCATTTGTGAATTTTATACTGTCATGGCTTGTTTGCAAAAAATCATCACAGATACATGCACTCAGAGAGCACATCAACAGTGATATTTAATGATTTACAGCATTAGTTGTATACATATTTGGAAAGGTGTACAGAGGCTAGCACTATAAATTACATGATGGCATAACAACTCCGGCTCACAAACATGAACTAATCCTGATTCTAAGCTCTTCTTTTTCCAAGACCAACTAGAAGAGTATTCAGATTTTGCTATGGATCCTAGATTCAAGCATCCTCTTGCCTGCATTGTCTCGGGAATGAGTGGCTCTGGCAAAGCAGAATGGCTGAAACAGCTGATTGGGAATATGCAGACCATGATCGTTCCTCCTCTAATTAAGGTCATATGGCACTATGAAATTTGGCAAAGCAGGTATGAAGGGATCCCTTTAAATGTACAGTTTGTGCCTGGCCTTGAAGGGTTAGAGGAAGCTGACAGGAGCATTCCTCTCTTGGCGGTCATAGATGATATGATGGATGAACTGGATAAGAAAGTGATGGGCATCTTTACCAAAAAAAAGTCATCATCATCAGAATATGAGCATTATATTAGCAGTGCAAAATTTGTTTGCCAATAACAGATTATTTGAAAATCTGATGGGATAAGGGGCAGAAAGCAGCCCTGGCTAAACAGTTAGAGCCTGGTTATAGTTGTGCCATCCTGGAAGCTTTCCAATTAACAACAGAAAACAAACCTTATTCCTACCTCTTGGTTGATGCTCACCTGCCACACCAAAGAGTATAAAGTACCGCACAAACATCTTTGCAGCACACCCTACGGTGTTTGTGATCAAGAACACATGATGGTATGGAGAAAGTCTTCCAAATAAATGAACATCAAGGGAAAATGTTCCTGCCCATTGCAACGGAATGCTGTGATCCTCTGTTCTCTTCAAGCATCCTCACCAAAGATGAGACACAGTATGATAAAAAAAGCACCTCTGGATCTAATAGATGCCATTTGTGAGTGTACACTCAACATTTTAAAAGGCAACATAAAATTGAGTGATGGACAAAAGAAGGCACTGGGAAGTACAAACATCGTTTATGTAAATTATCCACCAAAAGCACCTTGAGGACATAGAAAAAGAGGATACTCAACCAGAAAGGAGAATTTGGGGGAGCACTACCCCCAATTTTTGCATCCTTAGCCGGATTACTCACACAAAGAGTTCCATCAAGAGGATGATATTTGTGGAGGCAAACATCTCATCAACAGTCAAGACTGAACCAGTGGTGGTCCAACCGTTCAACATTAATCCTGTCATGACAAAACTTTCTGAAATTGACCAAGATCTATAAAAAGCCTTGCAATCAGATGACATAGTGGCAAATGAGGCAGCTCTTCACCTGTTCTTGAAGACTTAAAAGAAACTGAAAGAACAGCAAACTGCAACGAATTTACCTCAACAGAGGAAGGAAGCAACACCGGACATCGAATCTGATACAGAGGAAATAGAAACACTCTACCATGATGCAATAACCAACACATTGAAGCCATTGACGAAAAAAAACAAAGAACATCCGGATGATTATGTGAAAAGGTCTCCAGATCTTTCTATCAACAGAAAAGGGGAATTGAAAGTAAAGGATCAGTTGGTGAAAGGAAGTCACATAGAAGATTTGATAGCCAATGCTTTACAGAGAAAAGCAAATACAGATAGTATTCCTAGCCTAGCCAGATTCTGTAAAGCCCTGCAACATGCCAACCTACCCAGGACCCTGCTCCCTGGATCAACTCTGCCAAAAGCTGCACTGAGGAAAGTGAAAAAACAGTCACTTACCAGTCCATGGACCTACGAGGGAATGGCAAAAAACGGCATGCAAAATTTTTGGTAGCAAATGGCTAAAAGTATTAACTATTGAGAGAAGCTGGCTGAAATTCACTTTGATCCATGTCACCCAGGAAGCTTCTTCGGAGGTGTATAGCAACTTACAAAAGCAGCAGGTGTTAGCAGAAAAATTGCTGAAAATTGGCTGATGAAGCAGAGAGCATATACTTTACACAAGCAACCAAAGAGAAGATTTCCAAGTCGACACATTGTGGTGCAAAGAACTGATGAAGGGTGGCAAGTAAATGTGTGTGATCTTCCATCCATCGCTCGATACAGCAATGGGCACTGCTACATCATGACAGTGAGGGACTGTTTATCTTGCTCTGCATGGGCAGTTCCCATGAAGAGTAAAAGTGCACGTGCAGTCATTAAAGCCACGGAAAAAATATTTAGCATGGCTGGAAACATGCTTGAATGCATACAAACAGACATGGGCAAGGAGTTGAGGAACACCTTGTTCAAGTGACTCATGAAGCAACACCGAATTGAACTCTTTTCTACCAAGAATAAAGACATTAAATCTGCAATGTTAGAAAGGTTTAATTGAGCTCTAAAGGGCAGGATGTGGAGATATTTTTTCATCCAGGTACTAACAGATACGTTCATGTCTTACCAGATTTAGTGCATGCATACAATTCACCACATTCTTCATTAAAGTACCTTATGCCATTATATGCTAGACATCATGTCAGTGATAATGACTTGTAGGACACTCAGTATGAAGACATGCTACTGAAAAGGAAAAACAAGAAAGGGAAACCAAATTTGGCACCTTGCCATGTAGTGCACTTTGTATTCCTTTCAAAAGTGTTCGACAAAAGGTTATTTCCAAAAAAAACCAGACAGATGAAATATCTGTTGTAAATAATATGTGCTGAGAACAGATATTTATTACATCAGGGATACTGATGGAGAACTGATTGACGGAACCTTCTATTAGGATGAACTGTTAAAAGTAGCACAGACGACCTAAAGAGAAACAGGGTCTTAAATCTTCAGTTGCTCTGGAAGATATCTGTATGAACACAACAGCAGTCAACAGAAGAATCATCAAACATGTAGATGGTGATGGAGATGTTGACATCGAGGACATTTGGATAATAGTAGCTTTCTTTGTTGGAATTGTGATTGCTCTCTTGATAAAACTAGCAGCTACAAAATTATACTGCAGGCTGTTAGAAGGTGGTGGTGCTGGATAGGACTGTGGGAAGGAAATTCAAAACCAAAGGAATGATGACTGAACTTTATATATTACTTTACCGAGTGACAGATCCATGGACCATTTTCCATGATTAACTTTGACAGAATTTTGCGTGAAGATCCCACACACCATCAACTTGCCAGGAGAGTGGGAAGTGGGGCTGGCTGAGACATCTCATCCACACAGCAGGAGCAACATACCACAAGCAGAAGAACCTTTTCGCTACACACTCCAGGCTGGTAATGAAGATGCGTGGATACCTGTCAAATTAAAGTCATTTTGTGGGAGAACAACCCCTAGGCATTAATGGCACTGCTAAATAGTGCAGTCACTGAAACAATAGTATTGGAAGCTGCCACGAACAAAAAAGATGTTTTGGACTTGCACATGTTTGCATTCTGGTATCACAGCAGTGTGCAAAAAATGGCCATCAAAATTGTCAGGATAAACACTGAAGTGGAAATAACACACAAGAGACTCTTCCATATGCTGAGATTCGTTATATGCAAAATTTCCAGCAGAGATGGAAGATTGAACGTTGCTGCAAACACCGTGTATCTATGTGCAGGTGCAAACTTCTCCTTATCAGCCCTGCTGGAACGAAATAATGCAGGGTATAGAAGTCCACAAAGCTCATGAAGAGACTGTCAAAGATTCGCTGAAACAATGGCAGAGCATACCTTGAGAATTGAGGTTCTTCCTTTGTTTGACTGCTTATCTCTCCCAGCACATGATATAAAATGAAAGTCACCTGCCATATGACCTTATTGACTATGGTTGTCAGTTGAATGCTGAAAAGACTAAAAACCAAAAACCAGTATTGCCTGATGACCTGTTGACCATCAGCAGGAGATGTGCCTTCATCAAAACCCCCAAACAAGAGAAACAAGAAGCTAAGGCTCCATTGTACCTGAAAGTGAAAGGCTGTACAGATAAAAAGGGAAAGCAGGCATGAAAATGTCAACCCAATTGCCAGACCGAAGCGCAAGGAAACAAAGTCGGTTGACAAGAAAGGTGCTTTTAAAAAGCAGGCAGTAAAATATTTGTCATTAAGCTAAATTTGTCTTTAATTTAAAATCTTTAAAAATTGCAGACTGCAAAGAGTAATTACCTGTGAGGGATCGTAATGGTGATATTAGATGACATTGTGTGGAAAGCCAAGCTGAGAGACGAACACTGCTACCTTATTAGACAGCTGTCCCAAAGGATAGAGAATATGCTGGACTACTTGTACTGCCATAAAATATTGTCTCTGTAAATGTTCACGGATATCATGACTCTGAAGACAAATAAGGCACAAACAAGCAAATTACTGTTAGTGATTGCCATGCAAGAAGGAAATGGGTATAGCAAATTGTGTGAATCCATTCAAAGGCCCCGTTTGTTTGACTTTTTTGAAAGATTGATGTCAACATATAACTTAATATTGGGTAAATTGGTAATTTAAATGTCAAAGCTAATTACTTGTGCATTTACTGTTTTAGAAGCAGCAAGTTCAAAACTTGAAGAGAAAACCAAAGTAATATAAGCACTCCATGCCCGTAAGTGATGATTAATCTACCAGCAGATTGCATTTTGTAAATCGAATCCTTTCTTTCCCTGGCGGATGAAGCAAGGCTTATGAGAACATGTAAAGGAGTGAAAATGTTGTGCTTGGGAGAAGGCAGTTTTAAGAAACCTGTAAAAGGGAAATATGCTGTTATCAATTATTTGCCAGTCTACGAAAAGCAAAAATCCTGAAAAAATACAACTTATCATCTGTGGTTTTAAGAACACTCAATCCAAGTCCTTGTATTTCATGTCTTTGATCAATCAACACTTGATCGAATATGTCAGGCAATTGCAACGACGGGAACTCTGTATATTTTGTAGACCTAGAAAGCAACCATTTCAAACAGATTGATCAGAAATGTGATCCCTTCATTATCAAATTGTCACCAACATGTATATGACTTTGCCTCTAAGCCTTCAAATGAAATGTTCACATGCAGATGTAATAATGATTGCTTGGTTGTAAGTGCAGCGTGACATGAATATAGACGTAACATGCATAAGTATATTTTTCTTGCACAACAGAAAGGTGACTTCAACTCTCATTTTGTAAAGTATGAAGGAAATAAAGACTTTCGTGTTGCTTCAGTTAAGGCTATTATGAAGAAGATAGGGTTATCATATTCATCTTCATCTGGGGTAAAAAATATCTTGACAGATTTTCTCTCAAAATTATAATATCATAGGCATATTCCCAATTTTTATGCTAATTGAGTGAAATATGTTTTTACTCATACATAATTTAAATTTGTTACGTAGATGACAGGTTATTATTTGTAATATCTTTAATTCGCTAAATAAATTTATAAATATCAAAGATGAGGCAAGAAACGTGACAAGATAAAATGAGTGATACTGAGCCATCATCCTCACCCTATTTTGAATGCTGTTATTGTGGAGAAGTGTTGTCTAAATCTGTATTCAGTTGGCAGACTCACATGAACCAGTGTACAAAAAATCTTCTGAACTACTTTGTACCTGTTACATGTGATGGGAAAACTGTTCTTCAAAAAAAGATCCTAACAAAGAACATGATGTAAACTGTGATCAGCAGTATCAGTATGGACATAGATGCTGTAGATGTTATGAACCTGGTATATGTATCATGTTGTTAGAAGTTGTTTTGTCATTTGGTAAAATATATTTATATAGAATTATAAAGCACTGCTTTAAAACGCATTGTTTATGGTAGACCTAGCAATATATGTAATTCTTTACTAGTTTCATTGATAATAGAATAGCAAAAGTAATTATATATGTTGTTGTTTTGAAGAAAAGGAATTTTTGTCATGCCTATTTTTTCATTGAACTAATGTTAATGTTAAAAAATAATGTGAAAATACATTGTAACTGGTAGATTGTATGTAACTACAAATAAAGACAAGAAAAAAAGCTTTCCAGGGCCCCAACTGATTTGTGACTCAATATGGCTAAACTATGAATTGCGTTGGTCTGCAGTACGTGTGATAGTTAATGTCGTGGTTTCAGCAAAGCATCGGATGAGGCTCTGAGAGATATGATTACAAGATTGCATGGTGGTTGAGACATACAATTGAAAGCAATATTTTTTCATTGTACTGTTTTCCCTGTTTCTGTACCACCAGATGGTAACTTAATAGATGTAAACACAGATTTTTCATGTGACCTTTGACCGTGATCTCCCGTTTTGACCAATTAGAGAGATAGATCCTTTGAGGCACCAAACGCAGTCACGTGATACTTCTCGGCCAATCAAAAGCCCGGATTTGGCCTCATTTGCATAACATCCCTCGTCTGTCCAGCTCTCTTTTCTTTTCTACTCTGTGCATTATCGTCTGTAAATGAAAAATGGCAACTCAAAAGCAACGGACAGCATATTATAAGAACAAACTAGCTGAAACTTTCAAAGGTCCAAATGACCTTGACCTTTGACCTTTAGAAATCACATGTAAATTGCAAAAAAATATGCAGTGTTACAATATCTACAATTTGAGCCCACCATGAACCAAATCATATGAAAATTAACCAAGTTATGACGACATGAAAATTTCAAAGGGCCAAATAACTTTGAACTATGACTTATGGAGGACACATTCATGTCAACTACAGTGTAACAATATGTTCAATTTGAGCCCAACAAGGTCAAAATGGGATAAAAATTGACCCAAGTTATGGCTCGGAAGAAAATTTCGATCGGCAAATGACACTGACTTTTGACCTTTAGAGGTCACATGTAAATTTACAAAATAGTGCAGTGGTCGAATGCCTAAAAGGTGAGTCCAACATGATTGAAATTGGATCAAAATGGACCAAGTGATGGCTGGATGAAAACTTTAAAGGTCAAAATGACATTGGCTTCTGACCTTTGAAGGTTACATGTAATTATTAAAACAATTATACAGTGTTGCAATATTTACAATATGGGTCCAACGTGGTTAACATAGGATGAAAATTGACAGAATCATGTCCAGACGAAAATTTCAAAGGTCCAAATGACCTTGACTTTTGAGCGTTAGAGGTCACAAGTAAATTACAAAAAAGTGAGGTGCTATAATATCTACAATTTGAGCCCAACTCGATCAAAATTGGATAAAAATTCACCGAGTAGCGCCTAAAAGAAAACTTCAAATGGCAAAATGACATTGACCTTTGACCTTTAGAGGTCACGTGTAAAATGCGAAAATGTGCAGTTACAAAACATTTGAATTGAAGTTAAATTGTTTACCTCTACCTGTTATAGTTTTGGAGATTTTCAAGATTTAAATTTTGAAATGTCCTTAATTTGCATAATTTTCAAAACTTTGAACTGCTTTACAGAAACTCAAGACTTCATGCATGGAAGTATAATTATGCCAAGTTTGGAGTTTCTACGTAGTATAATAGTTTCAAATGAAATGTCAGACAAATTTGCCAGGACACAGACAGACAGACAGACAGACAGACAGACAGACAGACAGACAGACAGACAGAGAGAGAGAGAGAAAGAGAGAGAGAGGGAGGAGGTGGGAGGGAGAGAGAGCGAGAGGGAGGGAGAGAGAGCGAGAGAGAGACAGAGAGAGAAACAATATATCTGTGTTGGCACACACTATAAATAGTGTTTTTATTCGCTAATTATAAGTGAATTCACATAACATCTGAATCCGAATTTTCCATTTCCAGGGGAAATGCGGGAAATTGGTTGTGTCCAAAATCTATGAGCACAAATGTGACGATATACGTTTACTCGGTCCGGAATTTATATGCGTAACTTTTACAAGATGTTATTTGAGTTTTTAAAGAACTTGACTTTATTTTGTAAGGCACTGTTCCAGGGATCATTGTGGATAGGTCAGGTTATGGGTAAATGAAGCCAGTTGCCTGTGCATCTTGTATAATGAGTTCAAAGGAAATGAAATTGAATTACATGGCTTGTTAAAAAAAATTATCCCAAAACTAATTCCACATTTAATTCCCAAGAGAGTGCTAAATGCTGCCGAAATATTGTGTAAATTCCATCGGAAAAGTGTTTAGCCAAATCTTATGACAGTTTCTATTCCCACTTTTCTGATCGGAAAATTTATCCTTGTTGGGGGTACTAATTAAGAGGTCTTTCCGTCAGATGTCAAAGCAGCGTATAACAGAGAAAACGTCATTTTTAATACTAATTGAAATGTTAAGAAATATTCATTAATTTAAAGAAAAATTGTCGAAGTATTAACTGTTAAACAACCAATTTGGCGCACCCAAGGTAATTCCTAACAAGGTTTGGCGAGAATACAATCAACAGTTTTGGACAGAAAAAAAATGTACTCATTGACACTAATATGTCTGTGCTAACCACGTTGACATGTCCTGTTGCTGATCATTACATAATTTCAAACTTCATTAAAGACAGGAAACAACACCAGCAACCCCCGGGGAACAAATTTAGCAGAGCCCGAGACATTGTACATTCCCAAGAAATAAGAAAAGAATCCAGATGCACTTTTGAACGCTTCCGACCTAAGCAAAAACTCACAAAAATCTTTATTACAACATCGTTTCAAAAAATTGAGGTCTAGGCAGAACCAGAAGTTGCACGTTGCTAGATAGAATCAATTGGGCAAGTAGGCGAAGAAAAGATGCATTGCAATTATAACTAACAAGCAAGCAAAAAAAATTACTAATCAAGCTTATCTCATTGCAAGAATGTGGCAGATACCAACGACAAATACATCAATACTACATGTGCTGCAAAGCCAGGAGACTGTGGGAGACCGGAGGAGACCCCAATAATCATATTCCCGTTGTATATTTTCGCCTATCTACTACGTGTGCTTCTCAAAACGTTTTATTTGTGTGTCTGTCCTGACAGCTGTGCGTATTTTAATACGGAATAAATAGGCCCAAACTGAAAACAATCTGCGCGAAACACTTCAGACATAAGGCCATCACAGATATCGGTGATTATTTTGTGGTCAAAGAAGCCTCCCTATTAATAACGATAATGATAATGATAATAATAATAATAATAATAATAATAATAATAACAACAACAACAACAACAACAATAACAACAACAACAACAATAATAATAATAATAATAATAATAATAATAATAATAATAATAATAATAATAATAATAATAATAATAATAATAATAATAATAATAATAATAATAATAATAATAATAATAATACCAGCAACAACAACAAGAACAACAACATCAACATTCGCCGCTTGTGCTTTAAGTTTTTTACAGGATCCACAAAATTGTTTTTTGAGAAGCTTCAGGAAACGCAAACTGTTCATGGACGGACAACGTATGGTTGTTTTTGCATCTTGCAACCTAAGCTACTGGAAAGTCTGCTGCAGTAATAAAGCAGATTTGGGTTTTCACGTTTGAAGATATTTTATCGAACTACTCTGGATCAAATTAAGGAAACATTTTAGAGATGACAGCAGGACCGTGTTCTTGTACCATGCCTGATCAGAAATAAGTTGATGCAACAAAAGAAAAAAATTAGCAAAGAACCAAACGTGACTTTACAGGCAAATTGGTACAAAGCACTACATTTTCACAAAGTGACTTCATCATGAGAAGAGTTAAGGTTTTATTGTCATTGGGGCCACCTAAATCACAGAATTTCTATGCAACAACATCGATATGTAGGAAAAGAGATCCAAGGTCGAATTTACGACAATGGTGTATGAGTTTAATAATATAACCAAACACACCAAATTAGAGAACTGATAGCTGTTATGTCTTCAAAATGAAGTCTGGGTGCGTATTTTACAGTTTGAAAACAGTATGATTCATCAGGTACATCAAGGCAATCTTGATGATATTCACACCACTTGGAGAGGTGACGACAGTTGACTGTGGTCCCCTGAAAATACCATCTGTCAAACGCACAGATTGGTTGAGAACACGCTGTAAAGCAGAAGTTGACAGTAATCTGTCATTGAGAATCATAACATTTGACTTTTTTAATCAGTCATACAGGAGTTTCTGAAGAGAGCGTACATGTATTACTCCTCACAGAGTTTGTGAAGGGGGCAACTGCTCCTTGCAGAGTTTGTGGAGCGGGCATACTGCCCCTTGCAGAGTTTGTGGAGCGGGCATACTGCCCCTTGCAGAGTTTGTGGAGCGGGCATACTGCCCCTTGCAGAGTTTGTGGAGCGGGAATACTGTTCCCTACAAAGTTTCTGGAGTGGGCATAGTGCTCCTCACAGGGTATCTGAAGTCGGCAGAGCACCACACTGTTTTTTTGGTTTTTTGGTTTTTGTTTTGTTTTGTTTTGTTTTGTTTTGTTTTGTTTGTTTGTTTGTTGTTTTGTTTTGTTTTTTGTTAGTTTTGTTGTTGGTGATGGTGCTGGTGGTGGTGGTGCATTGCTGTTGTTGCTGTTGTGGAATATTATGTTTCATATAAGAACCCAGGTAAATACGATGCAAAAGACATAAAAAAAGAAAAAAAATAGAGACATCCACGAAAATTGAAAAATGTGGATAGATTATTGAGCTGGTCATGAATGGGCATAGCTTTTTAAGTATCCATGGATATAATTTTGTTATGTAATTGGAGGGAAACAAGTAGAGTTACCGGGATATATTTTATCAAACCGTATAGCTGCAGTTGGACGAAAAACAAATTTTATGTAAAATTGATGTTCATCCATATTGTGACATATTGCATCATAATCAGCCTATGTGAGGTTTGTATGCGTGAGGATGATCTCGAAGATTTCAACTTGGTCAAATGAAAGACCTGCCGCCTCACCATCAATTGCTGGACAGATTGTGTAGAGTGAAAGAAATTTGTATATATGTTTGGCCCACAGAGACAGGAAAAAGCTTGGCACATTATCGTCTAACAAATACCAAACGTCTGGGCAGACGAACAATATGTTATCTTGGTTGTGTGAGAGAAACAAATGGGCTTTTTCGCATCTGTTTGCTCTCCAGCTTACAGTATTTTTATGAAAGATTGTATTACCATATGATTTGACGTGTGATTCTACTGACATGTTATATTAGTATCAGTTGTCTCGGACATGATTTATTCGCTTAGCTTGGCATCATTCTCCTTATTGAAATTATTGGACCTTCTGGAGTAAAGATGGCTCAGTAGTCTTGATTGGGTCCATTTTTTGTCAAGCTTATTTTTTTAAAGATTCTATTGCCATGAATGATGTAACAAACAACACTGATTGTACACGGAGTTATAATTTTGGTTTCCAAGCACAAGCTGCAGCCTCAACAAATTTTTGAAGTGCCTTAGCTATGCCTTTGGCTAAGTTGCAACATTGATTTAATATGACTTATAAAATATTGTTGATATACACATACATCACCGTATTGATTTCTCAGTGATGCTGGATAGTAATAGACTCGAACTAGGAACAACAGCAATCACCACCATCATCATCATCATCATCATCATCATCATCATCATCATCATCATCATCATCATTGTCATCATCATCATCATCATCATCATCATCATCGAATAATCTCTTATTTAGGTCAGCATCAAAGAATTGACCCACTGCGTTCATTATTCTGGGTTTTGCTGTAATTATTAGGGTTGTCTTTAGAGCCAGTCATGTGCACTAGGTAAACAATGCCTTGGTAATATGGTTCAGGACATTCCCTGTGTTGCGACACAAAGTTTAATAAAGCAGTGACACTTGGGACTTGTTCTTTAGAAGCATATTGAAAAAAATCTATACTTTTACCAGCCAAGCTGCTTGCTTTGCCAGCCTTTGACGTCTGTGATTTCAATATTTCTCATTCAATGTTACAACATTACTGACTAGATCACTGATCACAATGTAGTGGCTCTCCATGACATATATTATTTCTGTCAAACCAGCAATAACAAGGGAATAGGAAAGGTCAGAATTAGCTCTGAAGTGTGTATTCACCCCATACACAACCAAATACACAAAAATTTGGAGAGTTTAAACTCTGTATTCCCAATGGTTTGCATGTTAAAGTAACCTTAAATAAACCGGTCACTTTTAAATTAGTAGCTGTGGTTAATGATTTTGTGAGGTATTCAGTTACGCATCTAGATTTACCATGCGAAATTTGGTGTCTGTATGTGCAGTTGATTTCAAGTTATTAAATTGCAAATTACAATGCAAACTATTGGGAATACACAACCCTAGCCATCCAGTGACTGCAGTGCTCTTTTTTAGGCAGGGCTAGAACCTTCTGTTCTTGTCCTTGCTTATTCACTCTATTGTTTGCCAACTTTTGCTTTTAAAGGACTTTCCAAGTTAAACGCAGGGTAATTGTAAAAGTTTCCGTGCGCATGCTCAAGATTTTTATTTTGTGTCAGACTACATTTCAGACAGAACCTCTTCAGATTTCATGCTGTTGAGATTGATAAAGGGGTACTGCGGTGATAATTTACAATTTTTCAGTTGTTTTATATAATAAATGTGGACCCATATCAGAAAATACAAACTTATTCCCAACCGGATAAGCAGATATCAAGCTTTCTTAGATATATAAATGAGGGGTTGTGGTGTCATCTGCACTAACTGCTACAGTTAATGCAATAACAGATGAGTGAAACTCTGACAAAAAAATGGAAACCCGACCAAGTACACATATTCCTCTTCTACTATGGATGAAGCAGTGTGTATAGACATGATCAAATTTACTAAACTGAGATATGTACTCACTTAATACGGATTAATAAGGAAAGAAAAATGCAGAAATCAATACACACAAGCTAACAGCTCCTGTGGTTGTATATTGACTTACTGAAGCAGGAGTCGATGAATATACCACACTGATAGGAACAAAAAGGGTCATTAACAGAGTACACAAGTCATTATGATATGCCTGCTAATGTTGTGTATGTCAGCTTGGTGCCCCCTCAAGGTTTGTGTATTACATATGGAGGGTAGCCCAGGTGACAACACACATCAGAACACCTGAAAAAAAAGTTGCAAATTTGTCAAATGTACACCTAAAATGACCATTAGTGACCAAAAAAGAGTAAAAACTTTCACTGCTGTTCCCCTTTAAATAAACAGGCAACTTTGTTTCCTCACATTTATAATCATACCATTTGTCATGTCCTTCCTCTGCCATACTCAAACCTAGTCTACCAACATTAACATTCAGCTCAAAGGACAGTGAACAATTCGTCGCCTGAGTACTACAGTGTTCTATCTCAAAAAGTTATTTGGAGTTGATGGGCTGTGAAAGTTGGACCATGTCAAATCGAACGGTAAAATAACGACATATATATTTTGTGTATGCAATGTTTCCATTTTGCAATGAAGAACACTTTGCAATACACAAAACCCATTTGAACAGTTTCACTACACATTTTAGAAGAAACAAAAGGAGATCGGACAATGTAATTTAATGAAAAAAGATAGAGTGAGGTAAATAGGTCTATGTCACATTTAGAAAAATACAGGTAAACTGGAATTCATGATGTGGAACACAAGGAAATGTTTATTCAATCTTGATGACAATATTTTGTTGTTATGAAATGCTTTCAGAACTGGTATAATGCAGCGACTTTCACATTCAAAGATTTCAAATTTGATTATTTATCAATGACACATGCTTTTTTATCCAAACATCTACCAGCAAGCTCTTTCAGTGGAAACAAGTGTTGCTTATTACAATAGGATACTGATATTCATGCAATATTATCTTTAAAGCAGTTTCCACATTGAATTATGAGCAGCAGAAATGTAGAGATTTTCCTTCGGTGCTTCAAAATCTAAAGTAATGTGCACAAATGCGTAGGCTTTTATATATTTGCCACTAATATATATGCACATGATAAACTGAAATTTGAAGGACTGAATATTCAAGGTGTAAATCAATCCAATAGTGGAGTAAGTAGCTTCCGTGTATACAAAACAGAAATTAATCGGAGCGGCAAGGCGCGGTCTATGTATTTTATCTAATTCCGGTCAGTCATATCAAGGGTTACACTGTACTGCTGTAAGTTAATGTAAAATACAAGTTTGTCGGCTTACCCAGTCTAACATATGGCATTGACTGTGTTGATCTTTCAGGAGAAAATTGACTACCATTAAATCATTCCAAGGTTCAGTGATAAAAAAAATCATTGGGAAAAGGCAAACATCATAGACATTTAAAGCTCCTTTCAGCGCTGGAGTTTCCCAAAGTGATTTGAAAAATATATAATTTGGAGAGACATAATAGCTCTGGCCCATAGAATATGCCAGATTGAGACACTTGCTAGGTCGAGACTTTTTGTGCATTTTATGTCAAAATATGTCATAGACGGTACTACTTTAAACGGAGGTTAGTAGATAGATTTTTGTCTTGAAATTTGAGTGTCTCTGTTAGACCCCTAAATGTAAACACGCCCCTAAATACATTGTATTTCTATGAGACTGAACAATGCAAGATCTAGACGACAACGCACTGTTGCTGGAGATGACCTGATGGATGCGCTTCGGTATCTCACCGCACTCGATAATTAAGCCCGGTTCTGCCAAGCATAAATGAGTCGAACTCATTTCAATTCTCATGGAGTCCACCCTAAGAAGTGCTTCTTTTTATCAAAGCCAGGACCAGTCACCTTTTACTTATTCCATATATATATATATATATATATATATATATATATATATATATATATATATATATATATATATATATATATATATATATATATATATATACATGGGTATTTAAATCTCACTTTGGGCACCAAACCAGGAATTTGGCAAAAATAATGTGACGCCATATTCCTAAATTCGCTCTGTAATTTTCTGCACGCACCACAACCAATATGTTTATCATGCCTGAAGAGCAAGTTATTGCTTATTTTAGGGCCTGGTCAACTGCTATATCACTCCAATGGCAATGGGAAGACTCAACCAAAGACCATCGCAAAGAAAGTAAATAGTTACAAGCCTTGAATTATGACAAAAACCAATGATGTTCTGAAACAATGAGAGGCAAATATGGTTACACTTTTTCTGGCATAAAGTGAACCTAATCCTAATTATATTAAAACAATAACTTGTGTTTATACAAGCCAATGTATTTATATTTGAAAGTTTACTGAACCAATGACGATACAAGTTTTACATTGAGAAATTTTAGCTTATCCTCATGCCGTATGCCTAGGAATGGGATCCACCCAGAAGTTACATGAGATATAATGGAAGAAGACCCCCCAAAGACGTATAACTAAACTGTATACATAATTTCCATGGTTCAATGAATTTCAAAATATGTTGGTTGTGGAGTTCAGAAGTAAAAAAAAAAAAACTAACCAAATGACTGGTGATAGACACTTAGGTTTTTGAGTATTATATATTTCAAAATTAGTGCTGTCACAAATTTTGAGATTTGGTTGTATTTGTTCTAAATTTCAAGACTGTGCATCTAAAACCAAATCTGTTTTCAATAAACTTGAGTCAAGAGGATTCAAAGATATACTTTTGATCAAATATTGCTGTAAAATATCCAGATATCGTTAGAAAGTTTGGCTTCGATTATTTTAGAGAATTTAACGCTGGCCTGTTTTGCTACTTAATTTTAACTTTTGGCATCATTCTGTTTAAAGATTCACCTTTCAGATATTTTAGGCTAGCTTGTTTTCTGTCGGGCTAAACCCTCAGGGGCTATCGGTAGCAAGCAGCTACCTACGACAGTTACAAGCTTGCCTAATTGTACTTGATATTTGGTTAAGAAACATTATATTTTGATTACATTTTCTTGACATAAAAGCAAATGACTTTCATTCTTTTCTGACATGCCCTATAAATGTTGCTATTAATATTCAGAGACTGTTAGAAAGTTTGGCTGCATTTATGATTTTAGACTTGCCTGTTTCGCTACTAAATTTTATTTTAGGCATCATTCTGTTTTAATATTCACTTTTCAGACATTTTAGGCTTACATGTTTTCTGTCAGGTTAAACATCCAGGGGCTATCGATAGCAAGCAGCTACCTACGGCTGTTACAAATTTGCCTAATTGCACTTAAAATGTGGTTAAGAAAAATTATGTTTTAATAATATGTTGTTTTTTTTTTACTTTTTCATTCTTTTCTGACATACCTAATTGCACATTAACTCAGTGTCGAATATAATACTCAAATTTGACAGTATTTACTCAAATGTCACAAACTTGACCCATTGTGTTGAAACATTAACTCATGTTTTGCAGCGAAATAGAGCTTCATGGTTTGGAAACATTCCAAAGTGAGGAGTCATCTTTAGGTTGTTTTACATTTCTGGTGCTGGATGTCCATTGTGGCAGTACTTGTAAGGATTTCCCTCGGTTTGTACAGGTGGTCCAGCTGCAACTGTTTATTTTACAGTCACTAGAACTGAATATAATGCCCCAGTTTGTTTCTACTTCAGTTATACACTGGCAGGTGAGCTATCCAGCTAGAAAGGGCACATACTGGTTCAGCGGTAAGTCAAATTGTTTTCATCTGAACTTGTACTATCCAAATTTAGTAATTATGTTTCTCTATTCGTAAGGAAGCTCTGTATTTATACGCAAAACTTCACTTATTTAGCTAATTCATCATTTGCTACGTTCATACTTATTCATTATTATGTGGGTTGTCTTTGCTGAATATTTAGCTTAGACAAGCAGCCGCTACTCATGCAGAAACATGTGCGTGTATAGTCTCCGAAACATGTTCTGAGTAGTTACCCGCTGAAGACTCTTTAATTTATTTGGGCTAATACAGCCTATGTCAAAATTCTAATGTAGAACATGTGCATAGGTTAGACAGTGAAAGGTTAGCTTATGGAGAGTAAAGATTTCGGACTTCGGAATAGGGTAATGACTACCAGGAAGTGGTTCTGGACAAATATAATGGAATGGCAGAATCACTGATACACAGTGCGTCAAATATCAGTGTCCCGCCAATGTGGTTGCGGAGTTGATGATTCAGCTGAAGAGTAGGGACAGGGCTCCATATTATTAATAATTCGTTTTCCACAAGATCTGTCGGTTTTTAATATTACAGCTACACTAAGACAATATTAACATTTTATGTCTACAAAGCAGCTGCATATAAACATAAACTTCTGTTTAAAATGCGCATTTTATTTAAAAATGAACATATTAAGGACACTTAAAAACACGATGTTTTAATTGCTAGATAACCATGAATTCTAAACGTGTCATGTGATAGAGTTTGTAAATTCAGAGGTTTACCACTTTGGTGTAGGCTTACACCCCTTGCAGAAAATACATATATGTAAGATATTATCAACGTCCACATTTTTTTCTGTCTGGGACATGAAATTGCCAAGATGGTGTCCAAAGTGCGATTTTGACCCATGTGTCATTTTATGTCTACTCAGTTTTATCATTTTCCCAATTCTGGGGTCCAATAAAGAATTATTATAATCATTCTTGAATTAAAAATCACGTTACATCGAGTACCTTATTACGTGATGTGAAAGGCTGTCACGGTGATGACAAGAACCTCCAGCGTTTGCAGTGTTGCCAACCCTCCCGGATTTCCCGGGAGACTCGGAATTTTATGCTGAAAATATTTGAAAAAGTGTGGATTTTTGACAATTTTGAGTCACCTCCCGGAATTTCATCAATATTTCCCTTCTATATTTCATATTAATTGATCAATCTCCCGTGATTTTACTTTTTATCTCCCGGATTTTAAGTTTGGCAGGTTGGCAACACTGCGTTTGTGACAACTTGACCACACGGGCCACCTGTGCCATATATGGTCACACTGTGGTCTATGGGGTCCATGACCATGTTCACAGCAGGGGATGCGCGTTCAATTGTCGCTGATCCCATCCTTCCAAGGAAGCGTGCATTCAGAAGTCTACTTACACAGGCTGACAGCATGTTAATTTCATAGTCATCATTTAAAATTATTTTGGGAAGGAGAATGAAAACAAAGAAACGAATTTGTCGCAGGCAAAAATTCCCATCCTCGCCCGTGCAACTTCCAACGCCAAACCAAAATACCTTGTCCCTGTGCCTGCGTTGCATAGTATCAATACTTGCCGCTTGGTGGCACATGAACTTTCACTTTCTACCAAGCACGTGTTTCACTCATTTGGTCTTAGGAAGACAGGGGGTCACAGACATGTGGATGTTCTGTGAATCACACTCGTAGCCTACATGGAAGATGATCACATAGGTATGTTGAAATCTTGTGCGCACGGCACGTGCTGTTATAACCAGTGTTAACCGTTTTGAATGGTTCGTGTGTTCAACTCAACAACTGGGAAATATTCCACTCTAGATCGTCTGCCATCATTCATATTGTTACATTCCATCATCCATAGTTTTGGAAACCGACTATGCAGCCATGTTGGAGCTGACGGTACATATCGTACGACTAGAAACAGATTTTCCTCACAAAAAAAAAAAAAAAAAAAAAAAAAAAAAATCACATCACTTATGCATGAAATTAAATAATATAGACGTGAAATCAATGATTCACATCAGTGCAGATGGCAAACTTACAGGTTTACATTTTGTCGTAATGTATCTTGTAATTTGAAATGTCAAGTTCTAAATTTTTGCGCCTAGGATTGAGGCAAATAATCCATTACACTGTCACATCAGGGGGCTTTCATATTCTCACGTTGCTCAGATCAAGTTAGGAATTCAGAAACAGTTCTGCTGCACAACATGGTAATAAAAGCCAAGCCTGTAAATTCCCCTCAGAGTTTTTTTTTTTTTTTTTTAACTTTTTTTATTTGGTTTTAATCTGAGCAGATACCGAAAGCAAACCCGGGACTTACGGGGAGGGGGCAGGGGGGAGGAAGGGAGCATTGTGGAAATTATACAGTGCAAATACATGAATATCCCAGGCCCGGGAATACAGGCATCCCCGGGATGGTCCACAATTAGCTTAGAAAGAAATATGAATAACCAGGTACATATACCGATGCATATGAGGTTTTCAGGTAAATTTGTGGCACCTTATAAAATGCAGTTAGATTTACAGAATTCCCACCAACATTTTTGTGGCATATTATTCTATGTTTTCTTATTTCCATGTCATTCCTGGCCTCGCCACTATGTACCTGGTTGTCGAGGATATATATTCAATAAAGTACCCGTTGTGAAGGACTGTCATTATGCATTTCTCAGGCATTACTTAGACATTAACACCATAATAAAGGGCATAAATGGTGAAGTTGAGGGCTGCAAATGACATTTGTGCCCATTTTGCGGGATAATTGGCTTTGAAAATACTATATATGAATAAAAATAGTGATAATTTTTGTTTTTATGTCATTGGTATCATATACAGCCCTTGGGATTCCATTTATGGACCCCCAGGGGTCAATTGCACCCTCTGCTTCACCTTGGGTGCAAATCAAATACCAGGGGCCACAAATGATCCCAATGCCCACGAAAGAAACATTTTTATATTTGTTCCCCCAAATATCTGTTGTCCCAAGAACAAGTATTTAGTAAATATGCATTCCCTCAGGGGAATAGAGTTGATTGACAGAATAGACTGCAGAGTGTTGATGTAGGAAACTCTGTGAGGATGTGTTTTAATTTTGTGCAAAGATTCCTTAATTGTCAGTGATTTTTAATGCCCAGCAAGGATTTTTATGCAGAAGGGAAAGAAAAACTCAGCAAAGAAATAAAAACTTTCTTCACAGAAATAACTGCACAGAATTCAAAACTGTCTGCATGGAGTTTGGTGCATGTAAACCTCACCTGGAGAATTATGTACAACTCACTGCACCAGGGACCACAACAAAAGTTGAAAATGGGCAAAAGTAGTTTCTAACTGCATGCAAGTTCAACAAAACATTAAAAATTGGCGGAGTTAAATGTAGTTTCTACCTGCAGGAGTTTTCAACTACAGCTACTTTACAGTTAGAAACTGAAAGAAACAACTGTCATGCAACTCAGTTAATTTCTGACTGCTGGAATTTTGAGCTGAAATTGAAAGTGGGCTGCTGCAGTTGAGCTTCTCAACACCAAACATGACAGTTATAGACTGCAAAGCTCACCCTATATGGAGAACTCAAGAGGGGTTACTGCCCCAAACTTTGGGTGAAGGTGTGCAGGTTGACCTTTCAAAAAAACTGCCCTTCTTTACGACGCTTTTCACCCAAACTTGTACCTTTGTTAGGGTATTTTTGACTAAGATAGTATAAAGATATGGCCAACAGTTACCAAGAAAAGTGCTCTGTAAAGAAAATTTGAACCTTTATCAGGGTAAATGTTTGGGCTGTGAAAGGGAAAAATTACCCGAATTAAGGTAAATTTAAACAAAGTACTGGACCTTTGTTAGGGAATTTTGTTGAGAAAAGGGGCACTGAGAGTGGCACATTCCTAATATGGTCATAATGGGAGTGTCGCTCCCAGGAAAAAGCAAACATACCTAAAACAATACATAATGATTAGGCTGGTTAAGCCAGACTGCGAAAGGTCAGTGGAAAAATACAGGCACAATCGTATTAATTCTGTGGTAAAGTAATATATACTCTTGAGTTTTTACTTTGAAGTTTTGCAAAATTTTCCTTTCAAAAAGCAATAAAACATTAAAATAAAAACAAAAACACAAAACTTTATTCTTTTCAACCCTTATGACAGTTTCCTTGTAGTTAAAATGGGTAGGATGGGGGGGGGGGGCACTTACAGGCTACCCTGGAAATGACCCTTGACTTTAACATACAATGAAACCTCCGTATACCGAACACCCTTGGGACCGTATAAAAGTGTTCAGTATAGTGAGGTGTTCGATATGGGGATGTTTGATAGCATTGAAAGTATATATTTGGGACTGAGAAATGGTGTTCAGTATGGAGAGGTGTTCGGTATACAGAGGTGTTCGGTTAGAGAGGTTTTACTGTATATGTATCTTTGATTATCAGTTTGATGTTGTGCAAAATTTACCTTTTTAAAAACAAAGATAAAGTTTGAAGCATAAAACTTTACTTTTTACCTTTATGCCGTTTGCTTTTAGTTCAAGTGGGTGGCATTGGGTTGGGGGTGGGGCACTTTTAGGCCAGCCTAGAAATGACCCTTGACTAGTATTGAGTCATATATACAGGTATGTACTCTTGATTTATAGCTTGAAGTTTTGCAAAATTTACCTATAAACATGTGAAAAAGCAATGAAAGACAATAAAAGTTTGAAGTTGTGCAAAACTTTCCTTTTAAGAAAAAAAAAATGATACATAAAATTTAAAGCAAAAACTGTATTTTTTAATTTTATGGCAGGATCCTTGTAGCTAAAATGGGTGGGTTAGGCTAGGGGAGGGGAGACTTTCAGGCTTTGGATTTCTGATTTGCACTCAATGAAAACTTATGTGGAAACAACATCCATTTGTTGTCATCTCCAGATGTTTCACTGTATATGTAGATGCCATGATCAGGCATTGATGCTGCTGTGAGTATGTCAGCATCAGTACCCCGTGTTTCATCAACCATCATGTTCAAAGAGTCCATATAACCATTGATATGCTTGCTCAGATAGGCTTCAAGCTTTTTTTGAACTTTGATGCACATGGAAAAAATGTCAAAGGGGTCAGATTTAGGCTGAGGGGGGTAGTTCTAGGATAGCCAGGAAATGATGGGGGTCTTGTTTAGGTGGGGGTCACTTTTAAGCTCTTAAAATCGACATATTGAGAAAATTTGCTGTGGTTTATAGGTACATTATGTTGTGATAGGATCCCATGCACTTGCATGGCAAAAATAGGAAAGATGAGTTTACAATTGTGAGATGGCCCCCACAGATCACAATGTATGCAGAGAGGGTGTGCTGTCTAATGGTCCCTCAGTGCTCCAATGTGGAGCATTGAGTGGCATTGATTGATGTATCTGTACAGCTGAGGAAATGCTGTGATAATGAGGAGACTCATTAGCCTAATAATTTCACACCCAACCAACACAAAAAAAGACGAAAAAATATGGATTTAGCTCTGAATGGGTCCCTTTTGCAGTAGGCTGTTTTACAGATGAATGAAGAGGGTGGGGGCAGCCTGGTGTCATGAACACCAGTGAATGTGGTTCAGTGCAAGGGAGACTTCTAACAAGCAGGTGGGTCACATAGAGTCAAAGAATTATATCTTAAGTTTCATGAAGGTTACAAGTTCTTGTTGGAAAAATTTCTGTGAAAGGAGGATGAAATGTGAATCTGGTATTATATATAAATCTACATGCTTGGCTGTCATGAGGAATTTTACTACTGTAGCCAATTTGGCTAAAGTAGCAACCTGTTTTAGCCAAATGCTGATTATGTTCCCAACCGCCATGGGCTTTTGAAATTGCACTCATTAAATGGAAATAGGTAAGTAAAGTACCACGAATATTTGCATAAAAAGTTGAAGAAATCTTGAAATGTGCCTAACCATTTTGAATTAAGAATACTACATTTCGTTAGCCAAGTTAAACCTTTTTAGCCACTGGCTATTTGACTAATGGATAGTGCAAGCCTAGACATAATGCGTATGTACTAGGCCTTTGTAGGTATTTATTATATTAACAGGTTTTATTTGGTGATTAATGTACCTTGTTTGCAGCATATTACATGGCACATTTTTACAAGTTTTACGTGCTTTTCGTTATATTTTTATGAAAGTTTGTGAATTTTAATACGGAATGTAGAAAGACAAATACTGCCATTGGGTGGCAGTTGTCCAATCAAAAGGTCCAATTATTTCTTTCGTTGCCAATTTAATTCATTGTGATGGAAGTCAATGTGCTGTAAAATTGACACAATGATACCAGCTTTGTATTCTTTGTACACCAGGGCCAGAATTTCGACGCAAATCCGAGAATCCATTCTCATAAAGATTCTCCTAAACTTGTCTGTCTTTAAAAAGAAAACGAATTGACAAAAATCCAAATAGATTCTTGCAAAATGTTGTGAAATTCTGGCCCGGTAAACTGGCCTTTCGTTGAAGTGCCAGCATGCCTTCTGTTACCATAGAGAGCCAAGACCATTTGAATGGCTCGGGTCAACAGCTTTCCTGGCTGCGCCTTGGACTCATTACCAAAGTGCACTGGGGAAAGCTGCTGACTCAGTCAAAATTTGGCGGTGAATAAATTATGGCAAATTGTGGTATTAAGGCAGAATCTTACCTTGAAAACGGAACTTTAACTTAAAGTTTATGTTATTTTAGTGTATTTGTTAATTTTACATTATAAATAACTTACCGATAATTGTGCTGAAATTTTACATTATATATGTTATCCATAATTGTGCTTAAAGAAACTGAAAAATACAGAGTCCTGTACAAATTCTGATACCTCAAATGTAATTGTAATACTGAAAGCCCTTAAGTGTGAACAGATTTATGCTAAGAATGTACATGTATGTATGTAAAAATGGAGGCTAAGCTGGCTCAAAAGAATTACTTGTACATGTATAGGAACATCCACAGGCTCCTTGCAATTGGTTAACTTTCTTCTGCTTACGTATACTTGGTATGTACATGTGCTGTGGGCCTGTCATGAGAGACCACTTCAGTGAGAGACCACCTGTCTTGAAAGACTACCTTTTCAAGATATTTGTTGAATATGACATAGAACGACAAGACAAGTGTCGTGATGGGAAGTACAAATTTCCTTATAGGCTCGACCGTTTTTTTAGGTGTAACCTCACCCTCCTCAGGAACCAAGGTATTGTCAGCAACTGTTAACAAACACTTGGGCATCCAGTATATGCACTGGGGTATACCTTCAATGTTGCTAATGTGCGCATGTACTTTGTTAAGGGATATAGTTCAACATTTTCATCATTTTTGAATTAGTACTTACAGTACGCAAGGGGGGAGGGGGTTAAATGGGTCTGTACACTTTCACAGAATATGGAAAATGATGGTCAATTTTTGGCCTGTTTTGTGCAATTTTGCTATGATTTTCAAGGGAAATCATCATTTTTAAAGTACTAATTTGGGGGGAGGGAGGGGGTCATGAAATTTAGTACCTTAAGTACTAATTCAAAAATGATGATAATGTTGAACCATCCCTAAGTACATTTCATTATATTTGTGCCTGCTATGAAAGGTCACCTGACTCCAAAGACCACAATTTAGTCATCCCAGGGGGTGGTCTTTCAAGATGGATTGCAGTCTATAGGGGAGTTAATGGCTAATTAACCTACAGAGAATCAGATGTGGAACACTCCAAAGTGGTCCTCCAAAAAGATGGCGCAGCTGGCAGGAGAGTGGTCAGGTTAGAATCAGGCCTCTCATGTACATGTACATGTAGTTGGCAAGAAGCAAGCAACAAAATAAGAAAATCACTGATGGGATGGAATGGACCCTTTCAGATGGATTTTGTTTTCATTAAATAACAGTTGGATATAGGCCTCCTGAGCTTAAGTTAACATCCATAACATTTGCTTTATCTTTCCTGAACTTATGTATTTAAAGCAGGACACTTTACTTTGTATGCAGGAGAACACGAGATCTCTCATTTTCGTCACCAAAATGGGAGCTGTCCCAAAAATGGGATAGTTGGAGCCTCAGTGGCAGCTGTCGGTATTGAATGTGTCAAGAGTCTTGGGAAACTGTATACAGGGAGTTGGTGAATGAAGAGATGAGGACGAGTGAGAATCTATGCCCCATATGTGGACCAGGGGACTCTGGAAGTGGGGGGGGGGGGGGAGGGGGGGAGAGTGGGGTACTTAACCAGGTGTGTACAGCTTGAGCCTTAGAAAATGCAGCATAGGAATACTGCTTGAGCCGTAGAAAATGCAGCATAGGAATACTGCTTGAACCTTAGAAAATGCAGCATAGGAGCACTGCTTGAACCTTTCAAAATGTACCACAGGAATTTTGCTTGAATCTTAAAAAATGCAGCCCTCAGTGGGGTAATTTAATATTCACAAATGTGGTACCATAGGGAATTTGTAGCCAAAGTATTTAGAAAAAAGGCAAAAAAAAAGACAAAAAAAAAAGATAAGAAATATCACAAATGTTGTGTCAAAGTGCGTGGTCCTTAACAAGAAAATTTTTGTTTGGTAGGAGGATTTGATCAAAGTTTTAACCATTTTGAGGAAAAAATTACCCTATTTCATGGAATTTTGAGCAAATTAAGTGTTGGATTATGGTGTGGTAAATGACTGGATTTTCTTAGACTGGCTTTCAGGGTAGCATACACAGTGGCCTTTAATGAGTCCCTTGCTGTCTCCCCTCCCTAATCCCCGGGGTATGAAGCTGCCACTATTACAAGGGAATGATTCACACCAATATCATTCCTGCATCCTACAGCGATCATTAACACCTGGCAGGTTCTTAAAATCCATTAAAACAACACGCGGCACCCACAGCATGTGGTCAGAATGGCAACATGAATCATGTAAATGAAGTTACTAATGGCGATCCACCAAATGTCTTCTCACCTGCCCCACTGAACCTAATATACACAGCAACAGTTTGTTTCCAGTTTGCAGTAAGTGACTCGAAGCTGGCTTCGTTGTTTTGGTCTTTGGCCACTAGATCAGACGAGGCACCAGTCTGATAGGACTTTACAGGAAATTGAATAAGCAAGTCATATATTCAAATTGTTAACTAGATATGTCTTATTGCTATGGACTGAGGTCCCACTGTCATGATTACAGAAATCCACCCAAACGTACCTGTTTTGCTGTTTGTAAATTGTCACGGGGTTTTACATTTCAGACATTTAAGTGAAGGTTTAGTTTTACTGGTTTGGGATATACATGTAGTTCCTGTTGACCCAATGTTAATTTAGAACTACTTTACTGTGTTGTATTTTCACAGTATTGTGCCACCGGAAGAAAAAGTGAAAATAAAAATACAGTGAAACCTCATTATAATGACACTCGGATATCCGACATACTCAATATAATGACACCAATTTTCAAGGGAAAAGTTCATTTTCTTTTGTTATTTGATTTATTTATCTGAGATATTCAGTTACCTGACACTTTTTTAGGGAACAGATGGCGTCAGTATAACGGGTTTTCACTGTACAGTGAAATTAAATAAATATGCAGTATGCTGCATCCATACACCAAAGAAATGATCTGACTCTGTATATGTCTACTGCAACACCTGCATGGACAATCTTAAAATTACACATTTATCTTGTAGCGTCATAGAGTAGGCCTAGTAGAATTTCATGTGCCTGCTTACAATCAATTAACTCTTTCAGTGCTAGTTGTGAATTGGGTGCAATGCGCCCAATGCATGCCAAAGAAGCTTTTGACCTGGGATTTTCTCTCTGTACCCGGTGCATGCCAAGAAAAGCTGTTGACCTGGGGTATTCTCTCTGGAACTATATATAGGCAGACTAGTTTGACTTAAGTAGATTGACTTTAGTTGTGATTGGCAGTGAAAGAGTTAACCACCTACAAAGCTGAGAAGGTAATAGAAGTAGGATATTTTGCCATTTTTGAAAAAAAAACATTTGAAAGAAAAGTGCAGGTTAGATATAAGCTGTTCACATGCAGTGTGCAGTAATATAGCTGGGCTTTATTCAAACTGTCTTCAATACACATTTATGGTTGATCAGGATTTTTTCAGGGATTTTTTTACCAGTTTTGATAACATCCACATGAGTTAGGTTAAATTTTGTTTTATAGTTGAATCATGTCAAAATCTCATTCCTGTGTTCAACATGCGCATACATCTTCTGTTTATTGACACCTGAGATATAGATAACCACCTGATGGTGGTGCAGTTATAGAACAACTGAAAGTGGAGGATCCTATTGTACAGTGTAACTCCGAGCTACTGCCTGTGAGAAAGCAGCCATGACTGGTCATTCATGATGAGGCAATAACACAGCATTAGCACTGTTTTGGGAAGGTGATAACTTCTCCCCCATCAGATGGCACTGCATGTACTTTGCATAAATGAAACATTCATAGACAAGTTCTTCCAGTATTCTCATGAAAATAGCTAATGAGGCCCCATTTGTCACAGTATAACATGACCAGTTACAGTGACGCATATCTTTTGCTTCCCGTACCTTTTCACAAGTATTTGTCAGACCATTGGACAAATTTAACTTCATGACTAAGTACGGCAGCCTTTGACACAGGTCCTTACACAATATGAAGTTATCACTACAAAATATAGGCCAATAGAAATATCACCAACCTGACCACAGGTAAAGGTCAAGTTGCTGGGTTTAAACGTACAGTGCTCCCTCTTTATAACTGATTACAAGGCGGTTTCTGATACAACACGGTGTGTACTATGGCTCCCACTGAAATAGTTTCCCCATTACTTCTATGTTTAAAGTCCCTCTGTTATAAGGCAGTTTTGCTGTAACACAGTATACCCTTTGGACCCCAACACCAGCGTTATAAAGAGGGAGCACTCCATATAGGCATATCAAAACTTTATAATTGTAGGCCTAGGGCAAGTCTCCAACAGACTGGAATAGTAGTAATCAGTGATCAAAGTTGAGTTTTCATGATGTGACAAAACTCAGCTGCTTTGATAGTGCATAATAAGACAAATCTGCATTGTACAATTTAAGGCTACTGCATGATCGCTGTATCAGTTGTATGGCTCACACAGTGATACTCGTAATTCACTGCAAAGAAAACTGAGTGACACAAACCTCGATCCACAATTGAGAAATTCATCTCATACTACCTGTCGCAGTATTATTGGACACAGAAGTGTCTGTATTTCCAGGATGCTGACAAAGAAAGCATATTACCAGAGACAGATCCTTAGCCATCTGGTAGCCAGTGTAATTGCTTTATTTTTGCAGTATTTTTAATGTCCCATTTTAATTTTTTTTAATAAATCTGCAAATTTAAATTACTGCACAATTTCCGGAGACCATTGACCTGGTTATAGAACATAGAAAAATGTGAATAAGACAATGTAAATTTTGTCAAATTATTAAAAAAAAAAAAATGATGGTTTTTTTTACAGTCTATACCTTGCTAGATTGTGTTCTATCTAATTATATTTTTTTATTCCAGCAATGTATTGCTAAAAATTGGAATGGAAGCTTACTTTAAATTGAATTTGACTGTGGAGTTATAAGGGAGTGAAGCTAATAGAATACATGCATTGATAAATCTGTTTTACTAGTTCTAATGTTATGTTACCCCTTCAATGCCAATTTTGACAGAATATGATGTGCGTTGAATTGATGAAAGAATACTAGATTGATATTCATTGTAAGCTTACCTTTCATTCAAGTACCAGCATATTAAGAGAGCCAAGACCACAAGGAAGGTGGCGGACAACATTTGTAGCTCTGCTTACTTGTCAGTCAGCAGAGCTATTGGAATTTATCGTTACACTTTTTACGTTTTGGAATTCTTCTCAAAAACTGCAGCATGGAATGTTTTGATTTTGCACATGGACGTTTGCCAGGTAGACCTCTACCAAGTTTGTAAAGGCAATGATAAGACAATAATTTTTTCCATTTTTTATGAATTTTAAAAATTTCTTCATCTGAAAAATCTATGTGGCCAAATGCTTTGACAAAATTACACATAGGGTCACCTGGGGTCACCTTATTTTGGCACCAGGTGGCGCTGCAGTTTTTTCCTAATATTTTTTGTGAATTTTTGTGTGTGAAAGCTATTTTTGACTGCTTCTGCAGAAGGGCTAAACAGAATTGCTTAAAATTTTATCAGAACATAATGTGACTTTAGTCAATGAAAGTTTGCAAAAATGATATGGAAATATGTTAATTTTTGACGAAGTTGTGGGAAATCAAACTTGTGACTGTGGGTAAGTGTTACCACTGTACAGTTTATATGGCTATTGTATTTACATTTTTGACTTCTCAAAAGCATTGCAGTGAGTATATTTTCATTTTGCTTTGGATGTTCCCCAGGTGGACTCCACCAAGTTTGCAAAGGAGATGATGATGCAATCATTTTTTCTATTTTTTATGGAATTTTTAACTGATTTTTTGGAAAAAGTCCTTCATCTCAAGAACCACGTGGCCAATTGCTTTGATATTGCACATAAGGTCATGTGGGGCCACCTGGTTCTTATGTTGGCCACCAATTCGTGCTGCAATTTTTTTCTTTCTCTCTCTCTCTTTTTTTTTAATGAATTGTACATCAAACTTTGCTACCACTGTACATGTATACAGCTATACAGACTACAGTGCATGCATTGCAATCTTGTAAAAGCATATTTTCCAGTCAGCAGAGCGCAGGATCATATGATCCTCTTGTTTTCAAGGTGCTGTGGGAGAGGGAAGCTCTTGACTCAGTCAAAACTTTGCGCTGAAAGAGTTAAGTGACAGACATCCTTTAATCATAAACCACTCCCAAGACGTGGGCCCATGACAACTGAAAATCGAGAAAATCTGTATGTAATTTATGTGATATCAAAAGCCTTGCTTCATAAGATACAGTAATCCCATGTCTGAGACACCACTATGAGGGATCCAACAATGGTTGCATAATGCACCTCATCTCTTAATGGCCAAGAACATGGAAAGGATATGTGTGGCAGTAGGGGCCACAGAGACATGGTCTTAAAAGACAGGTATTCTCCTTGGAGTGGTCTTTTAAGGAAGGGACAAGAGTGTAAATGGTGTACTGACATGGTTAGCATGATGTCTCTGATCTTATATACAAGTCACCTGTCATGCCAGCCTGAACCTGATACACAACCTTCATGTCATCTGATGCACAAATTACATGTACCTGTATGGTATGGTTGGGACGATATCTATTGAAATACTAACCCTGCACCAAACTGCATCGTGATGCAATCCTCGTGTATCAAATTTGGATGATACAATAAAAAAACTTCAATTTTATCATAACTTATGAATTTTGTATGAAGAAACTTAAGAAAATCATCCCTGCATGGAGATGAACAGGCAATAAAACACATTTTTACAGTTTACATCATCAATTCATTGCAGGTTTCATGTAGACACAGCAGAATGATTTATCAAAACACCAGCGCACAGGGTGTGATACTGACTGTTGCATGTAAATTCGAAGAGTGTGATCACTTCATACACTCATGGTATATTGTTATGCGTATTGTGATACATGGCTCTGTATCGAAAAGTATCGTGATACAGAAAATAGTAACAATACCCAACCCTACTGTAAGGTGACTTTAAACCTGACACAACTATCACCTGTAATGAATGTCATCTTTACGTGTAGCCCGCTTAAAAAAAGTTACCTCCCTTAGCAAAAAGATATGGCAAGAAAGCTCTTAAAACACCCTTATACCCCCCATTGAATCACCCTTTCTTACACGAATACCTGAAGGCTCTTGAACTTATTCAGGTTGAAGGGCTGACTCACCTTGACACACCAAACTTTACATAAATGATCTTTCAAGCTTGGTATTTTAGGGATGTGTCGATGGCTTAACTAATAAGATTCATCACAGTGCCCTTTATTATCTGCCACCATTTTTTTTTTAATTGAGAAATGTGCAGCTGCGATGTCCTAGCAACTTTCCGTGTGCATGTGTCTGTGTCCAGTGCTCAGGACACTTAGAATGTTTAAGGCAATTCAGCATCAATTATAATACTGTTTGATATATTATAGCAAAATTAGCATGGAGCCTGATAACGTGGGGAATGTGTATCATATACCCCTACCCCTCTACTGCAAAATAACACCCACAGTCACATTGAGTTAATGAGTTTCTTAAACACACCCCTAGGTACAAATTTCAACTTCACAGTTTTTAGCTTCATGAGCTGAAAATATAATGATGTTTGCAAAAAAAAAAAAAAGAAAAAGAAAGCACAGACAAGCGTTAAACCATTGCAGGTTGAAAAAATTTTTTAAATGTTTTAAGACTTGAATTTAAGAGTGAAATAGTTGAACATATCAATGTTTTAATTACCAATGTGACAGCATGAGCGTGACTGTAATCTCAATGTTATATCAATGAATCTCAGTGTAATCTCTGCTAATTTTATGAGGACTTCCTTTAAAAACATTTTTTTATGACTATATACTTATTCATTGGAAACTTAACATAGTAGTGCTGTCTGCAAAACCCATATATTCATTGTGTGAATGAACATCATTCAACAATTATGCTATCTTCACCGTCCCTCCGGCAAAAAAAAAGAAAAAAAGGAAAAAAGAGGAGAAAGAAAATGTGATTATCAAAAGCCTGCCTAGGTTTGGCTTTAATTGAGGTTGCTGATGCTGCAGTGATTATGAGTCTGCTCAGCAGGTGCCCCTGTGGAATATAATAAATTGGGGAAATCAGGCAGAAGACAGTTTGCCCTGTGGGGTAGATAGCTGACAGTAAGCCCCCCATGGGGTGAGGCCGGCTGCCCCTGGCTGTCTGTATCACTTTCGTGGCATCTGTTCTTGTGGCCTTGCTCATAATATGATTCTTTTTATCTTCAGCTTCATTTGGGTGTGAAATTTGTTCCCGCAAGTGTGAAAAAAATGGTTACGAAGTGTGTTGTGATGTCACAATCGAACAAGGATCATTGAAACGGATGTCTGTGGCAATGGGGTCCAATTAATCAGAGGAGTACTGCGGACAATGCCTCCTCAGGCCATGAAATACACATCATTATCGTACTTTGCCCTTGAAGCTACGTCACAATAAAACAGTCTTCTTTCACATGTCTCTGCATTTTTCAATCAGGTGATTATTCATTAAAGTCAAACAAGCATCAAAATCACTGGTATTAGTGAAGAATAAGGTTCATCTACTTTCATCTAAAAGCTGCTGTGTATATACTAGATTGAGAGAACTCTTCTTTACGATATGTAAAGACACATATTATACATGATATGTGTCACCCACGCAGGAACTTAACTCAGTTGCAAAGCTTTTACGGGGAACAATTGCTGGTGACTCATATAAAAGAGGTGTGACACGCTCAATCATGCTGTCAGGGTTCATAATTACTGCCACAGCTGATAGAAATTCTTATTTGAAACCCAAATTATTGAATATAGTGCCACAATCAGCCACAACTTTTGCTGCATCAGCAGGAGGCCAGAGGCATTGTGGGTAGACTGTGCCTGCTGGGATGTCTGTTAACCATTCCCCACTCGTGTCACCCAGAAGCACGTAGATGTACATTGTCTTCTACCTCTATTATCTATCTCAGTGCTTTTACTTACATATCATGTTAACAGAAATTCGAGATCTATTGAAAATTGCAGAGAAGATCTGTCATGATGGCATGCAGTGCGTAGAGAAGATCTATCATGATGCCATGCAGTGCATAGAGATCTATTATGGTGGCATGCAGTGTGCAGAGATGATCTATCATGATGCCATGCAGTGCATAGAGATCTATCATGGTGGCATGCAGTGTGCAGAGATGATCTATAATGATGGCATGCAGTGCATGGAGAAGATCTATCATGATGGCATGCAGTGTGTAGAGAACTATCATGATGGCATGCAGTGCATAGAGAAGATCTATCATGATGGCATGGAGTGCCACAGGTCAGTAGCTTTACTTGGCACAAGTTGGGCACAATGCACCGACCATGTGCCAAGGAAACCTATTGACTCAGTTTTATAGTGATCAGCACAGGGTAAAGTGAAAAGATTATCCACTTTTCCTTTCAAAATGTGTCCAGAATTTACATTGTATAGGATTAAGTTACTGATGAGATGGTGTGAATGAATAAATGTAGCCTCATTTTAAGCTATTAACTGTGACAGTACATTATCCATGTTTTCAGTCAGTTACCAGGCAACATCTTAAAGTCAAATTACATTTGTTTAAACTGGGATTGTCCACAGTGAGATGTTTTTATGAAATCTTAATCCCATAAATTGAATTTTGACTTCTTCAAGTCTGAGACTATTTCACTTCTTTTTTAGTTGCTGTAACTGTATATTGTATATATGTTTTCATATTTTAATATATATATATATATATATATATATACATATATCACAATGGCTGCCTGCATTGCCTTGTCAGACCTGATATATATATATATATATATATATATATATATATATCTCGGGTCTATATATATATATATATATATATATATATATATATATATATATATATATATATATATATATATATATATATATATATATATATATATATATATAAATACACATACATATATATATATATACATATATCACAATGGCTGCCTGCATTGCCTTGTCAGACCTGCATGCACACATTCAATTGCTGGCATTTTTTATAATACTTTTGTCTTATTTGCCATTGTCAAGTTAGTCGTCATATACATTTTGGAAATGATTTTTGTTTTGCAGCTTATTGTGCATGGTCCCATGTATTCCTACTCCAAGGTGAAGAGGCATTTGGAAAATTATACATACCTGTACAAAATCCACTGTTCTTGCATGTAGAATATATATCTACAGTAAAACCTGTCCTAGTGGGCACCTCCGTTAAGAGGGCACCTGTGTTTAGTGGGTGGTGTTGCCTGGCCCAGTTCCCTATACTTCCCATGTGAACGGACCTGCGCTAAGTGGCCACCTGTCTTAAGTGGGCACTTTTGCCCGGTCCCAAGGGCGCCCACTCAACACAGGTGTGAGCGTCTATGAAATTCATTGCTCAAGAGGGACTCTTGGGCAAAACTGATGCGAGTTTTGTTTATTTGTCAACATTTTTGCGTTTCTAAATACATCACACAAAAATAATTAATAAGCTGGAAACCCTAACTGAGCCCTAATGACAGTGATGGTTCCACAGTTCCAAGCTGGTTTTCAATGTTTGAGGCTCCTTGAATTACTTCAAGCCATTATATTTATGTGTTCTTATTTTTTTATTTTTTATTTATTTATTTATTTATTTTTTTTTTTTTTTTGCAGTTAAGCCTTTCAGTGCCAAAGTTTGGACTGAGTCAACAGCTTTTCTTGGTGCACATTGGGTGCAATGTGCCCAATGTGTGCCGAGAAAAGCTGTTGAACTGGGTTATTCTCTCGAGAACTATAGGCACACTGGTGCTTGAATGAAAGGTCTTTTTACAAAGTATATGAATCTGAGATCCTAATGATAATTCAGACTAGTTTGACTTTAGCAGATCGACTTTAGATGTGATTGGCACTGACAGAGTTAATACAAGTGTCTCTCAGTTGTGTTCTCTTCCCCTTCAATTACATGTCAGACTCACTGGGCAGCTGTCCGGCCTGGAGTGGGATGTGCACTTTGCACCCACCCCACCCCATGGAAAACTCTTCACCTGGGGCATACATGTATGCTATTCAGATGGGGCCCATTTGCAACCCTGATGATTCAAATTGTTTCTCATTAACATTAAAATTTAATAAAAATCCTGGAAGAAGGCATTTTACCTCAAGCTACATGTAGTTTGGGCCAGTTTGTCAGGAAAGGATTAGCACGATTAAATCATAAGGGATGCGTCATCAATCTACATGTATAGGCATGAGTGTACTTTGTGTAGATCAAGTGTGAATGAAAAAATCAACATTTAACAACTAAAATTCCATCTGAGTTCAGGTTTTTCTTTTGCTTATTTCTGTCACTTAACTTTACCTGTGTTTAACCTGTTCCCACTCAAATTGCCCCAGACTAACTTGTCCCCTGCACATGCTTCAATGTGTTTGCTTAAATTTTATGTTAACCCTTAAAGCTCTGATTTAAGACTGAGTCAACAGCTTTCCTCAGGACACTTTGCGCACAATGCACGTAAAGTGCCCCAAGGAAAGCTGTTGATAAGACTACTTTTTCCTAATGCTGGTATTTGTATGAAAGTTGTCTACATGAGGAATTTGAATCTATTAACCATTATATGTTTAACAGTAATGAGAAAATGACTATAGCTGTTATTAGCACTTTAAGGGTCAATAGAAACCACTTTTGCTGAAAAATATAGACCGGCGCAACTGGGCATTGGGTGTGGCACCTCACCCTTGCTGAGCGGAGTTATATAGACTCGGCCTTATTCTGATGGAGAAAGGGTTCAATCATGTAGCGTTATGAAATAAACTGTTCATAAGGGAAACATGGAATCAAAATTAAAGGTATGCATCACACAAAACAGTTTCTGTCACCAAGATGAAATATTCTACCTTCAAGCCTCTCTTTGTTTTATCGCTGTTAAAAAAATCAGCTCTGTCAACTGTCTTTGTCATCTTCGTAAATGAGAAAAAATTTGACACGTGTCATAGCTCGGGTACAAAGTGTGGCAGTCTGTTCAAGAGTGGAAGCAACTGATAGAGAAAACGTGACACCTTTTAGACTGCATCTCCAATTGTGATCACTTTTCAACCGAATCAAATTTTTCAATTTACATGTATAATTTTGACGCGTGCAATTAAAGCCTGCTTGTGTTATATCGATGCGTAAATTATCAGAATTTGGCTCATGCTTCCTCCTTGGAGTCTATCATTGTCATCTGGTAACTGCGAGCAGCTCTTTGCATCAGTCGAGACCTTTAAACATTTTTCTGGTGTGTTAATTGTCAATGATAGTCATTAGACAGAGTGAAATGACAAAATGCATGTTTCGACACCAAACAATGGCAGACATTGTTGAGACGGCCAATAGAAATTGATTAGCTTTGTAGATGAAACAACAATGGAAAAAGAGAGACATGGCAGTGACTTTGTTAAAGCAGCGGTAATGATCGTAATTATTGATAGCTGTTATGCACAATCAGGGCTCTCCAGTCACAAGTGTACAGAGTCAGGTCTAAGGACGTTGAGGGGTTGTGTGTTCTCCTCTGTCATCCAGTGATTTAATGTGAATCCTTTGTCTTCTGGGAGCAAGACAACCGACATATTTTTTTTTAACTTTGAGGGAAGTACACATTGTAAGTTCGCTTAATTTTGCTTATTTTTTTTATAGATACACTAATTTTGCTGATATGTTGACGCACCCCCCCCCCAAAATTGTATTTTAGCATACTTTTTATAGTGCCCATGTCCAAAATACTGAGATTAAAATGTGACTGAAGGGCAGCAGTGTCTTTAATTGTCATAATTTTCACTTGCGAACAATACATTCATAACTCTTTGATTTTGTAGTCATAACTTTGACTTCATCTCCTATTTTTTGTGAAGTTTATAGGCTGAAACTGTTGACTTTTATCATTGATATTTTTGAAAATTTGTTTATGACCAAAAGTTGTCCTTTAATTTTAGGTTCCTCCCCCTACAGACGTTTCCTTAAATGATAATTCTGGACAGACCCTTCAATGTCTGACATATAAACGCCATGAAGATTACACACATATTTAAGTGTCTGTCATACATAAGACCTCACAACCGCGTCACGTCGTCAGTTATTTGGCTGTGGCATGTCACGGTTCACCCCTTCATTGAGAGACCTACCTAAGGACAGGTCGGACAATGTTTACATGAAACATACCCTATTTCAATGGGGGGAAAGTAACATTTAAAATATTGAAATAGGGACGTGATAAACGGACCTTAAAAGACAGTTGGTCTGTCCTACCAGAGCTCTGTTTGCTCTGAGACTACTCTAATTTCCAATGTAAATTTGACTCCCCAAGGCTTATAATAATTATAAAGTTTATTGGGGAATAATTTCAAAGCAAGTGCTTTCACAAAAATTGATATTAATTTCCAGAATTCGCAATATTGACTAAAAAATCATGTTAGGCTGTTGACTTTTTCAATGTGTTGGTTTACAAAACGAATTTCTAGAAAAATGTGAAATAGCTCATTGTATTACAGGCCTGAGGCAATCGCTGCAAACTGCATGCATGATCACTACCAAAGTTCAGACTGAGGACACACTGCATGCCACTTCATATTTTACATGTTATTTGAAATTTTGTATTTAGCTACATTTTGGAATGGAAGCCATATAGGGGTCATAAACAAAAGACTTTTTCAAAAGTCGAATATTCAAGATAAAAGTTGTTTATTCGACTTTTATCTTGAATATTCGACTTCCCAACCATACAATAAAAGTTGCATATTCAAGATGAGTCTCGTTTAACTCATTCCATACTATGGTCACAGGCCTTGGTCAGTGGTTCTAGCACTGCCTGGCAAGTCATGCTGCTGCTACCCTTGTGGCAGCTGCAGCATGACTTGCCAGGCAGTGCCAGAACCACTGACTTCAGACAATCGGCATGTTGGACCTTGAACGAAAGCTCTTTTCATGAAGAATTTAAATATGCAATTGTCGTCGTAAATATAGGTTAATATACGGAAATATCTGGGACTGGTATGGAATGAGTTAATCGACATTTTAATCCTGGGAATCCATGCAGAATGTTAGGAACAGATGTAACGCTGAGGAGTGAAGGAACATGCCCTATGGAATAAAGGGTCAATGTAAATGACCCCGACCCCACAGAACATGGCTCAATCAAACATTAATAACTGCATCACCAGGGTGTTAATTAGGAAAAATAGAGTAAATTTCTTGTGCTGTCCTCTAGTGTACCCTTGGGATATACTTATTTGACACTGGTCATTGTCATGTTCACATAAGACTGTAATTTGGGTCTCATTGTCCACTTGTCGTCAGTTGCTTTTTAGAAACATGCTAAGGAGTGTAGCTTTTTTTCGTTGCCACACAATCACCTTTCCATATTCAGAAAGATCATACGTTAAAAAATACCTTTGAATCTTGTCCCCCATGACAACCATGCCACAGACATGCTCGATGCTGTTGAATGTCATCACACTCACTTGTATTACTGGAGAACAGCGAAGTTACTCATGCATATATAAAATGGGTGACTTGGTGGTTATCCACATTGCCTGATGAGATCCAGTCGGATCGAAACCGGTTGCAATTAACCTCTGTCCAATAAGGCCCTTTGCCTTGTCTTATACCCTTACAAAACATAGCATGTTTTATAAAACATATAAATTTATGCAAGATAAAAAATGAAGAACACCGTGGAAAAACATTTATACATTCAATAGAAAAGAAAAAGATGGTTAATTTGACTTAAGTTTAAATTTCAGCTTACTAAATCAATGATTTTGCTGCAAATGAAAAAAAAAAACGGCACATGTGTTAAGAAATTTCTTTTTTTTTTCTGTAGTTGTGGCACCCATAGGTTGCAGAGCATGATTCACTCAAGTCCATCTTTGTGTTAATCCATCCATAAACGTTTGCGTGTAAACACAATACAGTTCATAGTTTACAAGTTAATTGCAAACATTTTCAGGACTAATGTAAATTGATGTTGAGTTTAATGTTGACAGCATCACCAATATAATGTAATACATGGGCCAAAATGTGAAAAGTTTGAGAATTTTTTCAAAGAGTTTTTTCTTGTGAAACATACAGAACTTGGTAACAATGTTAGTCAGGCAAAAAGGGAAAATCAAGACAAAAATAAGTGGCTCCACCCACTGTAAATGGAAGATATCAATCAAAATGTGTTGAAAATGCATTAAATTCAATATCTTGAAAATCAATACAGTGAATGATCCTAAATATATCATAGATGTGTATCAGTTGTGGCAGTTACATGATGCATAATATGGATGACCTTGGCCAAGTCTCTCAAAGTTTTGGGAGTAAATTCATTTCTGGGAAGTATTTGTTTGCAATGATGATTACATCTCAACTTTTGAACAGATCTGCACTAAGAAAGAAAATTATGACTTATGGAGTCATGGTGGCATCAATGTATAGTGCCACTGTTACTCCACAACAAGAGTACCAGAAACACTATAATTCCCCGGATTAACTTTCAGTGCCAATCTCAACTAAAATCCATTTATTTATGTCAAACTAGTTCGGATTATCATAAGGATCCCAGATTCGTATTCCTCATAGAAAGACCTTTCATTCAAGTACCAGTATGCCTATAGTTCCAGAGAGAATACCTCAGGTCAACAGCTTTTCTTGGCATGCATTGGGCCCAATGTACACCAAGAAGAGCTGTTGACTCAGTCCAAAACTTTGCACTTAAAGAAGTTAAATGGAACTGGCATCATGGCCCAGTGTCAAACAAAAATTTATGAGGTAGATTATAATTGAGATGGATCCACAAAGCTTATACCAAATATACATGTACACTGCACCAATATTCAAATTGGTAAAAATTTTAGATGACGTTGACCTGTTGTCTGAATTTAGATATAGAGATACCATTAAATCACACCCTTTTCAATTTCATCACATATAGGATAGCAGAGTATAAGCTCCATAGACCTTTTTTATCACAAACAGTTTTGGAGGAATAGCATTTTTTAAAAGTAATTAACAAAATAAAATTTGAACTTGCAAAAATCATTTAATTGTATGTATCTTTGATAATTTAATATGAATGGTATAAAAAAAACAGAAGTATACTAGGTGTAAATATATGTTTAGCCTTTCATTTAGCACAAAAAATAATGAATTAACATTACAAGTATTGGAGCTCATTTCAAATAAAGCTTATTCTTGAAAACAAATGTTGATTCAGTTAGTCATATCTTACGAATGTATTTTTTTTTCAGGTATTTCCAAGACACATAGATGAAAAATCACAGACATGAAACAAGCTGTTGATAAACAGTCATTTGACTCGATGATGATGATGATGATGATGATGATGATGATGATGATGATGATGATGATGATGATGATGATGATGATGATGATGATGATTTCACTCTTTCAGAGCTAACTTGCAGACTGGGTCAACAGCTTGCCTCAGAAGGCTTTGGCAGCGGTTTGCCTAAAAGACAACTATGCACTGACCTGGAATATTTTTTCCTCTAGAAATATCATCAGTGTACCGATTCTCAATATGTTCCTATTGTCAACAGGGTTGCTGAAAATGTGTAGACTTTAACTCTCAAGGTAAAATTTGTATGACATTACTTATATATATACAGAAGTAAAACTTCCTTGAGGGAGAAAAACTTCAATATTTACTTCATGGCCTCACAGCTGTGTCATTAAACGAGACTTTGCTGGTCTCGCAGCTAAGACATTTGCACACAATGTAATGGACGCTCCATATCTTCAGTTTTATATTTTATGCATCTACAGCTTTCACGGTAAATGAAAATTTGCTTTATTGCATGTTTTTGATATATTGTTTGGCCAGATATTCTCTATGAAATTTATGAAATTTTAAAGCTTCATCCTTTGTGTTCCTATTTCAAGAATAGGAACACACATTTTACAGGCATATAGGCAAACCAGACACAAAGTGGTACGTTAGGCTGTGGACAGCATGCTTTCCTAAAAAATCACCTACATCATATAAACTTTGATCCTAAAGTAAAATTAACTGTTGAGTTCATAGGGAAAAAAATCTAATCATCTGCCTTTATTCTTCATGGCTGTGAGATGCATATTGTGATCATGCTTGCCTTAGCCTATCGGAAACCAGTACAGTGAGAATGCTTTAATGATCCAATTAGCATGACTTTCATTGTGAACTGCACTCTAATGATGATGATGATGATGATGATGATGATGATGATGATGATGATAGTAATAATAATGCTGCCATCTTTCTATGATAAATTTTCACAGAGAAAACATGTAGTTTTAATTTAGACATCAGCCACCAGAGGTCACTCACTTCACACCTGCATTTCGCATTCCAGTTGGAGGAAACTTTCATTTCACTCCAGCTGTGAGAAATAAAGACATCATAATGTGTTGGTGTGATAATGTTTTTGACATTGCTTGCATGTAGGGTGATGACTGACATTTGTGATATACACAGGTTCAGAATTAAGCTAAATGTTTAATAATAATGTGATCTATAAGATATTCAAATTATTACATGGATACATTTTTCATAGAAGAATTAATACTACCATAAGTTGAAGGGTTTGTGCCAGTGACTGGTCATTATATGACAAGATAGGTTATCTGTGTTTGTGCAAATTTAAAAAAATATTTATATCATTTTGAAAGGTGTGTAAAAGGTATTTGACAAGCCACAACATATTGCTACTGTACATATCATGTGTGTGTGTGAACCCTCTGGAGGTTTTCTTTTCTTTTTTCTTGGGGGGGGGGGGGGGGAGTACCCCTGGTGGCAGTGAAGGCCTTGGAAGCTCAACACAGTTTGATAATTGAAAGGTCCATTTAGAAGCCTATTCAGTATTCTGCAAATTGATCTTTCAACATGTGTACATTTTTTAAGAAACAAAATTAATGTTTTTTCCCAAAAAGATGGTAGCATCATTTGAAATGTCAGTTGGTCGGTAGATACAAGGGGAAAAAAGTTTGTGGAACCACTAAAATTTCAGTAATTTCAAAACATCTGCAGAAAGTTAGGATAGACAGGAAATTGTAGACCTACATGAAAAAAATGACAGGAGTTGTATCATGAATGTGGCGCTAAAATCTGAGAGAAAATTTAATATAGGACTACTTCTGTTTTGTCTTCAGTTGAGAGATGAGAGGAGACTTGAGGGGACAGGCAGAGAACTGGTAAAGGAAATGTGATACATGTACATAGCGCTAAATGCATGGCACTTATGAGGGAGATGTGGTATATGGCACCGATAAAGGAAATATGGTTTATTGGACCAATAATATAAAAATACATGGTACTGATAAGGGAAATAATAATAATAATAATAATAATAATAATAATAATAATAACAACAACAGAGATGCTCTAGATGGCACTTGTGAAGGTACATGTAATATGGTACATGGCCAAGACCAGAAATAAGGTGCATGGCACCACATGTGATAAGAGACGTGGCACATGACACTAAGCAAGGAAATATGGTCTATGACACTGATAAGGATTCATGTGGCACATATAAGCACTTATAAAGATCATTTGCAACATGCCATGTATGTATGAAATGTACATGTCACTTATAAAGATAGTGCATGTGTCTCATTGCACTAAGAAGGGAAATGTGGAGCAAGGCACCAATAAAAGAATTTAAATGTGGTACATGAGACTTAAAAAGATCATGCAATACATGATTCTAATTAGGGAAACGTGCCTGGGGTTAATAAGGGAAATGTACACGGCACATACTTATAAAGATATCAATGTAATACATGGCACTTAAGGGGAATGTACATGGCATGCACTCATAAAGATAATGTGGTACATGGCACTAATAAGGGAAATTAACATGGCACGTACTTATAAAGATAACGTGGTACATGACACTAATATAGGAAATGTACATGGCACGTATACTTATAAAGATAATGTGGTACATGGCACTAATAAGGGAAATGTACATCAGGTGTGTACTTATACATGTATATAAACATAATGACATGCCATTATATTAGGGAAATGTACATAGCACTTATAAAGGTAATGTGGTACATGGCATTATTAAGGAATACATGTACATGTATATATACATGGCACAAAATTATAAAGATAATGCGGTACATGGCACTACTAAAGGAAGTAGAAATGTAAATGGTACATCTAAATGTTGTGTGGTACACGAACAAGGGAAGTGTACATGGTGCTTATGAATATAATGTGCATGACACAAATAAGGAAAACCTACATGACACTAATAAGGGAAGTCTACATGGCACATACTTCTAGATAATGTGGTACATGGCACTAATAAGGGAATTGTACATAACTGCCTCTGTTTAGAACATATTGACAGGACTTGTGTACTGGAGGTGGGTCTGACAGACTGTATCTTCAGGTTGTTGACCAGTGATTTTGTTTGTTCAGTTTCACCAGGTGTTGGTCCAGTGTGTGATGTTAACCCTTTCGCCCTTGCATTAAGACTGATTCAACAGCTTTCCTCGGCATGGGTTGGGCGCTAAGTGCCCAACCCATGCCGAGGAAAGCTGTTGACCTGGGTCTTCTTGTCTTGACAGGTCTCATCTTCAATTCTCAGTCAAATTGTTTTTCATTGCTGTTGAAATCAGTTGAAAATGCTGAAGCAGACGACATTTGACCACCAGCCGGTTTTGGCCGGTTTAAGGGGAAAAAGGTTGAATCAAGGTTTACATCTCCTGGCAAGCTCCTATCTGAAGACACCTGTACCACAGAAAACATAATTATGAATCTAAAGTGACTTTATTGGTGCTGTGGATTATTATCCAAATTTTGCAGATGTTGATAAACAGTGAAAATGAAAACAGTAATAAATGTCTTAATTGCATCACACTGTTTTTATTTAGTTTTATGATCTTAAGCCAGAAGTTCAGTCGTGCTTTTCAGTTGACTGTCATTGATTGGTTGTCACTGCAGGTTATTTCACATTTTTGCCAACAGAGGGCTTCTGCCCCTCAATGGTGTGACCATGCATGCATGCAGTCATTGGATGCCAATAGGTACAGAACTTGTAATTATTTTCCCTAGCCTTCGGTGCAGATTTTAATATTTGAAAACTCAAAGCTTATTTTGACACATTCATCTTAGATTTCCCCACATATCTAAAAATGACCATACATGAATGTAGTATGCTAATCACAATTTTATCATTATTTGTTTTAACAGCTAGACATTTATGGTGCAGCCATAGCATTTAAGCCTAGTGAATGCATTACCCAGTTATTAAAAAATATGAGATTTTAAGTGGTAAAAAATTAAAACATGAGCTCTTTCATCGAATATAAAAATTTTATGATGACTTCCAGCAATAATTTGGCATTTATGAATTGCAATTTTATCTATGATTGTCATGAAAATATCCACCGATGGGTGAACAGCAATACAGCAATGTCTGAATATCGCTTCAATCTTGGGCAATTAACCTAAACTGTGCTGCTGGCTGGCTGAATTAGTGCTTCTTTACATAAGGGCCTTCAGGAACCTAATTTGAAAATGTATTCAGGCAATACTTTGTTTCGAAAAAAATCTCTTTTATGGGGACAAAAATATGCTTAAAATGTGAATTGGGTGCTCCAGGCAGATTTTTGAATTGGTAAAATGTACTTTGTCCAGACTGACACGACTGACATCCTAGTGATTGTCACTAAAATGCATCAGAATTGCAAGTTACATCTTGATGGTAGCTTAGTTATGCAAAACTGCTTGGCTTTATTAGATATTTCATTTATACCTTTCGGGTTCCAAATAGGGCAGCCCTGCTGATCGATGTTTTTGGTAACGGAAGATGTATTTCAGGAGGACTGTTGAATGAACTGCTAAGCCACATCCAAGTTTGCTACATTGTATACAACTCACATTATATTGTGTACAACTTACATTATATTGTATATGCAACTCACACTATATTGTATACAACTTACATTACATTGTTTTCAACTTACATTACATTGTATGCAACTTACATTACATTGTTTTCAACTTACATTACATTGTATGCAACTTACATTACATTGTTTTCAACTTATATTACATAGTATGCAACTTACATTACTTTGTTTTCAACTTACATTTCAGTTTATGCAATTTACATTACATTGTTTTCAACTTAAAATTACATTGTTTTCAACTTATATTACATTATGTAACTTATATTACATTGTTTTCAACTTACGTTACATTTTATGCAACTTGCATTACATGGTTTTCAACTTACATTAAATTGTATGCAACTCAGATTACATTTTACCACAAAATACATAGATGCCAGGCAGTATACATGGTAAATTTGCCACCTGGTACAGTTCAAGCTTGAATGATATGTAGGGCTGAACCATGACATCTGGGTGGCACAGTGTTATCACTCAGCAAAGCTGCATCACTCAGCAGGCAAAGAAAACTGTAAAACCAATCATGTTACATCTTGCATACCGATTCCATAATCAGCCAATCAGAATAAAGCTAACATATGAGCTCCCCATCACTGCATAATGGGCACCCAAAGCCAGCTAGGGTACAGGATTCTGGCTTCTCTGGCAAACAGAATGCTATTCTGAAAGCAGAGCTGAACAGGAATATGCGAATTAAGTAAATGAAATATATAATAGGCCTATATAGGCTTTTGTCATGTACATGTAAGGCCTATTACAGCATTGTTACCCATATGAACACATAAAATGAGCATTCATTTGAGGAAAATGACTTACTTACTTATTGACCAAATATATATGTATGTGGAAGTGTTGGTGATAAACAGCTAGGTCACCATGTAGGTGGTTTGATCTGTATTACTGTGTATCAGGTCAGATCCCCCTGCATCAGGATACAGGATCAAACATCTAACCTGATACACAGAGTGATACATATCAATAAAACCATATGATAACCTGTAAGTATACAACTTGCATTATATTGTATACAACATACATTATATTGCATACAACTCACATTATATTGCATACAACTCATTTTACATTGTAACTCATGTTACATTGTATACAACTTGTATTATATTGTATACAACTCACAATACAATGTACATGTATAAAACTTACATTACATTGTATACAATGCATTACAATAATTGTATACAACTCATGTTACATTGTATGCAACTTACTTTATATTGCATACAACTCACATTACATTGTATATATGTATACAGCTTACATGACATTGTATACAACTCACATTATGCTCACATATGAAAAAGAACAGTTGTGACGGAGCTGAGTTGCCATCTTGCAGCTACATGTACATGCATATATATGTACATATAACTGGAATACATGTACATGTATACCCATGTAGGCATGGCAACCCATGTTACATCCACTCAGGTTTTAGCAAGCTGCTGCTTTAATTTGCATCCCTGCCCTCATCCGCAGACTCTCTACATGTATACATGTGGTTTGCAACTCATTGGTTAACACTCCCAAAGAGAGCAAACTCACAGCTGCTGAGGGCTTGGTTAAGTATATGTCACTAAGCTGTGTCCATATATGCAGTCCTAAATTGTGGAGTTGCTACATAAAGCCACAATACAACTGCTAAAGGAGGCGACAAATATCACATGACAACTTCAATTCAATTAAACCCTATAGCTGGCCTGATGGTTTCGGTCCATTTTGAAAAGGGCTGAACTGCACAGCCAGAGATAGAAGTACATGTACAGCTGAATTAATATTGAATACTTTATTGATCAGAACTTGTTCAAAGTTCCCTGAACTCTCCAAGTTGATACATGAGTGTCCTAGAGCAGGCAGATCAATAATGTAGGACTTCTTGTGATATCTCTCTCTCTCTCTCTCTCTCTCTCTCTCTCTCTCTCTCTCTCTCTCTCTCTATATATATATATATATATATAGAGAGAGAGAGAGAGAGAGAGAGAGAGAAGATAGATAAATAGATAGATAGACAGACAGACAGATAGATTTTGTGAAATGGCACCACTGTGCAAAAACAACAGTTTGGATGCACCTGCTCACAATATTGGACAGCGACTCAATGAACTGATGCACCTGCAGGGGTATGTATAGATTGATTCAATGTGGATGGAGTAGTTTTGCCTGGTACATGCCTTCCTAAATTTTCTAAGCTAGTAAACAAATGATTGACCAAACTTCAGCCTATTTATTTGACTCTTGTACCAGTGAAATCCATGCACCACCAAGATCCGCTAAATTTAATTTCCAGCATTTTCTCTGGTTCTCTTTTTTTTCAAATTTCTGGATCAGCCACTGCATTTTATTCCTTTGGGACCTTGTGTCAAATTAAAAGCATCAATAAATGGACAAGGACAAAAAAATTGGCTTGATCATGCAAACCAGCAAATTTTTCATTTTTTTTTTTTCCGTGGCTCGTGAAGCCCCAGGGTTACAGGTCCTCTATGGTAGCAGCTGTGTGAGTGTACCCATGATGCTTAGCACAAAGTAACCACAGGGTCACCCGTGGCAGTGGAACCATGTTAATGCTGCAGCAGCCACTTAACGGCCAGACTCGAGTGTCCCAGTGGAGTACATGCTTTCTGCAGGTCATCAACAGTGATGAGGGACATGTATTATGGGTGGAAAAATTCACTCTTCTTGTCCCATTCTATCAATTCCAAACAGGTGCAAGAACCTTTGTTATAATAGGATTTAGGGCAAAATAAAAATGGCCTGGGTTCAAGAGATCAGGTTTTTCCATTATGTACACTATAATGAACCAGGTGATGTGGCCAATCACAGGCCGCGGAAGAGGTGGCTGGGGCACCTGCATCATCTCCGGTCTAAGAGCCGCTGCACTTCGACCAACTGGCAGCCTATCACAGGTCAAAGCAAAGCCATAGAAGGCTTGACAGGACTCGCCTTAAGATTACCAACAGATGGTCACAGATCAAAGTATAATGTGTAATATTTGCCGTAGCTGGAAATAGGTAAATGCCCGCTTTGACCTTTCCCATGGCTTGCAATAGCTAGGTTTAACGAGATACAAACTTCAGTCACACTTTTACACACACAGTCTTTTCATCTTGAGCTGCGAAATGCTATAACAATTTGTGATAGTCTGCTAATGAGTCCACTCTGTACATTTGTACAGAATGGACGGCAGGGTAAACAGTGTCTCAAGTGCTGTGAATTGGAGTTTACTACATTGCGCACATATATTGTAAGTCTGCACAATTCATGAATTTAGTAGTATTTTCGTTTATATCCGCAAGACACATATACATGATACGTACATGCTCTCTTGAGCAGTGTGTACAGTCGATCAGAATTCTATGGTTCTGACTGGAGGCAGGCATGCAGAAGAGCTGATTTCATAATTGCCTTAAAGAGGGACTGTGGTCGCCAAAAAGGCTTTTTTAGCTGTTAGTAATAACACACACCTGTCTAAATGCAAGCCCCCCAAAACTTTTCATAGTCTCTTTGCCAGAAGACCATGGAGTCAGTTTGCACTGACATGCTTTAATTAAGCCATGGTATGTGATGTCACCTGGTTTTTATCACCAACCAAGTCAGGCAATTGAAGTACACAGGACATGCATACAAATGGTACGTCCCACTGGTGGGCAGAGTACCTCAGAATTTTACCACGGTATACACCTGTATGTTAAGAGGGCACCAAAACGGACATCAATCAACAATATATCTGTATGGTGGTCTGACTCTCTTCATAGTGAATACATGTACAGTAGTCCCTCCTTTGAGAGACCACCCCTAGTGCCACCTAAAAGGTGGTCACATAAAGCAGGTGGTCTCTCAAAGGAGGTATAAATAACATGAAAAGTACTACAGAGAGACCTGAAAACTGTGGTCTCTCAAAGGAGGTGGTCTCCCAAAGGAGTGGTCTTTCAAAAGAGGGACTACTGTACCAAAAATGCATCAAAATGCAGGTCATATACAATATACAATGTACGTCTTTATGTTGGTCGGATTGTCTTCAGAGCAAATATATAATAAATATATACAAGAGCTCAGTGTAAACAGCCCCTCGGCTTCCTCAGCTGACCTTGACATTTGACCCACAATAAATCCCACCCTGATCCACAGGGCACCTGAAAGTGTTCCTACCCAATCTGACTGACAAGTCAGCTGAAGGTAGTATATCAAAACATAGACATCAGTGACAAAATCTGTTCATGATTAAGTGATCAGATTATCTTTACAGCTGATGTACATGCATTATTGTATCAACTTTCAGATATGTATGCATGTGTTCATGTTTATCTTTTAGGTCTCTATGGGTAGGGCCTGTGATTAAAGGCCATGTAATTAATTGGCTGTGCGGCTCACCACTGCACCTGAAACAGTTGAGGGAGAGCTAGCTGTTGGTTGCTCACCTGCACAGATTCCAACTCTCTCATTTTGGGCAGGAGATTGATCTCCCACTCAATTAATTACATAGAATTTTTTCAAAATCCTCCCACAGTGCCTGTTAGGTTAATATTTCACCCACTCACACATCAAGATTGCCTTCGTAGACAGACCAATACCGCCGCGCTATTCATATTGTGGATTTCTATTGACGGAGGACTTGGTCTGCCGAGGAGCTGCATCAGCGTTCAGATCCTAGCGCTGATGCTCCGTGAAACGGGCCGCCCTGATTGGCTGCGCTGTGAAGCGGAAGTCATAAATGCGAGTAGCCTTCTGGGATAATTTTAGCGTCGTAGACATGGTTGTATCTAAGTAATTAACCCAGGTGCGAACGAGTTGTGTATTGGCGGGCGGTACGGTAGCAATTAAAAAGTGTTTGATATTGAGATAAGGTAATCAGCGAGTAATTGAATTAGCGCCTACAGGGGTGAATTGGCTACTGTGGGATGCGATGTGTGTACGGTGATTCCAGAGCAGAATAGCTCTGACCGTACCTGTTGCATCGCCATCGCGTTTTACCGTACGCTGCCTGCAACAGCCTAAACATGGATGACGAATTCCGGGACTTTGTTCATGCGTGCCGCAAAGATTTTGAGACATCGTCAGAACAAAATAAAGCACTATATGAAATAATAGTGAACAAAAGGGATACGTTTGTTATACTACCTACAGGCAGTGGGAAGTCCATCACCTTTCAACTAATCCCCAAGTTATACGATATCATCCAGGGCAAAGACGATGGGAGAGTTGTTCTTGTGTGCCCGCTAGTTAGCTTGTTAAAATCGCACCTTGTTGAACTGAATTCAATGGGGATTTCCGCGTGTATTCTGGGGGAAAATGATGACGGAGTGCAAGATGGGAAGCATCAAATCGTGATGGCATCTCCTGAAACTTGGCTAAAGAATCAAAGATGGAGAGACATGCTGTTGTCGGACAAATACCAGAAGAATGTCACAGCCGTCGTAGCAGATGAAGTACATTGTGTACCCAAATGGTTAGTAAACAGTTTGACGAAAAATCTGCTGCATTTTTGTATGTTCATATTCAAAGCTTTTAATTTTAGTATGGTGCTAATTTGATACATTTGAATATTTCATTCAAATACATGTATGACGAATTGTACTGTCACACAGGACCAAAAATAAAAGCTGGTTTTAATATACAGAGCATTATAATACAATTTACACAGTGTATAACATTATAATACTTGGCTACACTACGCGGCTACACTGATTGGCTGATCGGTCACCACAGTGTTTACTCATGCATATTTATGACCGTCGCCCGTATTGGCCTTGCGTGCAATACACAGTTTTTCTATTGGGCCCTCCGTCCATTACACAAATTCGCTATTGGCCGCCGTCCCGTAGTAACCATCAGAAATCTTCGCACCTAAGTTTTATGACCAGTTTTATTGCCCTGTGAAACGGATTAATGCAGGTCCTCGGCAGACCCTTCGAGCGGGGTTATGTTTTTTTCGCCCTCAGTCGGACCGCGGTGAGAAGGGTCTGTCTACGCAGGCAAACATCAAGATTAAGCCCTCCAAATTCTTGATGTTCTTAACTGGTACCGCCCCCTCTCCCAGTCACTTTGTTGCCTTGATGTCTCCCCTCTTAAGAAGGACTAACAGGGAGATTTTCCTTCTTAGTGCCTGCTATATTTTGGGATGTCTGTCTGCATAGCAGATTTTATAGTGATCATGAATGCGCAGCTCCCCTTAAGTTAGAGCTCACCTGGGATGGTCTAGGTGAGCTATTTGCAGCTCACCATAAATTTTCTCAATAATTTGAAGGCTGCTACAGTGGTCCCTGTCTTGAGAGGTCACTCCAATTAGAGGCTACCTGGATTGAAAGGCCACTTTTGGCAGGTTCCTGCTGCTATCTTTTCCATGTTATTGTACCTCTGATGAGAGGCCACCTGCCTTGAGAGGTCACTTTTTGGCCTGCCTTTAATTTGGGGTGGCTTCTCGAGACAGGCACTACTGTAAAATTAGCAAAAAACTCCACAGCAAACAAACATATATGCTCACGGTAATCAACCCCAACACAGTACATATGGTGACTATGAGGAGGAGCCCCAGGGCTGGAGACAATGTGGGACATTGTATAAAAATGTCTTCAATGAGAATGTGTGTGCAACAGAGATTGCATGTGGCAGGTCCACGAGGTACGATTGTCTGACGTGAGGCTCCATGAGAGCACCCACAGGTACCATTGCTGCAGATGTATGAGCTGTATAGTCACCATTGTCCCATGTCAGGGCGAGACCCCTACTTACTGCAGCTTACCAAGAATATGTGCATTGTGGACTGAGGGACTGTACAATACCATTTATTGCTTATATATTGTGCGAGGCATCAAATCAATCATGGCTTTTTTTTTCTTAAAGTAAAAAGGGTAACAAATCCAGATTGTACTCTAAATCCTCATACAGTGATGTGTGTAAATGCCATTTGAAGAAATTCAAATCCAACAAATTGCTCTTAAGATTTTCATGAAATTAAAGAAACCTTGCAGACAATGATGAATTTGTTCTGTTCTCTTGCGTGAGATGCAATGAATTTTATTGATTTGAGATGGAAAGTCATTGTGAACAGCAGATTGTAAATGAATTTCTGCATTTCATACTTGGGAAAATTGATTAAATTTGTATGTGCTGAAAACTGAGATAATATATTTTTCAATCTTTTTTGTTTCTTTTTTGGCTTTTTTGCCACACATAAAGAAAAAGTCTGCTTAGAATTGTAAAATTTAGTAGATTCTTCATTTTTGCAACATGCATTCAAATATTTAACTTAATATCTTAACATTTGCAGTGAATAACTGCCTCACATTTTGTGTTTAGTAGAATATTTATCCCACTCGAGGGCATTTCCAGATGTTAGACTTGTAATCAGTGATAAACTGGTTGAGATATGGTGAGCATTTGAGTGCAGCTGACTTGTCAGGAAGCTGAGCCTAGGAAGTAAGGAACGAGGCTCCTTCAAAACCTAGTAGCTGGATCCTCCTCACACAGCCCTATTGTTAGAGCTTCCTATAGTGGACCCCAGGTATGGCAGAACCATTGAACAGCCAATCAAATTGATTGTTACAAATGATCTCCAGGGGGCACTACTGAGTGCTTGTTCCCAACTCATTTTGTTATAATTATGCTCCGAGTATGTGAGCAAAAGAATCTATCATGCTTATTTTCTTGTCATGTGTGGTATTTTTTTTACAGGCACCACTCTTGCCAGCAAAGACTCAAATATACTCAAAGTATTCAGTAATTGATTAGCAATATATTCATGGGGGGGGGGGGGGGGCTTTTCTTTGTTTTTAAGGATGTGCCCCATGGAGGGACTCTTTATGTTTTCAGGTTGTCTGTCCATCTGGATGTGCACATTCTTTTTAACATGATATTTACAGAATGCCTCCAAGTCTAATAATTTTGCTCAAGTTTGGCAATATGCTTATCTTATCTGGCAAGATGAACTGATTAGATTTTTTTGTGTCACCATGACCTAATTTGAGCAAATGGCAGCCACTTCAGTGAACGCTTTGCATTGAAGGTATGTCAAGTTTTTTTGTTTTTTTTTTAAGAAAGTACACCAGCTGGCCATTTTTAACATGTTTATGGAGGAGGTGATAGGGTTGCAGTTTTGTTGTTTATGCGTGTGGACATTATAGGGGTCAGTGTCAGTTAAATTAAAAATTTTGTTCAGGGTTGATTTTCGGAATGTAGCAGTCCAGTGATCCTCTTTTTATTAATCAGCAAAGTTCATACAGTGACTTCACACCTGGTTTGGTCTGTTTTGCAGATACCTTATACAACAGACCTATAACATCAGATGTCCACTGGCAATTAACATTGTACCTGTTCTGCAGAAACTGTAACAGGCATATCTGGCATCACAGGTGTCCACTAGCAATATTGTATCTTTTCTGTGGAAACTACAGCAGGCACACCTCACATATATCAGGTGTCCACGTGCTTTATTGTATTTGCCTAATTGTCCTGCAATTCATCAGCAGAATTCATTAAGTTCCCACAGAGACGGTTAACCCTTTTGAAATGTACGCTGGGGTATATATTGTCAGCAGCAAGATTGTGTGGTTTAATTGCATTGAACTAACTTGAAACTAAAAAAAAAAAAGAAAAAAAAATGCACCTGCATTATAAGGTGATTACGTCACAAAAATGTGTATATGCTTTCAGATACATCAGCAGATGTAGTATACGCTACAAGTTCTCAATGAGGGCTGACAGGAACGGTTCTTGCGTGTGTGATGCACTTTCATGTCCCGTTCTTGCTGTGTAGAGTAACATTTTAACGCAGTAGACATTATCGATTGGCCACCCATCATCTGCATCTTTATGGCACATAATCAGATCAGACCAACATGTTACCGCCATAAAGGAGTTGTCAAACAGATGCCTGCAAGCAAAATTAACCGTTCGAAGAAACTGGGCAATATTTCTTGGCAAGGTTTTTCTCCTTTTTCTTCTTTGCTCACTAGACTGCCAGAATACTGGATGCTGGGATTGTCGGGGGAAGGGTATGATCAGTCAAATGCTGGAAACGGGGATTGAGTCAGGGTTGGGTGGAGGGCTCTGCTACATGAAATGGCGCTAGATGCTAGGATCATGTCAGAACTCACCATCTCAAATATTGGAATCTTGTTGGTATTGTGGTGAGGTGTGTCATGCCAAATGCTGTGCTTTTTGTTCTTGCTGCTTCAACGTGATGAAATTAACTCCACCTACAGTTAAACCCATCTAAACCTTAACAGCCAAATGCATTTTTTTGTGTTGCAAAGTGTTGTGGTGGCGTTTGTAAAGGTTATAAAAGGTTTGCAAAAGGTTGACAAAGGGTTTTAAATGGTTGAAACGGTTGCAAACCATTTCAAACCAGTTTAGCGTTTTCATCAATAAGGTTGAGAGAGTGTGTGAAATGGTTGTTAACCATTGGAGAAAGGTTTTAAAGTGTTTAAAAGGGTTTTAATGCAATAACAGGAAATGGTTTTGAAACGGTTTGGAAAGTGTTTGAAAAAGGTTGCAAAAGGTTGATGCATTTGGTGACTGTTAAGTTTAACGCGGGCTTAACTGTATGCTTGGTAGGTGTTAATTTGAGTCCTTTTGGAATCAGGAGGGGTCTTCTGGTCAAATGCATATGGATCTTGTCCGTGTTAGGTAGAGTAGGGTCTACCCAACCTAATGTCAGATGTGGAATTATGTCGGACTGTGGCTAGGTCAGTGTGCAAGAGATACCTGACGCATTCTGTACGTTACAGAGTATAGACATGCATTAGAGCAGAGGATTCTGAAATGATTGAGGAACATGCAGTGGCAGGCAGTGGCCAATGAGAGTCCACAAACCAGATCACCTGACCAATTGTAAAACTGCTGCCAATTTCCATTTCATATACACCCCTGCCAAGAGCTGTGTCTGTTTTTATTGTCTAAATTGTTTTTGCCAAGTTTGGTGTCAAATTGTAGTCCTGTCACAGGTCCATTTGAGTATAGAGCCTTTGCCTGATGGATTGCCTGCATTTGGTGCTAATGCTGGAGTAAAGTGCCACCTCCGGACAAAGCTGTGTAAACCATTTCCAGCCTCAATTGGCCAAAAGCGGCTGGTGGACAAATGTCGTCTGCTTCAGTGTTTTTGACTAATTTCAACACCATTGAAAAAGGATTTGACTGAGAATTGTTGATGAGACCTATGAAAACACATGTAGTTGTGACATTGTAAGGTCAACTGCTTTCCATGTCATGCATGCCCCTGATAAGGAAAGTTGTTGATCTTGTCTTGGACTGACCAGTCAAGAGGAAAATGGTTAAGTAAAAGTAAAGCTGCAGACTCTGAACAGATTCTGCATCCAGGGTGGATGAAGATGCCGATGAAAACAGAATGGTGAACATTAATATTGCATGGGTTTAACTTTGTCGCAAATTGTAATCATATTGTGAGGTTTATATGGGTAAAATTGAATGAGTTTCGGTGTTGAACATTTTAGAGTAAGTTTTAAAGTGATTCTTTCTAGTTTATTACTGAATATTTCAACACTGTGGAAGCTTTGCTTTATTTAATAGTTCCAGGGCTACCAGAATAGTTAATTCAAAGGGTGGCTAGCTATAATGAAATAAATATTTTAGGCTGGGACAACTGCTTGTCATATAACAATTTACATGATTTACAGAGGGTGGTGGTCCCAAAACACTAATGTGTAAATTGTTGTCTCCTGTAATGTGTTTATTCAACCCATGGCAAGGAGAGCTGTTGACTCAGTCTTATAGCACCTAACCTACAGATGCAAGGAAAACTATTGACTCAGCCAAACTGCACCCAATCCATGCTGAAGAAACCTGTTGACTCAGTCTTATTGCACCCAGTCTATGCCAGGAAAATGGGTTGACTCAGTCTTATTGCACCCAACCTATGCCAAGGAAAGCTGTTGACTCATTATTGCACCCATCCTATGCCAAGGAAAGCTGTTGACTCATATTATTGCACCCGTCCTATGCCAAGGAAAGCTGTTGACTCAGTCTTATTACACCCAACCTACATGTATGCCAGGGAAAGCTATTGACTCATCTTATTGACTCAACCCATGCTGAGGAAAACTGTTGACTCAGTCTATATTGCATATGATCCATGGCCATGAAAACTATTGACTCAGTCTTATTGTACCCAATCCATGCTAAGGAAAGCTATTGACTCAACCTTATTGCATTCAACCTATTCTAAGGAAATGTATTGACTCAGTCTTTTTCTACTTCACTCATGCAAAGGAAAGCTATTGACGCAGTCTTCTAGCACCCAACCCATGCTGAGGAAAATTACTGGCTCAGTCTTATTGCACCCAGACTGTGCCAAGGAAAGCTATTGACTCACGCTTATTGCACCCAGCCCATGCTGAGGAAAGCTACTGACCGGCCAATTAGTGGGTGGTGCTAAAGATAATCAGTATGTGCGTGGCAAAGTCTCATTTAAGCACTTCCTAGTTGGTTAAAAAGATCACCAGTTTCCCATGGCAATGTGCCAAGTGATTTGCTTCATGGCTTCAGACAGTTTACAAGTCTGGGGAACCAAAATGTGTCAGGCCAACCATGTTTCTGTCTCTTTTGGTGCAAGTGATAAATTTTGGGTTTTAGGTGGCCTCTATGTTTTGGAAAAAAGTCTGGTGTGTTCATGAAGGATATTTCAAAGGTTGAGAGGACCGGTTTAAAACTGCCAGTTGTTTTTTATGGGTGATTGCCCGTGTCAAGTCAGGAGTGATCTTTTTTTTTTTGTCCCACGCCACCAAACTTGGCATAGCTGGACATAGCGTTATTAGGCATAGGGGCCGTGTCGGTCCGTCCATCCATCCGATCGTCCAGGAGCATATCTCTAGAACACTATAAGAGATAGAATAATGAAATTTATACCAGAGGTGCATCATACCATAGGCATGTGTGCTGTGTACATGTATTGTTTTTTACCTTGAAAACAGGGCCCAAGAACATATCCATTTTTGTGTGTCTGGCAGCATATCGAGAACCCTTAGAGATAGAATAATGAAATTTATACCAGAGATGCATCATACCAAGGGCATGTGTGCCATGTATTGCTTTTGACCTTGACCTATTTTCAAGGTCACAGGGTCCAAGAACATATCATTTTTGTGCATCCAGACATGCTGTATACATTGTATAGCTTTCTTCTGTATATTGTGGTGGGGGGACATAGATCCTTTGGATCACTGTACACTTGTCTTCACATAGATATTGGAAGGTGAATGTTGATGTTTTGTAAATTCTCAAATCTCTGCTTTTTGCTGTAATTTCACTCTCATTATGTCTGTGTGCCAACACAGATATACTGGTTTCCCAGAAATTTCTTTTTTTTTGTTTGTTTTTCTTTCTTTCTTTCTTTACCACCAAATTTGTCTGCCATTTTTCGCATAGACTATTACAGATAGAAACTCCAAACCGGGCACAATTATACTTCTATAGATGAAGTCCTGCCTTTTTATAATGAGAGGTAATGATTTGTAAAATGATGCAAATGAGAGCTAATTAAAGTTTTAAATCTTCAATATCTTATATACTATAATAGATGTGGTTCCAAGTGTATAGGAGTTTGATCATAGCAAGGCAAAGGTCATCTCAAATGTCAAGGACAAAGGTCAATTTTAGGTCAAAACGTCATTTTTAAGGTCAAAGTTCACTTCTGATAGAGGTAATCTCAAGGTTAAAGATCATTTCAAGGTCAAAGGCCACTTTCGATGGTGGCTGTCCAATGTGCACATTGTCAAGTTTGTTGCCACAGAAATTAACCATAAATCCATTGTTCAATTGGACAGCCAATCTTAAGGAGGGGTCAAAATGTTCACAATTATGCAAATTAAGGTTTAAAACCTCAATATTCAATAAACTGTAATAGATGTATTTCCAAGGGTACATGTATATGTTTTCAATAATGGTCACGGTAAAGGTCATTTGAAGGTTAAGGGCAGTGCAAAGGCACAGGTCAATTTTTTTGTGGGAAAATGTCAGTCTTAAGGTCAGCAATCATTTTTGATAAAGGTCATATTCAAGGTCAAAGTTCCTAACAATGCCAAAGGTTATTTTGAGGTTTGTAGCATTTAATATTTTCAACTTTGAAGGCACACAGACAGATTTGCTGTGAAGCAAATCTTCTTCTGTAGTGGTTCTGTTGGAATTTGTGAATAAGGGTAATGTTTTTCTGAACTGTTTCATGCTTGAATTTAGCCATGTCCAGACATGACTGTTTCTGTGTCAAGGTGTCAACACTGTCTTCTGTCTGATCAGTTTCAGTCAAGATTTAATTGCTTTTCTTTAAAGTGATGTTTTTGTGAAACATTAACAGATCCAGGACATGTCCACAGTCAACAGCCACAAGTAAAATCTGAAACAAGAAGACTATTGACCTGGTCTGACCATGACTGCAACCACATAATTACTTCTCCAGCCAGGGACAAGCATGCTGGTGACGTCTGCTTGAATATCAGAACAAGAATTCTGTTTTTTTTACCTTGAAACCTGTCTTGAAAGGTCACCTCCAGGATATGACCAAATTGGAGTCTCTTAAGACAGGTGGTCTTTATATATGAGGTGTAAATAAGATGAAAGTACTAAGCAAAGTATCCTGAAAAGGTGGTCTTCCCAGACAGGTGGTCTTATTGGAGTGGTCTCTGGAGATAGGGACCACTGCACAATATATTATTCCCTGTGTGATCCACATAGGGCTGATAAACAGTTAGATTAATGATGTGTATAATGACCATCATCCAACTGAACAGTGCTCCGAATTGAAAACCAGATGGGTTCCAGCAACCACGAGACCACCCAATTAGAAATAAAAAGTGATCTCCAAATCAGATTTATGAGCATGCATAAACACCAGGGAATAGAAGAAAGATATTATCTACAGCCCAGTTAGACTTTTAAGTACTCACAATAATATTTTTTTCAATCTTCAAGCATGCAGGAACTGTCATGTGTGAGCTTATTTATAACGACAAAATGTGGTCTGTTAGCATGGACTTGTAACCATGATGATGATATCCCTTTAAAACTCAAAACAAAATCTGGGTACTTTATAGATATATATAGTGTTCATTTTCGTGTGGGGACCCTCATATTACTGATGATCATTTAAACTAATGAGGCATATTTTGACCAGAATATGACTGAAAGATGCACTTTAATATTATTGTTTGAGATGTACCACAGTAACTAAATGCCCCCAACAGAGAACATGACTCGATCAGATTTTTAGCGATTAAGCTCTCGGGGATTGAGTGAAGGTATGTTTTTAGATATTGTACAAATCTTTCCCTGAGTTTTTCAAAAGTGAGTAGATAACATATTATGTTATCTGCTCCCTTTTGAAGTACTGCGGGATAGATTTTATACAATATTTAAGCATATTGTAACCATGTTGACAACACATACTACTGTTCTGGTACATAAAAAAGTTGTTGGCACAAGTAAAATGGAGGGGGGAGGGGTTAAAAGAAACCTCGCAGCCATTGAGCTGGTTTTGGTTATCAGAATATGTACAAAAACCATTAACATTAAAAATATACCAGTTAAACTATTTATAATTCTGTTGTTTTCAGACAATAATTATTATTATATTTACCAAGGTATGAGTGGGTGGATTGGTGCAGTATAGTAGAGCAGAAAAGAATGAGCAATGTGTAATATGTAATGTTGTATATGTGAACTTCAAGTACACGTGGCTATACACATGTATGGAGTGATTTAATAGGATATGCTTTAAATCTATAGTTACGGAGAATTGTATAAGTATATGGGTTGTACACACACACAAACACACAAACACGCATATATATTGTATATTAAATTAGCATGTATACATGTACATATTTTAGCATGTGTATACAGTGACACCTGGTGGAGTGTTCTACAGTTAGGAAGAGTGCTGTAAGTGATTGAGTTCACAGTATACCTTGCTGTACGTATTGTACAACATACATAATACACTTCATAACTACACACACACAAAAAAATGATGCGCTGCCTGTTGTTTAACAGATGGTGGGGGAGAGATGCAAGATCCCCATAAAAGCCAATTTCTGTGCCCAGTTTTTCTAGTTAAGTTGGGATGTGTCCAGTCAACTACGCAAGGTGATCTTGAGAGACACAAGTCCCACAATAAAAGCCAATTTCTATATCCAGTTAAATTGAGAAGTGTCTTGTTAACTCACCCTGTGTCAGGTAAAGATCAGCAGTTGATTTTACATTGCATGGCAAAGTATAATGCAAGGTCTTGCTGCTCTTGCAGGTAGTGGCAGCTGAGGCATGTCTTACCAGGCAACGTGAAAATCACGTGACTTGCCGGGCAATGTAAAAATCACCTGAATTGCCAGGCAATGTAAAAATCACCTGACTTGCCAGGTTATGCAAAAATCACCAGACTTACCTGGAAATGCAAAACCCACATATACTCACGTTTGTACATTTCAACTTTAAAGAAGGGTATACCTCTATGAGGAATGTTGATAAAAATATTTGTAAGTTCTGATCACCTTGATATAGAGACAAGTCTTCCACTGGGACACAATGGGTTAAAGCCAGTAGCTCCGGCTGCCTCTTCAGGTTAAGTCGTGCAGATAGTATTTGCAGCCAAACCTGGGGTATCATAAAGGTGCTCTTCTGTGTAGTAAATCAGGATTATAATGGTTTAGAGGAAAATAATAGAGATGAATGGGAAATTATGCAGGTTGTTGGGTGGGCCTTCGAGGTCAAGACCTAATCTGGTGACCCAAGAAATCTCATGGGCAGCCAGACAATTCAGCAGATATATTTTATCAGCAGTAACTTATCAATCACAGGCTTAAGTAAATTTGATTGAAATTTACAACAAAGGCTGATTAATTTTGATTCGGTAAATGTCAAGGCAGTCATTTTTCTTTTTTCTTTCTTTTTTTAAAGTGTCTGTCTACCGGCTCTCATAGTCGGTGAAATAGCAGATCATTTCTTCTGATATTTTTGTTGACAGGGTCAGGGCTGTCCAATGGTGATCTTCGATCTGTTTGTCTGTGGTGGCCAGTTGGAGACAGTCCATCAGAGAATTTATGTGATTAAAAATGATTATTATATGTCTAGTGTATTCTCAATTTCACCACAAAACATTTTCTTTGAACAGTTAAATAAATAGTGTGGAAGGGGAGGGGGAGAGGAAGGAGGAAAAGGAGCATGGGTGATCGAGGCTTGCATGCAGAGTACAGACATTAGGAGTGTGCAGAAAAGAGAGGCATGATGGGTAAAGTCCTTTTGATTTAGCGCTGGTTCTAATAGGCCAAGGAGAAGAACAGCATGAGAAAAAAAAAACCCAGCAACACTTGATTTATGTGTGACTGCTACATTTTCTCTCTCATCAATAGCAAGATTAATTGAGCCCCAGCATGACGATAATTATGACTTTCATGAGGCTTTAGCGAGGCTCCACTGGACGGAGCTTGTACGGCCGAGAGAAATCCAGTCTGCTGACTCAGCTACATGTAGTTATTAAGGTTGGACCCCCACCTTGATTGGTGCATTGTGCATGTCTTTGCTTGAGGTTAGACCCCACATTGATCTGTAAATCATTTATGCCTTTGCTGAAGGTTGGACCCCAGTTTGTGTAAACTTAATTAAGGTTTAGCTTTTCATTACTCAAAAACAAACACACATAAAAAAAATTCCTGATATATTTTTGAAGTCTTTGAGGTCCACAGTCATTTTCCACAAAGTTTTGAGAATTTTTTATAATACATTGAAAAAGTTATTTTGATATTTTTGCAGGCACACATGCTCACACTTATGCTTCATGTTTGCAATTCTGTTTGTTTATTGAAGAATTAACTAACAAAGTTTAACTGTCATGTAGATTTGAAATCATTGAATAGTGCTGTTTTGAATGTGTATACTTAATTAATGTATATTCATACATACTATTCAATCGATGTACCTCTAAATGAAGTAACAAAAGTATTTTCACAGAAATGATGTTAACTTAAAGTACTTAACTTGTTCCAGCCTAAGGAAGCTTTTTTCCACTAATATCTAAATGTTGTCTCCTGATTGTATTTTACTAAATTAGGGATTATTTTTCAAAATTTTGGATGAAACTTTCACGGAAGATCATTCCAAATTATATGCCCATGGCCAACAGCTTTCCTTGGCATGTTCTGGGCCCAGAGCGTGCCAAGGAAAGCTGTGGACCTGCATGGTCTTCTATCAGGGTGGAATGAGTTAATCCATAATAAATTCTGTTCACATACATTAAATGTCCATGCATTAATATAATTTTCATGATGAATTTGTACGTAGTTGCCTTGTTTTGCATGGGCATCAAGGAGTGCAACAGGGTAGATGGGACATGTAGTATATTTCACACTCAAAGACCCCTGAGTCCAGCTGAAAGCTAATAATTTAGCCAGCTGCCAATGTTGGGTACCAGGAAGATAATCTGGAAAGGAGAAATGAATGAGAGAAAAGTGAAGAAGTCCTGTCAATCTGTCTTACAGATTTCTTTTTGCATCCACATTAATCTAACGCACAGCAATTAGACATTTTCAAATTATCCTGCATAAAACTGTATTTCAAATATGAAAATAATATGTTACCAAGTTATTTTAATAACTTATTCAACAATAATCTAGCACAGCAGACTGACAGACCAAGAAGGGTTGCTTCCGCCCCACGAAGATACGATGAAACAGTACATAATATCCCCACTTTAACCCCAACTATACCAATCATAGTCACTAATACTAAAATTAGTCGTTTGTGTATTAGATACATAATACCTGACCTAATCAATGAAAACTACTTACCTGAAATTGTCATGTCAAAAATCCTTACTCATTCCTTCAAAGGTTTTACTCAATATGCAAAGAAGTACATCATTAATAACTATGAAACCAACTGCAATATTGTCAATTGTTATATCTGTATCAGTAACACTAATTAATAATTTACCTTAGTAACCACATGTATGTATTATCATCACTTGGTCTAACAATTGTATAAAACTTTTTATTCCTTCAGCCAACAGCGTATGTATGTATAGCAGTTAACATTAATTAACTCTAGGGTGGCCTGCATGATAGCGATTCTTCAGAATCTTAGTGCAGGTCTCCCGGTTTAAACATGAGTATATTGTACTATGTATATTGCTGATGTACTGAAGTTTTAGACCAAATAAAGCTTTCAACTGTCAAAAAAAAAAAAAAAAAAAAAAAAAGCATTTTGTATATGAAGAGAAGAAGCACAAGGTGAACATGTTGAGGGAGTAAATATCTGATTCATGAGTAAAATACACTCAGATTTGGTGTTTGTTTTCATCAGTGGTATTTATATCAATAAATAATGTCCAGCTTTATTGCTAGAGACTGATCAATAGGTGTTGAACTGGGAGGGGGGGGGGGGGGAGGAGATTTATTGGCCTGTGAGCCCGCCGATAAGAAAAGAGCATGTTTAAACTAATGACGATGTCTAGGAAATGTATGATCTTGGCTGAAAAGAAAGCTGCTGGTGCTCTGTCTTGCTTTTCGTCCTCATTCTTCAGGGTCCATGTTTCACTGCCTTCATTGTCCTATTGTCTGGAGATTTATCCCGTGACCTTATGCTCATGCCCTCTGTGTAAGAAAAAGAATATAACCTCTAAAGATAAAAGGGTCTCAGTATTTATAGGATCAGCTTTCTACAACAGAGGCTGCTCACACAGAAAGATAGAGAAGTCCATATGGTCACAGTGCACACTGATTTACTGCAAGAAATCATCTGCAGAACTGTACCTGCAAGTTGTATTGCATGGGACCATACTCATTGTATATGAAGTTATGCATTGACTTGAGTGTTTGTGGGGATCTGGAATCGGCCAAAAAAAGCTAGGCTGATGAAATGTGCATTCTCAGAATGGCTTAAAAAAATTTGCATCTAGGGATGTACTCTAAATTGAGTTAATTTCACTGATCGAATTCTTATTTTTGTTTATTTCGCTGATGGCACCAAACCATGAAAATAAAAACACAGTGCAATAGTATTTTAACATTGTCTGAATAGGAGCTATGTCCAAAACAGTGGAATTTAAACTACAGCGAAATGTCAAAAATACTAAAGCAGTGAAAATTTTTTTACACCAAAATAAAGCAATTTACAGTATACTGCATGTTTTTCACCACAGAACAGCTGGGTCTGGAGCCACCGACCTTTGGCACCTATCACTTGGCTGAAAAGGGAGATGCACATGTAAACTTGGTCACATCCCTGTTCTTAAAATTTGAAAAAAAAAAAAAATGATAGTTCAGTGGAGTTGATATGTGTGAACATCATAATCTTGACTGCACATGGGCCAGAAAAAGTACTGTGTGTAGCATTATCCCAGAATCAGCAAATAAAAGTTGGTCCATCAGCATTAAGGGAACAATGAAAAAAAATGCTTTGACCACGGAATGGATGGGTCTTGAGACAGCATCCTTCGGCACCTTTTACCTGACTGAAAATGGGAAATGCACATATCGGTATGCACTTGGCCATGTCCCCATTCTGAAAAAGTACAGTCAATGTGAAATATGGGGCACTCATCAACGCATTTTAAGCCACTTTCATGGGAAAATAAACATCCAGATGAAATTATTTTAGACTGTTGCTAAAAGAAAAAAAAACCCTTGTGACTACATGTACATATGTACATGCATCATAAATATGTGAAAAATGACCAACACAATAGTGATGTGAGGGGCTTAGATTTTAGAGAGAACATTTAGTTCTATTCCTTGGCAGGGCAGGACTATAAATGTGGTCTCATAAATCAGATGAGATGATGCTTTGGTGCATGTGATTATAGTTGTCTTGTCATTGCAATGTCCACTTGCCAGGACCACTGGAGCACTATCGACCTACAGTCCTACTATAATTTGCTTTGAACATGCAGGGTCCTTCCACAAGCAGTCCTGGAACATTCGCACTATAAACTTCTAGATTTTTTCAATTACAAGTGTACAATGTGTGTAAAAACCTGAACAGCTGTCACAAATCCCCAATCAAGTAGACCTAATAGTTTTTTTCCAGTTCACAGCAGACCAAACAGGTCAGTGCATCATACAATGTTATGTGACCAAGGAGCTAGCTTGTGCAGATTTTAGTGGCACCATTTTGTTTTTGTCTAATTGTTTGGAAAAATAGGTTGGTTCTGCATATTTGACTATTGAATTTGTTTTGCTTTGTTTTTTTTTTTTTTAAATATTCAAAGGTTACACTAGCAAAATGTTGACATACAGTGTTTGTGATTACACAAGCAAAATGTTGACATAGAGTGTGGTTACACAAGCAAAATGTTGACATAGAGTGTTTCTCTCACAGTTCCTCACACTTAATGTGGGACTTACATGTGTCTTCATTCAGACTTGCACTTGCAGTGAATTGTGCTTGCCATGAGAAAGAAGGCTCTCTTCCCAACCCATTTAACTCACGCTGTAGGATGCACTTAAGCCTTTCCCCCTTAAACCGGCCAAAACCAGCTGGGGGTCAAATTTCGTCTGCTTCAGCGTTTTTCAACAGCAATGAAAAACAATTTGACTGAGAATTGAAGATGAGACCTGTCAAGACAACATGACCTAGGTCAACAGCTTTCCTCAGCATGGGTTAGGCACTTAGTGGCCAGCCCATGCCAAGGAAAGCTGTTGACTCAGTCTTAATTCAAGGGGGAAAGGGTTAATGGTAATATAGGTGGCAAATCAGCCACAATAGTTACACATTCACATTCAAGCAAGCAGATGGACATGTCTTGTGTGAGACATGGGAATTAAATAATGGCTCAGTTGCAAAGTAAGAACTACCACTCATCTCTGCAGAGAGTTGAGACCAGTGTATTAGCCAGGCAGGTGTGCAGCTAGGTGTGTTTTGCACACCTAGATATAAGTAAATATATAATGGAACATATAGAGATGCACACTCAATTTTACGTAAAATGGGAGTTTGCACACCCACATTCCCAAATCCTGCCTAATATAGGGCCAGTACTTTTCCGCGATCGCGGAAAACGGACGGAATTTGCGGAATCTATGATCTCAAACGGAATTTATGATTTGGAACGGAAATCGGCAAATGCCACGGAAATTAAGCGGAATTTGTGAATTTTGCCTCTCAAATAATTCAAAATCACCACATATGTCATCGCATAAAGCAAAACACACGGACTTGGATCCAAATTTGACAAGTCGGCGGCGTTATCGATACCACGTGGAGCAAATTTAACGACAGGCCGCACATTTGCGCGCTATAGACCCCATTACTACCATATCCATTCATTTGCATGGCATATAGATATAACGCGCAACAGAGGTACAATGATAATAGCGCCGTCTGTAGGTGGAGGCTGTCAACGTACATAGTAAACAATATGGAGTCACTTTGCCGTTCGTCCATGGATCAACATTTTCCAGAGGCGATAAGATCAACTGTTTTTCCTTTTTTATTGACCAGTGCTAAAATGGAGCCCTAGAATTAGTGAAACGGAAATGAAACGGAATTTGTAGTTTCCCAAAACGGAAAAACACTCATTTTGAAACGGAAAAATACAGGCCCTACTAATACTATGGTTTAGACAGGTGTGTTGGCAGATTGAACCATTTACTCAACTTGTGCATTGATATTAATTCCAGAATGGGAGGTCTTGTTTAACAAATTATTGTCACTGTGATAATAAACATTCAGCAATTGGAAGGTAGCCCTCCAAAGTTTAAAGGTCTATCATATTGAAAACACTTAGTAATCGGAAGGTTTAGATAAGTCCCACAGAATCAGAAGGCTTACATATAAGCCATGCAAATAGGTCCTGCAAAGTTGGAAATTCATTCTACATGACTGTACATATAAGTAGCATGCAGAAGTATAAAAGTATTTGAAAAACATGAGGGTGAAATTACACATTCGATCAGCTTGTGGAATGCCTTCAGGTTTAGCATGTCCCAACAAGCTTGTAATAATTTTGTCAACAATATCTTGGATGTGAGTTTCATGGATCCTTTAGTCTTAAAAGCTGGTTTATGTGGTCAGGGAGCAGAATGGCTCGATGTCATAGGAATTTCCAGTGCCTGGCAATAATGAAGTGAAAATTTTCCACTCTGTACCTCGAAATTGCAGTGGAGCAAACAAAAAACCAAAAAAAATTTAAGAAAAAAAAGAAAAAGAAAAACATGGCCAAGAGCACTCAGCTTCCATGGATGAAAAATGAGGAAGTGTGCTTGTAGCGTGTTGACACGCGCATGGAGTTCCAGAGGTGTATGAATGGAGATTGGGCCATATGGCGGAATAATTAATGGAGTTCCAGAATCTGGTGGAGCGAATGAAAGTGACTTATTTGAAGTCATACAGTGCCGGTTCCTGGGCTCTCTGACCAGTGACCTGAGTATACTGACAGGCTACACCACGACTTTAACTTAATTGGTGAAGCTAATGTTGACGTGTTCCAGGAAATGCTCGGATTGAATGGTTGTATAGGGTAAATAGTACCCACTTGAATACCCATTCATGGAGTTATGAATGTCTTCAATAGAAACTTGCTGCTAGAGTGAAAATTAAAGGAGGAATGTATGGGTCCTCAGGCATCCATGTCAAGGTCACAATGAAACTTTGGCAGGAGTGATGAGGGTACACACTGGCCACCAGAGGGAGCTGTCAGACATCTAAACAATGGTGTCTATGTTGCTCAATATTTACTGTTGTCAGACATTGCTTATTGAGCAAATCTGATCTGTTTAATTAATGCAAAGGCATAAGGCTGGTGTTTGCGTTATCGTGGAAGTCATGGCTGGGTTATAACAGTTGTTGCCGACGATCCCAAGCTTGCCCTGGCAGGTCAGGCAATGCCACACGACCCTCACCCAAATCACTGACTTAAGGCTTGTTGCTGCTGTAAAGGGCTCTCTTTTCGTGAGAATGATATGCAATTTGTAGCCAATTATAATAATGGCTGTATGTGCGTGCAGGAGTATCTGTGGACTGGTATAGAATGATTTAGTAAAGAGCAGGACATGTGCTGTGTTATAAATCAGGGGATTTATATTGGCAAGTCTCCATGCAACTCTGAGGTGTTAACTTATACTGAGATGCCCAATAAACCAAATTTTTGTTGACATGAATAAACACTTTAAATGTCCGTGAAGCATTCATTATCTCTATCAGTATGTGTATGTTCCATACTGTACTGTAGGGCATAGGTATCTGTCATTGCCAACAAATCACACTGACAACAAATTTTGTATGTATAAGAAAGGCGTTCCATTTTGCTATTTGAATGGGATAAGTCTGGAAAACATAGCTACAAGAGGGCAGCACTGCATGGTCAAGGCAGATCATGTGGCATCTGACAAGTTAAATCCGGGTAATCACTCTGGACAGTGGTGCCCTCTAGTGACACAGGCCTTCAGGCTTAACACATTAGAAACTCATATAGACCAGCAAGGCAACAAAATTGGCATTATGAAAATTAAGGATACACTGTAAAATCCTAAATTTGCAAGTCATGTACCCATCATATAATACAAGTACGTTAGGCCTACGTAGTCCCTCTTTTGAGCGAACACCCCTGGCGCAGACCAAAAAGCGGTCGTATAATGCAGGTGGTCGCTTACTGGAGGAACCCTACATGCACGACCTCAACAGCTCAAATCCTGGGTGGCCTATCCCTGGTGGTAGCAAGGTACACAAATTTCTGCCACCACCAAATCATCATGATCAATTACATATGTTTTGTAAAGAAATAATTCCTTAAATTTAACAATTATAACCCTTAAAATCTTTATTTCAATAAAGAAGTCTTGTCTGGGGGCTGAAAGATGTGTGTCGCAACTTGAAAATATTTGCTGGTCATGAGCTCTGCCTTTTTTTACATTACGCTCAATGGGCCTGATGCATCGCCCTGTTCGGAGCCTTCTCTTGTGAAGTGATGAGCTTAAACTGTCGTAAAATTGTTTTGATGGCATAACTCACTGTCTTAACTTTATTCTACTCGTTTGGTGGAGCCTAATTGACCATAATTCATAAGTTATGGATCAAAATAAAGACTCAGGATTTTCCCACAGCCACCACGTGTGTTTAGGGTGCTGTGGCATCTGAAGAGTGGTAAAAATAGATCGACCCACTTCATCAGTGTCGGTCGCTGAGTCATGCAGGCAAGCATGTACGTGTTTGATCGGGGTTTTGACCTAGCAAAAGTTATCATTGTTCATTTTATAGAATATACTATGATGAAGCATCGTTCAATTAGAAATGAGAATGCGTAATAATAAAATTTCTGTGGCTTTGCACTTGTGTGCCACGGTAAGGTTGGGTTTCGCATGCAAAAAAAGCGATGACAACATGGGTTGTCAATCTCCGGGAAAAGACAAAGATTGATCTGGACATTTCAAGATAGAAGATGTGAACAATCATGAGTGCGAGTGATCAAGTTCCCATCACAAGTAAATTTCTGCCGATTATTATGAAGTTCAGTTCAAAAAACAATCCATAATATCCATTATACAGAGAAAGAAATATAGTGGTCGAAACCCTCCTAGATCCGCTACGGAGAGACCTGGTACATGGGAGTATGCCACATTCACTGCCATGGTAAAAATGTAGATAAATGGAAATATCCTACGCTCGTGAGAATTTGAAATAAGGAGGAATAGATACAGATTGATAAAATTAAAAACTTTTTTTTAGGAAATTTACTGCAGAAAGAAATCCTTTATTATTTGCACTAACTAAATTTGACAAGAATGATGTCAGTTTTATAACAATAGGTGAGTTGCGTGCATGTATTTTCTTGGTTGACCTCTGGCGTAATTGCCCGATATGGCTCAAATTTGTTTTTTGTGGTCACAAAGTCTGTTCATTTTGCATGGTTGCTGGTCCCGTTTAACAGGTGGACCTTCATAAGAGGTAAATTACAAAAGAAAAACAACTTTGGCGATCAAATGTGGTCGTTCAAACCAGGTGGTCGCTCATAGGAGGGGTTGTTCGAGACAGAGACTACTGTGGTACTGTATGTGTACCTGTCATTTTTTTCTGCAAGTACACGTAGACAAAACTTCGACCAGATCTGGATCCTTAATAATTATGTCGCCCCATGCAACGGGGGGACATATTGTTTTGCGTCCGTTTCTTCAGCTGCTTCTTCCGTTCTTCTTCTTCAACACATTGTTGCGTGCGTTGCGGACGCGATGACTCAAGAAAGATTTGACTTGGGAAGTTGACATTTTTTGTGAAGATGTTCCTATATAAAACCTTGCTTGGGATTGCAGATGGGTGACCTTGACGTATTTTTCAAGGTCACACTGGCATGTCATCTAAAATTGACACAGACGCAATAACTCTGCAAGGATTTGACTTAGGAGGTTGAAATTTTGCATGTATATGTACCAAAGTATGAACTAAGTTGAAATTGTAGATAAGTGGCTTTGACATATTTTCAAGGTCACATAGCCACTTTTTAAAAATCATTGCAGATGCATTTAAGAAAGATTTGACCTAAAGAGGTTGACATTTTGTGTGATTATGTTTCTATGTAAGACTTTTGTAAGACCTTGCTTATGACTGCAGATGTATGATCTTGACCTATTTTTCAAGGTCACGTGGGCATTTCGTCTAAAATCAATGTGTGAGGTGATGACTCAAGAAAGATTTGACTTGGGAAGTTGAAATTTTATGTGAAGATGTTCCTATATATGATCTTGCTTGGGATTGCAGATGGGTGACCTTGACATATTTTTCAAGGTCACACTGGCATGTCTTCTAAAATTGACACAGATGCAACAACTCTGCAAGGATTTGACTTAGGAGGTTGAAATTTTGCATGTTTTATGTACCATAATATGAACTAGATTGGGTGTTTATGTACCACAATATAAACTAGGTTGGGATTGCAAATGGCTGACCTTGACCTTAGCAATGGCCACTTTTTAAAAATCATTGCAGGTACACTCGAGAAAGATTTGTCTTAAAGAGGTTGACAATTTTGTGTGATTATGTATCTATGTAAGACTTTTGTAGGACATTGCTTGTGACTGCAGATGTATGACCTTGACCTATGTTTCAAGGTCACGTGGGCTTTTTGTCAAAAATCAACGAGGATGTGATGACTCGAGAGAGATTTGACTTGGGAAGTTGAAATTTATATAAGACCTTGCTTGAGTCTGCAGATGGGTGACCTTGACCTATTTTTCAAGTTCACATGCATGGGCATGTCATGTAAAATCGATAACTCAAGAAAGATTTGACCAAGGAAGTTGAAACTTATGCTAAATAACACAAAAATATCTGTCCTCCTGATCATCAGACATGTAAACAAGTGGAATCTTCAGTCCCTGATATAGCCCTGCCAATAATACTGGGTAGAAATATATTAAAGTGAAAATTTGCTGTGACAGTGAGCCTCAATAAGAGTGTGCTTGTGCTTCTACATGGGTAATCTTTGCTTAGATTTTGAAATGTCACTATAGCCTATTAGTCAGTAACTGATTTGTTATGATTTTGTAATTTTCCAATTTGTGTAGGTGATAAAGGATAAACTATTAATATCAGTTCAAAATCGCAGCAAAAAATAAACTTAATTTGTACTGCTGTTTGGACTGAAAGTTATGCAAAAGTAATTTAGCCAAAGATATGTAAATTGCTTCAGTCTGTTCTGTAATTTGAATTTTGATGCATACTTTCATGTGTTTCAGCCGTAAATACTGTTGCTTTGTCTCATTATACATGCATTTTATTGAAAAAAGTCTTGTTAATGCATTGACGTCATTTGTATAAAGGGCACAGGTGAAGTGAAATATTTGCTTGTTTATTAGCATAATTGGTGGTGATATTTTATACCTGGTTATGGGTTGTAGAAATCGGAAGCCACTTCAGGTTAGGATGATTTCATTGTAATGCATGTTCTTCTACAAGTGCCTGGGATTCTAATCAAGGACGATAAATAGTGTGTGTGTATATCAAATTTAAATGGTGCCCAGACAGAAACTGAAGCTACATGTACAGTGCCCCCCCTTTATAAGGCTGGTGTTGGGGTCCACAGGGTACACTGTGTTATAGCAATTTAAAAACTGCCTTATAACAGAGGAACTTTTAACACATAAGTGATGGGAAAACTATTTCAGTGAGAGCCATGGTACCCACCGTGTTATATCAGAAACCGCCTTGTAATGAAGGGTGTTATAAAGAGGGAGCACTTAACTGTACTGCTGGGCATGTGGTAGTGGTGCATACTGGCAATATCCACAGATTTATTCAATGCCCACAGTGAATTACCTCTTTTTAGAGGGCAAAATCCAAAAACATCATTCATTCCATAGTAGCTAGGTACATGTTGGTCCTCGCCATTGTGTTTTGACCAATCGTAATTGTTTCCTTGCAAGGCTACTTTTTCTTTCATGGTCATCAGCACATACATGTATATCAATAAACATAATGTGTACCCAGTAGCAGGACTGCAGTACTGATGTCAGTTTTGTGGCCTGTGTATACACGATATGTCCATAGTACATGTATATTCATGTAATTATATTACAAATGTCAAATAATGAATATTATATACTTTTTATTTTTAATTTTAGTGTATACATGTACCATTATTGTGCCACTCCATATTTTAACCATGTGGAAGACCAATCTTAGCCAAAGTGCATTCATATATATATACATGTATGTATATATATATATATATATATATATATATATATATATATATATATATATATATATATATATATATATATATATATATATATATATATATATATATATATATATATATACACACACACCAGGGTGCAGAAGACATAGATCTTCATTTTAAAGTACACTGTAATTAACATCTGTTTGAAAATGTTGGCACTGCCCCACCTGAGAGAATCCATGGCAATTAAAACTTTTAAATGCAGAATACACAAAATCTGTGGTGGCTGGAGAGTGAGTTACTATTCTTCTCTCGCAAGGGATTGTTGGTGATGTGAAAAATAACCAGTGACCCCAGGTCACTTGTTACTGGTCACTGGTGATTTTTCGTACAAACAACAATCCCTCATGATCGAAAAATGATATGATATCTTCATAGACTGGGGAAGACTTGATGTATGAATAATAATAGAATACCTTACACAAACATGTGATTTACGGTATAGCTTTTAAATGTATCCCCATTAATTAGAGGAAAGGTATGGCAAGCCATTTTGACATTAATCCTGTTTGATGATATCATGTAATTATTTATAGCCACATCATCAAATCATTTGTCAATTTTGCCAAATAAGTGAATCAGTGCATGATTTTTGAGATATCGCTAAATATTTAGCAATATTACTAAATATTTAGAGATACATTGTGTCGCCAAAATACTTAATGATATCACTGAATATTTAATGATATCGCTAAATGATTTGGTGATATTACCAAATGATTTAGTGATATCGCCAAATAGGACTTAATCGTGTGAATGTCAAAACAGCTTGGTATGGAAAAGTTTTGAAATAAGTGTGCACATTGAGCAGTGATGGGATGATATTGGTTCCCATTTGACAGGTAGCAAGTGCATGATTTCATAGTAAACTGTCATAACTCTCACCTGACAGCCCCTGGCTTATCCATAGAACACCTTGGCTGAATGTGATCTGAGGTTGTGCAGGAATGCTCTTGGCTGTTGATGTTGATAACTATATCTATACTATACTCCTGGTGACTGAAGCTGAATGATGATGCATGTTAACAACACAAGACTCTAGCTGGTGATGTTTAATGAGAAAAGATGCTGACACGTGATTTGCTGTCTCAGGGTTAGGAAGCAATCGGATTGAATGATGAGCAGCAGATACATGTAACTTGACCGAGATCTTTGTTTTATAATAGTGTGGACCAGGTTTTGTTTGGAGGAAAGTATGTGCACAGTATAGGTATATGAGGCACATGCATTTACTTGAAGTTTACAGCTACATGCGCGCATGTACTGCTTGTACATGGATTGTGAAAGCCCTTAGCTTATGTTTACCAATCACTTTCCATGCCACAGTTGACTTGCTTTGTTTCTGCTGTGGACTGAAACTGAAGGAGAAATCCACAATGCACCATCAGAGTGGTATACTGTAGATTGCAGCAAACCATTTCTGTTCAGAGTCCAATGTATAGGTCAAAGGCACAGAAGGAAGGCAAGTGTTCATCATGGCCAACTATGGACACTATCAAATACACCTCAGTGCTCCTCTGGAGGATCTTTTTTTGTTTGTGGTCTGTGTGCATTCAGGCATGTATTCAATACATGTATTTCCATCCTAATTGGTACTCATGCAAATTTCAAGGGGGGAAAAGTGGATTGATATAAATTTTAATGTGATCCATTGTAGTCACTGTGGTGCTTTACCCAAACTCTGTAAGCATCTGACTACTGTCTTTTTTATTATGTGTCCCCAACAATGGGGGTAAGGGGGAGGCATTACATGTATGTTTTCGGGTTGCTTCACCGTTGTCCGTCTGTCCGTGATAGATTATATTAATCTATAGATTTAGGTAGGCCAAACATAGTGGTGGTGGTAGGGCAATAGTTGGTATACCGTAAATATAACCACAGAGAAAGACAAAGCATCAACATTAGGGAAGCAAGGAGAGAAACAAGAAAGGGTTAAATAACTTCATTAAGAAACAAAGTAATAAGAATAGAATCTGCAAGGAAGTATTTAATGAATGGAAAATCAGAATCATGGCGAACGTAGATGAAAAAAATCAAGTTCTTGAGGAGTGGACCTCTTAAAAAATGGAGACAAACAAAACAAGTGCTTTTAGATAATAACTGCAGCAAAGAATTACTTGATCTACATAACAAATTTGTCATAACACCTATTGACAAAGCAAGTAAATACATGCACTTACTTGCAAGACACACTATGTCAACAACATACCGCAAGAATTAATTAGTGAAATTTATCAGCAGGCAGAATCTACTGAAGCAATTATTGACGAACAAGTAGACAAGAACAAAGTTTTGAAATGTGTTCTACCAAATGAACACAGGAAATTACCGATCATCTATGCAATTGTCAAAATGCACAAGAAACCTGTCAAATTTAGGTATATTATCACAGCAAAGAAGTGTGTTTCAAAACAAGTTGCTAAAATACTAACTATAAAGTTCTGAAACTTGTCCAAAAATCCCATACTAACTATTGTAAGAGAGTTCATACATACACAAGAGTGAATATGATGTGGATCACAGCAAGTACCAGGGATATCTTACAGGACATAGATAAGATCAACGAGAAGGAAGGTGCCAAATCTATCCAAACTTTTGATTTTTTAACATTGTATACAAAGATGGACTGAACAGACCTGAAGGAAATGTTAATTTCAATGTTGGACAAGGCATTCAAAGGAGGAACATGTCAATACATTAAAGTTTCCAACACTGACGTAAGATTTGACAAAGGAAAGGATAAAAGAAAGTTTCACCAAAGAAGAATGTTCTGATTTGATAAAGTATATTTGTAAAGAGAATATTATCAACATTGCATACTTCAGCTTTGGGAATTAATGTATTTTGAAAAATAGTTGGAATACCCATTGGAACTGATCCAGCTCCTTATATTACCAATTTATATCTACATTATTACGAATCCAAATGGATGGAAGAATTGGCAGAAACAAACTGTACCGCTGCTAGAAGATTGTATTCACATACTAGAAGATTCATCGATGATCTATGTACTTCTAACAGCAAGAATGAGATAAAGAAACATTGGAAGGAAATTTACCCAAAGGAACTCATTTTGAGTGAAGAAAATGAGAGTGACAACAAGACAACCTTGATCTTAAAATCGGGATTTACAACAAACAGTATGTGTGACAAAGAATTTTGACAAATGAGAAAAATTCAATTTTAACATAGTTTATTTTTTGAGGTCACTGTGACCTATTTACAGCTTACCGTGACATATTTACTGTCCATTTCAGCTTTGTTAATGCAATATCTTCAAAATGGTGGACAGATTTTTCGCTAATTTGGTACACAGATGCATTCGTTAACTCTCAGTAGCTGATCAGATTTTGAGGTCACTGTGACCTATTTACAGCTTACCATGACCTATTTACTGTCCATTTGAGCATTGTAAGCACAATATCTTCAAAATGCCAGGACAGATTTTTCTTAAATTTTGTACACAGGTGTATTGCTGGACTCCAACTAGCTGATTAGAATTTGAGGTCACTGTGACGTATGTAATTCCCACTTGTTGTGACCTATTTTCTGTCTGTCTGGGCATTGTAAGCACAACATCCCTAAAATGCGCAGATGAATTTTTATAAAATTTGATACACATATGCTTTTCTGGACCCCCAATAGGTGTTTAGATAATGAGGTCACTGTGACCTGGTTACAGCTTAGTCTGACCTATTTACTGTCCATATGAGCTTTGTTAGGTTTATATCTTAAAAATGCAATTATAAAATTTGATACATATACAGATACATACCCAAACCCCCTTTAGCTGATTAGAATTCAAGGTCACTGTGACCTATTTACAGTACACTGCGACCTATTGCTGTCCATCTTTGTTACCATGATATCTTCAAAATGCCTGGATGAATTTTTGTCATATTTGATACAGAAATGCATGGCTTTGCATAGAATATGTGATTAAGATTTGAGGTCACTGTGATCTATTTACATGCGACTATGACCTTTTAATTGTGCATGTGAACATCTTTTTAACCCTGATATCTGCAAAATGCCTAGATGGATATACCATTCTGTCTGACATTGAAAAGCAATGTGTTGGTCGTTTAAGGGCGTGGTGAACAGGGGCAATGGGGAGGCGTTCCAGTGATTGTATGCAATGAGAGTGAGTGCTCTAGTTTGTATTTATTTTTTATTTTGTGGTATTTTCATCTCAGTGCTTTAAATTTCCTGCTTTGTACCTTGTTTATCTTATATCTACATGTTACAAAACTGCTTTTTAGCTGTTAGTCTTTTTGTTTTGACAATGTTTAATTGTACCATGCATCAGCAAAGTGGAACTACAACCGAATTAACAGAAAACCCATGAACCGAAAAAGAGATGTTAGGGTATTTTTGTCTTATCTTTATCAGTTGAACTTCCCCTTACCCATATTGATGTACTTTAACCCATATAGAGGATGTTCAAGTCATGTTGGCTCTATTAGGTTGCTGATTGGACAGAGTGGTGACATGTGACCCTTTCTGGCATTGCTTCATACAAAGTAACTTTGTTGATATATCACTAGGTGACTACTCTGGTTAAAATATGCCATAAATTAATTTCCTAATAGGTGCATAAAATCTCCATAATAGGATTGAAAAGGGTTAACCTCTGTGTTGGTGTATGCATGTATTAATTTCACAATTCCTAAAATCATTAGATCTGAACTATGAACATAATTTGAGACTTGTTTAAATTTTCTAATTGGGATTTGACAGAAAAATTGACCAGTGATCAAGTTGTACCCACATAAAATATCATAATCATAATTAATATGTCATGGTGGACATTATTTATGGCAGCTGACTGTAATGTCCACAATGCCCATGGTAAATTTACACATAATTTTCTTATGCACATGGTTTTGAAGCCTCGTAATTGATTAAAAACTTGCTTTGATCTAATATGCATGTTTTTGATACTGCAATTAAAAGATGTGAAATCGTTTTGAACTGTGGAGAAAAAAAAAAAAAACATGGAGGAGTTTTGATTTTGATTTTGATGCATGCCTGGCATGATGTATATAATCCATCTTAAAATCAGGAAATTAATATCTATTAAAGTGCCCCCTTAAATGCCTGTATGGAATAGAATGAATGCTTAAAAATACCTTGTGCTGTTATCGCCAATTAAAATTTCAGATCCAATTAAATTTATGGGAAACAACAAAGTACTAGGCTTAATAGCACTTGTCAATCTCTAATGACAGAATATATGAAGAAAATATCATTTGTGTATCTGGATAATAATTCTCTGGTGAGATCTGTAGATATAAGGGAATTATTAGTGGGAAACTTGTCTTTTCTGTTGGTTTATGTAGGAGTAATTATGGAGAGGGATGACTGACTGACTGACAAGAAAGAGATGGAATCTGTTTTCTGACATTACAACACTATCAGTGCAGTTCTTTCTTACTTGAATTATTTTCCTGAAACAAGTGCCACTAAATCATTAAAGATAAGAACTTAAGCTGATTTGGGTGGATTTTAAGAAAAAAATATATCACATCCTAAGTTTTTTGAGAATCATTCAAGTGCTAAAACTATTAAGTAATCCTGTCACGGTGAAATCTGCCTACTGAACATTTATTCCACTTTTTTTTTCAACTGCACTAAAAGTCATCATCTTGTGTTCTGTACTTTTAAAATTTTTGATGTATTTTTTAATTTTTATGCCCCCCTTCGAAGAAGGTGGGGCATATAGCGTTGCACATGTCGGTCGGTCGGTCTGTCGGTCGGTCGGTAGGTCGGTAGACTGTGGTTTCCGCACAATAACTCAAGAACTTTTGAGCTAGGACTTTGATACTGTATAGGTGTATTATTCTAGTCAAAAGCTAGGCGAAGTTTGAAGATGGGTGACCTTGACCTAATTTCCAAGGTCACAGTGGTACCTGAGTTAATTTTGGTTTCCGCACAATAACTGAAGAGGTTTTTAAGCAAGGACTTTTATATTGCACAGGATTATAGTCCATATTTGGGCTAGGCAAAGTTTGAAGATGGATGACCATTGACTTCATTTTAAAGGTCACAGAGCCACTTTACTGAATATGGTTTCATGCTTTCTGCATGATAACTTATACCTTGGAGCTAAAACTTTTATATTGCACAGCTTTATGATTCTCTGTGAGGGCTAGGTTGATTTTGAAGATGGGTGACCTTGACCCAGTTTTCAGGGTCACAGAGAGATTGTAGTTAGACTGTGGTTTCCACACAATAACTCAAGAATTTTTTGCGCTAGGACTTTGATACTGTATAGGTGTATCATTCTAATCAAAAGCTAGACAAGTTTTAAGATCGGTGACCTTGACCTAATTTCCAAGGTCACAGTGGTACCTGAGTTAACTTTGGTTTCCGCACAATAACTGAAGAGGTTTTTTAAGCTAGGACTTTTATATTGCACAGGATTATAGTCCATATTTGGGGCTAGGCAAAGTTTGAAGATGGATGACCATTGACTTCATTTTAAAGGTCACAGAGCCACTTTACTGAATATGGGTTGGCACCTGAGTTAACTTTGGTTTCCACATGATAACTGAAGAGGTTTTTAAACTAGGACTTTACATTCCACTGGATAATTATCCGTATTCAGGTCTAGGTCAAGTTTGAAGATGGGTGACATTGATCTAATTTCAAAGGTCACAGAGCCATTTGGTTGAATACTGTTTCTGTATATCTTGCATTTTAGAGGTAGCACTTTTATACTGCACAGCTTTATGGGTGACCTTGACCCAGTTTTGAGGGTCACACACAGAGAGTAGACTTCCTTTTTTTTGCACAATAACTGAAGAAAGTCCAAGGTCATAAAGCCACTTTGCTGAATATGGTTTCTAGATGATGACTAATTTTTCAGCTATAACTTTTATATTGCCCAGGTTTTTAGTCATTTTTTAAGGGCTAGGTTAAAGTATAAAGATATGTGACATTGATGTATGATCAACCTTTACTAATTTTGTAAGGTCACGAGTGCCCCATCTACCACTATCAATAGGGTAGCGAGGGCAAGGGTAATGAGGGAGGGGGGGCATCTATGTTTTACAAACATATCTTGTTATTTTATATTTTCACTCCAAATGGAGATTGTGTGGGGTTTTTTTTAGCTCTGATGACATGCCAGTCAGTCAGCAGAGCATATGAAATCCATTTGTGTCCATCATATGTCTGCGGTCTCTCTGTTTGACTTTTTACATTTTTGACTCCCTCTTCTCAAAAAACCCTGGCGTTGAATGTTTTACTGTTGAATGCTACTTTACCAATTGCTTTTTTATTGCAAACAGGGTCACCTGTATCAACATGCCATTACAGAATTGCAAATTTATTATTATTTTCTTTGAAAAAAAATCTTCTCTTTTGAGAATTCTTGACCTATTGCTTTGATATGGCATTTAGGGTCACTTGAGGTCAGAAGGTTTACATTTTGGCCACTATGAAGCACTGCAGTTTTGTTCCCTATATTTGCAATAGAATTTTGGATGCTAAACCTATTTTTGAATTCCTCTCCAGAAGGGTTCAACCGAATTGCATAGAATTTTCTCAGTGTGTAATCTTACTAAAGATAATGCAAGTGTGGCAAAATGATGGGTTTGTGATAGGTTTTAATGAACTTATGGGATATCAAACTTTCGGACCATGTGCCATTAACTGCTACAACTATACAGGTGTATAGCAGCAGTAGAGTGCATACGGGTATGTGTTGCAACATTTGCAGAACTGTTATATGGAATACTTTGCTTTGACACATATATGTGGCCCAGGTCAATTTTCATTACAGTTGTGAAGGTAATGATGATGCAATAATGATGCATTCTGTGACAGGGAGTAGTTGTATAGTGTCAGAGAAGATTTTCTTCTTTTCTTTTCTTTTTTTTTTTTTTGCTTGCTCAATAAATCTGGCTTCGTCTTGGTAATATGGAAGATGATCCTAGGCTCATTGGTAACTATTAAACATTAACAGGAAAATACCTACAAGGTTTCTTTTGGTGTTGTTAATTTTGACCTTGAAAGGTCAAACTGACATATTGACTTATTTCTTGGTAATATCAAACTTTTAGTCACTTTTTGGCAAACACTAGTGCCATGCATGTCTGTACATGCAAAAGCAGCAAATTCCAAACAGCAGAGCACAGGATCATCATGATCCTCTTGTTTTTAACAAATTGACATGGGAAATTTGAATTATTCGTACTCAATTTTACATTTTTCTTAGAGGTCAGTTTCCCCCAAAAAGCCTGGGTGTTATAACCTAACTGAAGGGGAAAATGACATACTTGAAAAAAAATGAAAATAATTAGTGACCTCTTGTCTGAAGAGTTGAGATGGTTAGCAAACCTGACACTGCATGGAATATGTTGTCTAGGCAGGAAATATACTCATTGTAACATCATAGAAATATGCTAATCATAAATAACAGTCAAGGACACACCCTTCAATAATTTCCGTGGTAAAGGTATTCATTTTCTTGTCTAAATAATACAAGAACAAAGCAATCAAGTCTGACAATTGGAAATCATGCTTTGTTATAAAGTTGAGCCCAATGTCTTGGGAGATGAGAGAGAATTAAAGGCAAAGCTTGCATGAAACTGAGTAGTACATGTTTGTGAGAGAAAAAAATTGTCATAAATTTTTTACTCCACTGGCTTTTTGATGAAGACTTGAGAAACTGGAGCCTCCTACATGCCTTTTTATATGCCATCTCCTGGTCTTAGTGCAGATGGAAAAACTTAACCAATTCATTTTTACCCCTCGGCCTTTTAGGCCGGAAGGGTATTGTCGTCATCTATGCATCCCTCTGTCTGTCCATGCCTTGTAAACACTACATCTCCAAAAATACTCACTTTACAGAGACCCAATTTTTATCACAGGGGGATATTAAGGTGCTTCAGGTGTCTATTGAAAAGTAGGTCACTAGGTCATATTTAGGTCACAGTATTAAATTGCAAAAAAAAAAAAACGGCATTAACACACAATCTAAAAAATTTTGAATGTACCTTCATCAATTATTTATGACAGTTGTTCCTAAGGATGCATCAGAAGCCTATGGAAAACTAGGTCACTAGGTCACATATTTAAGTCACAGTGCTGCATTGAAGCAAAATGGCAGTACCATGATATCTCTAAATCTTAATTTTCTCATCGTAGCTGCACCAATTATTTATGACAGTTGGTCCTAAGGATGCCTCAGATACCTAGTGAAAACTAGGTCACTGGGTCACATATTTAGGTCACATTGCTGCATTGAAGAAAAATGGCTTTGCCATTATATCTCTGCTCATTGCGTTTGCACCGAAGCTTTGTCATTAGGCCAAACAGAAGCATACATATGTGAGAAGGTTCCTGGGTTTGTTTGGTTAAATGGTCACTCATTTTAATTTCATCGCTACAGTAATACTTGTTTTGAGAGATCGCTGCAAAAAAAAAGAGAAAAAAAAGGACCTATATGTACTATGTGGAATCTTTGATTTCCTGAGTAATAGTGGTGTGAATTTGATTTTGACCTGTGGTCACTTAAGCTTAAAGGCCCAGAGGGGAATTGTGTCAGTCCGTCTGTGTAGATTTCTTGTGTGTGGTATCTCAAAGAACCAGGTGGGCTGGGATCACAAAACGTTCACAGCTGATCACCCTTGTAAGAGTCTGTGTCAAGTTTGAAGAACAATAACCTTGATCTAATTTCAAGGTCACCAGGGTCAATTATCTTTAAACTTAATTCTTGAGCATGATATCTGAAAAACCAGAAAAGCTAGTGGCATCAACGTTCACTGTGGAACACCCTTACAAGAGTCTACATCAAGTTTGAGGGACAATGACCTTGACCCAATTTTAAGGTCCTCGGGGTCAATTATCCCAGAATTTCTTGTACATGATATGGTGATTCTGATTTTTTACTTCCACCAAACCATTGGCCAGATCAACGTCAAACTTGGTGTGAATATATTTTGAATGCCGTTTCCTCAAATGGCCACACTCCACTCTTTTTGCTTTATGCTGATTTTCATTTTTTTTCCACGTTTTCTTAAAATCTTTAAAATTCTTTTCTTCAACCACTTGGTCAATTGCTTCATAATAGGAACATTTCTGGTGACCCCTGGACTCTGTCTTGTTCATTACTGCTTTTCTCAATTTTTTGTCAATTTTTGTGTGCTTTTGCTATTTTTGACTGCTCCAAATTCATTGCACAGATTATGCTGAATGTTTTTGGAGATATTCCTTGTGGAAAGGTCAAACTATTTTATTCATAAAGGAAGATGGCAATTCCTACTAAGGTCAACCTTGACTCAGCTTTTTGGTCAATTTTCTTTTAGTTTCTTTTCCATAATAGCTCAAAAACCAGATAAGCTAAACTTTTACAGTTGATTACCCATATGAAAATGGTCTTTGTTGCGTTCAAACAACAATGTCCTTGGCCCAAATTCAAGGTCAGCTGGGTCAATTCTTTTTTAATTTCTTGTATGTAATATTTTAAGAACTGGATAAGCAAAGATGAGGAAACTATACAGTTGAATACCTGGTAAAAGTCTCAATCAAGTTTAAAGGATAATGCCTTCGACCCAATTTCAGTGTTATCAGTTTGTTTCTACCTGAATTGTTAGGTTTAATTGTACTAAAGCTATTGGCAATTTTGACAATGCCTTAAAACTGACTCAAGGAATAAAATTCTTTGGAATGCACCTCGACACTGCTTGTGACAGCTTCTGGACTGACTATATATTTTATTTGTGTCTATGTCCAGAACCACTTCCTCGCAGTCATTACCCTGTAGTAGCTAGTATAGCTACCTCGTTATCCTTTAAAGACCACTTACCCCTTAGGTGTACCCTGACCTCTATATGACTGGGAATTTGCCAAAATAATGAAAATATGAATTTGTATCATTTATGGTACACACAAATAGTGTAATAATGTTAGAAATGTACATGTAGGTCTGAACTTGAGTTTCACACTACAGATGTTTTCTGGGCATTCTGGGTGCTTAATAGGACCAATACGGTACAGTGGGCAACAGCATGCATTTACATGCCAACCTTGGGGTTAGTACATGTTCAGGGAATAACAGCCGATGATAAGTTTGAGTGACCAAAACAAAATAGGAACTTTATATGTGCACAGACTTCTATGGATTGAAACCCAAATTTTACCAGCATAATAATTGATACAATTGTCTGCTGTATTTGTTTCATAGCTCAGGTGCTTCTTTCAGATGTTGAACTTTCCAGGTCCAGCATGTGAGGACCCACTGATATGTACCAGCAAATAGCCAAAGGATAGATTGACCCAGTTACAACCACGTTTTTGCGTTGTTAGTTGTGAAACTTCCTTGCAGACTGACTATATGCAGTATGCGTGCAGCGTGATTCCTTCCACAATCTGCCATCCTGATTCCAATTTCTGTCTTTAAGTTATCGTTCCTTGTCATGCATGGAAGATGGGTTTTGGAGAATCTCAAAATTTATGCGAAAAGCATTTGACCTTGGGATGCATGGCCAATGTAGAGTATACATGCCCATGGCCAGCTATGCTGCGTCCAAATGTGTGTAGTATTGTGACGGATATGCAATCAATTGTTTGTTTCAGGGATCAGCACATCTTAATGGATTATTGGTCTTGGGAAGCCTGCTGCAATCTGGTATTACCACTGTACAGTGTGGCCTGTAGCCTGCACCATTGATTTGCTTTGCCATTGCACGGCTGTCAGGGGGGCGTGAAACAACCTGCAGCTCCCTCTCAGACGTACGTAAATCACTACAACTGACCGTTACAAGTCTCCCCCTCCCAGCAACCCCATCCTCAGTGGCAAACCCAATTGAGCGAGACTTTTGGAGACCAGGAATTGCACGGAGAGGACACTTGTGTGGGAACTTCTGTCTTGTGGTTGCTCAGCAAACTGAAAGTGGCGTATTACCTGCCGGGGACACTGGCAAAGCTGCAGAAAGAGGTAAGTGGAATGGTCCACATGGTGTACATGTGGTCCCAATGGGGTGGAGCTGACAGGTGCTTTAACCCTGTAAGCACTGTTAACCTTGTGTGTGTCATGGTGACTGCTTCTTCTGTACAATATTACACTGGGTTTAGATATGAATGTATTTATCACTGTAATTAAATATGAATACATGAAAATGTACCACACTTGAATATATATACAGTGGTCCCTGACTTTAGAGACCACCCCTAGGGCAGGTGGAAAATGTGGTCTCTCAAAACAGGTGGTCTTTCATTATACAGGTATAATAACATGGAAAAGATAGAACAGTGTTCTGAGAGAGCAGTCTTAAAAAGATATGTGGTCTTTCATTGGAGGGGTCTCTCAATGCAGGTACCACTATATATATATATATGTACACACACATATATATATACACACATATATACCATATTCATCCTAATAATAGCACATGCCATAATAGAAGCACAGCCCCCACTTCCAATCTAAGTAGTCTAGATTCAAAATCAAGATTTTTCCTGTAATTTGTCAAAGATGATACTTCCAAATGAAAAATTAAATGTCACTGCAGTATAGTAATGTTTATTTAACACCTAAATGAACTGTACAGCCTTCAAAACCTTCTATCAAGAAAAGTGCAAATTCCATAGTCCCACGAAAACACTGCAAGATCTGGCAAATCTTTGCATTGGCACAGCATGCTACTAGGATGAATAGTGTGTGTATATATATATATATATATATATATATATATATATATATATATATATATATATATATATATATATATATATATATATATATATATATATATGTATATATATATATATATATATATATATATGTATGTATATATATGTATATATGTATGTATACATATATACACACACACATTACATATCAGACTAGAATTAGATAAAATATATATATCACATGGGAATGGGATAAGAATGCATATGACACTGGAGTATAAGAGTATACCAAGACTTGCTAAGTATTGGTTTTTGCATTGCCTGGCAAGTCACACTGTTTAGCTATTACAATGGCTAGTGGTTTCTGCATAAGTGGCAGCAGCTGCAATAATATCTTTACCTTGGTATTGATTAATGTATGGTGAAAAAAAGTTATCAAAGATAATAGCCTCATTGAGAGATTTTTTATTGTGATATATATAGCATCTTGTATTGTATAGCATCATGCATACATGTATTTTTCATTCTAAAACTACTATTCAAACAAGTTTTCCTAGAACAAAGGTTGAGGAATATTAATGGTTTAAAAAGAAATTGACTTGTCTTGCTTTGGACCTCTGGGACAGTGCTGGCATTGATAAGCAATTTGGCACAGACAACTGGAATATATTTTGGCCCAATTAATGCTTTAAAGATCCACAGTATAGGATCAAACCATGTGGAAGCCTTCTATCAGTACCAGTGGATGAGTTTTCTCTTCAAACTACACATATGTAAAATTTCTCTACCCAAATAATCTAAGGTAAAGAAACCTGATTAAAAATTTTGAGCGGCGGCTACATAGCAGGTGTAGGTCTATAACTGCTATGGATTTTGTGGCAGCTCAAAGTGGCTATGTATAGCTGCAATGTTGATGCTATGTACCTGCTAGGTAGCTGCTATGCAAAGTGAACACAACAGCTCAAAATGGCTATGTACTTGCTACATAGCTGCCAGGTAACTGCTATGGAAAGTGTGGCAGCTGGAAGTGGCTATGATGTACAGTAAAACCTCTCTAACTGAACACCTCTGTATGCTGAACACCTCTCTATACTGAACACCATTTCTCGCTCCCAAATATATACTACCAATGTAAGCAAACTTCCCTGTACCAAACACCCAAATATATACTACCAATGTAAGCAAACTTCCCTGTACCAAACACCTGACTATACCGAATGCTTTTTTCTGGTCTCGAGCGTGTTCGATATTGGGAGGTTTTACTGTACCTGCTACATAGCTGGCAGTTAACTGCTATGGAAAGTGTGGCTTGCCTGCATGGAATTTTTCCTATGTGGTGGCCATATAGCTGATACATATATAGTCATTACATGTACTCCCAACCTTTTTTGTTTATTACAGCAGGTCAATATATTTGCCAAATTGTACCTCTGTTAGCCAATGACTAATTGGCTGATGGTTTACACCAACATAGGACCTTTAGAATGCATGCGCTATTATTGTACTGGAAATGTTCGCCTTGGCTTGAGCATTGGTTGTCTTCACAGGGATGAGCCCAGAAAAAATAAGACATTATAATCATGGTGCCAAAATTGGCAGCCCAATGGGACGATTAGACGTAATCTTGTCTCCTAAAGTCTTTGTAGAAGTATGTCAAATTATGCAGGAAGAGGAAATCACATGGAATAATTTTTGCCAAGACACAATCAGCCTGCTCAAAAGATTTTTTCAGGGTGAATAATTTCAAAACATATTAATGTAATGATTAAATGTGGACACGACATGCAGCACCATGTACATGCAAATACATTGTAAAAAGTGATGCACATGAAGGCCGTTATAAATAACGTGGCACCTCAGGACTGCCACAAAGCGATAATGGTTAACATGATTGCTATTCGTATAAGCGTGTGTGCCCGTATTTTTTATCATCACTTTACAAATTGAATGTGGTCCCCACAGTAATTAATTATCAGACTTCGCAATGTCTTGGATTCAGAGTATTTTCACTTTTAAGTTCTCTCCGTCAGTATCTGTCAGGCGAGGGAGTGCTTAATCAGCAATTTTAGCTTTCTTTCTGTTGCTGTCGCATGGCTGATGTATTATGTACAATCAATATCACTGAAGATATCATCCATTATACTCTGTTATGTCTTTGTATGTGACAGGACAGGCTCAATTAATCATGGTCAATTTCTGGTAAACATACCAGCAAGCCAACACATTAATGCTAGATATTTGTGTGATAAATATATAATAGTGAATTGTACAGCACTGTTGGTCTCTTTTTCATCTCTGCTGATGTAGCTATTGTAGATACGATCAGATTTTGGAGCGGGAATAAGTAGACCCGTTCTCCCAAAAGGTGCATTTTGGTTGCCTTACAAGCAATTAAAATGACAGACAGCTCTGAACTGGTTATAAATACATCAAAATATGTACATGTACATCGACCTTGGGTGTCGTGAAATACCTCTCTCTCTCTCTCTCTCTCTCTCTCTCTCTCTCTCTCTCTCTCTCTCTCTCTCTCTCTCTCTCTCTCTCTCTCTCTCTCTCTCTCTCTCTCTCTCTCTCTCTCTCTCTCTCATCTCCTCTCTCTCTCTCTCTCTCTCTCTCTCTCTCTCTCTCTCCTCTCTCTCTCCTCTCTCTCTCTCTCTTCAGATGGAGAACAGCTTCCTCAATAACAAATTGAAAATTCAAATTCATTCTGTTCAGGTGTATGATTGTGTATATGTGTACACACAGACACAAACACATATGGTGTTTGCATGCATACATATACATACAGATTAAGTCAACAGATAATGTATTTTATTTGTGAAAACTGAAATACATGGAAAGTTTTACACAGTTTGTTGTGTTCTGAAAACGACATGCTGTGAATAAACATGCTGATCGTGTTCCTTTAAAACTATATAGGGACAAGAAAATTGTCTTTTATGTGCATTATTTCTCTGTGGGACTGTCATATTAATGCTGCACAGTTATTCAAATGATGCATACATGTACTTCAGTTCATGTGAACAATGGGTTTTGTGTTCCAGACGAGGCACATCCCCTAAGATGTGCCCAACAGGGAACATGGCCACGTTTATCTGATTAATTAACATAAGTAAATAATGGGGAATAGAGCAGTGATCTTATCTGTATACCGAAGTTGGCCTTTGAAATACTCCTAGCTGGACTGGTAGTAAGAACTATTAAAGATGTGTATAACCAACATGTACACTGGGCCGTAAGTGTCAAGAGTACCATAGGCAGGTTCATTCAGCCAGCCCACAGGGTACAGTATAACAGCCATGTGTTATTACATTGGAGTTGGTATTCCCCACAGTCATTATAGGTGACCTTCAGGTACCTTTGGGGCCAGTAGCTAATAGCAGGCACTTGAAACGTATTTAGTACCACGTACACCAATAGGTGTCAAACTAGCCATACAGGTATATATGTTCTTGTATCCACCATGATCTATAACTGAGAGTTTGGTTCTTTTCCTTCCATTTGCTGCAGGTATGAATATGCAGACGGTCACATGGTGAAGAACTCTTGTCATTGATATGCTGGTATTGTACTCCTGTATGGCCAGTGTTTTCAGTGCAAAAATCACTTCATTATATTCACTGAATTCATTTTAATGATTCATTGCTACCGCTAACCCATAAAAAGGTTGAATATATTTTTGAGGAAAGTTCTCTTTTTGATGAAATAATTTCATTTCTGTTTGATTTTTGTGATGTTTGCTTCTAGCTTGTAAAATTAAAAAAACTGAAAAAAATACTTGCTTGATGAATCATTAAAATCATCTAATAGCATGACTATATGCAAAATTTAACTATCTACCAGACACATTTTCCCAATCCCCCCCTCCGCCCCCCCCCCCCCAAAAAAATCTAGGCTTTTTTGGTGGCATTTCGGGACCCATTTGCTACCAGTTGTTCAGTGCACTGAACAATTGGGAGCAACGGTCCCAAAATGCCACCAAAAAAGCCTAGATCTTCGGGGGGGGGGGGGGGGGGGGGAGTAGGGATAGGGGAAGGGGGAACCAGCCCCCACTTTGCATCATGTCATGACAAACTCATTGCTCTGCAAAGGAAGCAATCACTTTGCATGACACTAATTACTCCCATGTTTTTTGTTTTTGTTTTTGTTTTTGCCTTGCAACAGATAAATTATACATGATGTACCAGTTCTGGATAGGCTAAGCCATGTGGTTTGTAAAATTCAACCAGAGCACAATACATCATTGACCATTGATAGGAAAATTGCTGTTATAAATCAGAGACTTCAAGTTCTAGCCTATACTTCCATGGTAAAACCTAAACATAGTTGTCTTTTCTTGACAAATGTTGGTAGTCCGTGCAAGCAAGGAGGGTAGAGACCCTCCTTGGTGTAAGACATGTCACATCTATTGTAGTGAAGAGCTTGTGAAAACAATGTTCCTATTCTCAATATTGCAACTAAAAACTCCTGACAGATAAAAGTGCGGTATGGGTCAGTGCGGCAAATATATTTTTGTATTTAAGTAAACGTGAAATTGGTTTGTAAAAAAATCTAAAAGCTAGGGTCTCTGCGATTATTAAAATATAAAATGAGTGCATTCTCTGAAAAGTGTGTTTTTTTCTTAGCGTAAGGAATCCAAATATGCATTTACCCTTGTAACCTAATTAGATGCCGGGGAATGGAGCTAAACATTAAAGAGAGATTAATTAGCAAGTGATAACAGCAGTGTTTTTGCCCATCCTATCCACAATAGGAACATATTCACATTTATTTAGAATTAGTGTAAAGGATTCTGCTAAATGCAAACATACAAGAAGAGTCTGAATTTGTATGTACTTTTATTTGAATCTTCAGTTGATCTAATTCACCACTTTGGTGGTAAACATCTTGCCCCACTGTCTGTCTCGTCCAGGTGTCAGTTGTCTTTTGTGTGTGTCTGTGTGTCTGGTATTGTCCTGTTCATTTATTCTTCCCAGCAAGAGGAATTTACATAGGACTTTGTCCTCTTTCACAATTGTTATGAATTACTATTGTTATGATATGTACTAGCAATGTCCAATAAAATATGTTTAAACCAATAGGAACATGTCGAGAATAGGTACATCAACTATAACTAAGAAACTGATGATTGTGGCCAGAAAAATGTGACCCAAAAGAGGATGCGACCCTCTGACAGCATTGGCTGCATAAGGCAGTTACCACAGTATATATTGCTATCAACAATATACAATGGTACCTGCTGTATGCATGACTTGTTATGTGGCAGAAGGGATCCAAAGTAACAAGATTAACCCCCCCCCCCCCCGTTAACCCCTCCTCACCCCCAAAAAAATAATTGTAAGGAAAACTTCACATTCAATTTGTGCTGGAGGCTCCTGTGGCTGCTTTAGTCCTGGGAAATGTCCCTGTGATAGGATGAAATGAATTACAATAGATGTGGTCAGTTGCTGGACATGTAGCTAATGTTTTACTAGTTGGGTGTTGTACAAACAGACATGTCGCTTTGGCCCCCAAGGTTTTGTGCCATGAACTACATCGGCAGCCGGCCTATGGACCATCATGCCTATCAATACTGGTTCATTCACCAAACTATTAGGCAGCCAATTTTTGCCAATTTTACGGAGGCTGCAATGCCCAAGTTAGCTTGTCAGCATTGTGATTTTGCCATCTTGTACCACCCACCAATGCTTCTAACCTAAAGACCTCTTTACAAATATTTTCTTCGATGCTTTCAGGCTTCGTCTGATGGCATGGCCAGTGATCGTAAAGCACACGCCAATGCTGGGAGATGGCAGCCACAAGTCTTGCAATTTTTTTTATCCGTGACTGACTAAAGCCAAAAGGTTTTGAGTGTGTTCAATAAAGTCTCTTGTGAAAGACCCATATGACGTGCCACTCATAGTACGAAGACCTTGATGAGCTGGGGATGAGGTCACAGTGTTCTCAGCTTTTTTACGCTTAAAAAAAATGATCGGTTACAATGTTGGGGTATTGCTGTCATTTCATGTGGTGAGAAATGTCAATGTAATAACTGTGGCAGTTATAATTCCCTGTTATCTGAGTTAAGTGTAAATACATTTAAATTGACCTGGTTCCCAAAGACAGTATGAGACAATTCTTAATTAATAAATAAATTTTGCTGAAACTACATGCATGGTATATCTCCTATTTTGATATAATGTTAAGGATTACAAGAATTAGGTAATGCTATAATGTAATAATATCGCTAAGAAGCACCCAGCCAGCAGTCACGTGAAAGTTTGCCAATGTGTAGGTTGTCACCCTGTACACGGAACTTGCATCAGGAAATTGTTTACCGGCTGAACTGGACTAAAAGAATCTAGGCTTCTTTATATTGGTTAGATAGTTACTGAGTACACCAGTAAGCAATGCCCAAATAATGTTGCGTAAAGCAGTGCTGCAGGGGAGTGGATATTTTACATACTCTCCTATACAAGAAAGAAATTGTTAGAGCAATGTTGCGGGAACATTGCAGCAATAGGAATTCTGTCATCAGAAAGTATCATGGCTTGCTGCACCATTTCTAGTCATTTAGCAGTAACAATGCAGCAATGTTGCTGCAACAAAGCTGTAATGGACTGCCACCAGCTGCAAAATGTACATCCCGTCTTTCTGCAATATATATGTTCAAGTTTGCCACTAGCCACAATAAGTCGCAACTTTATGCAACATATCACAGCATCCTGCAATATAATGTCACAAGCTGCAATATGTAATGCAGCATTCTGAAACAATCCCAGAAAGCCCCCATGGCCTCAAAGTTACTTTCGACTTCTTCTCCAAATAGTCTCTTTGGTTCTTCTGAAATTTGGTGGAAATGTAGCGTGTGGAGGGGTGAAACAAAATTGTACACCAGGTGATAATATTCCACATCTCTGATTTTTAACAAATTTTTCAATTTGGGTACTTGTTGTTTAGCGCATATATTCCCATTTAATGCCTTACAATGGGGATTGCAATGGTAGGTCATATTCTTGACTTCTCCAAAACTGTCAACCAGACTCGGATTACTATAAACTTGGTGGGGATGTACCTTGGGTGGGTCTTTATCAATTTGTTCAAATGGTCACACTCTAGTAATTTTGAAATTTTTAAGATATAATTTTTTCTTTGGTTCATTTTTTTTAGCTCAGCTGACTTGTCAGTCAGCTGCGCTTTTAGGATGGTCTGATGTCTGTCGTCCGAAGATTGTGCTCAAATGATAGAATACATTATCAACAATGCATACTGTTGCTTTTGAACCACAGTCTATCAACAAATAGTAGTCATACCAACGGGAACAGATCCAGCCCCATATATTGCCAACCTTTATCTACATTATTATGAATCAAAATGGATGAAGGAATTGGAAAAAACAAAATTTACAGCTGCAAGATCATATTCTCACACAAGAAGATTTATAGATGATGTGTGTGCTTTAAACAATGGAGGTGAAATAAAGCGAAATTGGAGAAACATATATCCCAAAGAACTAATATTAAACATGGAAAATGAAAGTGATACAAAAACTACTTTCCTTGATCTGGATATAGAAATGAAGAACAACCAGTATGTAACAAAAATATTTGACAAGAGGGACCATTTCAAATTTGATATTATCTCCTACCCTGATCTGACAGGAAACATTGCAGAGAAACAAGCATGTGGAGTTTGCATCAGACAAGTGATACATATTGCTCAGAACACCACGCTTTTTAGCGATTTTGTTAATAGTTAGAACTTTGTTGCAAAACTACAATGCAAAGGTTATAAAAAATACAACACTAACTCAAGAACATTAGTCAAACAATATCAAGATGGAGCATGAAATGACAAAGTGTAGTCCTCAAAGTGTTTAGAGTGGTAATGGGGAAAGTACCCGGGGTAAAGTATACTTAACCCACCTAGAGGAATTTCTCTAGTCCGTCTTAATTCGGAAAACCTGGAAGATGATCATACTCACTTTTTGCAGGATTTCTTTCATTTGAACCATCATCCAGTACAGTGGAAGTGGTGGCTTTCAGCTAATACCTTAGTGCACTTTACCTCATAACACCTCTAGTCAACTTTATGGTGCTAAAAATTGTATTACCATTTACCTGTGTATACCAGTGTCGGTATGGTGGATTGGTTTGTGAAGCTTTTAAGTTTCAAAGGAGATGTCCGTCTGTCCATGCATCCATCCACAATTACATTTTCGACTTCTTCTCCCAAACTGTTTGTCAGATTCACTTCAAACTTAATGGCAATGTACCCAGGTTGAATTTGTGCCAAGTTTGTTCAAATAGGCATGCTCTAGTGGTTTTTGGATTTTTCATGATTTTTGTTTCGTTCTTTTTGGGGGCAAACCTTAAAAAATCTTCTCTGAAACTGCTCACCCAATTGCTTTGATATCACATAGGATCACTCCTAGGGACTCCTAGATATTAATTTGTTCACCAGGTGGTGCTGCAATTTGTTTATATTTTTAAATGATTTTTTGTGTGTTACTGCTATTTTCGACTTCTCCTCCAGAACCATCACTCAGATTAAGCTGAAACTTGGTGGATATGTTCTTTGTGGAAGGGTCAAACAAAATTGTATGTTGGGAGCCAAGGCTGTGGATTCCTGATTGTTCAAGATTTTTTCAATTCAGGTAGTTACCAGTACATGCACCTTTCCTCTTGATTATTATGTAAGTCAATTGGCAGTCTAACACTAATTCACAGTTTTGACTTCTCTTCTGAAACCGTCATTCAGATTGACTTTGAACTTGGTGGCAATGTACCTTCGGTGGGTCTCTAGCAGATGTGATCAAATGGACACATTCCAATGATTTTTGGGGGCAAACATTATAGAATCACAAGGGTTTATGTACATGTCATCTGACCACAGGACTGTCACTGTCCTTTTATTTTTGTTGTTCTTTTTTTTTTTTTTTTTTTTTTTTTTTTTTGGCAACCACTGAAAAATCTTCAAAACTGCTAAGCTAATTGCTTTGAAATTGCATAGGAATACATCTGGAGACCCTCAGGCCTCAATTTGTTCACCAGATGTTACGGAGATTTGTGTCTTTTTTCATGAATTTTTGTGTGATTAAGCTATTTTTAGCTTCTCCAAGACTGTCACTTACATTCTTCTGAGACTTGGTGGAAACATAGCAGGTGGACAGGTTAAACAAAGGTTAAAGCTAGCTAGGAGATGATATTTTGCATCTCTGTTTTTTAATGAATTTTTCAGTTTGGATACTCGGCAGTTAATGCATACATTTCTAATGATACAATGCATTTCAATGGGGATTACAATGGTAAGTCATGTTTTTATTTTTCCAGAACCATCAACTAGATTCACTTCAAACTTGGTGAGAATCTACCTTGGGTAGGCGTCTGTCAATTTTGTTCAAATGGTCACACACCATTGATTTGTGGATTTTTCATGAATTCTTGGTCAAGTTTTTGGTGAAGTCTGAAAAAGTCTTTAAGACTGCCAAGCCAATTGCTGTGAAATTGCATAGAAACAATTCTAGGGACCTGTAGACCTTAATGTGCTCAACAGGTGCTGCTGTGATTATTTTTTACCTTTTAAGAAAGTTTTTGGTTGTTTTTTCTTGACTTTTTCTCTCAAATGGCAAATTGGATCTCTTCAGACTTATTGGGAATGTATATGGACTTGATCTCCACTAAATTTGTTCACTGTATTGTGGTGCTGTCAATTTCTGATTTTTAATGAATGATCAAAATTTGGAAAAATTGGTAAGGGGATATGTTCATGTTAGCAACAGTGATGATGGTCTTAAACAATATAGATAACCTTGATGTCATTCTGCAGTTCACAGGACCACTTCAGTCTTTGCATATGGGGTCAGCTGAACACAAGACTGTCACAGTGCTCTTTTTTTCTGCATGGAATGATATTGGAATCATGCACAAATATAAGCAAAATTTGATCTAGATGCCAAAGCAGCTTCCATAGTCTTTAATGAAATTTGTTGCAAGGAAAGTTGTTAGATTACGCCTTATCTTGTACATGAAATCATTTAGCGTAACGACTTCTCTCATTTTACATTGACATGTGGCAAAGCATACAGTACTGTGTTCCAGTGAGGCATGTCTCTTGCACAAAGTATTCATCTCATAGGTGTTAGGTGCCTGTACCAGTTTAATGTTACCTATAGTGAAAGACCCCTGCTGTATGGGATAACTTTTTCTTGGTAGAAAGGGTTGTCACATACCCTCAAGGAGCCGCTACTCAGAGAGACAATGTATGGGTATAGGCTCTGAAACATGCTGTGAGTAGTTACCCACTGAAGACCATTTAATTTATTTTGGCTAATACAGCCTATGTCAAAAATCTACAGAAGAACGTTTGCAATATGGACAATACTTCCATATGTATATAGGTTATACAGTGACAGGTTAGCTTATGGAGAGTAAAGAGTTTGGACTGCAGAATAAGGTAATGACTACTAGGAAGTGGTTCTGAACAAAAAGACACAAATACAATACAGCAAGTACAACTGTACTTCATTATGCTGTAAGGTATACATATTCCTACCATCTGCCATGACACAGTTATGTGAGTGACTCGGTCGGTAGAACATCCAAAGCAGATACTGAGGTCCTGGTCTTCAAAGATCGCTCCTATGAGAGGCAATCTGCCTTGAAACACCACCTTTTGAAGACATTGTGTTTTGTATTTATCATGTTTATAGCTTCTATGAGAGACCACCTGTCCTGAGAAAGCACGATTTGTTCCTCCGCGTGCTCTTTCGAGACAGCTAAGTTATGGTGTACATGTTGCTTGTGCAGTCATAATTTTTTATCAAGTTTGGATTCATCAACGTCCTACATTGGTCATTTTTTTGTTGATCTGTGGAAAGAGGCAAGGCAAATTTGCTGGATGATTAATTAGAAAAAGAAGTATATGCACACAGTCGTACATTATATTGCCATGCAAGTCCTCCACAGCCGAAAGTTTGTGTAAGAAAATCCTACTGTTTATCGTGCGCAGAAGCCATACTCTCAAAGAGCTAGTATTTTGTTTCGCTTTGAGATTCCAGTTACAACCTCTGGCAGAATGATTGAGAGTTAGTGCTGTAAAGGCTTTTTGTGCATGATCCCCAGGTATTATGAGTTACAAGAATTAGCTACTTAAAAAACACAATGCAGCATTGACTCAAATGAGTCCATAGGGCCAATGACAAACCTTCAACATGCAGCCACTACTCAAACAAATTGTCTCACTGTCTTTTGACTCTTTCAGTGCCAACTGTGACTAAAGTCGAACTACTATAAAAGGAAAACTGAAACTCTGAATTTAGGAAAAAATTGAATTATAATAAGGGTGCTGGATTCATGTTCTTTGTAAAAAGACCTTTCATTCAAGTACCAGCATGCCTATATAGTTACACAGAATATAATAGTCCAGGTCAACAGCTTTCCTTGGTGCACTTTGGGTACATTGTGCTCAAAGTGTGCCAAGGAAAGCTGTTAACTCAGTCCAAAATGTGGCACTGAAACAGTATAAATATATCAAAAAGAAACAGATCCATTCTCAATATCAGATAACCTTGCAGCACCTCTGCAACAATTTATTGGCAAGTGTTGAGGTCAAAGGAAGACCATTTTGCCACATGAAGAAGCCTTGCAAAGGAAGCTTTATATATGTTTGAGATACCGTGTGGTCATTTTACTGTGTTAAGGGATAAGTCATCATCAAAATGTCAAACTAAACATGGCTTTGACATAGTCTAATTTCTGTCAGGCAACTGACTCAATGTGCATCCATTTTGAGTCGGCAGAATATAGAAATACTGTAGTTCTTAGCTCAGCTGACTTGTCAGTCAACTGAATTTATAGAAGGCTCTGTCATTGTCTGTCATCTGTCATCCACTGTCCATCGTCCATTGACAGTTCACACTTTTCACTTCTGTTCATTTTGGGTACTTGTAGGTAGCTCTAGGGAAAGCTGTTGACTCATGTATCATTGAAGGAAAGGGTGATACCATTTGCAGAACAAGCTAGGCAGCTCTCGTACATATAACTGGCATGCAATAATGTTTATGATGAAATTTTAAATGGAGGACTCAGATTAAAGAAGAATCAAAGATACTCAATAGATACCGTGATATGACCTTATACCACTGTAGTTACAATAAAGGGCAAGTGCGTGCATTACAGTTAGTTATCCTTAACCCACTCTGACCAGGCTTGAACAGAGAGTTAACCTATGACCTGTAGCAGGACAGAGCATGGGGCCCTGTTGTCAAGTAATAAATTTTATAGCTATGGAAATCTTGAATTCCATCCCAGCTGATATATATATATATATATATATATATATATATATATATATATATATATATATATATATATGTAGCTTTATTTTCAGATGGTGTTCTGAGGTGTTGGCCAATGGGAAAAACGAGCAACTATGAAAGGCAAAAACCTAGCGGTTAAAATGGTGACTTTAAAGTGACCCTGGTAATATTTTTGGCAGGAATTGACCAATGAGAACAATGCGCGATGGCACACAGTGGTTAAGGTAGTGAAGGCAGTGACAGTGTATGTGTACGTGCCATTTAATGGAAGTCCATTAATGTGCCAAGATCTATGAGATACCAACACAGAATCAATACATTGCTTTAGCCGAGGCATCATTCAAGCAATAAGAATTGCTGAAAGTGGCAATTCACATCTTACTATTGCAAAAACTAAAGGCTTCCTCAAATGACCATGCGGCTTCATTTACTTGGTACCCTGTGGTGATGCAGGTTAAATTATTTTGGGGAGTCATTTCTTGGGAGAAATGTACAAATTACATCTCTCCTGTGATTGAAATGGGTCTATTTATCTTGATTGCCCATAATACTGTTGAGAGGAATGCTGATTCTGAATAGCCTATTTTGCTTGACTCGAAACTTTTCATATACATATCCAGGACTTGGTTGTACGTAAACTGTGTTACACATAATGGATTTGTAGGAGACAAAACACAGGCTATATGTAGATTACAGGATAGCACATGATGCACTCTACTTTATTGGTTTGTCACTGTAAGCTTTGGATGACCTCTTGAACTGTGACTGACATACGTACTCTGAAACATCAGCAGCATGGTGTTGTGTGTTAAAAATTCCACCATACTTTATACCATTGTATGATTTATGCTTTGGTATAGTGCCCTATAATTGCCATTTACATTGTGAAAGAGAGAACACATTAGCATATGTGCCCCTTAAGCAAGTCTCTGTCTCTCTCTCTCTCTCTCTCTCTCTCTCTCTCTCTCTCTCTCTCTCTCTCTCTATATATATATATATATATATATATCTATCTATCTATCTATCTATCTATATATTGGTCAAAACCAGCTGTGGTCAGTCATCATGTTTCAATGTTTTTGACTAATTTTAACAGCAATGAAAAATAATATTAACTCTTTAAGTGCCAAATTTTGGACTGATTCAACAGCTTTTCTCAGCGCGCATTGGATGCATCACTTTAATATCTGCTGAAGAAAGCTGTTGACCTGGGATATTTTTGCTGGGACTATAGGCACACTCAGGTACTTGAATGACCGGGCTTTTTGCGAGTAATCCTTGTGATAATTCAGACTAGTTTGACGTAAGTAGATCAACTTAAGATGTGATTGGCACTGAAAGAGTTAATGGGAATTGTAGCTGAGACTTAGGGAGATAACATTCCCACAGGTCAACATTTAACCTTGCCATGGATTGGGTGCTTAGTGGAAAACCTGTTGACTCAACCTTAATTCATTCCATACTATGGTGACTTGCCAGGCAGTGCCAGAACCACTGACTTTAAGACTATAGGCATGTTGGTACTTGAATGAAAGCTCGTTTTATGAAGAATTTAAATGTGCAATTGCCGTCTTAAATCTGGGTAAACATATGGAAAAATCAGTGACTTGTCGGGAATGAGTTAACACAAACGGAAAACTGTTAGATGTACAAACTCTCATATCGTATTGAATCCACGCAGGCTGCTTCTTGCAAAATCATGTCAGATAAGAAATTCAGGGCCCATGCAGTTAGCTCAGCCCGTTGAAAAAAAAAGGCAATTGTAAATCACATCTGTTTGGCCATATTACTATTTCTGAGAAAATAAATGCACTGATTTCTGCTAACAAATTTCAAATTTGGACCACCCAAATTGAAGTCAAGACCTTTGGAGTAGGCCCAGAGGGTTAAAAGTCTTTCTGTACCATGAACTTCATATTTTGGAATAATTTTGTATTTTTGTGACAGGCATCTGGCCCTGGTATGTGTAATCTGTCTGACCCCAGCCTGCCGGACTGTTTGCGTTTTGTAACTCTTGTAAAAATCATTGAATGGCATATATTCATGTAGCCCCAGGGAATTTTGCCTGAGAATTTTGACTTTGCAGCTCTGTGGAACTTGATATGGAATGTCTCCCCTTTGCCCGATTGTATATGTTGCATTCCCTTTTAACTGTTGTAATTTGGTCCATTATTCAAGTGCCCAGCCTCATCAGATAAGCTGTAGGCTGCCAGTAGTTGATGGCAGGGACGTTTAAAGCTGGAAACCCAAGGGACCAGTTGGGATCTTCTGTCACATTTTTGTTGACGTCTATAGGACAAACATCGCTTCCATCTAATGTATATTCATCATGGAATGCTGGATAGTGGCATTTTTGACGGTTGTTTGTAGAGGAGATGACACTCTCAGCATAGAGTCGCATAGCTCAACCTTTATCTCAAGTTGTCATGGCAACATAAAGCTTGCACAGATCAAATTTGTGAACTTGTACTCCGACGAAAGCTTTCTGGACATCATTGATGATGTTCTTACGAGACGGAGAGCAGACTGAAGTAGGAATCCCCGATCTATTTTCTAGAGGTGTGATTTCTCTTTTAAGTCTCTGGGTCACCTGGTAATGGTCAGCTAGCCTTACAATGACAGCACTATGCAACTAATATCCCCTCGCCTCAAATGAAATTGCCAATAGTTAGGAATTGGCTGAAAAGTTAAGAGGCTTGCATTCTTACTATGTACTTGTCTGCCCCTAGGCTGCATGGCTTTATAGATTTCGGTGAATAATTGGGGTTTGTGGAATGACTCCTAACCTGTCATTGCCAACACTGTACTGTGGTAAGCAGACTGCCATTTTAAAAGGGGGTACAGGCCCATTAACTCGTTCCACACTATGGTGACAGGCCTTGGTCAGTGCCAGAACCACAGACTTAAGACTATAGGCATGTTGGTACTTGAATGAAAGCTCTTTTCATGAAGAATTAAAATGTGCAATTGTTGTCTTAAATCTAGGTAAATATATGGAAAAATCAGAAACTGGTATGGAATGAGTTAAAAGGGGGTACAGGCCCATTAAAGATCACAGTTTGATGGGAGTGGCATGCTGCTTGTGGCACTTAAGGGTACAAGTCTCTAAGGGAGGCAGACGCCGCTTCTATTTAAATTGCAGATTAAAGTCATAATGCGTTGTCAGTAAAGAGTCGGCGTCAAGAAGGCAGATTCTCTTGCTGCAGTTTCTGGGATCAGGTGAGGTAATAAAGGACTATTTCTACAAACGCTAGAGTTAGTTTTCATCTTCTCTATATCCATGTACTAACTTCAACTGCAAAGGGTGTTACTGTTCAAGGTGGATAAACATAAAGGAATAATTCACAGCCAATCGTTCCAGTCCATGTTTCTGTGATGGCCTGTTGGGGAGTTTACTTTTTCCCCATTTGTGCCTTAAGTGTACTTTTTGCATTATAACTTTCTTGCGGACAGTGTATCTGAACTGTGCAGTACGTGTGAGAGCTTACACGTCATAGTAATCTCAATTCCCAAGTTAAAGATTCTTTTCAGGGATGTTTTGAAATGTACATTAGATATGCCATTTAGTAGTCTGGTATATGTATGTTTGTGTAGATTTAGGCTTATGTGATATCATTTAACCCTTTCTGTGCCAAATTTTGAACTGATTCAACAGCTTTTCTCAGCAAGCATTGGGCTCAAAGTGCCAAATATGTCCCGAGAAAAGCTGTTGACCTGGGGTATTCTCTCTGGAACTATATAGGCATACAGGTACTTGAATGAAAGATCTTTTTATGAGGAATATGAATCTGAGATCCTAATGATCATTCAAGCTTGTCTGAGTTAAGTAGATCTACTTTAGACGTGATTGGCACTGAAAGAGTTAAATTGCTGGTATGTTTGTTGTACATATAAATTATAATGCCATAACTTGTTGAACTGTAAAACACAATGCAGCATTGATGGTATGCATAAGTTGGATGGCTGTAGCATAGAAATACAGCTACAGAATCTTTGACAGAATCATGGGTAGACATCTTTTGTGCCAGAGAGAGTCACAGAGAAAATGGTAGATGGAGAGTTGAATTGGGCAGTGTGTACTGCAGCACATTTACCTGTAGAGTGAGACTTACTGAACCTTGTCTGCGATAATGCAGCTAGGGTTTCACGTGTCAGCCTGGACTGTAAATGTGTATAATGGAAGACTGTACAGGTACCTATTGCAGTAAGGACATTTAATTTGGACAACTCTGATTGGTCACCTGGATATAATTTGTAATCATTATTATGGGAAATGACAGTTTCTTCTAACTATGATCTGCACTTGAAACAGACTATATATGAAAAGGTGCCCAATAAGTGTAAACTTGGAATGAGAGAGATATAATCTAATCATAACATAATTAGCTTTAATAATTGCATACTTTTTTCCTTTAAAGTCTTTATTTTCAATTTTCACCTGTGTAAGCTGAATTATTTAAGAATTAAACTTCCTCTCTAGTGTAATTACGGGCGCATGGTTGCAGTTTGTGTGACAGACATTTCTGATGACGCGCGGTAGAAGTTTAATTCTTATATTTACATTTAACATCAATTTCTATTGACATAAGAGTAAGTATTATCATTGATAGTTGATTTAAAATCGTTTTTAGCTTGTTAATTTACAAAAAATCGCCTTTTTGTTTACTAGTGGGAGGAGCCAAGTAGGCAGGGCTACTACATCAGCCATCAGTTGTCAAGGCAACTCCTGGAACACAAAACTAGGAAAAAAGTAGTTCCGAATAACACAACAACTTTATTTCAATAAAGCTTGCAAAACTGATAAAAGAAAACATTTAGGCAAGTTTTGACGAGTAGATATGCAATTCTTGATCATCTGATACCGTCTTCCCATTATGCTTAGGCTTATGAATCAAACGCTTCGGAGGCACTAACAATTGGGAAGTGAAAATAGTCCCAGGCCAAGCATGAGGATATAATTGCGCAGCACGTTGGTTGCACGAGATGCTCTAGTGTAACCATTGCCTCATGAACTACACTACCGTTCCTATTCTTTCAATGCTAACAAAAATAACAAATGTAAATATTTGGAAATGAATCTAAGGTAGTTGATGGGTTAATTTTCATGCAATAAGTGCTTGTTTGACCGGAGAACAAAAGGTCTAAACAATTCCAGCCATTTTATCAAGGTGGTGTGGTTCTCTCTCAAACTGACAGGTACAAGCAAGTCGTGACTGGCATAACATTATTAATCCTGTCAAAGTTTAGATTTTGTAGATTTTAGATGGTCAGTATGTCACATTTTAAATCACAATATCTGTCACACATATGAAATTTGTGGGGGGTAATGGGGTATGACATTGTCATAGTACAAATGTACAAGTCAGAAAGACGAGCGGGTTCGGTCCTAAATAAATAATACGACATTGACGTATATGCCGCTGCTCCATTGATCCACAGAAATGGGAATGTTCAGTACAACTTATTGCACACTGTGCCATTTCATTATGTGGTTAAGCTGGGGGGTTTAGAGATCTGGTCTTGCAGGTTTTAGGGTTAAGCCCAGGGGCTGGGAGAATGGGGTAATTGGGTGTATGCCTGGGGAAGGGGGTCTGACAGGGACCTAAAGGGGTTGACACTCGGTCTTTCTGTGCCCCTGGCTGAGCAACTAATGTCAAGATTATGACAGTATTGATTTCTATGATGAAACTTTGTTCACTAGAACATGCATTTACAGAATAGGAAAAGCATGTAAAAGTTTTGTGTAGCTTTATTGAGACTGTCGCTCAATAGAAAACACTTCTATATCTCATTATGGGATTATCCAACAGATGTTCATCTGACAACAGATCAAATATCCCAAGCCAAAATAATGATCTGTTGGTTGGTGAAGGTTCAAAGCAGAAGTTTGTGCACGAAGCAACTTGCATGCCAAGATTAAGTTTGCAGTCTATAGTGCATTCTGTCACTTTGGTGCCTTTGAGTGCCGACCGAAAGAAAAATTGTTGAACTGGCAGCACTATATGATATTCTGAGAGGCCTTGATCACCTGCAAGTCCTATTGATATCCTTGCTGTGAACTAGAAACTTTACAAGTGGATATTGAAGCTGACTGCGTACTGGTTTAAACTGGTTTGGACTTTGTTTATACTATAGGCTGGTTTAAATAACGAGGATACACTCGAGAGGGTAAAGACATCCCCCACCCCAAACATTGATTTAGCTGGCAATTTATATTCATTCATATGTGAACACTTACAGTGCCAACTGTGACTAAAGTCAGACCCCTAAGAGGAACTGCTCTGAATTCAAAAAGGATGCTGTATTCATGTTCCTTATAAAAAGACCTAGAGGTGTATTTCATAAATTGTCGGTCTGTGGAAGTGCCCTACCGTGTCAATGTACAAGCCACACCTGCTATAACATCACCCTGGGTCCTTGGTCAACCTTTTTTGGGGTTGTCCCGATGGCCCAGAGGTCAGAGTGTTGGACTTTACATTTGGCTAGGCAAGTGTGCCGAAGGTAGTGGGTTCGAATCCCATACAGGTCGACATAAATTTATCGTATTTTTCATTTGATTCAAGTACCAGGAAGCCTGTAGTTACATATACATAGCATATGATAGTCCAGCTCAACAGTTTTCCTCACCACATTTTTGGGCACTGACCCAAAGGGCACTGAAAAGAGCTGTTGACTCAGTCCAAAATGTGGCACTGAAAGAGTTAATGGTATATTGTGTGTGTGTTTACATATGTATATTTGTGTGTATGCTATATATATATATATATTGTATTGAATAATTTACATTTTTAATTTCAAATCTACTTTATTGATATCAATTTCATCTAAGAGCAGGGCCTTTATTAAATTTGTCAACGTGTGTGACTTTTACGTAACTGAAATGTATATTGGTCAGTTTCTTGATGAGAGTGTGGGCATAATCTACTTCTATTGTCTATCTATCTATCTGTCTGTCTATGCATATATATATATATATATATATATATATATATATATATATATATATATATATATATATATATATATATATATATACACACATATATGCATATATATACATACATATATATACATACATATATATACATACATATATATATATATATATATATATATATATATATATATATATATATATATATATATATATAAAGCTTTACAAAATGAGGGTAACTTGGTTAGGAATTAACAAGTTAATTCCTAATCTTCCCCAAGGCCCTCAACAATGTAAGTACAATACAGCAACGGTTTTATAAACACAGTAGAATACTTACAAGTACAATCAGCTATTCCGTACTCTCAGTTCTCATATTTCTTATAAACTTCAAGTATTCAGATTTAAATGTTACAAGGCTTGCAGAGTCCTTTACATTCTTTGGTAAGAAATTCCATATAACAGCACCAGAATATGCCAGTGATACTTTCAGATAATCTGTCTTAGGTTGTAGCAAGTATAATTTACCCTCTGTAGAAGACCTCAACTTCTTCTGGCATGAATCTCTGACAAAGACAAACATTTCTCATAAATATAATGGTGCTAAGTTATTAAATATTTTGTACATTTCAACAGCTTTCTTCTATCTATCTATCTATCTATCTATCTATCTATCTATCTATCTATCTATCTATCTATCTATCTATCTATCTATCTATCTATCTATCTATCTATCTATCTATCTATCTATCTATCTATCTATCTATCTATCTATCTATCTATCTATCTATCTATCTATCTATTTGTCTGTCTGTCTGTCTGTCTGTCTGTCTGTCTGTCTATCAATCTATCTCTGTCTGTCTGTCTATACAGCAGAATCTCCAATTAAGACCACCTCCATAAAGAGACCATTTCTATATTAAGACAACCAATTTACAGACCCATTTCTGTTTTTCCTTAATTAAATTTTATCCCCATTAAGACCACTCCCCTATTCCAACAGTTTTTTAGTCCCTTAGGTCTCAATAGGGAGATTCCACTATATATATATATATATATATATATATATATATATATATATATATATATATATATATATATATATATATATATATATATATATATACATATGTATATATACATATGTATATATATATGTATATATATATTTATATTTATATATATATATGTATGTATATGTATGTATATGTATGTATATATATATGTATGTATGTATATATGTATATATGTATATATATATATATATATATATATATATATATATATATATATATATATATATATATATATATATATATATCCAGGCTATATTAAAGTTGATCCTGTCATTCTGTTCCCCAAGTCACAAATATGCTCGTTTATGAACCATGATGTGTTTCCTTTTACATCTGTATAACCCAAGTATAATTTCTGAACCATTTGGTCTACATGCACACAAACTTTTTGCTTCCTCAAGTTGAGATGTGATCTTTGATTCATCTTTCCCAGTCTCTCTTTTCTTTTGGTTTGCCAGGCATCAGTGTTTCAGTTTTCCCAGCTAGCTGTTGCCTGCATGTTCTGCTGCCAATCTGGAAGGATACCAGGGACCTGAGTGACACACAGGGAGCCCAGCACATGGCAGATGGTGCACCACTGTAGTTCCATAGATGGCTACTGGATGGAGCCACCATTTTCAAGTTCCCAGGGTTAAAACATTGAGGCAATTAGTAGAATTTGTCGAATTCTTCCACATGCCTTTGTATGGAATGTTAAAATTGACAGAGAATAATTATACAATCATGTAGTTGTCACTGAAGACGTGTTTTTTGTAGAGTCCCATAGAAAGCAGTGTCAGGTGCTTCACAGGGTCAGCCGGGCCGGCCTAGCTTTCTTAATGTGAGTTCCATACACGTTGGCGAAATTATGTCCATAATTATTTTACTGTCACGTTGTGTATTTCAAAGCCATGTGTCAAATATTTCAGATCATGCATGGAGGAATGGCATGCCTAGTATTCATTTAGCAACATTTTTAGAATCCCAAGTTGAGTAATAATTCATGTTGTCACAGTCATTCGTAAATGTTCACTTTACTGCCAGGTGATGATATGTTTTGATGTGAAGGGTGCCTGTTGGCAATTATTCCCCGCATGACTGGACTTAAAAAAGAATCTGTAGTCCTAAATTTTGGCTTCGCAGCAAGATCATAATAAAGTCACCGGTGTCTTGTTGGGAGACGAAGAGCTATCTAATTGCTATATTATGACATAAAGCACTTAATGCAGTTTTACGATACTTGCAATTGGTCTTATGGCACGCTGCGTAGCTAATGGAATACTGCCTGTGATTGTGATATGATGTCTCTCTTACACGAGCTTATCGTAGCTGAGATCCGTGCATGTCATATTATGCTGTCATTTTACGAGGTCAGGAATATAGCTCCGGGAAAGGTCGTTAGGTACTACATTGCCTGGAAAGCTATAATTTGGGAATCCCTGGAGAGCCGTTGGCTTTGTTATTGGCAGACTGTCATCACTGACACAGTGACACATTGACATACTTTGGGATGCACTCAGCAATGTAATGCATACATGTACATGTGTACATTCAGTTTCACTTTCACTTTGTGTTTGTCCCTCCTTACCTGGTATAGTTTCACAGAATTCTTGTGCTAAAACATTATGATCCAGATTTACTCTTCTTTGTGGTGTTCCTTTTTATTTTGATGTTTCATGTATGTGCACTTTCCTTTACTATGCTTTGTAATGGGGTTCTAGTAGGGTATTACTGCTAGCTTGGTTTAACCCTTTCCCGCTTAAACAGGTAAAATCCAGCTGCTAGTCAACTGTCATCTGCTTCGATGCTTTTGACTAATTGCTACCGTTACTGTAATGAAAAACAAGTTGAACAAGAATTTTTCTTTCGTCATTCCTAAAAATGTAATCCGTTTTGTAGATGTTAATTCTTATGTGGGGAATATATTCCCAGATAAAAGCTGCAATGCAAAGAATTGAAAATCATTCAATTTTTATAATAATTGTTAAAGATTTAAAGATTTGAAGAGCAACATATTTTCTGTATAAATAGGTCTAGCTAGGTCACTTGCCATACTAGTACTTTAGTTCAGTACTTGCAGGTTTGGTCTGAGCAAAGTTCGTCTTCTAGGAATGGACAGTGTTGCCTATTTCATATTTGCAAAAATCGTTTAAGAAAAAAAATATCCAAAAGTTGGCAACCAAATGAAAACAGTCTTTTTTTAGAGATCATAGTCCATGGGTGTCACCAGACTTTAAAAAAAAAAAAAAATAATAATACTTGGGCAAAATTAAATTGAAAAAAGAAACAGCACAGATGTACAAACACAATAAAACATCTTGTTGCAGGGTATTGACTTGTGTGTAGGAATTGTCAACATGTTGGTCGAAATTTAGACTTACATGAATATTAGTTAAATTTTATTTGTAGCAATGGACAGACGCCAGACATTTGCACATTTTTTTCATCACTGAATTTGGCAAAAGCCGGCGGCCTTTGGAGATGAAGACATTTCCATCTGAGTAAATCCCAGCACAAAACCTATACGCCAAAAAAAAAAAAAAACCTTGGTAAAATACAGGATTATTTCAACAAAGGTTATAGGAAGAATAAAATAATGTAAGCCTAGAGGGCAGAAGAGGAGACCCCAGAAACGGCGAGTCTGTCTCCTGATTACAGCGGTATAGTGCCAGAAGCCGCTGACATAAGCATGCATGTGGCAACTGAACTGCAAGTGTAAACGTAGCCAGGTTGAATGCCCGGACAGCCACAAGGCAAGAACGCCTCAGTCACAGAACCCAGTGTGTTCAGGTGTCGCTGATCTTGCATATGTCCTCGTACGATAACTTTGATCAAGAGACATCTGTGTTCCATTGAATGGAGTTCTGCACGAGAGTGTGAATTACAGTCTGTGTAAAGATTGATAACAAAGCCCAGTCAGCAAGTGTCGTATGTGTGAGGTACACACGGCAGAAGGGTTTTACACCTACATACTATGTGTGTGACTGAGAGTGAGTCAAAGATACTCTTCTGGCTGAGTCATGTCTGTTTTCAAAGCTTAAGCATTGTCTTGATAGTTTTTTCTTTGTGTATGAATACATTGCATTAGCAAGGGCTCTGTGACACCTTGGCTATGGATACTGAAGAATTAAGATGCTCAGCTGGGCTGGCAAAGAAAAACATTCAAATCTATTCCTTAGCTTTTTTCTTCCACCAGGGTAACGGAGAGAGAATCTGCTTTTTACTGCATGACCTATCACCTGGACACATATTGTAAATTGACCTGTAACCTAGACACATACCATGAATTTCTTTGTATTGAATTTATTCATGAAAAAGGTCAGGATTTTATTGTTTTTCTTTAGTTGACAATAACATTTTTGTTACTATGTGCACAGTGTGACCAGAGTGTGCCAAGGAATCCTTTTAAATCATTCAGTACCTGGTCCTGAAAGAGTTAAGACTGCGTTCAAATGTTAACTCATTCAGTGCCTGGTCATGAAAGAGTTAAGACCACATTAACCTTCTGACTCATTCAATACCGTGTCCTGAAAGAGTTAAGACCACATTAACCTGTTGACTCATTCAATACCGTGTCCTGAAAGAGTTAAGACCACATTTTCCTGTTAAATCATTCAATACCAGGTCCTGAAAATGTTAAGACCACATTAACCTGTAGACTCATTCAATATTTGGTCCTGAAAGAGTTAAGACCACATTAACCTGTAGACTCATTCAATATTTGGTCATGAAAGAGTTAAGACCACATTTACCAGTCCCCTGGAGACTACATACTTTATAGGACCACTTTTGGACATGGTGTATGGGTGCTCTCTCGAGGGCCCAGGTTATAGGAATAGTCTCAAAGGAGGGGTTCCGGGATATTCACTTAAAGGTGGGTTACCGTTATAGGAATGGTCTCCAAAAGGAGGGTTATAGGCACAGACTCTCAAAGGAGGGGCAGTAGGGATGGTCTCTAAGGAGGCTTATATGATTGGTCTCAAAGGAGGGGTTAAAGGGGTGGTCTCTCAAAGGGGTTACAGGGATGGTCTCTCAAAGTTGGTATTATACAGATGGTCTCTCAAAGGAGGGGTAATATGGATGGTCTCTCAAAGGAGGGTTTATACAGTAAACTGCATGACCAAACTGTTATTAGTTAATTCATCCTGGTCCAAAGAAATTCCAGAAAATGATGTTCTTAATATTAAAGTACCTGTAGTCATGAACTGTAAGGTAAGTGACCACTCTCAGTGTTTCAGTCCTTTCAATTTGTTATTTCATTGCCAACCTTTGACTGAGACAACAACTTTCCTCTGTGCACTTCTGGGAGCAATGGACCCAAAGTTGACAGTGGAAAGCTGTTGACCTGGACTTCTAGTATGACCTCTGTAGTCATAGACATTCTGGTACTTGAGAGTTAAGGGAAAAACTTGGAGACTACATTTATAGCATATGCTTTCAAAAGATTTGACTAATTAAATTTGAAATTTGAATGTTTTTTTAAAAATGATTTTTTCTTGAAATCAGCTTCTATGTAATGCCAAATCAATATTTTTTGTGTCAAAGGAAACACTAAATTTGCATCTGAAAAGGTGTTTTTTCATATCATTAAGATTATTAAAGATGATAAATTATGACCAACATGTATTCAGACAAGCCCTTTTTTATGTTTTCAAATTTAATTTGTGACAATTTCCTGATTAAACCTTTGCTTTCATTTAAACTATTGGTGACAAGAAAAAAGTGTTAAAATGTAGTGAGGTGTTTCGACTGGCACTGAAATTATGTGATTACTTAATGTCTAATGTGTCTGAAGTTGTCCTGTTATTGCACTTTATGCAAGGAGCTAATTTTCATTAAAATTAAAATTTGCATAAACTTTAATTTCAGTTAAATCAGCCATGTTTGTTCTCTTAACATTGCATATATTTTTTCTAAGGTATGTTGTTGTTTGATCCCAATTTTAGAAAATATGTAATTTTATAAATGTTTTTAAAAATCATTGTAAAAAAGAAAACACTTAAGCTACGGGACTCTCTAATAACCTTGACTAGACAGCCACTTTATGGAATATGATTATTTTATGCAGACACAGGAATTTTAACTGAAGGGAATATGGAAGAGTGCACAATATCTCACGTATTAAAGAAAATGGGGGGGGGGGGGGTTACTAGCTTGCTGTGTGATTTTACTGAAAGGAAAAATTTTAAAAAAGAGCAATTTTAATACAAGAAATGTAATTAATTTGCCACTTAATATTGCAGCGCTCTTTTGTAGACTTGAAGATGCATTTAGGGGTGTGTCCCCTGGACGCTTGATGTTCTAATCCCAATAAATTGATTAAGAGGCTATATTTGGGGGATTGAGACCAGTATTTCTACATCAATAAATCAGGATGTGGAGTTTAAAGTTACACTTGATGTTGGTGAAGAGAAATGTGATTTACTGTTGCTTCACTTTAAAAGACGTTGTTGGTGGGCCATTGTAAACAGTAAAATGATTAACTCTATCCTACCCAGCCTCATTTTGTGCTCTGAAATCAATTTTAATAGCAGCATCATTAAATGCCGCAAAATCCCACAGGTTTTGAGGAAGCAGTGTTTTCATTAAAACCCAAACAGTTATTTTATTGCCTGGAGTCAATTGCTTTGCAAGTGCATCCTGAAGTCATAACATGGGTTTATTGGCATTATTCTTATTCCCAGTCACCAAATACAGTGTGATGAAAACTTAATGGTTACAGATTGCTGTAACATTCAAGATAGCTGTTATAGATTGCTGTACCATTTAGAATAGCTATGAAACATTGCTGTTACATTCAGGATAGCAGATCAGTTTTGTGAATAGAACATCTTTCTGAATATGAGTTTTCAGCAATAACATGCAATGAGAGATTAAAATATAATAGATGGAGGCAAAACAAGAGGGGTTGTTGGTGCCATAATACCGTCTTGAACTCATTCCATACCAGTCCCTGTTTTTTCCCTATATTTACCTAGATGTAAGGCGATAATTGCATGTTTAAATTCTTCCTGAAAAGAGCTTTCGTTCAAGTACCAGCATGAGTATAGTCTTACATGTAAGTCAATGGTTCTGGCACTGACCAAGGCCTGTGACCGTAGTATGGAATGAGTTAAAAATCTCTTTACTGTGGGCCATATGGTTGCACTAACCCTCAATTTTGCTACCTGATAATGCCCAAGAAGTAACAATTTACCGATGTGTCTCACAAAGTCTTAGTGTCGGGCTGGCACTTTGTATATCACCCATGAAAAACTTGGAGGCATGAAACTTGTTTGTCATTTAGATTGGATGAGTTTTGTAAAATGATGAAAATTAAACTATTGCAAATTCAGAATCAGACCAAAATGATGTCATTTAAATTTTGATGAAGTTGTAAATTTGCATGAGGAAAAGTAAATGACATTTATTATACTCATTCAAAATTAGCAAGTATGAACCTTTTTTGAACAAACGTGTGCAATGCATCATACAGAAGCATTTAAGGACCGTGGCAATTTTACAAAAATCTCGTCACAAAAATTAAATATAAGTGAAATGTCCTACAGAACTGCCACATCAGCAAGACCTGGAGTCTGTTAATTACCAACGTTCTGTACTGGCCCTGTCGCATCCAGGCACAGTTGTCACCTGTTGCAGGTACTTACATCTATGTCCACATATTTGGGTTACATGGAGGTAGATCCTTAATGTTCATGATCCCATGTATATTACTCATAATAACTGGCCAATCCTGATGGACAGCGCTTGTTCTTGTGAAGATTACTGTTGCCCAGTCTTGTACGCTCTGTCTTCCTGAAACTTTTTGTGACTTGTCACATCTTGAGCTATGAGTATGCTGGTCTCTACAGACTCCTACTGGAAGAGGGCATAGAGTAATTACTATGTCCATGTGTGCATACGTTTGTCCGTCCCTCCATCTGCTATTCGTGTCCGGGCTAAAATTCCTTTACTATTTAACTTGGTTTCATAAAACTTCACACACACACACACGTATATCTTGACCTAATGGTGTGTCATGAAACAAAACTAGGTCACTAGGTCAAGTATCTGGATCACAATGATACCTTCATTTAAACTACATCACCCTTCATGTCCGGGCTGTAATCCTGTTGTCCTTTGACTTAGAATCATGAAACTTTACACACCTGTGTATCTGGACACATGGGTATGTCATGCATATAAATAGGTCAGTAGGACAGGTATCTGGGTCATGGTGATAGCCTATTTTTATAGACCACATTCATTCCAAAATGAGACTGTGATCAGCAAGGTTATAAATGAGATGAGGGGTTATGGATCCAGCAATCTGATTGCAATTTAATTCTTCTTATTATTAAAAAAAAAAAGTTTTCATTTAACTTAACCAGCATCTTATTGAATCAAATTAATCTTTAGACCTCAACTGATTGTTACATGCAAAATAAAACTTATTCCAATGATTTCACAGGAACAGAAGATGTTCTTAGATTCAGGGAAGCATATCATTGTAGTACGTGTTGTCATCATGTGTATATTATTGTCATACCCCAAACAATGTGGATAAAAATTGACATTGAAATACAAGGCAGACAAGACTTCACAAGATAAACTCACAAAAACAAGAAGATTGGTTCACAAAATAGGAAGATAAGTTCTCAAAAAACAAGATAAATTCACAAAAACAATGACAAAAGTTCACAAAACAAAACAAGTTCACAAAAATTAAGAGAAGTTCAGTAAACAACAGATAACTTCACAAAACAAGATGTTTCCAAAAACAACAACCTAAGGTCACAAAAGGAACAAACTAAGTTCTTAGAAACAAGAAAAATTCACAAAATGAGAAGATAAGTTCACAAAAAGGACAAAAATGACAAAATAAGTTCACAAAAACAAGAAAAGTTTACAAAAACAAGAGTTCACAAAACAACAAGACAAGTTAGAAAAACGAAGTTCACAAAGACAACAAGATAACATCACAAATACAAAAAAAGAAGTAAGTTAAAAAAGAAAGAACAAGTTCACAAAAATAGCACCTTAACCTCACAAAAAGCAGTGTCAGAAATAAAAATTTAACACATTTAAGTTATGATGTTGGGCAAATTGAATTAAAACTGAAGCCAACATTCAAGACAAAATAAGGCAACACAAGTATACATGTACATGTAGGAGTTAAAACTGACTCAATTATTTTGTCAGTATGTTTGCTTTTAAGAAAACACATACAACTGCACTGATAATAATATTGAAAGAGATAAAGCATAATGAGAGCACGTACTTACAGCTGAAATGATAATGACAACGACTAATACAGGATATCATTGTATGGTTTTCAGTTTCATTAACTGAGGACGATAATCACTTTATTGGTAATTGACCCTTTCCCGTTTAGAATCAAACTGATTTAACAGCTTCCTTCTTGTAGCTATGGCACCATGCACCCAGCCGGCCCTTAATTGGCCCACTATCTGTGCCCTCTGTGCCTTTATTCTTAATGAGTTCCATGTCCGACGCTGTCCTGTTATTTTTGTATTTTGTGTTTTTTTGCAAAAGGAATCCTCATAGGATGTGGACATCTCACACCAGTGCCATGTTCAGTTCGAAATATGTCAGATGTATTTTCTTAAATAAAACAAATCAGTGCACTCAACCTGCACGAAGGAAAGATATTGACCAAGGCGTATTGTTGTGATAAGTAGATATATATTGCTTTGAAGACTCGCCAAAGATATTTTGTGCTGACAAGAAATTTAGATTAAAAGATTGAAGCAGATGACTGCTACGTATACATTCGGGCACTTTGGGGCGATTTCAGCAGGAAAGGGTTAATTTAGATTGTGGCATCTGCAGATTATTGGGAACACATACATGTAGAATCCAAATGGATACAAACTATATATATATTTTTTTATATGTATACAGTAAAACCTCCCTATACCGAACACTCTTGGGACCGGAAATAAGTGTTCGGTATAGGGAGGTTTGATAACATTGAAAGTATATATTTGGGACCGAGAAATGGTGTTCAGTATAGAGAGGTGTACAGTATACAGAGGTGTTTGGTTAGAGAGGTTTTATTGTATGTATGTATATATATACATGTATATATATATACATACATATATATATATATTTATCTACAGTTAATATCTGAATGGTCCACAAATGTCAGATGATTCCTCTTGACCAATGGCGCCCCATAGTGACTTGACTGTAGGAGACGGACTCCATAGAGCAGTACAGGTAGGTTGAATCTGCGAAAGTGCACCATATGAATTAATACACCTTCTGCCCAATGATTCCAATTCTACCTCACTCTGTAGGTCATTGCAAAGCTCATAGAGCTCATTTGCCTATTTGAAGCATCTGCTGTTTAAAGGATTATACCACAGGTGAGTGCATTGCGGCCATACCCACACATACTGCCAGTACAGTGTAATTAAACTGGCGGCATTAATCCCTTTTCTATCATGATAACACGACTAACAGAAAATGAATTTGAAAAAAGCACCTACATATGTACATGCTAAAAAAAAAATGCTGGTTTTATCATTCCGTGTCCCCCACCGAGATGCATGCATTGGTTGATCAGCGCGCATCGTCTGCATTTATCCGCCAAATGTGATTTTTTTCAAGAAAACAATTTAGATATAGGAACTGGAACAAGATACCTGCTGCATCACCTCCATGGATCTAGGCCTTCATGCACATAGTTAACCACATTATATAACCCCCCCCCAAAAAAAAACAAAACAAAACGTTAAATGAATTAAATTAGAATCACAGGAAGCATTTTTCTTTATTTTGGTATGAAGATACAGGACTTATCGACGTGATGAGGACAATAAGGTTACTTTTAATGACCAAGCACAGACCAGAACATGATCAATTGGAAGGACATACTCTAGCCATTAATGGAAGTTTCAGCTTTTGAAGGTCAAGGTTGTGCGTGTGCTAATTCCAAAATTGCTACCAGAGGGCACAGCTAGTGTGTAAACAAATTGGATGTGTGTGAAATGCGTAAGTCGTTGTGAACACTGTCACTCCCCCCACTATATGGTGGCCTGTGGATTTTTAATTTCTGTTTGCAGCAAGATTATCAAGATCTTCGTCTGTCAATGAATTAAGTGCATCTGTTGGGTATATATGGGGTTCTGGAACATCAACGGGCACACTTGTGGTGTTCGCCATTTCACCATTGATAGCAGTTGTTGGGCCATCATGCAGTAACCTGTTTGTCAAGTCCATGTATGAAAACTACAACATTACTGCATGTGTCCAAGTCTAATAAATGGTATTTGTTGAAACCAAGTTCATTGCTTAAGTTAAGCGCACAGTGGTGTTCTCTAAATTCAGAAATATTATAGTCCAAGGGTCAGATGAGGAATCGAAATGGCCCATAGGCTGGTACTCCACCTGCAGCTACATGTATCCTAAAAATTGATTGTAGATGCTCTTGGCGGATGGCAACCTCCTATTTTTTAAAACTTTATTTAAAAAACACATTTCAGTGGCAGAAACACTCACACAATGTTTATTAAAATACTGTTTTCAAGTGGCAAAGAGTTGTTCTACAGTGTGTTCTAACTATTTGAAGTCCAACTCCTGTTGGATTCTCCTGTTGGTTACGGGGTAACATATGTACAGTGCGTTGTACACGTACATTTCTGGAGTGCGTTGCGGCCCTACAACACATCGCTCTTCTGGCTTCATATTAGTTACTCCTTAGTTATGGGGTAACATTGTGATAGGCCAAAAATACAAGACATTCTTTAAAATGTTGTGGAAATGAATTCTTGATCAATACACAACCCGCAAAGCAATTATCATTGTGCATAATTGTAAAACTTTGGGAGATTGCTTACCCATGTGAGCATTCTTCATGATCGCCACATGTGTTTGGTGTGAACCCTCCACACACCAAACACATCTTACAATCGTGAAGAATGCCACATGGGCATGGACACAAGCTTGATTGGCTTTCCTTTTTATCCCATACCCCTAGATTGCTATTTTGTGAATAAAACTTTAAAGTAAATTTACAAAGAGATGTCGGGATCGGGAAAAGAGAACTATTTGATTTGCAACTTGCCGTGCAGGTGCACGTGACCTGTTATATGCACCAATCACACACATCAGAGCCGGGAATCACCTAGGTGAGAACAGCTCACCAGATTAAATGGGTAAAAGCAGCCTTTTTTAGTCCCTATGGATTAAACGAGTCTGGAATAAAAGAAGAAAAGGAAGAGTAAGTAAGATAATATGGGTAGGTCTCCATCGGGATGCAGTCCTCCGTGTGCTTCATGTTTCTCTGTAGACAATAAACACCAGCAGGGGGCCACACAAGGGCACTCCATCGCATACTCATGCAACATTTAATTTACTTCTTATAGTTAATGTAAAAATCTCTTCAAATTTTCGATACAGAATATGTAATCTGACAACATAAAACGATTACAAGTTTCCATCAAAGAATCCATTTTTTTTCTCGGAATAAACCCTGGGGAGTATTTTTTTTTCTCAGCAGGGCTTTTAACAGACAAATACTATTTTAGTTGCATGCGTAAAAGCTGAGTGGATGTTATTATCTGTTAGAGAATAAAGGAAGTGTCCGATGGCTTTGTAGTCGTGATTGCGCTGTCTGTCTGCTAAAGCCAGCTACAAGGGGTTCTATCCCCGGCCACCTGCGTGGACCAGTGCTTGTTGCTCAATAGTTTTATGCACCAAACCATTTTAAGCACATGTATTTGAGTTCAAAGACTCAGACTAATAATTCTGAGAAAATCTGGCGGGCAAAGCTGTTCTTGAGAGACTGAGAGAGAATCTCTGTTGGGTAATGACAGTAAGGAAAATCCAGAATGTATTGAGCATTTCCATGATTGTATGCATGCATGGATACAGGCCCGAAAATGCTTTTGTCTGTTACTGACTTAATATCAAATATGAACCACCCAGATATATTCATCCCCTCTGCCAATGTAACATGGCAAGAAATTTGGATTATTTTGTTACTTCTGGGAAAGAAAGTTGAGACTTTTAAGTGCTCATTTTGGTAATTAACATGTCAAAGGCCGGTCCATATTGTAATCTAGCAAGGTTAATATCGTTGCAGAATACAGTTGTGGATCTTTAAACGGAGGATATAATTGCTGCAGTAATGGGGGGAGACTAATTGTCCATATGGATTAAGTCTCAAGAAAGTTTCGTGTTGTTGCCTGTGAAGCAGCCACCTTATTGGAAGTAGTAATATAGCTGTAATTATAAATGGAGATTAACTCTTTCAGTGCTAGCTACAACTTAAGTGAAACTACTCAGAACAAACTGCCACTCTGAATTATAATAAGGATGCTAGATTAATGTTCCTTGTAAATAGACTGTTCACCCAAGTACCTGCGTGCCTGTACGTAGTTATACATAGAATATTACAATCCAGGTTAAAAACTTTCTTCAGTATGGTGTGGTCACAATTCGTCGAGGAGAGGTGTTGACTCCATGCAAAATGTGGTACTGCAAGAGTTAAATAACCTTAAACTCTACCTGATGGGTTTATCGAGTGACAAGATGAAGTTTACCTCTTGGCCTTGTTTTGCAGGCACACATGTAAGACTGACGCAGGTATTGTAGGGGTCTTATGGCTGAAATGCGAGAGGAATTACGCTGTGTCGTTCCACATGTCACAGCTTGGCCCTGCGATTCCAGTTGTAAGCAACAGTTCACCTTATTGACTTCGCTCAAGTCTCACAGAGTAAAGTTGCCTTTTGCTGTCATTTGCAAATGAAAATTGTCTGGATTCGCTGCATGATGTTACAAAGTCCCATTGGCTTCAGTTAAACGTAAAACTCACACAACATACAGCTAGGTCAAGTTTAAAAAAATAGAATTGAAATTTTCTGTGATGAAAGGACTAAAGCATTGAAGTTCAGCCTGTTATTGTGGGATGAAATATACTAGATGAAACCCCATGTTGTATTTTTTGTGTGAAACATTTGCTCGTGGACTGCAGAAGTCTTGCACAGGTTTGATGGATAGAATTTTAGCACAGCTTGACACATTGCGAAAAAGCTGTCACTTTGTGTTTGGAAATGGAATTTAGCCGCATGAAGTGTCCGAACATGGCAACCTGACCCAGCTGGCCTCGATCTGTGTACGGTTGCATTATTGTCTTGCTGTGTGCCCCGTTGAGCAGCACGTCAAAGCGCCTTACGTATGCCTAGATAAATGTGTCGCTTTGAATGGGGTTGATGTGAGCTGGTGTCAAAATATTAAGCATGGTATAGTCTAATGCTGACGGACCATTCTTATAGCATGCCCGAGAGTGTCGAGCTCTCATGAGAGGTGATCGGTCATAAGGAGTGCAAATTACCAAGAATTACATGGGGGACTGCTGGGTGTGATGTATCTCAGTGGTCTGTAGCTTGTCAGAGGAGGGGCTGTCAGGTTGGGCTTGATTATATCTCTGGGAACACAGTAGTACGGAGGTATGGGGTAATGGGTGAGGTACATGTACGTGTGCAGGGCCAGAATTTCTCAAAATTTTGCGAGAATCTGTTTTGACTTTTGTCTATTAGTTTTCTTTTTAAAGAAAGACAAGTTTAGGAGAATCTTTACGAGAATGGATTGTCAGATTCTCGCCGAAATTCTGGCCCTGATGTATGGGGTGATGGGTCAGGTATGGTGTAATGGGTGAGGTATGGGGTAATGGGTGAGGTATGGGGTAATGGGTGAGGTATGGGGTAATGGATGAGGTACATGTATCATGCTGTCCCACTCACCATTACGCAAAAGATAATGTCCAGCCTTGTGCAGTACCTACATGTAGCTATCATGATAAATAACTGGCTTTTTAGTGAACTGACTGGGTGTCAATTAACCACAGCTGGCTTAATTGGGCTGTAGGGTCAAAACACAACACCACAAGCAACTGAATCGAAGCAAGCCTATAGGGCAGCCCAGTGGGATTGATTAAATAAATAATTAATGCTGGTTGGCTACTAAGCTAGGCTCCTTCTCCCATGTGTTTGGTTAACAGGGACAGGGCCTCATGTGTAGGGGTGATGGGTGAGATATGGGGAGATAAGTAAGGTATATATAGGGCGATAGTTGAGGTGTGGGGAGATCAGTGAGATATGGGATGGGGAAAAGGGGGGGGGGAGGGAAAGTACACAAGTTTCTGAGTAAGTTAGAAAGAGTATACCACAGCACACAAAGCCTGGACAGGACGAAAATTCTGGTTTGGGCTGATCTTTTGACAAAGAAAAAAATGTACATAAAAGTGAAATAAATTATGTGTGACATTTCAAAATTTTCTACTGATATTTAAAACCAGATAATTCGCATTAACATCACCATGAAACCCAATTAAAAAGACTTTCAAGTCATCACAATGACATTTTGCCAGTCCTACCTCATTTGAATGACTCATTGTGACTGGGGCGGAGGTTAATGAATCAGAGTCATCAATAGTTTGCAGCACAAAAATATTTGTTTTGAATGACAGGCACTGCTATACAATATAACTTGAATTGCAAGCAGTGCTACACAAAATTGTTTTGAATAGCAGGCAATGTGTGCAAAGTAATGACAGGCACTGTTATACAGAAGTATTTTGAATAGCAGGTGCTGCTACATAAAATAATTGTTTTGAGTGGCAGGCACTGCTACAGAAAATAACCACTTTTATTGCAGTGTTTCAGTAACACAGTTATTTTAGGAATACTTAGAACTGATTTGAAGTGCATAAATTATTTGCTTTTGACAAGTTTGTTGCCTCCATCTGAGTAACATTTACTCACCAAACATCTAAATAAATTTATAACATGCAAATGATCTGTCTTGAGTGATTGATTGTTTATAAGTATCACATTTACTCAGAAAAAAATAATTAAATACAGATACAAAAGAGAACATCTCCATGGGATGTTGTTCAACTATATCTGAAGTGAATATTTCATATATTTGAGTGGCCTAATTGTATCATGGCTGACCTGATTTGCAAGGTCACAGATTGTTAACAATCAATTTTGTGCAGATAAAATTGACTGAGCATAGGACAGTCATAGATCTCTTATCCAAATTTCAGCCAAGATTTAAAAGTATACAATTTTTTTGAATAACTTGTGTCTGGTAAATAAAGTGGTCCTTCAAGTCAAGTTGCTAAAAAATAAATGAGATCAATATTGAAAAACTGGGGCAGCATGGAGGCTGATTTCCCTTTTTTTTATATATATATATAATTTGATAACAAGGATTGTAATTTTAGAAAACAGTTTCTAGATTCCTAGAACTAATTAATTGTATTGTATTGGTTTCCTTTCATCTACTGAAATTGTCATTTCAACATAGAAATTAAGACTGAATAAATAACATCACATTTTGTAGGTAGGAAAAACATTGTATACAAAATTGATTTAGTTCATTCTAACACCTGGTTTCATGTGGCTTATATTTCACCCAATAAAGAGAACACATGTAGCAATTAATGTCAGAATCAATGCAGAGACAGTATGTACATGTGTAATATAGCATAAAGTTACAGATTCTATAATGAAGATATTCTAGACTTGAGTCACACAAATAATCTCATCTCATCAAAGAGGTATTGTTTCACATATTTTTAGATAAACACAGGTAAATAATTTGGATGTTTAGCTCAGGTGACTAGTCAGGCTGAGCTTTTAGGAGGCAGCTGTCGTCTGTTGTCCGTCTTCCCTCTGTCCGTGCATTATTACATTTTTGACTTCTTCTCCAGAACCGTCAGCCAGATTCACTTCAAATTTGGTGGCAATGTACCTTTGGTGGGTCTCTACCAAGTTTGTTCAATTCATCATCCTCCAGTTATTTTTGGACTAATTATGAATTTGTTTGTTCTTTTGGGGGCAAATCTTAAAAACTCTTGGAAACCGATTACCCGATTGCTTTGATGTCACACAGGAACACTCCTAGATACACCTAGTCCTTATTCTGTTCACCAGGTAGCACTGCAATTTCTTTCTACTTTTTTATGATTTTTTAGTTGTTTTTGCTATTTTTGACTTCTCCAGAACCGTCACTCAGATTAAGCTGAAACTTTGTGTGTATATTCCTTGCGAAAGGGTCAAACAAAGGTGTTCCCTAGGTGGCACTGCTGTGGATTCCTGATTTCTAACATTTTTTTTTTCAGTTTGGGTACTTATCAGCAAATGCAGCTTTCCTATTGATTACTATGACGGTCAGTGGGCATTCTAATGCTAATTCGCATTTTTGACCTTTTCTCCAAAACCTTCAGCCAGATTCACTTCAAACTTCAAAATATAATTTGGGTGGGTTTCTACCCAGTTTGTTCACATGATTACGTTCAAATGATTTTTGCATTTTTTATGATTTTTTTGTTGTTCTTTTTTGGGGCAAGCCTTAAAAAATCTTCTTCGAAACTGCTCACCCAATTGATTTGATTTCACACAGGAACACTGCTGGGGTCTCCTGGTTCTTAGTTTGTTCATCAGGTGGTGCTGCAATTTGAATTTTTTGTGTATGTTTTTGCTATTTTTAACTTCTGCAGAGCTGTCAGTCAGATACCCTTAAATTTGGTGGATGTGTTGCTTGTGAAAGGGTAAAGCAAAGTTGCTCGCTAGGTGGCACTGCTGTGGATTCCTGATTTTAATTCAGGTACTTATTGGCAAATGCAGTGCTCCTATTGATTACCATGCAAGTCAGTGGCCAGTCTAATGCTCATTTACATTATCAACTTTTTCTCTGAAATTGTCATCCAGATTCACTTCAGACATGGTTGCAATGTACTTTGGGTGGGTCTCTACCAAGTTGGTACAAAAGGTCATTCCTCACTAATTTTTGGATGTCTTATGAATGTTATTGTTCTTTTTGGGGGCAAACCTTAAAAAATCTTCTTCGAAACTGGTCATCCATTTGCTTTGATATCACACAGGAACACTGCTAGGGTCTTCTAGTTCTTAATTTGTGCACCAGGTGGCAGTGCAATTTTTAGCTCAGCTGACTTGCTAGTCAGGCTGTTCTTTTGGAGGCTCAGTCTCTGAAATAATTCCAAATGTCATATGCACTCAGCTAAACCTCAACACAGATCTATTCAGTTGCAACCTTGATTTTATGGGACAAACTTAGGTCAGCTGAGCACGGATTGTTTTGACACAAGTTGGTCCACTTTTCCAGCTCAAGGATCCATGATAGTTTACAGAATATTTACCCAGATTCATGCAGAATTTACATGTATGATGACTAGAAATGGTTAAGTTGTCTGGTATATGGTCATGAACATTACATTCTTGGTAAAATGAGTTCTTATCACTGCTTGGAACCAAATGGTGCTTTACTTTATATATAAGTAATCTGGTGACATTAAAGTCTGGGTTCTAGCTGAAATAAAAAGAGTGTTTGATTTGGTGAACAGAATGTATGTCCATTAAAGCTCAACAAGTGTTATTTTTCTCAAAAAATTTTTTTTTTAGTAATTGACCTATTAATTTCTGTCAGTTAAGTAACTTCAAAACCATTGCTACAGAATTCCTCAAATTTCATAGAAAGAAATCTGTCATATGTAATATTATGATTTACCGTGTCAAAAGCTTTAGTGACATCAAGGACTACACAGAGAATGACTGATCTCCTCTCATCATGGCCTCTGACATCTCACATGCCAAATAACCTCACTGTATGTGTGGTGCTATACATTTTGTTTAAAAACCAAATTGATAATCAAGGAGAGTCTTTTATGTCTCTACGTAGTTGTAGTTAACAATCTGTTTATAAACAGTGCATTAGAATATTTTTGAGAGAGCACTGGGGACAGATATACGCACTGAAGAGTTCTGCGTCTTCCTTTTTCAATATTGGTGTTATCCCATGAATAGTTACAAATTTTGTGCCAATACATTTTATCGTACAGACAGTTTTTTTGCATGTGAGTGGGGAAACCATGTGGTCTGAAACATAATGATTGGTGTCAGACTCACTTTGCCTGACATACATTCAATTCACGTTGCTCAACTGGTTTCATCTAGAATGTATTGCAACTAGCATGTCAGGTATCAAGAATATTATCTTCGTACATCTTCATCATGGTTCTTGTATTTCAATTGCGTCTGAATTGCACGATCCTGGTGTAAACCAACAAGAGTTGAGAAAGATCAAATGTTTCATTTATAAAGTTTCCCCATCTAACATGTACACTTCTTATGGGGACCTTGTCTATATGGCCAATGTTTTTACCTTAAGATGGACTTTACTTTGTGTTTACCTGAGCTTAAATGCTAATGTCTGTGATCCTATATCACATGCATAGTAAGAACTAAAGCTCAAGTGCTGTAAGTTGAAACGTGGGATCTGCAAAGAACACTTGCATAAGGAATATATAGATGGTGATTTAAATGTAACTTGCACCTGGATCTGTCCGTTATGTCTACAATCTGAGCCTCCCTTTAATCATCTGGAAAATGATGATGATTTTTAAAAACACTTTTTTTTAAAATATGGTTTTTCCCGCTACATGTAGATATTGACTTCAACCAAAACAACTTTTTAAAAACCTTTAGAATTGATGAAGCTCGGAATATGATCCCAATTTGTGACACAGATCCTGACTTTAATTTCTTTACTGTTGTAGAAATCTTCATTGTTATACAGTGGTCCCTGTCTTGAATGACCCCTCCAGTGAGCGAAGACCTGGCTTGAAGGACTTAATTTGGTTTGCCAAAGTTACTTTTCTTCAATAATTTACCTCTTATGAACAGCCACCTGTTTGATGCGACCAGTGACCATGCAAAACAAACAGAATTTATGACTGCATAAAAAAATAAAATTAAAAATCGTGCAAGTTCCTCCAATTCTTTATTATTGAGGAAGCAAGCATGATATGTTTATATTGATGAATTTTATATTTATAGAACAAATGTATGGATATGACATACTCAACTGTAATCGGTACCTTTTCCATCACTATAGCAGCCAGTTTTCCCATAATATTTCTCTTTGTAAAGAATAGACTTTTTGCAATCTTTGTCTAATGCTACCGCACATAAAACATCTAAACGTATCCTGTATAGAACCAGGAGAATACTGACCTTGGCCTTTGGCCTCAGTCAGCATTATTCTTTCAGGTACATAAAACTAACCAGTGACCTCAGCAAAAGTCCATAATTATATAATAATGTGCATGTATATATGGTACATAGATCACCTGTTTTGAGAGACCGCTTCATCACCGCTTCGTCTCATCACTCGAGACATGGACCACTATATAGCTGTAGCAATATTTTATAACAGATTTTTTTCAATGAGATGACTAAAAAACCCACCCATCATCCTTCAGGTTTCTGCATTTCAATATTACATGTTTGCCTGCTCAATGATAACCTCAGTATATTTCTTCCTACATGTACTTTAAATTACAGATTTTAGTATTGCATATTGCCTTGCCCAAAATTTGGTTCCAAATTTTCAAGTGAAGAAATGTACAATCTTAGAAATTATGATCACGAGAAAAAGTACAGGTGGAATACTCAGAAATGATAGCACTGAGGGGTTTATTTGACAATAATATCACGTATAGCAATTGATCATGACAGCTTGTCTATTTTTAATGACAATTTTTGTAGAATTCAGTGTTTCAAATGGACCAACATGCGCATGTGTTGAACATGTGTTGCTCATAAGCATCACATTTGGTGCAGTTGGTATGTATGTGTCCCATTTTTGGCCAAGTGATTGGTGCCAAAGGTTACAGGTTTCAGACCTCACTCTTTTGCAGTGACAAAATATATGTATTTCCGGTGTTCCTTTGATCCCCGATCTGGGACAACCCCAAATACAGCACTTGGGCTGGATTAAATACAGGGAAGCAGGCTGTTTCCATTATGGCCTTCTCGCATACGTGCCTCCATTGGATCATTCTTTGGTGCAGTTGGCATGTACAGTGTATATTTTTTTCATTATTGGCTAGGTAATTGGTGCTGAAGGTTGCTAGCTGGAGACATGGCCATTCCATGCTCACAAAACATTACATGTGGATTTATATGCAAATTAAGTTGCACATATGAGCATCATGTTACTTCACATGTTCACTTGATTTCCTGACCCGAATGCTCAGGATCACATTCGCTTATTGTGAGCAAATCACTAACCTGAGAGGTCTGGTTGGCAAATGTGGTTTTCAAGTGAGCGCCACATATCAGTTCACATGTGCTCATGTCAGCATCGTGTTAGTTTGGGGACTTACAAAAAAAAAAATCATCATGGAATCAGAGTAAATGCTATTATAACAAATGTGTTGTCAAAACTGTAATTAAAAGTAGTATGCAATAATTTGAATGAGACAAACAGAAAAGTAAGCATGAGATTAAAACTATAGGCTCAATAAATTTTATATATTACTTGAAGCAAAAATTGGGACACCTGTGCTTTTGTGAACTGAGATGATTACTTAAGCTCTAATACTTTTTGATTAAGGATTTGATTATGCCTTTACCAGGTTGTAAAGGCATAAGTTTGCCAAGGTGGCGGTCTGCAACATTCGGCAAGGCCAATCGTGGCTGCTAAACACCGCCAAATACAGACCAGCGCCTCCGAACGCCGCCCAGCGCTGCAGACTAGACTGCAAAGTACAAGTAGCATTTGTTGTCGTTCCACTACATACATTTAATCATACAGGACTATACGTTTTCACTTTCACTTTCACATGCTGAGAGCCTTTCAAGGCTGCACACTACATTTAATCATACAGGACTAAACTTCTGCAGCTTTGGTATATGTTTGGAGTCTCTCAAGGCTGCAGCACACCACATTGAATCACAGTTAGACAGAAGAATCTTCATGAAAACATTATTAAGTGTTACCATGCAACTGCACTTTTACACACATGTATAGTCCCTGAAACTTTGAATATTTTTTACACTCTTATAGGGAGTGAATGAACTGACTTATAACGATCGATGGGCAACACAAATATTTTGGTTTTGCCATCGACCACGGCTGATCACCGCAGATCACCACAGACTGCTGCCTGGGCAACTGGAAGAGAAAGTGTTGGTGGTGGGGTGGCTATCGGCGGCAGTGATGCCGTCCGCTGCTCCTTGTCACTGGCCACCGCCAATTGCAGCCAAAATATGCCAAAGGCCAATGATCACTGTCGCAAGTGATGTGGAATCCTTTGACGTGTCACATCATTGCCTGGTTTTCCATTCTTAAAGCAAAACATGCACTGGTATTGAAACCACACTGTACATGTATAAAAATAAACTAAAAATAATGTTTACTTTTTTCTTCTCATGCCAAGTTTTTCAAGTACAGTAGTCCCTGTCTTCAGAGGCCACTTCAAAGGCAGGCCCCAAAGTGGCCTCTCAAGACAGGTGGCCTCTCAGAGGTACAATAATATGTAAATAATAGCAGGAGGGACCTGCCAAACGTGGCCTTTCAAGCCAGGTGGCCTCTCATTGGAGTGACCTCTCTAGACAGGGACCACTATATATATGTTGCTCTGTTTTATGCAAAAAGTTTATGAAAACATATACTGGCATGAAATGAATGCAGAGTAAATACTATGTGAAATTCTATCTGAGTACTGGATGATTTCGTTGTTGTAACATTGTTGCATGCCATTCACAATATTCTACGGCACAAATCATGCATAAAAGAGGGGAACTGTTTTTGTTTTCTTTTGTCTTATTTGAGCCATCCACTGCACACGTACAGGGAAAATATCGAGTTTCAAATGTTTAAAATGCAAAATAAGCTGTGGATAGTAACCCAATCCTGCGCGGAAGTAATCAGTGGCCGTCTTCCCTCTGTTGCTCATCTGAGCCAGGTAGAACCGAGCTGCTGACAGCAATCCGTGTAGAGTTGCTTGTCTGCTCGTGTTGAGCCACCATAGAATACTTTAGTCCTTGTATGGTACGCGCATCCACTTTAAAGTGTAGGTTATATACCATTATGAACAAACCACACTTATTGGGTATAATTTAGAATAGTTAAACGCCAAATCAGACTTCATAAATATAATGTGGGAAGTAACATCGGATAAGCTATTATGTGCATGGTCTACCACAGCAAATGGATATCAGCAGTCTTGATTGGATTAAACATTGTCAGTGTGCTAATTAAGTAAGAGCCTGCAGTTTGGTATATTCATTTTAATTAGTGTCCCAACGATCACAAATGCATCGCTTCATGATAAGTATTAGTCCACGTCACAGTGCCTGTAGTTTGCTGAACTACTTGTATGGGGTGCAGTCTGAGATGTATGGGATTCACTGTGAGATCTATGGCTAGCCGTTTAATTAATACAACACTCGGGTCCAGAAATATTGACCAAGGGGGCCCTGCAGATAGTGTTTTGATGTCCAGAGTTAAATTAAGTGTAGTTGTGTTCAGAGGGAGCATTATTTAATGTGACAGGGTCATCATGTTAGGCAATGTATCAGAGTGATGGAGTAGCAGAACATGGAACCAAACTAGCAGACCGTAGAAGTAACACCAGTAACTCCCCTTCTGTTCCCAGTTATAGCCAGCCACTTGGTCAGGGTTTGGTAGGAGCATGCCCTGGTGATGCACGTGTCATAGACATGGATAGGATTGTTGGTATTTCAATGAATTAAAATTCTCTCCATGGGGAATTTGATTAGCCCATTTCTGTCTAAATCTGGAAAAACCTGCAAGAAAATCGTAAGAAAACCCCCCTGAGTGAGTTAAATGATATAGTTAATAATAATGTGGGCACCAAGTACTGGTTCATCAAGCAGAACAATTAGCTTCGTGGCAGAAACATTGTGGTACAACACCTGAGCCAACCCCTAGCCACTGTGAGCCTATTACAGTGCAACCTGTTTGTACAGGCCAGGGTTCTGTCTTCTGGAGCCTGTTTCAGTGCAACCTGTTTGTTTAGACCAGGTTTCAGTCTTCTGGAGCCACTTACAGTGCAACCTGTTTGTACAGGCCAGGTTTCCATCTTCTGAAGCCTGTTACAGAACAATCTGTTTGTACAGGCCAAGTTTCCATCTTCTAGAGCCTGTTACAGTGCAACCTGTTTGTACAGGCCAGGTTTCTATCTTCTCGATCCTATTACAGTGCAGCCTGTTTGTACAGGCCAGGTTTCCATCTTCTGTAGCTTGTTACAGTGCAATCTGTTTGTACAGGCCAGGTTTCCATCTTCTGGAGCCTGTTACAGTGCAACCTGTTTGTACAGGCCAGGTTTCTGTCTTCTGGAGTCTGTTACAGTGCAACCTGCTTGTAAAGCCAAACCCTTAGCCTCTGTGAGTCTGTTACAGTGCAGCATGTTTGAACAGACAAATTCCTGGTCTCAGTGAGTCTGTGACAGTGCAGCTTGCTTGTAAAGACAGACTCTTATATTAGCCTCTACTTGTCAATTATAATTACAGTGTCACCTGTTTGTAAAGACCAATTCCTAACCTCTGTCAGCCTATTTCAGTGCAGCCTGTTTGAAAAGACCAAGAGTTGGTCTTTGGAAGCCTATAACAGTGGAAATTGCTTGTAAAGAGCAAGCCCTGACCTCTGTTGGCCTATTACAGTGTAACCTGTTTGTAAAGACCAACCCTTAGCCTCTAAGAGCCTTTTACAGTGTAACCTCTTTGTAAAGACCAAGCCCTAGCTTCTATGAGTTTATTACAGTATAACCTGTATGTAGAGACCAACCCTTAAACTCTGAGCCTTTCACATTGTAACCCCATTGTAAAGACCATGCCCTAGCCTCTATGAGCCTATTAGAGTATAACCTGTCTGTGCAGACCAAGCCCTTGTGTGTATAAGCCTGCTACCGTGTAACCTGTTTGTACAGTCCAATCCTCAACCCAAATGAGCCTATTACAGTGTAACCTGTTTGTAAAGACTAAGCCCTAGCCTCTATGAGCCTGTTAACAGTGTAACATTTTTGTAAAGACAAACTTTTAGTCCCCATAAGCATATTAAAGTACAACTTGTTTGTGAAGACCAACCCTGAACCCCTATTACAGCGTAACCTGTTTATAAAAACCAACTCTTAGCCTTTGTGAGCCTATGACAAGAACAGCCCTTAGACTGTCAGCCTGTAACAGTCCAACCTAATTGCAAAAACGAATGCCAAACCTCTTTGAACCAACATGACTTGTATTACAATGTAAGCAGTCATGCAATGTTGATATATTTTCATATGTAACCTTTAACTATAGGCTGTGGCTGAACTCTGGAAACTACAAAGCAACACAGCAGAGACAAAGGCATTGATAGAATGTAATTTAAAATTTTGTCATGTATAGGAACATGTGGAAAGCTTTGTAATGAAGACAACAGAAAAAATTGAATTTTGAGAATATTCAGAGAGGAGAAGTGATTTGGTGAAAGGTTTCTGATTGTCATGTACAATTTGTAGCAGTTTAATGTGTTCAGGCCGGTGTGATGCTGAAAAAGGCCCGTCTCATCTAACACTTGAAGACTTTTAATGAATTGTCTCTACAAATTTTAAATGTCGTGTATGCTCTTAGAAAATGAGTCATTTCATGTGTAAAGGAAATGCTTCCACTAGAAGCTTATATTTGTTCTGCATGTGATCAATGTTTCACTGTTACTGCTATTAAGTAAATATCGATGTTCCTGTAAGGAGGTACAAAAAACAACTTTACTCTGCTAAGGTTTCACATATAAGTTTCAAGTGGAAGCCCAAGAAGTGGAATCACCGAGGGATTCTTGGATGGGTGATGTTGTAACCCTTTTCAGATTTTGAAAGTTGAAGTTGTGACCCTTTCCAACCTTTCTTTCCAGACTTTGGAGGGGGCAGTCATAACCCTTTCCAATCTTTGAAGGGTGATGTAACCCTTTCCAGACTTTGAAGGGTGAAGTCATAACCCTTTCCAGTCTTTAAAGGGTGAAGTCAAAACCCTTTCCAACCTGTAAGGGTAAAGTTGTAACCCTTTCCAGACTCCAAAACCTGAAGTAATAACTCTTTTCAGTCTTTGAAGGGTGGAGTTATGATCATTGTAAGTCTTCGAAGGGTGGAGTCATGATAACTCTTCCCAGTCTTTGAAGGGTGAAGTTGTAACGCTTTCCAGTCTTTGAAGGGTGAAGTTGTAACCCTTTCCATCCCAAGTTGCCCAAAGTTCCCAGATGCAAATTACTATCTGTTCCTTGTAGGTAAGATCTATCCTAGCACCACACTGTGGGTCGGTACAATTAGCAAGCTTTTTCATGGTCCACCCAGTCCAAGGAAAGTAAAACTATTGGCGGAGTCTAGTTCTGACCAGGAAGGGTTAACCAACACAGAGTTTCTCTCTGCCTGCCTGGAGGTTCACTTGTGACTGTTGCATGCCTTTCAAGAAAGAAGAGTACATCTTAAGATTTGGCTATGGCAAGTGGTTTCAGAGGCTGCAATTAAATGTGGTGTGATAGGGAGGCGTTGTGAAGCCTTTCTTCTTGCTAATGAATTGTGGTGGAGTATTGCCGTTTCTCCCTCTGTGCAAAATGTGCAAGAATTCCTTAATTGACGCAATAAAAAGCCGCTCCTGCCCTGGGGATATGCAGCCCTGGAGTGCAGCGTTTGTCCATCACCTAATCAAATCCCTGCTTGCATACCTGCACAGTAATGTTACAACAAGACTTCACGGAAGACCAGAATTATGGTAATGCACAAGAAATTGTGAGAGATTAATACGTAGCTCCCATTGGTTCATTTGATTTGGATGTTTCTAAGATGAGCAGTGAGCAGAGGTCCATAATGTAAGAGAGCCACTGCGGCACTCGTGTGCAGAATGTAGACAATTCTATTAGAGAGAGTAAGAAAAGGCAGCCCGCTCCCTGCGGCTGGTGATGACGAATGAGGAACTTTATGAGGTCTGATCTGTCCTCATGAAACGGTAACACATAAAGTACAGTGTACCATGTCTTGATTGGATATAATAGTTTCTCCAGGTGCTTTTGTATCGTGTTTCTCTAAGTGAATTTTCTTTCAGCAGAAAGAATTTGCACAGGTCAAACTTTATTAAATGATTGAGATGCTGCTCCCGGCAATATGGAAATACTTTAGAACTACATGGCATAACATGGGAGCAACAGAAATGTTTTTGTGTGTGTTGCATTTTGTATGTACAGCAGGCTGAAATACAAGAAATAAATTGTAGGTAGAAAGATGAGGCCATTCTTAAATAATTGTTAGTTTGCAGTAAATAATATGCACACATTTACAATGTTTTCCTTGTGATAGGACCTTTCATTCAAGTTAAAGAAAATTTCTAGACTGATGCCTTATTTATTCAAACATTATGTTTTTTCAGTACAAATTGGAACAAGAGCTGTGCAGATCTATGTGTTACTCGTTTTATATTCAGATTCCTTGTGAAGAGACCTTTCATTCAATTTAAGTGCCTCTATTCTTGAAGAGGGGAGACTGGTTCAGGGCAGACTGGTCCAGGGCAGGCTGGTCCCAGGGCAGGCCGGTCCAGGGCATACCGGTTCAGGGAAGGCTGGTCAAGGGCAGACTGGTGTAGGGCAGGCTGGTTCCAGGCAGGCTGGTCCCTGGGCAGGCTGGTCCAGGGCAGACTGGTCCAGGGCATGCTGGTCCAGACCAGACTGGTCCAGGGCAGACTGGTCCAGGGCACGCTGGTCCAGAGCAGACTGGTCCAGGGCAGGCTGGTCCCTGGGCAGGCTGGTCCAGGGCAGACTGGTCCAGGGCACGCTGGTCCAGACCAGACTGGTCCAGGGCAGACTGGTCCAGGGCAGACTGGTCCAGCCCAGCAGTTTTTCTGAGTGTACCTCAGGTATATTGTGCCCAAAACACAGCGAGGCAAACTGTTGACTGACTTTGCTGTTCAACCATTTTCTGCTAAAATTGCCTCAAAGCACCTGAATGTAAATTGTTGCCTGCTGTAATCTATTCACGTAATTTCTCATCAACATGGAACATTTTGGCTGATAATGCTATACAATTCCTGTAATGATAGCATGCTGCAGGTCAACAGCTGACTTTGATGCTGGTTGGATGAAATGTGCCCAACCTGTGCCAAGGAAACCTGTTGACTCAATCTTATGATAACTGGGAACGGGTTAGTGATGAGACTTGGTGGTGCATTATATCAACAGGTGGCGCTAATTGATCATTCCCTTCTGTGTCTTAAAGCATGTTCCATCAGTGCTTTCCCTTGCAACCAGCAAACCGGGCTTAGAACTAGCTGCTGGTAAAATGTTGAATGCTTCAGAGTTTATGACTGATTTCAACAGAAATAAAAAGCTGTTGGAATGAAAATTGTGGATGAGACCTATTAACATATGCCCCAGGTCAACAGCCTTCCTTGATGTGGGTTGAGTCCAGAGTGCTCAAGCCACACCAGGGGGAGCTGCTGATTCAGTCTGATTTCAGGGGTTAAATGGTTACGATAATGATATCGAGTGAGTGTATAGTGTGTTTTTGGTAAAGTCATGCAAGATGTGGGCAATGTAATTCCACTATATAGTGTTTCTAGATTAAGGATATTGCACATGACAGGGGACACAGAAACTATATGGGGCTGTCTTGGGTTGGCTTTCTTCAGCTGTGTTGATGCATGATTCCACTTGCCTGTGCCCAAGACAGCTATTTTCAGGTCACATGATTTGCTGCCAGCTGTAGCCAATCATATCAATCCACTGAGCAAAAGGAACATCGCAATTGGCAAATTTCTGATTTGACCTTGACCAAACCTCTGGTAAAAATAATCCCGCCCCCCCCCCCCCCCAGCGAAAAAAAAAAAAAAATCACCAACAATGAACATCCCTGATATTTCCTAGGAATGAAGCATGCAATTTAATTCTCATTTTCCAATAAAATAAATATGGCACAATCCACTGGCATCACCATGTTCCTCTTATAACCAACTTAGGAAAAGCAGTAGTCAGAGAGGCATTTCATTTGGCAAGATGAGAGTGTTTTCATTGTTGGTAGGTTTTACAGTGACAGACCTGATAGATTGAATGGATACAAGTGTGACACTAGCACAACAGACACCATTCTGGGCCTGGCATCCGAAGTCAGTCACCGTTTCTCGTAATTATAGGAGGGAATTGGCTGCAACTGGCTGCCAAAGGTACAATGTCATTAACCCTTATTCTTAAGCCAGCTTTAGGGCATATTTCATCTTCATGACTTCTCTCCGTGAATTTTCTTAACTTTTTCGGTGCCAACTCTGACTCCAGTCAAATTTCTTAACTGATTCCATACCAGTCCCTGATTTTTCCGCAATACTATTTACCTACATTTAAGACGACAGTTGCACATTTAAATTCTTCATGAAAAAGGCTTTCGTTCAGGTACCAACATGCCTATTGTCTTAAGTCATTGCCAGAACCACTGACCAAGGCCTGTGACCATAGTATGGAATGAGTTAAAAGGAACTGCTCTGACTTATAATAGGGTGCTGGATTCATGCCCCTTAATTGTAGAAAGACCTGTAGTTACATATAATATATTGGTCCAGGTCAACAGGTTTCCTTGCTGTGCTTTTGGTGTAATGTGCCCCAAGTTCACCCAGGAAAGTTGTTGACTCAGTCCAACATGTGGCACTGAAAGAGTGAGTGCAAACTTTCTGACAGAAGGTTGTCAGCCAGAACTGGTGTAACTTGCAATTGGGTGTTATGAATGAGGATTGTAACTGCTCAGAGACCTGAAATGTGATACCTTGTATGAGGACTGTAGCTGAGATGTGATACATGATACCTTGGATGAGGATTGTAGCTTAGCTGAGATCTGATATGTTATACCTGAATGAGGATTGCAGCTGAGATCTGATACGTGATACCATGAATGAGGATTGTAGCTGAGATCTGATAAGTGATACCTTGGATGAGGATTGTAGCTGAGATCTTATACGTGATACCTTGAATGAGGATTGTAGCTGAGATCTGATACATGATACCTTGAATGAGGATAGTAGCTGAGATCTGATACGTCATAATCTTGAATGAGGATTGTAGCTGAGATCTGATGCATCATAATCTTGAATGAGGATTGTAGCTGAGATCTGATACGTGATACCTTGAAAGAGGGTTGTAGTTGAGATCTGATACGTGATACCAGAGTGAGGATTGTAGCTGAGATCTGATATGTGATACCTTGAATGTGGGTTGTAGCTGAGATCTGATACATGATACCTTGAATGAGGTTTGTAGTGAGACCTGATAGGATACATTGAATGAGGATTGTGGATGAGATCTGGTAACTTGGATACGATGGATAAAGATGTAGATGAGATCTGAGAGGGTGCCATGAAGTGACGGTTGCAAATGAAATCTGATAGGATGCCATATATGCTGTAGGCCAACAACATTCCTGATCAAGGCTAGGGTTCGAAGTGTTTCCCATAGATTCACTTGATGTTAGGAGGTGTCAATTTGGGAAATGAAATTTTGAATCAGAGGAAATGGATATTTATATATAACATGTACTGTCTGCATGACCACATGCACAATGGAGAAATGAGGTGGTGTTCAGGTAGATTTAGATCTCTCTTTTTTTTTCTCTCTTTTTTTTGAGCTTGAGCAGGATTGGGTTAATGCACAAAATATCCCAGAGGAAGACGTTTGCCACAGGCCAGACCTCAGCATATGATTTGTGTATTTACTTAAATTGTCTCGTAAAGCTGAGCTTCCAATTTTCCTATCTGGTCAGGTGACATGTGGAGAATCTTCTTTGCAAGGAAATGTATGTATATGTGGGGGATTACAGAGCCAAAAGTATAATCCCAGCAATACATGTATCTGCGGTTCCTTATTGCAGATCTTTAAAGGTTAAATAGTTGTCTTTGAAGCCATATCTTCAGTAATGGCGTGGGATAAAGCCAGAAGAAAGGCTGTGTTAGAGACGACCCTCAGTCCAAGATGTAAGGACCCCGTCTTATTTACAAGCATGGTCAGTGATGTCCTATACATGTAATGGAGCTAATGCATAGAAGACCAAGGATCGAACCATTTGCTGCACCAAGCATTGGGTATTCAGCCTTTAGTAGATGTACATTGCCCATTATGGAGACGGGGATTTGATGCTTGCATTCAGTGGTCTATGGCTCTCATTAACCCTGTCCAGCCCAAAGTTACTTTAATTTCATTTTATTTTCTAAATGCTATTGAAAGCCAAAGCCACTGGACAATGGGATATGGAAATTAATGACATAACATATACATTTTACATATAATCATAAATAATATACTTTAGTGTCCACAATAGGAAAGGTCAGAATTAGCTGTAAGGTGTGTATTTCCCCCAATACACAACTGAATACACAAACATTTGGAGGCCTAGAGCTGGCAATTCCCATCAGTTTGTATGTTAAAGCAACCTTAAATAAACCGTGCAGTCACTTTTGTAGCTGTGGTTATATGATTTTTATGAGGTATTTAGTTATGCATCTAGATTTACTGTCTGAAATTTGGTGCTGCTATGTGCAGTAGTTTTCAAGTTATTGAGTTGCAAATTACAATGGGAAAAAATGGGAATACACAACCCTAGCCCTCCACTGACTGCAGTGTCCTCTATTAGGCAGTTCTTGAAGCTTATGTTCTTGCCCTTGTCGATTAGGAAATCACCGCGGCCACAGTGGAGTGGCCATCCCAGGCAGGTATCCATCTATAATGTAGCAATTAGTAGACATCATCAGCAGCAGGAGCCACTTCCAAATGCTCCATTCCTTTGTGTAACCACTTAAGACATGTTTGACCATGTATAGATACACTATACATATTAATTCTATTTACAGCATGCATAAGCACCTTGTACGTCCCCCATCTTTGGCAAACATTGTTTAGATGCTGTCGATGCATAGGTATTTACAGAATTAAACACAGTACAGACAGTAATTAATGATATGCGTGCTATGAACTATGCTGTAATCACATGCTTCGTGTTTAATACACCATATATTTAATAGAGTTCCTTTTTGATGAGGTTACTCTGTTACTATGTTTGTATGCAAACATACTATGTAAATTCGGGTATGCCTACAAAAGTAGTACAATTAAGTATATTCCTGTAATGTGGTAAAAATAAAGCAGCAGTTATTCAGAGAGAGTAGGTGGCTCTTAAATCTATTTAAAATTTGAATGTTATTTTTAATTTTTTATTGTCCTGCCAGTGTAAGCTGTTGGCAAGACTTAGCACTCACTTTCTGGATGTCACTCCGTCTAACTCTGGAATCTCTTTGGGTTGATATTTATGAATATGGGTCATGTTTTTCTACATAAGTGTATCATAGTAGAGACGTCCATCCATCTGCCAACAAAAAACTTCGGAGTGGCATTATTTTACTAACTACATGTACACTGGGTAAGACTTTCATAATTGGGGAAATAATTTATAGTGATGGTCACTACAGATTTGTACCATCAGTGTCACACTAAATTGGTTACATCATGCTTGAATGAGCATTGTAGAAAAACTTCTAAGTGGTTTGAATTATGCTGGTGAGACACCTATGCCCCTAGGCATGGCTCTGGTTTATTTATTTACTAGTATTTACTTATCTACTTATTGATTGATTGATTGATTGATTGATTGATTGATTGATTGATTGATTGATTGATTTATTTATTTATTTATTTATTTATTTATTTATTTATTTATTTATTTATTTATCTATTTATCTATTTATCTATTTATCTATCCATCCATTCAATCAATCATTCATTAATTCATTCATTCATTGCCTGCCTTTGGCCCCTATTGAATTTTGATGTAAAAAGTTCTTTTAACAGTAATGGATACTTGACATATGTATACTCTGATGGTGTTGAAAATATAAATCACCTGTTTGTGCAATAAATTCTGCTTTGCCTCAAGGTTTAGTCACTGATCAGAATGATATTAATTAACTCTTCCCATGTTAACATTTAAAAAAGTCAGGGACACCTGGATCACCATTGTGATATCAGACTGAACTCACCTTAGGAAACAATTAATTCAAGTGTGTGTGAGAGAGAGACATACATGTATATATATATACATGTATATACACATACATTATATAAATATATATATATATATATATATATATATATATATATATATATATATATATATATATATATATATATATATATATATATATATATATATATATATATATTTATATATATATATTTATATATATATAAAATCAAAGAAGACTGCTCTGTCATTGTCCTCAGAGTTCATAGCACTTTGGGCAAATGTGTTGAAGAAAGTTGTTGTAGTTTCCATGACTTGGCACTCAAATGGCTGCCTGGTAAAGCCCGTCAATCTCTGTGTCAACTTGACTGCATGCAAGATAATATAGAGCCTGAGCTCAAAGGTTCCTTTATCATTTCCCCAGGTTTCTTGTGGTATTTTGAGTGGGCAAATGGCCCATAGCAACCGTGTAAAACTTGCAGACAATATATTTCAGGTGTGAAGGCTGCCCCCTGGAGGCCCATACGGACTTCTTATTCTTATCAAACGAGATTTGAAATATTCATTTGAAGCAGATGAGGTCTGTGACCCAGGTGTGCAGGATGGTTGTAGTGAGAGCAAAAAGACCAATGCCAAAGTGCCGTTTGTTGTACACAAGTCATGAAGGTGACATCTGCTTAAAAATCTTCATAGACCTGATTCGATTCAAAGATACATGGTTAGAAAATGGAATGAAAAATTGCAAAAACTCTCTCAACCCTGACCTGTCTCAAGTACAGGTGCAATGTTTGCTGTTGTCCCTTTCTATTACATTGCATCACTTGGCTCCTAAGTGAGTCATGAAGATGATATCTGCTTAAAAATCTTCATTGACTTCATTCATTTTAAAGATACATGGTGAGGAAATGGAACAACAAATTGAAAAAAAGTCTCAACCCTGATCTGTTAGAACTACAGGTGCAATGTTTGTTGTTGTCACTTCCTATTATATATTGCATCACCACCTGATCACAAATTGGCACCTAAGTGATAAAGTCATGAAAGTGACATCTGCTTAAAAATCTTCATTGACTTGATTCAATTTAAAGATATATGGTGAGGAAATGGAAAAACAATGAGAGAAAACTCTCAACCCAGACCTGTTTCAAGGACAGGTGCAGTGTTTGTTGTTGTTGCTTATATTGCATCACATATATGGCACCTAAGCTTATACAGGAAACACACATCAGTTCCTAACCAAACTGAGTTCCAAGTACTTTCTACTCGACAAGTGTAAAAAGAAACACAGAGCTCATTCTGCTTAGCAGGCAGTTGCACATGTAGAACTTGAGTGAACTCTTGTATATGTAACAAACATATATATTAATCTTAGGGAGAAGTGCATTAGAGTAATGACCCAGAGGGATGTAAGCGCAGGCTGGGTCAAGTTTGCTGACATTTATGTGTTCTTTCAGAATGTACCCAGACATATTGCATGCCATTGCTACAAGAGGAAACTTCATTACAACCTTAATCTTGTTTTGATGCTACAAACTTTTGATTTCATAAAGCATACAGCTACTTTAAAGTCCTTCAGTCAGCAATATTAATTACCGACATACACATGAGTTCATGACCTTCGAGAATGTCGGTCTCTCACACCCTACAGCCAAGGGAGAAGTGGGCCCTTTACGGCAGACCAATGTTTCCCAGGTAAATTGAATCCACTCCATCTCATAATGGACAAATAGATTTGTAGCGAAGCTTTGCGTGTACAGTACCCCACACGCTGCTTGTGACGCAGCGAGCATAAGGACAGCATGGGGATTGCATTTCACATAATCTATTGGAATGAAAGTGGCAATCCTTATAGGATATCTTATGGGCAGATTGCTGCAGCGTTCACGCCATACGTCTCGGCCAGGAACACAGAAATGAGTTCTTGTCAATGCTTTTAGCCTGGTTTCATTTTTCACAAGCTTTAACTTCCCCCGATCTTGAGCTGTGCTTCTAAGTGAATGTTTGCTCATTATCCTCCGTTGTTTCCCTGCTGATGGTCCAAGCTTGGATCACTATACCTACTTTACCAACCACACGATGATTAAGATTTTAGGGGGGTAAAGTAGTTACGTAGGTAATATCAGGTGTTGTGAAGGGGAGTAGAAACTATGCCTGGGAATGTTCTAGAGCATATAGCATTACAGCCCAGTATGCTCAAAGCAGACTGTTGACAGAGTGGCGTGTGTTATTAAAGGGGGAAGAGAGAGAGAGAGCTGTCGTCCAGACGTAAAATTGTATCGTCAATCTCGGTGAAAGTGATATCATTGATGAGATATTTACTTAAGCGAAACCTGAGAATCATTGAATATTAAAACTTGAATCGGAATAGAAATCATGGAAGATAAATTGGTTCAAAACCTGCAGAAGTTGATCATAAAGGAATATATATATGTTGTTATGTATATATATATAAATATATATATATATATATATATATATATATATATATATATATATACATACATACATACGTAGACAGTATACACATTTGTTTACAGATAGAGAATTAGTTGCAGATTGAATGCTCTTGTACCTCGAGGCATAACTAATTCATTCAGTGAAAAACATTTTCTTTTGTAGCTTGATTCTCTGATAGAATGTGAAATCAATATGGAGTTAATATGTACCGGTCTTGGATTAATTTGTTACAGGCCAAGTCTTCTTTCTGCTGGACTATTCGGATGTAATTGTCCATTTGCGTGCACTGAGAGGTTGCTTCTGAATAGACAGTGCTCTGTGTAATATTCAATAAACGGAGAAGCACAATTACTGTACCAACAAATGTAATAGCGTTTAATTGCAAGTATTTATTTTCAGATACAAGATTTTTTTCCGAATTTTTTAACATATTAGGTACAGTATATTTCAATGAAACTTTTACATCCCCATCTGGACACTGTGACAGTACTTGTATATGTTGATCAATTTATTAGTTTATGCATTGCTTTTTATTTTCATGGTTTTGTGTCAACAAAATTCGTCAAAATAAAAGCGCAATACCATTGGGTCAATTCATTGTTAATAGTTTTGGAATATCACACATCAGTAACATTTCAAATTCCAGATACCCAAACTGAAAAATGTTGGCTAACTTAAAATATCTCAGGGCATAGGATTACCACCAGGTCAGAAACCCCTAATTGTCCCACAGACTTGTAGTCGGTGGGTCATATTTCAATATTTGAAGACCTCAAAGCCATTTTCTCTTAGCTTATTTTCACAGATCTAAGCATTTACCTTAGGTTTGTACCATACTTAAAAGTAACAGGTACTATAGTTTTTTTCCCCTCTGCTAGGAATCACTAAAGGAAAAATTGTTTGTAGTTTAAGCCAAACCTGCCAGCCTGACCACAGATTCAGAGATACTTAAAGCCAAACCTGCCAGCCTGACCACAGATTCAGAGATACTTAAAGCCAAACCTGCCAGCCTGACCACAGATTCAGAGATACTTAAAGCCAAACCTGCTACCCTGACCACAGATTCAGAGATACTTAAAGCCAAACCTGCTACCCTGACCACAGATTTAGAGATACTTTTAGTGACAGATACAATTTGTTTGTTTTGTGGGGAGCCAAGTGTTAATGTTCAATGTGGTTCTGGAAACACACTATGAGGAAACCTTGGTGTACCGCAACTCTATCAGAGCCAACTGTGACAAAAGTTACTTAAACGGACTGCGCTAAATTATAATAAGGGTGTTAGATTCATGTTCCTTGTAAAAACATTTTGTTCAAGTACAGTGAAACCTGTTTTGAAAGAGGACCCCTATGGCAGGTCAAAAAGTGGTCACATGAGGCAGGTGGTCTCAATAGAGGTGCAACAATGTGGAAAAGATAGCAAAAGGACATAAATGGGGTCTGAAAAGGCAGGTAGTCTTTCCTCCCACTGGTCTCACAAAACAGGTTTTTGCTGTACCAACATGCCTGTAATTACATAGAATGTCATAATGTAGGTCAACAGCTTTCCTCAGCTTGCTTTGGGTGCATTAACTGTGCTGTTGACTGGGTCCAAAATATAGCACTGAGAGGGTTGTGGAAGTGGGGTGGCACGGGTGGGAGGGTTTTCCCAAGTAGAAGATGCTCATTGCTCGGCATTTCTATAGCATGTGGTATATTGTTCTGCAATGGCATTTGTCCATGGGCTAGAAGTAGCAGATAATGGCACTAGTCAAAAGGTATCACATGACCTACTATGAACATATTAATGGTCAGAATAGGTCAGGTGACCTCTTTTTTTCACCAGTACTGCTCTCTACCCCTTGCCACTTGGCTTATGCCATTAGATTTTACGTATTCACAACAGACATGACTTTGGCCAGAAAATCCTGTAAAGTTCCATGTTTAGGACACAAATATACGATTCTCTTCAGCTTGGGCAACTGTAGCACCCACAGTCACCTCGTATAGGAGCAAACTTTTCTCTATGCATACTCCCCTCGCTAGAGATATTCTTAAGGATAGCGGGATATTTGGTCAATCAGGTCTCTGAGTCAGACACAATCGGATGGGAAAACAAAGGCTTGTGTGCGGAAGTGAAGTTTGGCAGCATTGCAGGATCGTTTGAGTATACGTATAGGCTGGGCCCTGGAGACCAAGGTGGTATGTTTTGGTGCGTGTACAATCACTGGGGATAAGTCCTTAGAGTCTGAATCAATACAGGCTTCGTATGTACTCTGCAGTGTGCCTAAACCGAGATTGTATCCCCCCAAATTATAATGTCTGTGTCACATTTGCTTTGATATCAATGATCATGTGTAATCCCGTGCAAGATTAGGTCAACTGAAGTGGTCTTTTTGAATGTATCTATCATGCAATGTGGCATGCAGTGGATGTCTGTGCGTATGCCCAAGAAGAGCACAGGGATAGTGTGTGTTTCAGGACATGCACTCGCCGTCTTACCAGCTCATTTTCTCTTCAATGTTCCATAATTTAATTCTGAGACTAACAAAAATTAGTCATTAAGTGTCTTAAGGTGAAAATGAGGACTATAGGTTGAGCGCAGAGTGACATAGTCGATCTAAATGTCAAAGTTCCCGTGGCATTGTCGCCACATGGAGAAGAACTATTTCCATGGGAAATAAAAAATGAAAGAAGTTATTTACTTGGAAAAATGGTTGCATTGGGAGATGATTCCAATGTCTCTACAGCTGCATGCCTATTGTGGCAACCCAATACATTGGGCCAGCATAAACAGCAATGGAATGAGACCTCTCTCTGCCGGCTTTCTTCATCACGATTACTCAACATTGATTTTGAGTCGATGGCATTGTTAAGTCTATCTCAGCAGCTGGTTGTGTCACCCATGGTACCACCAATTATGTGCGGTGGAACATTTCTCCGTAAAGGTCTCTCCATGTGCTGGTTTACGGCTGGCAAAACCAGCATGTCTGAGACACGACAGTGCGCTGTGTGAGTGGTACAGATCGAGGGAGCACCTCTGTTGTGGTTGGTGACTGGACTTTTTGCATCATCCAATCTTTGCACGTATAGATGGGGAACCTGTAAGCTCAACTCTTTGTGGCCTGTGACCAATGGTTCAGTTTTGCTGCACCGTTTTGTTGCAATAGTGCAAATGTGGTAGATTTCCAAAGGTCAGTTGAACAGAAATATCTGGCATGGTGCAGGGAGGAATTCGGCTGGACCACTTGTTGATTGCGCACTAACAGTGCATACGACTCGAGTGAGTACATATATGTTTGTGCTTGTATTTCACTTTACTTCCATTTTTATTGTATTGCTTCATTTTATCAAGCTAGCATGAATGCCTGGTACAGACGCAGACTTTCACTTCTCCTCAGGTAAGGGAAAAGAATTAAATATTGATCAAGTGTAAGAAATAGCATGAATTGTTATTCAAGACTGTTGTTATAAGAGACCATAGAGGATTTGAGACTACTTTTTGTTGTTCTTGGACTTAATTTCCGCTGTATGGAGGTGCTAGTCGATTATGAGTGGTCAGTTTATCAGCGAGGTGATATAACAAAAAGGCTTGGTCTGCACTCCTTCTATAGCAAGGTGGTAAAGAATGTGTATTGTTTGGTCAAGCACACGTATTGTTTATGCCCCCCCCCCCATCCAAGGATGCAAGGGCATATATAGCATATATTACTGTGTCTGTGTGTGTTGCACTCACAGTTTTCATGCGATAACTCGAAAAGACTTTCGCTTAGGGCCTTTATATTGCACATGCTAATAGTCCTGAATAAGGTCTCGAAAAAGATGGGTGACTTTGACCCAATTCCAAAGGTCACAGAGCCATTTTAGTGAATTTGATTTTCATGCGATAAAACTCAAAAAGTTTTTGTACTTAGAGCTTTCATATTGCGCATGCTTGTAGTCCTGAATAAGGTCTCAAACAAGCTTGAAGATGTATGACCTTCACTTTTTGCCAAAGGTCACATAGCCATATTAGTAACTTTGGTTTTCACATGATAACTCGAAACCATTTTTGCTTAGGGCTTTCATATTGCAGATGCTTATAGTCCTAAATAACGTCTCAAAAGGGTTTGAAGGTGGATAACCTTGACCTAATTTCCAAGGCCACAGAGCCATTTTAGTGAATTTGGTTTTCAGGAAATAACTTGGAAAGTTTTTGATGTAGGCCTGTCAAATTGCACCTGATTGCAGTCCTACATAAAATCTCAGTCAAGTTCCAAGATGGGTGACTTTGACCCAATTCTGAAGGTCAGACAACCATTTTACTGAACTTGGTTTTCACACTTTAACTTGGATTTTTTTGCATAGGGCTATCATATTGCACATACTTACAGTTCAGCTTAGGGTCTCAGACAAGTTTGAAGATGGGTGACCTTGACCAAATTCCCAAGATCACAGAGCCATTTTGTCAATTTGGTTTTCACGTGATAACTTAGAAAGTTTTGTGCATAAAGGCTTCATATTACACATGCTTATAGTCCCACATAAGATCAAAGGGGAGTTCGAAGATGGGTGACCTTGACCCAATTCCCAAGGCCACATAACCATTTTAGTGAATTTGATTTACACATGATAATTTGAAAAGTTTTTGACATAGACCTTTCTTATTGCACATGGTTTTAATCCTACATAAGGTCTGAGACAAGTTCCAAGATAGATCACCTTGACCCAAATCCCAAGGTCACAGAGTTGGGGGGGTTAGATCTGGCAATCTCTTATTGCGTTTTAATTGGTTGAGCAAGTGTATTGTTTTCTTGGCAAGGAATTTTCTGTAGCACTCATTATGTAAAAAAAAAACAGGGGTTTAACTCTTTCATGTGTTACGTACTCTTTAATGTGTTAACTCTTTCGTGGGTTAGCACTTCCATGGATTAACTCTTTCATGGCCAATTTGGTGTTCTGAAGTGACATATACATATACCAGATTCATATTTTACGCATACCAGACTCATATTTTTGGTATACTGACCTTTTCATTCAAATCCCAGCCTGTGCATATCAGTTTGCAGAGACCATGAGAATGGCCCAGGGCGAGGGGCCCGTAATGCTCTGAGTAAAGCTGTTGACTCAGTCCAAACTGAGACATCTTGTCAATTAATGAGTTAACCCTTCCCCCTTGATTAAAGGGTGGATCAACAGCCAAGGTAAGCTGTGGATGTAAGTCATGTTATCGTTATAGGTTTCATCTACAATTCCCATTCAAACTGTGTTTTTCATTGATGTTGAAATTGGTTACTAATGTTCAAGTAGGGGACATTTGACCACCAGGCCCCCTTGAGGGGAAAGAGTTAAAGCTATCTATGAGTCATATTATCTTTATAGTTTCCATCTTCAATTATCATTCAAACTGTTTTTACATTGATGTTGAAATAGTTTACTAATATTGGGGAGGGGATGTGAGTAAGTTTATTCTTATTTACCACCAACTGATACACACACAGGAAAACTATATTAACACCATATAATGTGGAGGGCATTCAAAAAGAACTTTAACACATCACTCCAAATTCTGAAGCATTTGGGTTTGAGGTTAAATGTCAGAAGCCGAAGGTCTGAATCTTGCTGTTGTGAAAGATAAAAAAATGCACTGGCTGTTTTCTATGTAATTTCAAAATTTAAGTCATAAATTATCCAAGACTTGTATTATGAAAAGAAAATTTGAAAACTTCTGATATGTTTTTTTTTATATTTTATATACATTAAACCATGCCTGTGTGTTAAGTTTTCTGATAAGGCACTATGCTGCATGCATTTCCAGGGTGGCAGCAGTTTATGATTGCTATGCTTCAAGGTGCCTCTTTTGTAGGCTGCCAGCAGGACATTGGTGTGGAAAAGGTATAGAATATACTGGCAGTGTGCTGCCTGACATAATGATGGCAGTAATCATACAGTATGATTGCAGTCCACAGCAACTGTGGCAACAGTGCCTGCTGCCAAGTGGTAAAAGTGAATACTTACATCCAAATACATATAGATTAATCAGTTTTACCTGCAGGACATAGACTTGGCCATTTCAGTGGCTACCACCTATGTCATCTTCCATGTTAAACAGCTAGCAATCCAGTTATGATGCCCTGTCTTAACTCTGTCCGTGCTAATATACACATCACCGTACATGTATGTGAAACTGCATGGAAGTCTCACCTCAAGATTCTGCTCAAATAATCATGGTGTCTATAATGCTAAAGACAGAGTTTTTTGGGTACTAAGTCTGATAAATCCTGATACCTATGGTGATTTGGGGTATTAACTTTAGCAAGTTCTACTTGCGTAAGAGACAGTTGAAGCATGACTTGCTAGGCACTGCAAAAACCACTGAAAAAGACCTGGTTACTGGAATTGATATGAAACAAGTTCAGGTTGTTTATCAACTTAGTATGAAATAAGTGCAGGCTGTTTATCAACTTAGTATGAAATAAGTTCAGGTTGTTTATCATCAGAGTATGAATTAAGTTTATAATTAGGTTGTTTGTCAACTTAGCTTGAAATAAGTTCAGTTGTTTATCGACTTAGCTTGAAACAAGTTCAGTTGTTTATCAACTTAGTGTGTAATAGGTCAAGCCCCTGGCTTCTGCCTTGATATACAGTTAAGCTCGTCTTAAACTTAACAGCCAAACGCATTTTTTGTGTTGCAAAGTGTTATACTGGGGTTTGTAAAGGTTGTAAAAGGTTTGCAAAAGGTTAACAAAGCATTTGTAAAAGGTTGACAAAGGGTTTCAAATGGTTGAAACCGTTTCAAACCATTTCAACATTTTAATCAGTAAGGTTGAAAAAGTGCCTGAAATGCTTGTCAACCATTAGAGAAAGGTTTAAAGGTGTTTTAATGCAAAAAGAGGAAATGGTTTGGAAAGTGTTAGAAATGGGTTTAAAAAAGGTTTGCCTTTCACTCAAAAGGTTCGAAAAAAGTTGCAAAAGATTGATGCGTTTGGTGACTGTAAATTAGTTTAACGTGGACTTAACTGAAGCTATAGTTATAAATGGCATATTCTGATGTTGCATAACATTAGTAGAAACTGTAAGTTTTTGAATGGCAGAACAAAGTAATAAATAGCACGTGGTCTCTTGGTGAACCCTTTATGGTTAGCACCAGACAGAGCCTCTATTTTCCTTGACTTGCGCTGAGCACAGCGTGTCCAGACTGTGCCAAGGAAAGCTATTGACTCAGTCTTATTGTAAGTACAAAAGGGGGTGACCAATATGCCGCCTATCGAAATAAAGTTCAGACATTTTCTGCCCATGAAAGGGTTAAGTCTTTATGTATTCGTGGTAGGGCTGCGATTTACTCTAGCCATAAAAGTTTAAGACATTTTCCACCCATGAAAGAGTTAATTTAGACTTGGTGCACCAATGAAGTTGTTCTTAAGATTATTATAGTATATACTGAGTTAATTGGTTCTGGTCCGTCCATCTTTTGACAACATGTGCCTCGCAGATCAGCTTAATGGCCTATATTGAGAATTCTGCAAACTTACCCGAGCTATCCAATTTGATAGCAGTAGTGTCATAAATAATACATGTGGGTCATAAATTGGAATTATGATCCAGACATGACCAAACTTTAAGTGGGGAGACGCTTCTCTTCCAAGGGTTACAGAGAAAAACATGCTTCTTTGGCTTCATCTAGTATACATGGCCTGTCAATTGAACAAACATGTTACGTTCATAGTTCTGACAATTTATTCAGCTCTACCATCCAGTATATGATTTACATCATAGCAGTTACATCATAATATGATTACATTGAGCATACAAGTGGTCACCTTATCTTGCCCTTTAAAAGGCTGATGTACCTACTGCAGCTAGCATTCAGTTTCTGTTGAATCAAAGCAGAGAGTTCGAACAGAGACCAACTCCTTGTAACCTGTAAACACAAACATTTCTGTTTACCCTGGGGTGGAACATACCTCACTTGCCTCTGATGAGTCCAGCTATGGATGAAACTAGTCTGGCGATTTTTGGCACATCATTGAAAGGACTCAAGACTAATTGTATCTGTGAAACTTTTAAGAATTACTGCACATATATGAAAGGGCTCAAGACTAGTTGTACCTGTGAAGGTTTTAATAATTATTGTCCCAATGAAAGGGCTTAAGACATATTCCACGAAAATGAAGGGGTGTAGACCAAAGTCATCAAATTTTTTTTCTGTCAATAAGAAATTTCACTTTTGGCAATTTTAAGGCCAAAAAGATAAAATTTCATTTTTTAACCTGTGTCGTTACTCTGTGAAATATGACACATGTTTTGAAGAAAAGTATTGATGATGTACATGTGCCTGTCAAATTGTAGCTCACAGTGTCGGAGAGCCACTCCATCTGCCTGTCAAAACTGACATCAGGTGGCAGGTAAAATTCACAAAACTCATATGACCTGCTACAATGGGTGGTCCTTAGAAAGTACCATTAGCTCCATCTACCTGCATGGCTTTGTAAGAAGACCATACATGTACATATGTACATGCAGAGCTCTTCAACAGTTATTTTTATATATATATATATATATACATACATACATACATACATACATACATACATACATACATACATACATACATACATATATATATATATACATATATACATACAGTTACGCCCGGCTAAAAGTTAACAGCCAAACGCTTTTTTTGCCTTTTGCTGGTGTTTGGCTTGTGTTTGGAAATGTTTGAAAACGTTTGGAAAGTGTTTGGAATGTGTTTGGAAAGCGTTTGGAAAGCGTTTGGAAAGCGTTTGGGAAAAATGTCAAACACTTTTACAAAACGTTCGAACACTTTCACAAAGCTACGGAACACTTCTCCAAATGCGTTCAAACACTTTGCAAACGCGTTGAACATTTACCCGAACGATTTCAAACACTTTCACAAACGCATTCAAACACTATATATGCATTTCAAACACTTCCATTTAAATGATGAAGAATCTCTGAACGTATTTTCAACAAATCCAGCAATATATGATGTACCTACATGTAAATGTGCACTTATCCAGCATTATAGGTTGTATATATTTATATAAAACACGATCCAAATACGTTTACCCAAGTGTCTAATTCAACTAAAATTAATTAAAGACTTAATTCTTCATTTAAGATGTCATGCATACTTCATCTTTCAAAAACTGTTTTGGAGTAAATCCATAGGCAATATCATGATCAGATCATGATTCATGATCTGATCATGATATTGCCTATAAATTCACTCCGAAATAGTTCCTAATTTTCAATTAAAATATATATAATTACTCCAAGGACCAATGGAGTACGGCCTGGCTTACTCCACTGGAGCTAATTCTATTGCTTGGCTTAGTAAGCCAAACAATATACTTAAATTGAGCTGCTTCTGTATTTCCATTCGAAATTTTAAAAGTTAGCCTTTTTTCAAGAACTTCACTTTCAGAAAAAGTATGATAGCGACTGGGTATACTTGCTACTGAAAGATCTGTAACTCTATAATAAATGAAGTGTTAAACCTGTCAATGTAGGCATATTATTTGGTTTCTTCTACCGATACTTATTTTCTTCCTTAATTAGGTATGAGCATGTCATAATATTGTTAATTACCAGTAACAATTTAATTATTAGCAAGTAAAGGTGACAAATACATATTTCCAGGAATTATTTGTCACTGACTCATTTTTTCTTTTCTTCATTTCATGTTAATTTGAATCAGATATAAAGCGGAATTTGATTTGTGGAGCCCAGATTAGTGGAGTTTGCATCCCTGAAAATCCAAATAGTCCGTATGAAAATGCAGTGGCAAGTGCCAGGAAAACGCATATGAGAGCATCAATTTTTGATAATTTTCTGGGGGAGGCCCCCCAGACCCCCCCCCCCAAGAAAAAAAAGCTTTGTGCCGTCGGCACTCTCATTCGGCTTCGCCCTCAAGTCGCTGACACCACCATCACGAAAAATTCTGGATCCGCCCTTGAAGCCAGTATATCTGAGGCTTTAACACTTTCTAGTCTGCGTCAACAGCTTTCTTCGGCCCACTCTGGGCGCCGGCGCCCAGAGCGCACCGATAAAAAATGTTGACTAGTTGCTAATGGCAGATATGACATGTTGGTATTTGCTGGAAATGCCTTTTGATGAGGAATATCAAATATGAAATCTCTTGATAGTATATCATCTGTGCGAGTCCGCATAAATGTGGACTCAGACTGCAAAGTGTTAATTTTATGTCCCCACCAAACAATCAAATAACTTATGGGCTGCTCATACCTAAATTCAAATCGAATTGACTGAAATTGCGACATTTTAAAAACAACCCAAACTGGTTATCGAGCAACACTTTTAGGTGATACTATATGTGGTATGTTCCAAAATATCACTTGCTGACCCATTTGCCACTTTCCCGTGACCTACGGGACATATTTTGTTCTACCAATTCGAATTGTATTGATTCAATTCGTATCGAGCACTCAGGTATGAACAGCCATTAGTTACTGTAGCTTACACTGATCCCAATTAGCTTAATTTGATTCACAGATCCTTCGCAGAGAAAAACCTATGAACTGTATAGGGAAAATTGAAGTCGACTCTATAATTCATCTTTTTATTTGGCTATAAAAACACTACCTGTTCATATTTATCAAAACAGCTTGAAAGAGAGAAGAGGAACTAATAATTCATGTTGGCGACTATTTGTCCAATCCTCGTCACATCCTACGAAAATTAACTACTACTAACATCCAATTGAAAGAAATAATGTAACCATGCTATGTTGGTCTATACGATACACAGTCCTTCAGTTGGCAACACACTTCTGTTTGCAAGACGTAAAAAACGATACCCATGCTGCTTGCTTCAAACGATACCATGCGCATGTATGTGTTTTTCCACCTTGTGATACAATTTCAGATTGACTGGCTGAAATAAGTTTACGTCCACTGAAGCAAATTCAGTGGGTAGTGCCATGTACATCTTAGAAGGTAGCTTTTGTTGCGTTTTCCACTGTATCACAGGCATAAACCAGTTGCAATTTGTCACACAAACAAGAAAACAATGATATAGCCTACAATATATACACATGCATTGTGATACATGTACAAACTGTTACATAGAACTGATTTTTTTGAAAAAGCATAATTTCAAATTTATTGTGAAATATACATAGCAAAGCTTTTTGGCTTATCCATAAATGAAGGCATGCACATGTTGTTGGGATTTTTAGGTCCTGATAAGCTTTTTAGACACTTGTTAAAAATATTCCTGTCATTAGAATTAGATTACCAAGTGTACATGTACATGTATCACATACATTTGGCGCAAAGTGTAAAGTGTTTGAAAGCGTTTGGAAAAGTGTTTGAAAATGTTCGGCTTTCACCAAACGCGTTTGGCAAAGTGTTTGAAAGCGTTTTGAAAAGTGTTTGAAAGCGTTTGGCAAAGTGTTTGTAAAGCGTTTGGAAAGTGTTTGCAAAGTAATTGCTACGCGTTTGCAAAACGTTTGAGTTTCACTGAAAGTGTTTGGGAAACGTTGGTGCGTTTGGCGTTTGTTAACTTGAACGCGAGCGTAACTGTATGTAATGATCAGGGACATATAAATGAAAGTGTTAAAATCCAACAACTGGGGACAAAATTCGTGTGTCAGCAGGGGACATCTAATAGGATGGGTCACAATTAGCTATACAGTGTGTATTTACCTCAATACATAATTGAATACACAAACATTTATCAGGGCTAGAGTTGTGTATTCCCATTGGTTTATATGTTAAAGTAACCCCCCAATAAAATGGTCACCATTGAAGCTGTGGTGATTTAATCTTAATGAAGATTTCAGCTATATCAACAGTTTTGGGGTGGTAAATTTGATGTCTCTGTTTGCAATAGTAAGTTATTAATTTGTAATTTACAGTGGAAAGTAATGGGAATACACAACCCTAGCCCTGAAATGACAGCACTGCCCTCTTCAGCAAGGGCTTGGAACCTTCAATTCTTGTCCTGTCCGGTTGTTACTGACCAACAGACAACACGTGCACACACATTTTATTGCTGATAAAAGCTTAAGGTAGCAAATCTTGTGTATAGTTATTAAAGCATTATTATTATTTACTGTTTCATTGCCAAATTTTGGACTGAGTCAACAGCTTTTCTCAATGTACATTGGGTGCAATGCGTGTCTAGAAAAGCTGTTGACCTGGGATACTCTCTCTGAAACTATAGGCATACTGGTACTTGGATGAAAAGTCTTTTTACGATCCTTATGATAATTCAGACTATTGTGACTTGAATTAAGTAGATCAACTTTAGGCACAGAAAGGGTTAACAGGACCTTTAATTTAGATAACGTGTGCGTGTTAATTCTTTCACATGCAGTATTACAGAAGTATGTCAAGCCGTTTTTGTGATTATTCTATAATTATAAATATGCGAGAAAATCTTTTTCACATATTAAAAAACTATTTCACATATGTGAAAATCTTGAAAGTGTTTAATATCACTTGTTTTACATATGTAAAAAACATTCACACATATGTGAAGTTGTTTTATGTGCAGTACTAGTGTTTCCGATAACTCCCAAATGGGGGAATATTACCAGTTCAAAACCTGAAATACCTTCTAAGAAAATTCTAAAGGGTCACAAGTCTTGTTTATTGACATGTAAAATTGGTTAAAATCTAGTCTTCTCCCCAAAATTTTCCTTCTTGTGATCCCATGAAAAAAATCCTAATGGAAACACTGATTTATGTGAAATAATTCTACACATACGTGAAATAAAACTTGTATTATACATATCTGTCAAAACCAATTCCATATATGTGTAGAACTTTAATACATATGTGTATTTCTTTGTCACGTGTGAAATAATTTATTTCCCATATGTGATAAAGACTTGCCGTACAGTGGAAGAGTGGGGCTATCTCCAGTTTGCTGGTGTTCCTGGTTTAGAAAATGCACTAATTTCACTCTGGCTATAGGTGTTCATGCATGCACGCACATGTGAACACACACACGCACACACACACACACGCACACACACACACACACGCACACGCACACACACACACACGCACACACACACACACACGCACACACACTGTGCACATTTGTAAATTAGTATAAGGTAAAACCAGCCAAGAGAAACACCTCCAATAGCTGAACTCCTCTGTTACTGAAACACTTTTTTCGGGTCCCAACTTTTTCGTATGTAATTTAACAGGAGAGCCAAGTATTGCAACCTGCAATCCGTGAACACTGGACACTTAATTTGGGTCCCACCCAAAGCAACATTTAACCTGTCAAGGCTGAACACTCACCCCCGGAATTTTCAGAAAATTGATCAATATTTGATACAGAAACATCGCAGTTTTTTTATATTCAACACTTTTGTCAAATTTATGCCTTTAATGTATTCAAGGGGTGTAAATAGTGTGTTGCTTCCATGGTGAGACCTTATACAGCTGTACGTACAATAAACTTCTTTAAACTTATCAAACTAGTAGGTGCATTGCGAAGTTGAGCAGTGTGATAAAGGGCGCCTGCAATACACATATTGTGTGTTGGTGTTGGACAATCAATTGATGTTTTATGTCGTCAAATTATGCACATGTAAATGCAGTGTCACATGTACGATAGATGTACGTACTTCAAGTACATATAGATGTACCAGTAACATAAGGAATGTATAGCGTAATGATACTGAAAAGCGCATGTACTGGCAGCCTAAAGTCAAAAAATCCTGTAAACTTTTTTCCCAAGTGGTTGGAATTTGTATAAAGTTCTTTTTCATCTTGAACTATACTTTTCCTCTAAGTTTTTGTAATTATATAAATGTATATGCATCAGAACTGGTAAATTCCCCAATGCATGTGCATTTACATCTACAGGATGTAGCCACAAGGCCAGGCCCCCGACCCTCTATTAGCTGAACACCTCCGATACCCGAACACTTTGGCTGGGTCCCAAGGGTGCTGGCCTTGAGAGGTTTAACTGTATGCAATAGATTTAGTCTGCTTTCATTTAATTGTTCAGTTTGATTTCTAAAAATGAAGAAAAAGTTAATATGGAAAACATTTCAGGTCCATGTATAAAAAAGAATAAAAAAAGATGTTAGTGACATAGCAGGGCTATTTTGTGACCGGTGTCAGAGCGGCGTGATTCACAATGGCTTACCGCATGCATAGCAAGGTCAAAAAGGCATATACCTCATCCTTATCTGACTTAAGACACAGCAATGCAGACTTTTCTATCAAGATTCTATGCCAGCATCACTTCAGTGTTCATGAATATTTGATCCCGGGCAGATGGGCAGGGTCTGGGCTTGTCGTATGCCAGACTTAACCAGCAACCTGACCTTCAGCTGCCGGTGAACACCCGAGCCACCGCACCTCCTTCGTTTTGCATTTTCATAGCCAAGCAATTTCATTGTTGCGTTCAAACACCTATCCCCTGATCAAACTGTATTTCCTGTCAGAGGTATTCTGAGCCCTGCGTGATCATGCTTATGTGCTACGCACAGAGCCATCTGCGTCTGAAGGCTTCGTGTCTAATGAAGATAGTGGTAGTGCTGGTCAGGTCCCGTCTTAAGATCCACTTCTACGAAAACATGACCATACAAATGACACATACAGTTATGATCATCTCGATATGTCTCGGTCGACACGGACCCTATGAATAGGAAGATCACAGGACTAGTCTTATTGTCTTTTAAGGGCCTCGTTACCAGCAGGCCTCGTGGAAGGTCAGGCGCTCTCTGTGAGGGAGTCACCGTGTCAATGCTGAACCATGCAGATCCACTGTCAACACATGTGCAATAGACCCAACAAACATTGATGGATGTCAGCCCGTGCTGGCTAATACACACTATATATCACTTAGGGAGGCTTTATTGTAGTCAGGCTGCAAGGTGAGAGCCGAATGGGAAGCCCAGTTTCACATACAAATTGCAAGGCTTCAGACTGGCAAATACACCAATGGCTTCAGTTTTGGAAAACTTCACTCAAAGCAGTTTGAATCAAATAGGGATCTTTGTTGAACATTCAATCTGCAAATTATAGCTAACTGACTTTAATAAAAAAAGATAGAGAAAGGTGCTTTGAGTGCATGGGGCTCAGTTACTTTTTACGAATGGTAACTATACATGCTTATAGTACACTTATGCAGAACTTTTGTGAGTAGTCGAGTGTTTTTAATGGAAAATGAGGAAACTATCATTAGTTTGTGCTCAGTTTTTTTCTCCCTAAAAACACATTTAAAGTGCTCAAATAGCATAAGAATATCAGGCCTATAAGTAACATCAGTGCATGTACCATACTTTTTATGGGTTTGAAAGCCCAAAGTACATGTAAGAACATACACAAAATAAAAAGTTCTCTAAGCACACTCAAAACCACATGACATGAAAACCTACCATTACAATTACATAAGCAGGGCCAAAATTTTTTCATAACTCTGCGACAGTCTATTTGGATTTTAGTCAATTGATTTTCTTTTTAAAGACAAGTTTAGGAGATAATCTTTACGAGAATGGATTCTTGGATTCTCGCCGGAATTCTGGCCCGGATAAGTTATGTATGTCCTCTTAGAATTGAATTGAAATACAGACAAAAGAAATTCCGCACGAGTCTACCTGAGCTATCCTCCAAAACCATATACCCATCTACTCTATTTCATCACAACTACTTCCACTGATTGCATAAGTCATATTGTCAGATCAAGCTCATCATTACCCCTGTCTCCAGTATCAGGACGACTAATGTTATTTCCTTTTCTTGGAAACTTGCTTAATGCTGGTGAGAGTCTGTAGAACATTCTTATTTGCATCAAGAAATGTGTAACCAACTCTTTGTAGTGTTGACTTGGCCTATTAAAAAACATTATCCATCTGGCTTTCTAATGACCCTCTTTCAATTTGTGAATATGTAAGGCGGTAATCCCAGGAGGTTTTGCTGTGATCGGAATCACTTTCCCATTGTGCAAGCTTATATTGCAATTAAGGCATGGTAATAGTGTGGCTTACAAACCTTTTCGGCACAGAATCTTGTATTTTCTTATGGAGTATCGTATCCCACATGATGCTGCATTGAAATCATTCATGTCAGGCACTGAAGCCTTGCAATTGAAGACTTGAGAGACTGGATGATTTCCCATCATCAGCTGAAATTACCAAAAGCTAGCAGGACGTAGTCAGCTTTCATCGGGCTCTATTAGATGTAAGTCTATTTTTGCCTTGTTTTGAAATGGATTGTATCAGATTTGGTTTTAGAGACGAGCGCCCATCTTGTTCCATTGGCAAGGCACTTATTGACAAGATATGCCAGTGAAGCGACATTTGTCACACACGTGGTGCAAATCTTGGGCAAATTTGCCATGTGTTTGTGAATTTATTGGGCCCCAATAAATACAACTTTGTGTTTTCCATGACATTTTCTACCAGCTTATAAGCTGCTGAAAGGCTGCTGAATGCCTCACTGGAAACTTCATTGGGCTAAGAGCCCACAGCTCAAGCAGCTTGGGTCTGCAGGAATTACATTCAATATATGGATTTTGCCAGGAACGTGATCTGTATTGCAAGCGAATAACAGAGTAACGTGCGAATGACATGTTGAATCATGCACAACTCACTGCTGCTCGCCATTCCTTCCTCCTCAAATAGAGAACACAAAAGGGAGCCTTGGCATCCATAACCGACTTCTTCTTCAGCTAAATTAAGTCGTCTTGTTGGTTGCTTTCCCGATGATAGGGCTCTTTTTCTTCCCATGTTTATTCTAATTAGAGTCAGATCGGGAACCTGCTAGGGCAAGTGCCGTTTATCCCGTATGAGGTTCAGGAATACATCGTGTTCAAAACTGCATACAAATTGCTCTCAAGTTTGGCGAAATTTTCTTCATTTGGAGGAGGTTGTACTATCACCTCTCAGCCGAAGTGACCCTCCCCCCCCCCCCCCCCCCCATGCAGGTGTACTAACTCTCCACCCCCTGATTAATAAAAGCCACCAAAACAAAGATTGCTGATTAACAAAGAAGACCTTAGGACCTTCATTATGCTACATGGACACCCCAATATCACTCCGTCTGTTTCCTGCCTCCACTTTTTAATTCTGTCTTGAGAAAACAAGGTACGAGCGGTGGATAAGATCTGCCACCGAATTACAATGTAGCAAAGTCATGTGATGGTTTTGAGTACAAGCTGCTTCGTCTTTGTGTGGAGCTGTCAGAATGTGCAGACCCAATGTCTGATAACAATAACTACCACGTCTGTGGTGTGATTGAAAACAAAATGAGACTTTTACAACTGAGGTTATAATACAAGCTTATGTCTGCCTGATACCATCTTTCTATCAGAAGTCTCTTATCTTTGGCCTGTCACAACTAGATGATATACACGTGACTGTGCCCAGGATTTACAGCGTGGCCTGCTGCCAAAATTACAATGCATATTTGCCTTATTAGTGCTTGAGGCACAGAAAAACTGGAACTGTTCCGTGTCAGATGTGGAGATTTATTTGCAGGGACAAAATTATGGTATGACAGAAAGGAACTTTAAGCATCATTCTTAAATTTTGTCTGAGTTAGAGATAACAGGTGCATACAAAAGATGAAGGGTTAGTATGCCATGCATGATGGGAGGAGATGCTTAAAGGCATGGTAGCAGCAGACACTTACAGGCATGGTGGCAACAGACACTTAAAGGCTCATGGTGGAGAACACACCACCTAAAATTATATTGATGGAGCACCATGTTATACTGACGCCAGTTATAGGCCTATATTGCTGAGGTCCAGGGATGATCCTACATTTGTATTAGTTCATACATAATCTACGATTTCAGCTTGTGCAGTGGTATAGGATCACGCTGTGTGTAGAATTGTCAAGGAGTCATTGGATCTATGGCACATCGAATTATATGCTGATAGTGCATATTACCCTTTGGAACCTAGTGTGCTTGCTTCCATGTCAAAAATTTCCTAAACATTGATACAAGTCATAATGAATATGACATGATAGTAATTTCCTTGACATTGATGCAGGTTATAATGAAGATGACTTGTGGGTTATTCCATGAACATAGATGTTGGGTCATAATAAACATGACATGTCGATAATTTCACAAACATTTACAAAGGTTATAATGAGCAGGACATGTAAGAGACTGTACTTATGCTCTATAATGAACATGGCATGTAAGAGACTGTACTTGCACTGTAATGAACATGACATGTAAGAGACTGTACTTAAGCTCTGTAATGAACATGACATGTAAGAGACTGTCCATGCAGTCTGTAATGAATGTGACATGTAAGAGACTGGACTTACACTGTAATGAACATGACATGTAAGAGACTGTCCATGCAGTCTGTAATGAATGTGACATGTAAGAGACTGGACTTACACTGTAATGAACATGACATGTAAGAGACTGTCCATGCAATCTGTAATGAATGTGACATGTAAGAGACTGGACTTACACTGTAATGAACATGACATGTAAGAGACTGTACTTACACTGTAATGAACATGACATGTAAGAGACTGTACTTATGCTGTAATGAACATGACATTTAAGAGACTGTACTTATGCTCTGTAATGAACATGACATGTGAGAGACTGTCCTTGCAATCTGTAATGAATGTGACATGTAAGAGACTGGACTTACACTGTAATGAACATGACATGTAAGAGACTGTACTCATGCTCTGTAATGAACATGACATGTAAGAGACTGTACTTATGCTGTAATGAACATGACATGTAAGAGACTGTACTCATGCTCTGTAATGAACATGACATGTAAGAGACTGTACTTATGCTGTAATGAACATGACATGTAAGAGACTGTACTTATGCTGTAATGAACATGACATGTAAGAGACTGTCCTTGCAATCTGTATCTTTTGGGAGACTCTTACACTACACTTTTACTCAGTACCTGTTCTACTTTTATTCTGTATCTTTCGAAATACTGTGCTTTAACTCTTTAGAGACTGTAGTTTTACTCTTGTCTTTTGAGAGACTGTGTACTTGTATTCTATACCTTTTAAGAGACTGTACTCTGTATCCATTAGCAGACTGTAATTTTACAGTGTATCTTTTGACAGACTACATTTATCCTGTATATTATGAGAGACTGATGTGTACTTTTATTCTGTATCTTTGGAGACACTGCTTTTACTAGTATCTTCTGAGACTTCATATATACTTTTACTCTGTATTTTTGGAGAGACTGTTTTTACTCTGTATCTTTCAAGAGACAGCATAATGTCTCACCTCTTTATTTTAAAATGTAGATCCCCAATCTATCTGGACCCCATAGCATTTTGTCTCTGATGTGAATTTAAGTCCAATTTTTCAGTTCTTTAGTCACCATATGGGACCATTGTCAGATGTAAGCATTGAAAATTGTGATGGGGCATGCAGCCAAGAGATTTCTATTTTGACAGGCATGTGTTGTCCTTTTTACCATCATTAATGGTTTGGTTACTATAAGGAAAAGCTCCTCCAGTGCCATGAATATGTATGCACATGTACATGTAAAGCAGTGATCTAAACATGTGATGTTAATCAATTGTAATTTACATGACTAATTATAATGGACTTTGAAAGTTTAGATTACAAGTATTTTGATACGACTCTCTCCCATCTCGTGTACATAAATCAAAGATTTTAAATTGTTCTTCATGTTACAGTGTGACAAATGAAAAGGTAGTCATCTATCAATGCACATACACTTGATCCTCTTCTTTTTTAATTTAAACTTAAAATAAGTAATTTTATGGAGTTTTTTTCCTCAAATCTTGTATTTTTTATTTTCTTAATTTTATTTAATTAAGCTGTGAAAAAAGTATTGGAGGACAAGAAACTCTATGATAATACAGCAGACATGGTATTAAGTTCTCAGGACCATGCGTAATTAATATGATTAAGGAAAGCAAAGCTGGCTGTACCCTGCTTTATATGCCATATTGTGATCAATACAGCATGATTTTGTGATCATTTGTATTCAAAATTTTAATTTTGATCATGTAGGATACAGACCATGACTGGTTTATTTCCACACGTCCCAATTATTCATTCCTCTGACTGTAATGTGATCCAGGGCGGGTCAGTTTTGAATATTCATGCATGTGGTTGCATTCCAGAATGCCCCCAATAAAGTAATAGACAGGCCGAGATCTGTTCTCTATTGATACCATGCGTGGTCATGTCTAAATGTGAGGTAATATAATGTTGAGGCTGGTTATTTAGGTGTAAGTTTTTGCTGAGGTATTTAAGCTGCTAGTGAGACACTGGGGAACATCGGAAGATGGCAATCCGGGGCTATAGGTGCCCTTTGTGGTTGCTGATATTAGGACAGTGATCAAATATCGGCCAGTAAGAGAGTTGGTGAAACACAAGAGGCTGGCTATAGCTGGCATGGGACCCAGGACACTCATCTGTCACCTGGTCGTTGGCTGCTACAATGCTTCGCGCAAAATCTGAGGAAACAGTCTTAATGAAACTTTTTGTGGGCTTTGTCCGAGGCAGAGCCAAAATTTCCGCTGTTGCTGCCAAAATAGTTGAAAAATAAGCGCTTAATTGCTGCTGCAGTGTCCTGGGAATACTGATAGTCTGCTGCCCAGAAATAGGGTTTAGAATTCGGTGCTGATGGCAGGTGGATTGGAAGAAAGTAAGGTGATTTGCAAATTTTGCAAGAAATGACAATTTAAGTTGCAAGCTCTACTTGATCAGCAGACAGGGGGTAGATATATACATGGCTCGAAACAGTCACCTGCTTGTCAATCAAGCTAGTCAATTTACACAAGAAACGCTGCATTTAAATCAATCAAACCCAACTCGTTGCGCTCCTTTTATAAAGCAGGCAAAAAATTACTTCCTTTGGCTCAGGTCTTTCATTTGCCGTAATCAGGAGAACATGATTGAATCGTAGACCTTAGCATTCAAGGCCTGGTCGTATGTGTTGATGTGGACTGACTAGAATTGCTTCTGTCATCTGCTGCTTCCAGTTGATTGGTCTCCAGAAAAAAACAGATCTTTACTTGTGGTACTGCTGTCCTCACAAATTAACCCCTTCCCACTCAAATGGTCCAAAAGTGTCCAGATGTAAATTGTCACCTGCTTTCATATCTGAAACTTAAATTTGATTTTAATCAAAAGCACTTTAGCTGACAATTGTAGATAAGCACTAGCTCAAGATGACCTGGTGTAGGGTAATAGCTTTTCTGTCCACAGGCTGGGCACTACGCACCCAAATGGCAGGAAGGAAAACTGTTTAGTCGGTCTTATTGTCACGAGGAAAGGGTGACGTCAAGATGATGTATGGTCTTCGTACTGTACACTACTAGCTAACAGTCAAATCAAAGCTTAAATTGTCCTTCAAGACTTTGACCATCAAATCAATTTTAGAACAAAAATGAGGTGGAGGGTTTCTGTACATCGTGTATGTCAGAAAGTCTTTTGGCAAATGTATAGTTACAGCAAAGAAAAAAATAATTTGCTCATGTTTGCCAGATCAGTTCAATTGTGCCTTGCTGTCAGTTTGTCCAGTCAGTGAAGAATATGTTGGAATGGGAGTTGAGTTATAGCTGATAATTATAAAAAATGCCATTTACCAATTGGCTACCAGGTTGATAGCAGCAGCTGCCTATGTACTGCTGCTTGCTGCCAGCGTACTGACAACATACTGCTGCTGGCTGCTAGACTGTTGATTAAGATAATAAACAAGCGTTGCCAGGTTTATTAGATCTGTTCATGAAGTAAAAGGAAACATAATGTGATCAACTGTGCACTTTAGTTCATTCTGCCATTTCATTGTTTATCACCTCTGCATCTGGCCATGCTTGAGAAATTATTTTACACAGAGCTACAGTTCTGCCAGATGTGCATGAAGAAAGTCTTCATGATGGTTTCAGTCCCTTATTATTAGTAGTGATTCTTCAGCTGGGGTTTCAAGGCAAACCCAGGGTAGGATTGCACACTCTGATATGCTGCCTGCTGTGAGCATATGCAAATTAATCTGATAAGACTGGCTACTCCCAGCAGGATGCTGGCTGGAAGGCTTGTTCTTGTCCCCAAGAGAAAGTAATTTTCTTTCTTGTCAAGGTTGTAGAGGCATCTGAACATATCTTTCCAATCATTTTCATGTATATTGACTGCTATTGAACAAGATTAAGAAGTCCTCTGGGAATAACCACCACACCTCGAGATGACATGCTTCCTGGCTATTAGTTTCTAACATATTGTTTGCAGCATGTTCTAGTGGCTCATGTGCAGAGTCCTTTCTGGGCACATACTGTAGGGACCCAGAGAGGCAACACTGTCAGGAAGTTTGATGTTAGTTAGTGTGCTTTTTGTACCTATCTGTGCGCCCCCCCCCCCCCCATCCAAACTGGCTGTGGTGTCACAATTACAATTTTTATTACACTTTGAAAAGTGGTATCTCCCAGTGGCTCCACCAGAGTTTTGAAGCAAGACTTTCTGGCGGTAGCTATAGGGTGTTGTAGGTGTCAGTTTTGAAAAAGATCAAACCAAAACCCAAAATTCTTCGCTTTTTTGGTTTGTATACCAAAAAGGGATGCTAGTGCTTCAGCGTTAATACATACATGCATATTATGTTGTTTATTTTGCAAGTATGCTGTAGAGTGGGCCAGGGTCATCCACATGCTCTTCAGGTGGGATTCCCCAGAGCTCTTCACAATCCTTTCTTTTTGTTTCCCTTAATTTTTCATACTGTATGTACTAAATATACTTATTTTCTTGGGTATTAATATTTATTAATATTCAGGCATAAAGCTGAAGTTTTAATTTGACAACTTTGGACATTACCCCATTAAACCTGAATGTGTTTAAATGCTATGGAACCTAAGTTATTCTTTCTGCCAAGTTTAATCATGATGTGAAAATATATTGATACTCTTTGAGACTTACTGTGTACTATACATAAGGGCAACTGAAATGTTGTAAATAGTTATGCCCCCCCCCCCCCCGGAAGGAGGAGGGTGCACACAGCAACTACTTTGTGTGTTTGTGCATGCATGCATGCATGTGTATCCCTTCTGACAGTTTTCATGTCATAACTCAAAAAGTTTTTGGCATAGGGCTTGCACATACCTGCCAAGTCTTACTATTTAGGAGTAATGATTACTATTTTTGAGGATAAATTTTCATGAAAAGGTGTAAAAGTTGATAAAAATAGTGAAATATTACGATTTTTAAGAACAACTTTTCTTGAATAATTAATATGAAAATATCACCGATTACTATTTTTCACAAAAACTATTACTATTTTGGAAGTTGTGGGGTTGGCAGGTATGCTTTCATATTGCACATGCTTATAGTCCTGCATAGGGTCTCGGACAAGTTTGAAGATGGTGACCTTGACCCAGTTCCCAAGGTCTGAGAGCCATTTTAGTGAATCAGGTTTTCATGTGATAAGTTGAAAAATTGACATAGGCCTTTTATATTGCACTTGCTTACAGTCCTGCGTAAGGTCTCAGATGATTTTGAAGATGGGTGACCTTGACTCAAATTCCAAGGTCACAGAGCCATTTAAGTGAATTTGGTTTTCATGTGATAAGTTTGAACCGTTTTTGATATAGGCCTTTCATATTGCATGATTTTAATCCTACATAAGGTCCCAGACAAGTTTGAAGACTGGTGACCTTGACCCAAATCACATGGCCACAGAGCCATTTTAGGGAATTTAGTTTTTGCGTGATTGGTTGACAAGTTTTTGACATAGACCTTTCTTATAGCACATGGTTTTAATCCTACATGAGGTCAGTTTGAAGATGGATCACCTTGACCCAAATCCCACAGTAACAGAGCCATATTAGTGAATTTGTTTTTTACGTATTAAGTTGAAAACTTTTCGACATAGACCTTTCAAATTACAGGCGATTATAGTCCTATATTGCTATGAAATTTTATATAGCACAAGAATGACTGTCAGTACAGACAGCTGCAGCATGGGGGGGAGGCATAGATCTAGCAATGTTGTATTGCATTTTGATATTCTTAGCTCTGCTGACCAAAGGTCGCATAGCTCATGCCATCACCCACGTCTGTCCGTCCATCCATAAACTTTTTGGTTGTGATGGCTGTACAGTCCACAGTTTTCTAGATATCCCCGTGGAACTTTCAGGACTTATCAAGTGTGTGAAAATTTGTTTCAAATTGAATATTGATGGTGCCACCTATTTTTACAGTATTATATAATATATGGGTCAAAGTGTGAAAATCTTGTGACTGCTCTAGATCTAGCATCCTTCATGCTCGATAGATCTTCATGATATTTAGTGGGATTGTAGAGGACATTAAAATCTCAATTGCATTTGATACTAGTGGTGCCACCTATAATTTGATGGAAATTATGAGCAAAAATGTGTTTAAAGATGTAATTCCATACCTCAAAAAGAAATTGAACAAGACATGCCAAATTTTTAGGATGTATAGATCATGTCCTATGCTAATATGTTATATAAGTTCAGTGACCTTGACCTATTTTTAGGTCACCAGACCTGTTAAGTTTGAATAGGTGATTTTATGATGTCAGGGTTTAGGTTGGACATCAATGGCAAAGAGAATTGACCCTCCAAATCAAAATTACACTTTAGTACATTGTATCGAAAACTCTATGTGGTGACCTAATTTTTGGGTCACCATGACCCAATAATTATGTGATCTTGACCTATTTTTCACGGTCTTTACGCACTTAAAAAAGGACATTTAATTCAATATCTTGATAGAGAATAAGGTAAATTATGCCAAATATACAACAAATGTGTATGATGTGGAAGTTCTAGATTGCATCATATTGATTAATTTTTCAAGGTTGTGGAAGGAGTACATTTCAGGAAATGAGTTTTTGGTAATAGTGGTGAGCAGAGCATTGGGCTGAAGGGCCTCTTGTATGTATGTATGTATGTATGTATGTATGTATGTATGTATGTATTTATGTATGTATGTATGTATGTATGCTTGTATGTATGTATGTATGTATGTATATATGTATTTTTTCAGTGTAAAAATGGTATTTCATTGTTTTCAAGTTATTTTTAGTTCTGTGTCATCCATCAAATGAGCAAAAATATAAATACAGGGAAAGTGGGCAAATTTATTACATGTATGTATGCATGCAAGTGTGTTTTGTGCATATGTGTTTTTGCAAGCTTAAGTGTATGTATGTATGTATTTATGTGTACTGGATCAGTGGGTCTACCGATCGAGGAATCACACATAAGGCCATTCCAATTAAATGAAAGTGACTGATGACTTGACAAATAAAAAAACAAAACAAAAAGGGAAAAAAACCCTGCACAGTATTGGAATTTACTGTGGAGACTTGTGGCATGTTCAATATTTTGTTCACATATACCAGCATACCACCATACAAACATTTTGGAGACATTGGTGGCTTGTTCAATACTTTGTGCCGAGTGCTTTAATATTAATGTAGCACAAAGACAATTATGTTGTGTGGTACGTTGTTCAACCCTCACCTTTTCTGAAAAAATTCAATCCTGCCCCAAATTATGAAAAATAATTCAACTGTCAATAAGTCAAGTGAGAATCGATATTGCTAGATGTTTGTTACTGGCATCGAAATCATGTCCCCTGGAGCCACAATATACCGACAGCTTGTCAAAGTGTAGCCAGCTTGCTCTATGCTTCTGTGTGTCGCACATTTCCCGCTCACAAATAGGCCTGCTGTTTCTATAGTTTCGATGTATTGCAATACAGGCAGATAGACTATGAGTACAAAAAACTTAATTGCCTTCAGAAATGTAGTCAACACAGCCTTGGTGTGCTTCATTTCATCTCCACAAGCTAGGTGATTTTGAGCATTGATAAACATCGAAAATGAGCCAAGTGCATGCTTTTAATTCACATTTGTTGGATATCATTGAAGCGTAACACACCTTCATATGTTTGCATTTATTGCGAACAGGCTAAATTTCAATAAAAAGTGACCAAGCAGCAATCAAGAGCAGATATACGAGTGAAACTGACAAAGCTGTCCTAATAATAGCACAGTACACAGCGTTTAAAATTTGCAAGCTGAACAGCAGTGCTTTTAACATTATTATAGTCGATGATTGAATCAGATTGGCGTGTGCGATTTTCTTGCCATTCCTCATTCAGAGGTAGAAAAAAAAATTGAAGCAAAGTGCAGGTGCGAGTCTACATTGTGAATTACACAGAGACAATTGGTTCATAGCAATTGTTGTATGCCCCTCACACAAGCAACTTAAGTAATGGTGGATGACTTCCATCTGTAGGTTAATTGTCCCCCTCATTGGGGACGAACATCTTTGATTGGTTTTACGAGATGGTGGTGGAATTTGAAGTGGTCCTCCAAAGCCATCCTGTGTGAAGCATGAGATACTGGTTGTTGCCTGGAGTATTGGTGCTTGCAGGCTGGGGTAGGGTGCCTTCGTGGATGTCACATGCACAAAAAGGGCACTTAATAGCAAGACAGCGGTAAAAGCGTCAAGTTTGGGCAGTCAATATATGTAAATTAGGAGTGGTCTGATTCTAGTATTGGGCTTTCTTTGCAGTATCCGGTATCAGATTGAAAAAGTCACCCGATATTGGCAAGAGGTGTGAAACTTTTAAATGAAATTGATAATGAAGGTGAAAAAGTTTGAAATCAAATCTACATTAATTCATGTGCTCAATCTGAATAAAACTCCACTCAAATTATTTACCGTTAACAGTAAGGCAATCAACTTGTCAAGAATGTATGACTGTATTTTTTTCTCGTATAGTGTATTACTAAGAAATTTGTAGATTACCCTCTTGTGACTGAGTCTATAGCTTTCCAATGACTAAGTCAATAGCTCTCCAATGACTAAGTCAATAGCAGTCCAGTGACTGAGTTAATAGCTCTCCAATGACTGAGTCAATAGCTGTCCAATGACTGAGTCAATAGGTCTCCAGTGACTGAGTTGAAAGCTTTTTAGAACTGTTCTGTTGCCAATGTGGAAAAAGTCAGCATGCTGAGAATTAAACAACAGTACTAAATTCTTGTTCTTAAGAATGGTCCAGGTCAACAGCTTTCCTCAGTACACTTAAGTCACAATTTAATGCACCCAAATAATGTTGAGAAAGACTCTCGATCTGTCAAAACCTGGTGCTGAAAGAGTTAATTGCCTGCATGTAATTTAATTTGGTCAAGAGCCGATGAGCAAAGATGTTTACTGATGATGTGATATACACGAAATGACAACAAAAGCAGATGACGTTTGTAACCTCAGGTGCTTGCTGGCAAGTTCTAATGGGAAAAACGTTGGATGTTGATACATCAGCCTAAGGTCTTTTAAGGCTAAACACATTGTAGGACCATCTTATTGTGCCAGCTGCCATGGTGTGTGTGTGTGTGTGTGTGTTCAGAATTATATATGGTATCATTTATAGATTAATGCAATAAGTTACTTAAACACCCAATCAGTGGTTTTTGTTCTGCCTGAAAAAAGATATGCTTCAGTTGCTATCACAGAAAATAGTGAGTTGAAAGTAAATCTGTTAATTGGCACTTGAATGAAGGCCATTTTGTGGAGAAGTCGGCTTCTTTTCTCAAAAATCCAGTTACGTGTGGGGATGTATAGGTCTTGGACCAGTAACCTAGGCCTAATGCATTTACATGTTAAAATAGCTACACTCGCTGGCTTATTTCTCCTATTTGAAACGTAAAACTGCAACTTCCTTGGCATTCTGCTTCAAGTTTATACCGGTAGCAACAAGTTAAAACCAAGAAAAGGGGGGGGTCATGTGATTAGATTTTTTTTACAGGTGCATTTGTGTACCTTTCCTCCATGATTGACAGTTCTGCGCCAAATATGTCTCCAAAAATACACAAAGTTATCACATGATTTAAAATATTTCTAGAGTAGCAGTGCCTCTCTAAAACTCACAGTTGATAAGTATTTTCCTATCCAAAATGATGATGGGACTTAATTTGGGATGCTCTGCTCCTGTGATATTAACATCCAATAGACACAGCAACAGTATTCAGTACTCGATCAAAAGTTGTGGATCAGTTGACCCGACCTTGAGGGGTTACTGGTCCAAGACCTATAGGACAGTCAATCACAACAAAAAGTTAGTTGTGCATGTCAATATATTCTGTAAATGTACTTATTTTCAATTTTAAAATTGTCATGGTTTTTGCATTTCAGTCATTTGACTGATGTTTCTACTTCACTATATTGGATACAGTTCTTATAAACCCTTAAAGTGGCAATCATGGTTATAGACGTGTTCACATAGCCATTAAACATATAATGGTTAAAAGATTCCAATTCCTCATGACGATACCTTTCATTCAAATACCAGGAAGCCTAGTCTAAAACAAAAAGTAGTCTTAGTCAACAGCATACCTTGGGACACTGCGCAATTGCTGTTGCTGTTGACTCAGTCTGAAATCAGTGTTTGAGGGTTAAAATTATGTTAAAAGACTATTTTATTGTGTATTTTTTCATTTTTGTACAATCAGCAAAACAAGCAAAAATAAAAGTACTAATTTTAACCCTTTCCCCCTTGAATTAAGACTGAGTCAACAGCTTTTCCTGGCATGGGTTGGGCACTAAGTGCCCAACCCATGCCAAGGGAAGCTGTTGACCTGAGGCATGTGATCTTGATAAGTCTCATGTACATTTCTCAGTCAAATTGTTTTTAATAACTGGTGAAATTAGTTGAAAACACTGAAGCAGACGACATTAGACCACCAGCCGGTTTTGGCCAGTTTGAGGGGGAAGGGTTAATAAGTAAGTAGTATGGTGCTTACTACCGGATCAAGTACCATGTCATGGCAGTACATACCTGTACAGCTTGAACAATTACAAGGAAAACTCATAATCAATCAAATGACATGAAAAATACACTTTTTGTTTCCTGAAAGGTGTGTCAATATATATGTTGGATATCTGAGTGTCGTTCTAATGAGGTTTCACTGTGGTTTAAAGCATACAGGATCTTCTCCAAGTACTTTATCAAGTATGTTATGGTGGAATGTTTTGAAGGCAGTTACTAATAATTCCTACAAAACATCACCAGGAGCTCAGTTCTGAGGAGAATTTTTTTTGTTCTTTCATATAATGTGAAGTGCATGCTGATATACAGATATAATTAGTATGTAACAGGAATTAATGCATTTTCCCACAGATGCTTTGGCTTCCTTCCATTAGTAATATCAAAGAAATGAAAAGATGTAACAGGAAAAAGACATTTTTCTTTCATGTTTCGTTCTAATGATCATTTTCTGTCATTTTACGAGATGACAAATTATTGAGGAAGTCTGAGCGCAACTGTTGAGACTGGATGGGTGTCTGTGTGCGTGGAACTGCATGCGATGCCTGAGGGTCTTCGTTTTCGTTTGATCTGCCGTGAGGTGCCGAGCAGGAACAGTGGTCGCAGATGTGTCTGTGTGCGTAACTAGTTGTTAAACACCTGTTGTTTAATTGATTTACTTCCACAGGCTCGCAGAGGCTGTCTCCATGTTGCCCAAATGAATATCCTCTGTCAGGTGCGGAGGAAAAAAAAAGTCTTTAAATTAAGAAAGGGATCCCTTGGTATTGAACGAGTCATGTTCAAAGTGAAGTCTGAAATGTCACGTGGAAGTGACCAATGAAAAGTGATAATATTTGTGGCAGCTATTTATATTGGTAGACTATTGGATTAGGGGAGGGCAGGTGAGGAATTGTCTAATTCTATCTTGGTTGTACAAGTTGTCCTGGGATTTGAGGGAGGCCAAGATGTTAGGTGAGCCCAGCAATTGGACGACGCTGAGCCATAACGGAAGCCCACCAGTGGCTCATGTTAGACATCCTAGCAATAACAGTCAGACAAATAGAACACAGGAATATCTCTAGTGCTTCTTCATTTCAATTAGGCTGTCCTGCATGGCATGTGGGCTTCACAACCAAGTTCAGTAAATCGTCTTGAAGAAACGCAGGATCTCTGTCCCGAGATACACCGTGTAAATCTCTCTATTGATTTCTTAAAACCTCAAAATTTACCATTGCTTTAAGAGCTGAGGCACTTATTACATTGTCAATATTATTCTTGATGGAATTCCAGCACCCTTGGTAGCGGACCATGCAAATCCGATCACTACATGCCAGATGTACTCTTTACGATAAAATTTGTGAATTCTGTTGCTTATTAAATACTCGGAAATAAAAACATGAAAATTGCCTGTTATGAATTATCTGTATTCGTGAGGGAATGGTTAAAAAGGCATAGAGTGTAGAGACAGCCATGGAAGAATAAAACTGTTGCATTGCTGAGTTTGCCCAACTGAGCCAGTGCGAATACTCTTGTAGTTGTGCTTGCGGCTTTTTTTTCTTTTGGCAATTCTTTCTTCCCATTAGTTAATAAGAGGGTAGTGCCAGTATCTGTTCTGTGGCCTTTTGGTCAATATGCAATGTTCTTGATGTAACAATGCAGTTACTAAGCCAGTCTGACCGGGGAACATGGAAAGCCAGTTTCTAAAATAAGAGAGAGACCCCTGACAGATACGAGACCTTGCCAGGCTCTACCAACATCATTGCTCTTCACGTATATTGAGCCACAAGTCTTCGTTACTTTTACTGAAGGGGTATAGGCATGATAGTTGAATGATATAGGTACATCAAAGTAAATGATATATATGTATATATATATATATATATATATATATATATATATATATATATATATATATATATGTACATCAAAATCATTGATATGTATATATATATACAGTGAAACCTGTTTTATGAGACTACCCCTAGGGCAGGCGAAAAAGTATGTCACATAATTATATAAGGCAGTTGGTCTCTCAATAGAGGTGCAGTAACATGAGAAAGATGACACAAGGGACATATGGTAAACGTATGAAAAGGAAGGTGGTATTTCTGACACAGTGGTCTCTCAAAACAGGTTTCACTGTGTGTGTGTATATGTGTGTGTGTATATATATATATATATGCGCATTTATATATATATATGTATATGTATATATATATATATATATATATATATATATATATATATATATATATACACACACACACATACATCAACATTAAAGGTGAAAAACCTACCTTTTTTTCACCGTGATGGAGCTCATACTGTTTAAAACTGGTTCACAAAGAGACCCTGACATAATTAAGACACACACAATAGTTATATATACATGCAGGATGCACATGACAGTTATATATTTGGTCTGTAGCAGTCCATATTTGTCCATCCTTGAAAGGCCACCTCTTCCACCATCAAAAATTGGTTGGATAACACAGGTGATCTGTGAATGGAGATAATATTACATGGAAGAGACTGCTCAAGGACCTGCTAAAAGCATTCTGAAAGGCAGGTGGTCTGTCATTGAACTCTCCCAAAGGACGACTTTGTGTATACTTGTAAAACATTCTGTAGTGTGGGAGTCTTTAACGCGTGCAGGGATTTTATTCCAAAAAGCGCCATGTGTACAACAGGAAGAATTAATTCTGTCCACAAGCAGTGTGCCCTGTAAACTGCGACACAGGTGTTTGTTATAAAACTGCTTGGTACAACGTGCACAGCCATGCTTTGTGCAAGTACACTTTTCAACAAGGTCACCGAAGAATAAACCAATCAGACCTGCATATATATCCATTAGGGTACTTTCCTTAGATATAACATGTTGCTTTACAGTGAGACAATATACAATAGAATATATTGTTCTTTCATGGATGAGCTAAATCATTTCCAGGATAGGGTGCAAGTGCATTGGACATCATGGAAAACAGGGTTAATCCGAATTTATTTAAAACGGCCAAAGACAACATTCAAGTTTGGAAAGTCCTGGAACTGGATGCTTTGCTAACAGAGATAACTTTCAGCAGAAGTGTGTGAGATACCATAGAGTGGCGGCATTAAGTGCAGCTACATGGTCCAATGCTCTCTGCAGGTCTAATAATAGCACACACTTCAGTCATACATGCCTGTCGGCTAAACACAGTACTCTCGTTCTTGCATCAGAAAACAGGCTTTCTAACTACTTGAAACTTGCTTTCATTTTCAAGTTGCGTTCCTTTTAAGGTTTGCTGCATGCAATTGCCCTCACCTCTTGCCGAGGATTACTGGATGACCTTTCTTACTCAATGACCTTTCTGTGAAATGGTCTGAGATTTCTTCTATATGATCATTGATATTGGGTCTGTATTTTCCGTTCTGCATTCGATCATTTTGCGTTTGTTTGTCAGGTGCACCGATCTGCTGGTGGAAGGCTTGCTTTGTGTTGGCACTCCTCGTGGTTTAATTCATCATCTTCATTCAGACTGGAGTGTTCTGAAGTGTGTATCGATCACACCCAGAAAAATCATCAAAATTTTTGGGTCGCTTTGGTGAGGGTTGAGACTTTGGTAATGTCATCTCTGTGTATTGTCGGCCTGATCATTTCTACATCCCAGGCAGGTTTGGTGCACAAGTTATGGTCATTGAATTCCAATAATGGCCGGGTCTGGTGAGACGTTCCTGGCATCAGCTGGTATAGCGAGCAGTGTAAGACGGTGTCACCCAAGAGTGGGGTTGAGTGACCCTACTTTATATCAAAACCAGTTAGAACAGTCGCCCTGCATAAAGGTCACCTGTGGATCAGTCTGTAGAGGCCACTCACTGATTACCAGCCATGGATCCCTCCACTTGGGGTCGGTCCTGAGTGGTCTGTAGTATTGCAAGAGTGCTATCACTCAAACCGTCCCTGGTGCTCGAGACAGGTGTAGGGGTCTATACAGACTGCTGCTCAGCCAGGCTACTCGATGAAAATAATCGCCTCCAAACACGGGGATTTTGGTGGATAGCATTTGAGCATAGGGAGTTACTTGACAAGTATATCAACAAAGACATCCTGTATGGGCTCGGCTCACATCAATTTCAGCTAAGCTAGCCAGGTTTTAATTAGTCACAGATTTCATTTCTAGGGTCATGTTGATATGTTTTCGAGGAGGCCCCATAGATCAATGTCCAGCGAGGAATGCAGGATGGAGAGAGTTGACCAATGTCTGTACTTCACACGAAGTTTCACTTTCTCTTTTCCACTAATTTCTGTACTTCACACGAAGTTTTACTTTCACTGTCCACTTACTGCATATTCTCAATTGATTTTACCATCAAAATCGAGGTTTGCATTCTGGTTTTACTTTCACAAACTGTCTTCTCTTTCTCGCTTGTTTTGTTGGAAATAGATCATTTCCTTTCAGTCAATTTTACCATTTCAGTGTCCCATCAAGCCTGGCAGAAGTGCATGCTTCACAGGATGCCAAATGTTAGTGGCTTCACTACATTTGCCTCATGTTGTTTTACTCAGAAAATATGTCAGAATTGCAGAGGAGACATGTACCGTTGCATGCCCAAGGTCGAAGTCAAGGTCAGAGTTCAAGGTCAAGTGTAAAACCCTTGCTGTTGGTTCAGTCCTTGTTACCCAAATAAACTAGGAAGGCTCACCATGCATATACTCCAAGTAGGAAAAGGGTTCAACGTTCTTTCCAGTTGGTCAAAGAAACCACCTCTTGCTGTTTCAAAGATAAATTGTTGGCTGGGTACAGATTTGGCTCTATATCCAGTTTCATGAGGCAGGTTATTCTCTCTAAGCACCCATGTATTGTGGAAATATTCAGAATGTGAGACCGAAGTTAATTTAGACTGGTCATAACACTATTTGTGCATTCTGAAAAAATACCATAATTATATTTCCCCGTGTCCGAAGGATCCGGGAGATATATTGGTTTTGTGACGGTTCGCCCACCGTCTGTCCGTCGGGACGACATTACCGTGATAACTAAAAAAATATTGCATGTAGCTCTGCCAAATTTTGGTTAGTGATGCATCTTATGATGAAACAGGTCAACTTCAAAAACTAGCTTCCTGTTATCATTGATTAATTAGTTAATTAAACATAAGATTGGTAGGCAACCCCCAGATGAGGTTACCACAATACCTAAAAAAGTATTGCATGTAGCTCCACCAAATTTTGGTTAGTGGTACATCTTATGATGAAGCAGTTCAAGTTCAAAAACTAGCTTCCTGTGATCATTAATTAATTAGTTAATGAATCAAAGATCATTAGGCAACCTCCAGATCTGAACCATTAGGCAACCTCTAGAGGACATTACCGTGATAACTAAAAAAATATTGCATGTAGCTCCATTAAATTTTGCTTACGATGAAGCAGGTCAAGTACGAAAACTTGCTTCCTGTGATCATTAATTACTCAGTTAATTAACAGAACATCGTTAGGCAATATCCAGGTCCAAACGGCCACATTATCTTTGTACCTGTGACCCCTATTTGTTTCATATTTGGTTCAAGTAGTCAATAGACCCGAGAGATTTTTCTAAGGTGGTCAGTTTGTCCATCTGACTGACCGTCTGTCTGTTTGCCCCCTGGTTATACGTTCTCCCTCATCCAGATTTGTTTGCATCTTAATACAATCATTCATCCTTTGAAAGACAAATGGTTGGGCAGGTCAAAAAGCGGTCACATAGAGTAGGTGGCTTAATTTGCAATAGAGATTCAGTAACATGGGAAAGATAGCACTAATATTGTGACAAAAGTTGGCTCTTAAAGATGATTTCTCAATTGGGAGACAGCTAGTGTGCCATGCAGGGGATATATTTATTGTTGCTCACAGCGACTACCCTAGTTTTTGTCAGCCTCCTGTGGAATTCAAATCCTTGACTTGTGGTACTGTTGCCTAGCCAAATGTATCTCAACACTATAACCTCTCAGCCATTGGGACAATGACAGAAAAGGTTGAATGAGAACCCAGGGTGATGTGGCATTTGTATTGACACAATGGAGCATTGCCATATGGACTGACAATTAGACTGAAATGGGATGTGTTATACCTTACAGGCTGCTGTAACCTCAGTTAAGTTAATCTATAGGATACATTTACTTAACAGACAGGACTGAATAGACGTGGTCATACTTCATTTTACAGTATTATGTTTAACGTGCAGATAGAAACATACAGCAGAAAGCATGAATATACATACAGGTGAGGCAGGTCAACAGGAAACGTAAATGTTTACATGCAAGTAAGGGAGGTCAACAGGAAGTGTAAATGTTTATATACAAGTAAGGGAGATCAACAGGAAGTGCCAATATTTTTATACAAGTCTGGCAGATCAACAGAATTAAGTATAAATATTTACATGCAGGTTAGGCAGGTAACGTCGCATCGAATTTGACTTCAGCATATCATTAATCAGTGTTATGTTAGTAAATTCGGCAAAGCTGCATTGAAGATGATGGAAAAAAACACTAAAAATGTTCATACCACATTAATATGATATATGTAGTGACCGATAGTGCAGAGTAAACTGTACTATTTATAGTGCCACAGATTCCCCATAAGTTTGCAAAATATATAGGACGCTGAATCCCATACGTCACCAAAATCGGGGAGATCAGAGAATTAGCGCTGTCCCCACAAATTTGTGGGGCAGTTGTACTGTGTGAGATTGATCATCCGCTAAAATATAAGTAACATATGACAGTCCAAGTACTAGCTGTGCAGCAATTGTTTCATAATCATCTCGGACGTGTATGAAGTTCCATTCTGTAAATCAAATTTGTGGGTTAGGATATCAGTTCTAAGTCGTTTTATGGAATACATAGCCCATAGATTTCAGAGAAGCAGATGCCTGTCCTTGGTATCTTGAGGGGCTACATAAGAAGTCCATCTGGCTCTGTATTCAATACAACGACCTTGAAAGTGAAGACAGGTCAACAGAGAAATCAGATTAGCGGCAACATGTGGGGTAATTTTGGTCCGTTAACACCATTATCATTCCTCTCCCTTATCCTCGGACAAATTTATGATGACAGAGCGAGGCGTGAAAACACAAGGTCAAGCCTTGAGGGGAGGAATGCCCAATGCACATTGGCAAGAAGAGAGCTTGGCGTTAAGCTGACAAATCAAGTTAATCTTGTAAAACTTTCAGACTTGGGCTGAAATTAATTAATCATTTCCAATATATCATGTCGTTGAAGTTCTGACGAGAGTACTTATCTGCTTTTGAAGATCTGCTGCAATTTATCGTTTCATGTCATGGAAAAAGGGTAAAAGTAGAGGCATATCAAAGAGTTGTAGCTGGTGCTACTGGACTCTCACCTGTCTCACCAAAATGGAACATTACGCAGTTGAATCAATACAAATTTACTTACTGTCATTGACGTGCCAATTGTCACCGGAGTGACAAGGTAGATGGCAAGCAAACTTAATATGACACGTCTAGATATGAATATTAGACATTTCTGTGGAGCATTTTGTCAGCATGATTATATTAGGTTATGTGCCTTCTAGAGAGGGCATACTGGGCCAAAAACAGCAAAACAGTATTGTATTTGAAGTCAGGAAACTATTGCAGAATTGTGTACCAGTTATTTAATTGTGTTGGCCTGGAAATTTGAATATGGAGAAAAACGGACAGTTCGTGGTGTTAATTGGATACAGAGAGTTTGAGACACCAGATGGCTCTGTAACAAAGTGAAAAGTCACACCAATTACTTTGATAAAGTTCTGCTTCCCAAAAATAAAATTTGCTTACTTAATGCCATACATGCAGGTAGATTTATGCAATTGAGAATAATTGTAATGGCTGCGATGGGTTGATTTAACTCATTCCGTCCTGATGACAGTTTTTCACATTAATATCTAAATGTCATCTGCTAATTGTATTTTACTAGTTTAATGATTATTTTTCATAATTTTGGATGAAACTTGCAAAGAAGATCATTCCAAATTATATGCCCATGGTCAACAGCTTTCCTTTGCTTGCTCTGGGCACATTGCGCCCAGAGCGCACCAAGGAAAGCTGTTGACTCGGTCTTCTATCAGGGTGGAATGAGTAAAAGCCCATTTACAGGCTGGCTGTTAGACATGGCTCACTGTCAAAATTACACAGGAGTGCAACATCAGACACTTCTATTTTTGTCTTGGCAAAAATGAACATCTAAGCTGATGTCAAACCAAGTCATCAGTCTTGCTAAATTGATGGAATTACTGTAAATTGTTTTATTTTCGCGTGTATAAATTTTCACGGTTTTCTTATTTTTGACATTCCACTGTAGTTTTAATTTCACTGTTTTGGACATAATTCCCATTCAAACAATGTTAAGATACTATTTCATTGTGTTTTTATTTTCACGGTTTTGTGCTATTAGCGAATAAGCGAAAATAAGAATACAGCGAAATTAAAGCAATTTACAGTACATTTTAGTAGTCCCTCATTGGACTGACTGTCTACACCAGTGGCACTCACAAACGTGGTCTCTCTTTGGAGGTCAACTAATATAGGAGAGGTAGAACCCGATATACAATTAAATATCAGGCCTCTTATTGGATCATTTTCGGGAACTACCAGTAATTTAGACCTACATGGCTTCAAATTGTCGCTAACTACCAGAGAGTGGTATCTGCTCTGAAGCCATCTGTTGTAAGAGAACAATTATCTTTAGGACCACCATTTTGTGGTATTAGAATCTTTCAGGTTTAAATCTACCTGTATTTGAAGACCACCTGCAGTATAAGACAATTCTCTCTTTGGAGTTGGGATGCTCTTAAGTAGCAGTGGAATATGCCAACAGCAAGTGTGTCCCTTATAGAAATATCCCCCATACTACATGTCAAAATGTACCATTGGCAGAAATACTGATGACAAATACTGGTTCCCTGAGCATAATTATAAGACTCTTGGACTCAGACACAAAAATCCTTTATTTGACCATACAATTATGAAATACAATATTTTTAAACATATGCTCCTTGGTTGGGAGACTCCCATAAAGCCAACAGACTGCTGCTACCATGAGAGCCTCCCAAATACTCAATAACATGAATCCAATGTACTAAGTATATAATACTTGTTCCCTGAGCATAATTGTTCTTCCATGATAAGATGGGATTCCGATAAAGATGCAGAGTCAGGTTGGCATGAAACTGGTTACATACTTTTGACTTGTCACTGCATTGAGTGAACATGCTGTTGTCAGGATAACAGCACACTTGTCACTCCATTGAGTGAGCATGCTGTTGTCAGGCTAACAGCACACTTGTCACTTCATTGAGTGAGCATGCTGTTGTCAGGCTTATAGCACACTTGTCACTCCATTGAGTGAGCATGCTGTTGTCAGGCTAACAGCACACTTGTCATTCCATTGGGTGAGCTTGCTGTTGTCAGAATAACGGCACACTTGTCACTGCATTGAGTGAGCATGCTGTTGTCAGGCTAACAGCACACTTGTCACTCCACTGAGTGGCTATGATATTGTGAATGATAACAGCACACTCCATTGTCACCCTGTTGAGTGGCTGTTCTATTGTACAGGATAACACACTTGTTGCTCCATTGAGTGACCTGCTGGACAGGATAACAGCACACTTGTCACTCCATTGAGTGGCCTCTTACACGGGATAAGAGCACACGTCACTGCATTGATTGGCCTGTTACATGGGATAAAGGCACACTCATCACTGCATTGATTGGCCTGTTACACGGGATAAGAGCACACTCGTCACTGCATTGATTGGCCTGTTACACGGGATAAGAGCACTCGTCACTGCATTGAGTGGCTAATATGGGATAAGAGCACACTTGTCACTCCATTGAGTGACATGTTACACAGGATAACAGCACACTTGTCACTCTGTCGAGTGGCCTGTTGTACGGGATAAGAGCACACTTGTCACTTCATTGAGTGGTGTGTTACATGAGATACGAGCATACTTGTGCAGCAAATGGCCCATTTTTACTGGGGTTTTTTTTGCCTGGGAGTTAGCTGCAGCTCCCCAATGCTGGCAGTCCTAGAGTGGATGATACAGCAGCTGGGCTTTCCCAGCAGGTAGGAGGCAGATGCTGGCATGGTCAGGCAGCCTCTGTGCCTGCTGGGATGATTGTGACTCATATTCCAGACAGGGCTGTGGCTGCCATTGTCCTGTGTGCAGACTTCCTTCAAGAGGAGCTTTGTCCTTCATGTCGTCTCCTCTGTGTGCCATGGCATTATGAAGCCACTGGTTGATTGTTAGCTCAGATCAATGCCTGCAAACACTTTATTAAGGATGGAATTGTTGTTGTGAAAGCCTGGGATTTGACAGAAGTACTGTGGAGTGTGAGAGGATTTATTTAGTGTGGATCCATAGCTACAGTCACCCAGAGCAGCATGGTGTCACTTGGTGATATTGGCAGTTAAAGTGCTGAACCCAAAAGCTGAAAACCAGTGGCAATGGCACGTTCAGCATTTGTGTAGTAAAACTCAACATAACCACAAAGACCATATGTTTTGATTATATGTACAGTCTAAGACTTCTATGGCACATAAGACACATATACATGATAAAGGCCTGCCCAACTACATGTGATACCCACCATCACTTACTATACATGACTACACCATACTTTAACTTTTTAAGTGCCAACTGTGACTGCAATCAAACCACTTGAATGAACTGTTCAGAATTATAATAAGGGTGTCAGATTCATATCCCCTGTAAAAAGACGCTCCATTCATTTACCAGCATGCCTGTAATTCAGTGAATACAATTATCCAGGTCAACAGGTCTTACTGCCGCTGAAAAATATTAAATTTGATTAAACTGGGATCAAATGTACCTTGCATGATGTATTTTTAGCTGTTTTTAATGGATGAAAATTGGCATAACAATGTAAAAACAGTGGTAATTGCCCTTGTCTGTGCCCGCTGTAGGACTTGATCATTTCCGGTAAACATGGCATGTTTGGTATCATCGGAAAGTTCAAAACTTCATCTACATCAGTAAAATGCTTTCCCATTGGTTAATTAATTTTGACTGCAATTTGGTTAATCAAAACAAAGCAGAATTGTGCCTTTTTTTCACCCTTGAAATGGAATTGATATTTTTTCTTATATGAATTATATATAAATATATAGCAGTAAAATGGAATTTGAAAATTTTTTGCTGATGAAGTGGAATTCCTCTTTTTTTCGAATGGAAAATCATTGGCCCTAGTTATACCTAGGGTGAACAAGTCCCACAGAAGGCGCAAAAAAGTGCACTTTTACCACAGTTTCTGCATTGTTTTGCAAATTATCAACCGTAAAAGTACTAAAATACATGGTGCAAACTATACATTCCCCTGCAATTTAATTAAATATTTGTATGTGACAGTGAGACATCAACTTCAAAATTCCACATTTGGTCAAACATATATGTAAGTTTTACCCTTTCCCCTTTGCCATAATGTTTTCCTCAGTACATGCCAAACATTACGAAAATTACATAAACAGAAAACTAAATTCAGCAGAGAGAATGCGCATGCTAAAAAAAATGTGGATTTCAAAGAGTTAAACAAAAACAACTCCCATGACACAACATTGTCTTAATGTATAGCACGACTTCCGTTTCTTCATATTGCTTGACATAACATGTTTAATGCAACCTTTATATGTCTGCTGTTCTATTTGTTGAGAAAGCAGTCACCAGACACTTCCTGGGCTGGCCTGTAGTTGGTCCGTGGAGACGTGCTTAAGTATTGCAATTTACCAGAGCAATGTTGAAGTGTTCACTTGTTAATAAGGTTAAAGTGTCATTAAAAAAGTGCTATTGGAGAGAGGCAGCAAATCACTAATGTTGGACTGATTTATTCAGACTTAAAGCAAATTTCCATCTGATTGATTAAAATATTCAGACTTTGAGGGCCGCAGGTCCAAGTGGCAGCCTAATTGTTTGCATAATCAAACTTGCTCGAGTCGGATGCTGCAAACTGTGAGGTGGACAAGTCCTGTAATTGAAGTTGTGTGTTACAATGTAAAGCTGGTCTTGACACGAGATCTGCAGCCCATGTTCGCATTGAAGATTAAAGTCGATATTGATATGTAGAACACAATTTGGTGTCTGGTTCATGCAAACACAAAGTAGGATCATGCGTGATAGTCAACAAGTAATGCATAAGTGATGCTTCCAGGCTTCTCACGATGCGGGGGCTTTATGAACGGGCAGCGTAAACCAAGGCGTACAATCGCATTGCATGCAAAACAATTTGACATTTTCTGTACCCCACAAAATTTACTGATACATGTATGTCCAGCCAATGAGTATCACATAAAAGCATCATTATCTGATTCAGAAATGACATGCAATAACAGCTTTTCAAATAAATCCATTTTTTTTTTTGAAAAGTCAATGTGGCCAAATATATGCTGTACATCCTTGTAGATTAATTGACATGGAGTGGTTTCTCTTGATTTACAGTGTAACAGTTAATACTAATAATTAAGAGGCCTATCAAATGTCACAGAAAATGCAGACTGCACCATATGTTTATTCATACATGCCTGGCAGAAATACCCCCATGCCACCCTCTGCTCAAGACCCCCTTTGTGTAACCTCCAATAAATACAGCATTACTTCTATATCCCAGTGGACTGGAGATAAAAAATCAGGACTTCTTAAGATTGATGCAAATTTTATGAGAGACTGAGCAGATTTCAACAGGCAAGGATTTAGATTATCTTTTCCTGGGTTCCAGCAGTGCTTGTCTGCATGCAAAGTGCTAACTCGGGTAGCTATTATTTTGCTGCTGAAGAGTTCTAATGGTGGGATCCGATGCGGGGAAAGCCAGCATTCAAGAGAAACTGATTATGAGCTGTATAGCATGCACAAGAAGTGCGTGGCGGGGAGTCTGGCACACAATGTGTACTGTGCGATACATGTCGAGGAGATGTTCTTTGTTGTGCTCCGCTACTTACGACTGTGTCGACAAGCTCTCTGCGTCCTTCATGGCTATGTTCACAACTTGTATCCAAATGGTTTTTGGAGTGAACAAGAATACAGTCACACAATGCGGCCCGGTATCCCGCCAGATTGGCACCGCAATAAAAGCTGAAGCACTTCTGTCTCGGCATGTGAGGCAACTTTGAATTCCCGTTTTACCTTAGTGACGGGTTTTAGATAAAATTGTCACATAGAAATTTAATGCTGTTGAAAGATTCAATGTTTATCAGCTGGAGTGTCTGGGTTGACATCAATCAATATCTAGACATGTAACTCATTCCTGACACATTATGAATTTTTTGGAATTTGACGGTCTTCAACAACCCATAGAATGAAAGTTAAGTCATTCGTCATTTGAAAGGAAAATTATTTGATTTGCAAGATGTTACCTGGTTTATAATTTCACGAAAACCACACACATCCACACACACACATACAAACCATTTTAATGTTGCTTTTGTGTGGTAGAGTGGTCACTGGGCCACTCCAATGTAAGACCACCTAGCTTGAAAGACCACGTTTGGCAGGTCCCTCAATCGCAGATGCTCTCTTTTCCATCTTACAGTCAATTTGCAAAAGTTTTGCATGTTCGGAAAGAAAACTGCATATACCTAATTAAATAAATCTATTGTCAATATCCTCGTATCTCAGTGTATATGTGTTCTGGTTTTGTAGCAGAGACCTTATATTCACAAAATATTTAATGTGCATTTTAGGTAAAAACCACAAAATGCAACACGTACAGCACTGTTGAATCATTAAAAAAATAAGATTTGGCGAGGTACAAGTCCTAAATCATATATATTTAAGCCTTCACATAGCAAGTTTCATCCTTCAACAGTGGTGATTTCAAAAAGCTCTATTAAATGCTCTACATGTTACTGCTGTGGGTATACATGTATATGGACTTCAAAGTTTCTTGATTGTTCCAATCAATACCTGATTCATCATGCATTGTGATCATTAACCCATTGTGTGGAGATACTGGGCAGTCGTCACTTTGTGTGGTGGCTATCAGCAATCAGATGACAACGTTGTCATCCCCAGTAATCAGCATTTCATTCAACAGTCGTAAATATAGGGATATCCCTCATTTGCACATTGTTAATTCTATCCTTAATTCTTATTAAGCCCCTAGGCTGTCAACACCTTCCTAAAGTGACATTTCTTACGAGGGACAAATTAGCAACACGTCATGCCTGCATCCATCACTTGGCATTTCGTAAAAGCCTTAAATCCTCGTCATAAATCTTTATAGTTTTCATCTGGATGACCCTGTGCCCGAGTTCAGCTGTTCATCAACGTCCAGTCATAAAGCCTTCTTTGCATTGTTTAGTGACCTGCAAAATATTCCTTGCCGAAAGTAGTGCCCAGAATTGCTTGACTGGATGAAAAATGGTTTTCTCCATAGGACATTTATTGTGATTTGTTTTGTGAAAATTAAATCCCCGTAAACTAAATTGTTTATGTGGTTGAGCTATATATTTTCTCTTTACTAGACTTTTTGTACAAGTAATCCCCAAATGCATGTATAAAAACACAAGAAGGGCTATGAAAAGGTGGCCATTATGTAGAAGCAACAGGGCCAGAATTTTGCAAAATTTTGTGAGAATCTATTTGGATTTTTGTCAGTTAGTTTTCTTTTTAAAGGAAGACAAGTTTAGGAGAATCTTTACAAGAATGGATTCTCGGGTTCTCGCCTTAATTCTGGCCCAGAGCAATTAATGTATGAAGAACAGTTTGCGAGAAAATAATAAAGACAAAATATTATGTATTCAACATGCATACCTGTATATGCTGTATGGTCTTACAGTTACATTAAACTCATTCTCTAGTCTAGTCAGTGATTTTAACCCTGAGTGTATATATTTATTTTGGAGTTTGATGCAAGTTGCATTTTCAGATTTCATTTGACCCATGGTCCTCTTCTTAGTTTTTATGGCCAAGTTTGATATTTTGCAGTTTTTGATGTCATTACCATTTATCCATTCATTACACATGCATGTACATGTAGCTGTATTTGTGGAAAAGTTGGAGAACATAGACTGAATGACAAGTTGTCCATATGCACCAGGAGGAAGTGATGCAGTATATTCCTGTGCCAAGTATGTGGTCATTTGCCACATTTGGAAAGTTGAATCTGGTCTACAAAGTTTGCACAGAAGTCAAAACTTTAAAAGCTTCTTTTTTTAAATACCCTTGCGGGAGGTTTATAGGAGTCCTCATGTCCATGCATCTAGTGCATTGGATATACAGTAAACTTGTATTTGTAACATGTCTCAAGCTTTCTGTTAGATTCATTTAAAATGTTGCACATGCAGTTCATGGGTATATAATGTTGACCAAATCATAGTGCATAGGCATGCCTCTGCAATCATTATCTGGAGTTTTTATGCCCTCGGGGGGGGGGGGGGGGGGATATGGATTTACCCTTGTCTGTTCGACTCTAAAATTGTCTCATTTGTGTCGCACATATCTCCAAAAGCATTTGATGAACAACCATGAAACTTTGTGGAAACATCTATCATTATATGAAGGTATGTACCTGGGGTTTTGTTTGTTTCTTGGGTTAATTATACAGTCTTGATTAATCATTAATTAACTTAGGGTTCTGTTTGTCTCATGGATTAATTATCCTCTGATAATTAATCATTAACTAGTGAAAAGGTTGATTCGACATGGACTTGTCAGATTTGTGTTGTGCATATCTCAAGAATTTTTTTTTATATATGGCTATAAAACCTAATAGATTAATTTATCAATATGTGAAGATGTGCACCTGGGGTTTTGTTTGTCTCTTGTGTTATTTAACCAGTGTTTATTTTTCATTAATTAACTTAGTGAAGATGTCTGTTCAATGAAAATGTTGGCTTATGTCAAACTTGTGTCGTGTATTTCACAAAGTGTTTGAGGTACAGCTATGAAACTTGATAGGAACACTAATCAATATTAATATGTGAAGATGTACCCCTGGAGTTTTGTTTGTCTGTCAGGTTAATTATCCTCTGTTGATAATCATTAACTATATAATAGTGAAGATGACAATTCCAGGAAAATGAGTATTGGTTCGTGTCAAACTTGTTGCATGTGTAGCTCATGAAGTATTTCAGGTATAGCCGTGAAATTTGATATGAATATCAATCAATACATGAATATGAAAAGTTATGGTTATAAAATTATTATCCATGTGCAGATTTCACAATATGTTTGAAGTCTTACACCAGTTACATGTTACTCTTTCCAATGGTGATGGGGGCAATGGCAGGTGGGGGCATCCGTGTCCTTTCGAAACTTTTCTAGTTTTTTTAAATTTTTCAAAATACATGCACAAAATGATTGGCAAGTGGACATGTAAGCATTGTACATGTTATAAGCCCATCCAGTTAACAATGGGAGTTGGCCCAACATTGGCCCAATGCTGGGCCGTCTGTGCCAATGTCGTGCTAATGTTGGGCCAACCTTTATTGCTAGCTGGGATATACAGATGCTGAACTTGCACATCCACAAGTTGTGTTGGGTCTTTCTTTCCATCCATTTCAAATTTTATACACTTAAAGACCAAGATGTTGCCCGATTCCTATTGTATTGACATGGTTTTGTTGTTATTTCCTGATGCTATATGCATGTACAGTGGTCTCTGTCTTGAGGAACCCCCCCTAGGGCAGGTGAAAATGTGCTCTCTCAAAACAAGTGGTCTTTCATTAGAGGTATAATGAAAAGATATGTGGTCTCTCATGGGAAGGGTCTCTCAAGACAGGTACCACTGTACATGTGTATGTTTTGAATTACATACACATGTTCATATTGTGACAGAGTTTACATACCATAAGTTTTCTAATTGAAGCCGTGGCATGTATTAGAATATGCTTTATTTTTTTCCAAATTGAAGATGATGAAGTCAGGGTGCGTCTTCTAAGAGAGACTTTTTCCCGCCCCCATGATCTGATAAGCTATTATGGTAGCTTCATCAGTGCACATACCGAGGCAACATAACATCATAAGTCCAAGTAATAATTGAAAGGTTGCATTTTTAACATACTTTTTATTGACAAAAATACCACACAGAAAAAAAAGGTAATAACATACTTCTGTGATGTTGATAAAATGATGTAAAAAATGATTGACGACTCGTACGCATGAAACTCAGGCAGGTACTTTTCACTTTGATTACTTAACCCTTTCCCCCTTGACCTAAGACTGAGTCAACAGCTTTCCTTGGCATGGGTTGGGCACTAAGTGCCCAACCCATGCCAAGGAAAGCTGTTGACCTGGGCATGTGATCTCGATAAGACTTATGTACATTTCTCAGTCAGTTTTTTTTTTCATAACTGTTGAAATTAGTTGGAAACACTGAAGCAGACGACATTTGACCACCAGCGGGTTTTGGTTGGTTTAAAGGGGAAAGGGTTAAATTAGCAGCCTGAAGTCTGGGTGCATCTTCCATGAGGGTTTTTCTGCTGAAAAAAATGACGGAGATTGAAACCTTGTGGGTGCCTTAAAGTCGGGGTGCGTCTTCTAGTAGAGATGCACCTTCTAATAGAGAATTTATGGTATATCATTGTGTAAACACAGGAATGCTGAACTAGTCTCGGGTCTTTGTCAGGATTCATTTCAAATTGTCCATCAAATCCTACCAGCACCAACTCACAACAACGCAGAAAGACAAACCCATTGAGGGCCATTCAGGGACTCCAGGCTGCAGTGGTTGAATTTTGAATTGTTATACAGTGGCCCCCTTTTATATTAATTAGGAGGCCCCCCTGATGAGAGACTGCCCCCTCTTGAGAGGCCACTTCTCAATGCAGCAAGGGCTATAGCCTTTGCGTTATATTTTCCCCTCAGGAGAAGCCACCCCTCTTACGAGGCCAGATTTCTGGTGCATTTGGGTTACCTCTTAAGAGGGGAACTACTGTGCAAACTAAGATTGAGCCCAATTAAGTTTCACTTCCTGACTCTGGGAATAGCATGAGAATGAACATGCTCAAACCGTGACATACTAAGGAAGAATGCATTAGAAGGTAAAAGTTATGAAGTTGTGGCTGTTAGTCAAGTCAAGTCAAAAGTCAAAAATTTTATTTCAATTCGGTGACACACTTAGTACAAGTACTATTTTTGGTGGCGGAATCGCCCACACTCACTCACACATGTTTATACATTCAAATACGACAATATAAAATATATAATACAAAACTAAAATATACAAACTGTAACTAGAGATACAACATAGGCTATTGAATATAGTCCATAGAGTGGTAAAAAGCACCTGCTTTAAAGACAACTTCTCATTAAAGATTGTATTTTCAAGACTGCCCTTTCACCATGTTATACTCCAAAGTTCTTTGTTAATTTACCTGAAATTATAGACCATCTGTCATATGTGACCACTTTTGTCTACCAGTAGGGACACTGTCTTAAATAGCAGGTACCATTGTAATTCACAATCTGAAATTATCTCCAAAATATGTGGAAACAAACATTTTCATGATGCATATACCAAGTCTACATCAATAGATCAGTACTCTTGTACATCCAAATTTGGGGTGGGGGTGGCAGTTGAGGGTGTCTTCTAGTGTCATGTTGAATTTATTGATCGACCCCTCATACATGTACCTCATCCTATATTTTTGTTCTGTTTATACCCCTGGGTCCATAAGGCTGGAGGGGTATTGTGGTCACCTATGCATCTGTCCATGCCTTGTTAATGCCATATGTCCAAAAATACTCACTTTAGAGAGACCAATATCACAGGGAGTTATTTAGATGCTTCAGGTGCCTATTGAGAAGTAGGTCATTAGGTCTCATGTTCAGGTCACAGTACTACATTGCAACCCCCCCCAAAAACAGTGTTATCACTATATCTAAAAAAATATTGAATGTAGCTTCATCAATTATTTATGACAGTTGGTCCTAAGGATGTCCCAGATGCCTATTGAAAACTAGGTCACTGGGTCACATATTTAGGTCACAGTGATGCATTGAAGAAAAATGGCCATACCATGACAATATTAAATTACTCATTGTAGCTGCACCAATTACTTGTGACAGTTGGTCTTTAGGATGCTTCAGACACCTAGTAAAAAACTGGGTCACTGGGTCACATATTTAGGTCACGGTGCTGCATTGAAGAAAAATGGCCTTGCCACACCATATCTCCAGAAATACTCACTTTACAGAGACCAAATTTTTATCACAGAAAGCCATTGAGGTGCTTCAGGTGCCTATAAAAAAGTAGGTCACTAGGTCACATATTTAGGTCCCAGTACTACATTGAAGAAAAAAAATGGCATTAAAAACACAATATCTACAAAAATATTGAATGTAGCTTCATCAATTATTTATGACAGTTGGTCCTAAGGATACCTGAAGTGCCTTTATTGAAAACTAGGTCACTGGGTCACATATTTAGGTCACAGTACTGCATTGAAGAAAAATGACCTCGCCATGATATCTCTGCTCATTGCATTTGCACCAAAGCTCTGTCATTAGGTTAAACAGAAGTAACCTGACCTACTGGAGGGGTATTGTCGTCACCTACGCGTACGTCCGTCTGTCTGTCCCTCAGTCCTGGTCGAGGGGTTTTGCGGTCACTGATGGGCTTCTAGTTGCTTTTATTTTTATCCTGTATCATTTCAAACTTGCAGCTGTAAGTACTGGATAACACGGTTTTAACAATGTGATTCACCTGGTTGGGCTTATTACTGCATGGGATATGATGTCATTGAGTCGGCAGAAGTCGTCCACCACACGAGGAACTGGCTCAGAAAAAACACCTTATTATTGCTTGTTGCATTGTTTGAAAAATGCAGATTAAAGTTGGACTGAACAGGGCATTAATCTGTGGTAACTTTATGCCGATGTATTGATGGCATAAAACTTTTTCCATTAACAGTTACCAGAAATAATCCACTGTCATCGACATTGTTTGCCTTTTATGACAGCAGTGAGTAAATACAGTTTGCCTGGTGCACTTTGGATGCATTGTGCCCAGGGAAACCTGTTCACTCCGTGTCCCGGGAGTTAACATTGAAATTAATTCAAAATCATAATAGTTTCATTGAAGTTTGCAGAAGAAACTGGACAACAATGCAGGAAGACAAACCCAAGGACTGCCACTCGGGGACACCAGGCTGCAGTGGTTGACTTTTGAATTGTTATACAAACTTAAGATTGAGCCCAATTAAGTTTTATTTCCTGGATTCAGGAACAAGAACGAGTTCGTGCCCAAACCTTGACGTACCAAGGAAAACTGTTAATTGGGCCCTAGTAACTCTGGTAATTGGATTATGATATTTGCTTTTTAAATTGAATTGAGTTCTGTAAAGTATGAAAGTAAAGTAATTTGTCTTTTCCCATGTTTGTAATCATTTGCATTACATATACATGTAGAAAAGTTTGCAGGGAAAAATTGCATGTACACATATAGGAAGACCAATATAAATAGGCACCCTATTTTTAAGGAAAGAAATCCATTTTTGGGGCATACTAAAGAAACATTAATATGTTAATGATAATGTAGTCATTGGTGGAATTTCTTCTGTTTTATGACAGTAGTCGCTGAAGCTGCATTTCTGTTCGTTGAGTTTCGGTGCCTCTGCCAGTTGCCTGGGGCCGTCTTCTTGGTGCTCTTTTCAAGGTGGTAATTGCTGTGCCTTTCTAAACCCCACATTAAGGCCTGAAATTTAACTCTTTCAGTGCCAATCATGACTTTAGTTGATATACCTAAGTCAAAGTTGTCTCAATTCTAAGAATTCCAGATTTATGTTCCTTGTAAAAAGACTTTTCATTCAAGTACCAGCATGCCTATAGTTCCAGAGAAAATACCAAGTCAACAGCATTGGGCGCTATGCACCCAATGTGCGCCGAGAAAGCTGTTGACTCAGTCCAAAACTTGGCACAGAAAAGGGTTAAATTTTTTTATGTTTTCACTTTCATGACTTTTTCTCTCAAACCATAACCTTACAAGATGGATCCCCTTCAGACTTATTGGTAATGTACATGGATTTGATCTCAAATAATATGAGATAAAATAATGACCAATTTGTTTACTACATGGTTGTGCTATCACTTTCTTATTTGTAACATACATGTATTGTCAAAATTGAGAAAACTCTTTTTTTTTTGGGGGGGGGTATGTTTATGATATATTTAGCAATAGTAATGATGGTCCTAAATGAAGGTGACCTTGATATCATTCTGAAGTTTACAGGACCACTTCAGTCTGTGCATGCAATGTCAACTGACCACATGACTGTCACAGTCCTCTTTTTTTCTTCTTAAATTTATTTTGAGTTTTGAGCTGTTATGGTCACTTGATCTAATTGGTAGAATAGAATGACTATAAGGCCTTAAGTGACAACAGATATAATGTCTTCACAGGTATCCCAGGGGAAATTTAGTTAAAAGATCATATTTTACTCAGAAATCATTAAGGTGACAGATACTATATGTAAGAGTTTTAGCAGCAGAAGGTATTGGCCTTGTAAAGGGAATGAAAGTAACTTTGGTTCAAAGTGATATGCGTCTGTCTCTATGACATCCTTGGTAAACATCATAAATCTATATATTCCCATGACTACAAGAATCTTGAAAATCTATTATCCTCTAAAATAATCATGTATTGTTGTGTAAGAATAATGAAAATGTCTAAATAGTTACATTTTGCAAATTTTTAGTAAAAAGTCAGAAATGTTTTGAGACTCGCAACTAATTTTGCTGTCTCATGATAGGAATTTTTTTGTCAATGTATTCTGTATCTCAGCCAGAAAAGGTGGCATCCATTACAGATATGATAGGCTCTCTGTCTGAAGTGGCACCTTGAGACTCCCCTCACAAAAAAAAAAATTAAAAATAAAAAAAAGGAAGGACCCCAATGCCGCTACCATGGATGCAACAACAAATGGACAAACCTAAACCTTAACTTAGTCTTAATCAAATTGTCCTCAAGTTGATGCTGGTATTGTTTTCTTTCTTTCTTTCTTTCTTTCTTTCTTTCTTTCTTTCTTTCTTTCTTTCTTTCTTTCTTTCTTTCTTTCTTTCTTTCTTTCTTTCTTTCTTTCTTTCTTTCTTTCTTTCTTTCTTTCTTTCTTTCTTTCTTTCTTTCTTTCTTTCTTTCTTCCTTCCTTCCTTCCTTCCTTCCTTCCTTCTTTCTTTCTTTGTCTTTCTTTTTCTATCTCTTTCTTTCCTTCTTTCTCGTTGTTTCTTTTTCTTTCTTTTGCTCATCTGTTCAATATGTTTGGTTTGTATGTTTTCTTATGTATGACATTATTATTATGACACTTTGGCATGGTATGTATGGGAATATTATTCTCAGTAGTAGTTAATGCCTATGTACATTTATGCAGTTTTCCAAAGCTACAGGCCAGACCTTCTTCATACATGGCTCCAATGAGTCCCACCAGTCCCATTTGTTTTTTATTTTAATTATACTTATTTTAGGGGAAATGTGAAAAAGAACTCTTCTGAAATCGGTTGGTCACGGCCAGTTCTGAAACAGCACAGGAACATTTGTTGGAATCTGTGGAACTTAATTTATTGACCGGCTAAATATAATGTTGGCAGTGTGATTATTAAACTTCTTGTTATAAATTATGTCTCCTGGTGGAAGCCGGGGGACATTGTTTTCGTGCCGGTTTCTTCCCCTTCTCCTGCTTGTTGTTGTTGTTCAGGTTCTTCAACACTTAGTTTCCGTGCGATAAGTCTTGAAGGACTTGACAGAATTTGATGAAACTTGGTAGGATTATGTATCTAGGCAAGACCTAGGTTGGGATTGTATTTGGATGGCCTTGAGTGAATTCTCAAGGTCACAGGGTCACTAATTATGTCTCCCGGTGGAAGCCGGGGGACATATTGTTTTAGTGCCCGTTTCTTCCGCTTCTTCTTCTTCTGCTTCTTGTTGTTGTTGTTGTTGTTCAGGTTCTTCAACACTTGGTTTCCGTACGATAAGTCTTGAAGGTCTTGACGGAATTTGATGAAAATTGGTAGGATTATGTATCTAGGCAAGACCTAGGTTGGGATTGTATTTGGATGACCTTGAGCGAATTCTCAAGGTCACAGGGTCAATTATGTGAAATTGGTTTCCGTGCGATAAGTCTTGAAGAACTTGATGCAATTTAATGAAACATGGTAGGATTATGTATCTAGGCAAGACCTAGGTTGGGATTGTATTTGGGTGACCTTGACCTAATTTTTGAAGGTCACAGGGTCTTTTATGTGAAATTGGTTTCTGTGTGATAAGTCATGAAGAACTTGATGGAATTTGATGAAACTTAGTAGGATTATGTATCTTGGCAAGACGTAGGTTGGGATTGTATTTGAATGACCTTGAGCGAATCCTCAAGGTCACAGGGTCACTTATGTGAAATTGGTTTCCGTGCAACAAGTCTTGAAGGACTTGACAGAATTTGATGAAACTTGGCAGGATTATGTATCTAGCCAAGACCAAGGTTGGGATTGTATTTGGGAGACCTTGACGTAATTTTGAAGGTCACAGGGTTATTTATGTGAAATTGGTTTCTCTGCAATAAGTCTTGAAGAACTTGATGGAATTTGATGAAACTTGGTAGGATTATGTATCTAGGGAAGACCTAGGTTGGGATTGTATTTGAATGACCTTGAGCGAATCCTCAAGGTCACAGGGTCACTTATGTGAAATTGGTTTCCATGCGACAAGTCTTGAAGGACTTGACAGAATTTGATGAAACTTGGTAGGATTATGTATCTAGCCAGGACCAAGGTTGGGATTGTATTTGGGAGACCTTGACCTAACTTTGAAGGTCACAGGGTTATTTATGTAAAATTGGTTTCTCTGCAATAAGTCTTGAAGAACTTGATGAAAATTGCTAGAGTAATGTATCTAGGTGAGAGCTAAAATAGGATTGTAATTTTCAAGCAAACTTGGTCATTTGTAGTTTGTTATCACCTGTAGCTTATTCAGAGACGTCAGTGTTCCACCGGGAGACATTTGATTTTCTGTTGGAAAATCAGTCTGTTCTAGTGTGAAATTGGTTTCCGTTCGATAAGTCATGAAGAACAAGATGGAATTTGATGAAACTTAGTAGGATTATGTATCTTGGCAAGACCTAGGTTGGGATTGTATTTGGATGACCTTGAGCGAATTCTCAAGGTCACAGGGTCAATTATGTGAAATTGGTTTCCGTGCGATAAGTCTTGAAGTAATAAGTCTTGAAGGACTGCATAGAATTTGATGAAACTTGGTAGGATTATGTATCTAGGCATGACCTAGGTTGGGATTGTATTTGGATGACCTTGAGCGAATTCTCAAGGTCACAGGGTCACTTATGTGAATTTTTTTTCTGTTCGATAAGTCATGAAGAACAGGATGGAATTTGATGAAACATAGTAGGATTATGTATCTTGGCAAGATGTATTTTTGGATTGTATTTGGATGACCTTGAGTGAATTCTCAAGGTCGCAGGGTCACTTATGTGAAATTTGTTTCCGTGCGATAAGTCTTGAAGAACTTGATGGGATTTGATGAAACTTGGTAGGATTATGTATCTTGACAAGACCTAGGTTGGGATTGTATTTGGATGACCTTGACCTAATTTTCAAGGTCACAGGGTCATTTATGTGAAATTGGTTTTTCTGCAATAAGTATTGAAGAACTTGATGAAAATTGCTAGAGTAATATATCTAGGTGAGAGCTAAAATAGGATTGTAATTTTCAAGCAAACTTGATCATTTGTAATTTGTTATCACCTGTAGCTTATTCAGAGACGTAAGTGTTCCACCGGGAGACATTTGATTTTCTGTTGGAAAATCAGTCTGTTCTAGTTTTTGTGTGATTTTGTATTTTTCATTTCTCTGAAACTCCAGGATATGGATTCTCTTGAAACCTGATTAGAAATATACATCGACTTGACCAGTGGACATGCAATTATTCTTTAACTTTTTGTGAAACTCTTCATATATTTATTTGAAACCCATCTATGTGGCGTCAACCACGATGACATTACCAAGATATCCCCAAAAATACTGGTCACAGCTTTACCAAATATCTGTCGGAGATGTGTTTTATAATGGACCAGAACCCTATTTAAAACTTGCATCCTCTGATTATTCTTAAACTTTTAATATATTTATTTGAAAGCCCTCTAAGTGGCGTCAAACCCTGATGATGTTACAGCGATGTCTCAAAAAATACTGGCCACAACTTTATCAAATTTTTGTCAGAGATATATCTTATGATGGACCAGAACCCTATTTTAAAACCATTTTCCTCTGAATATTTTTAAACTTTTGAAGTATGTATTTGATGGTCGTATGAGTGACACAGAGTACAGTGGTCTCTGTCACCAGGACCTGCCCCAAGAACACATCCAAAAGTGCTCTTTCATTTCATAGACAACAATATGGAAATTGTATGTAAGATATTCTACTGCGAAGTCTGACCAAAAAAGTGCAGAATTGAAGAAGAAAGATTGTGGGCGCCAAGGGTGTATGCATTACCTGTTCTCTGAATGCTTTTTTTGTGTGAGTGGGGAGGGGTGGGTGGTCGGGATGTAGGGTGGAAGCAGCTGTAAGTTCAGAGAGGTTGGTCCAATTTGTACCAACAAGGGTAACTTTTATGTGGCCTCGGCATTTAATTTGTTTATTTGGATCCCATTTCCCAAGGCCCACTCAAAAGAGCCTCAAGTATACCATGTTGCATGTACAGTATAACTCCATGTAGAATCAGGGAGACATTATTTTTGTGCTCATTTCTCGTGATTTTGCTTTCACTGCAGTAATTCTTGAAGAACTTGATGGACATTGATGAAACTGGCTGAAATGATGTTTGTTGATAATACCTTGTTCGAGATTGTGTTTTGTTGACCTGAACAAATTCTCAATCAAGGTCACAGAGCTGCCACTCTCTTAATTTTCAAGGTCACAGAGCCATACATATGATTTTTTTTCCATATCATCCCTCTGGAATTTCAAGCATTTGTGTAAACTAGATGAAATCTAGGATTAATATGTATTTTGGTCTTACTGTGTTTGTGAGTGCTTTGGAATGGCCTTGATCTTATTCACAAAGTCAAAGTATACTTACCCTCCAACAAACAGGCTTCTTTAAAAATATATTTCCATCAGTCACACACACATACACACACACACACACACACACACACACACACACACACACACACCATCTGCTGGAGAGACGAGGCTTTTCTACAGAGAGACAGTTAGTTTTGTAATGCAAATGAAAGCAGTATATTCTTGTTTGTTGCCCTCTGCTACTTATTTTTTGGTTCATTGTCTATCACGCTGAATTTAATCTTGGGAATGCAACATAACCACAATCTTTAGGCCATCCATATGGACATTTATTTATGTAAACAAAGACACCTTATGCTCGAGCTCGTTTCTAGTCAATCAAGCTGCATAATTTTTGCTGCAGAAATAATTTTGTTGCAAAAATGTGATGATTTTATTCATAATGACTTCAAAATAAACATTGAATCAATTGTTTTCAGTACACATGTGGATAAAAGTCCACAAACCAGCGGTAAAATTGTGTATTTTGCAGCCTCATGCAAACTTCATGCGATTCTCTTGCCAGTTCCAGGCATGTTGGTATCAATGGAAACATCAGAACCTAGTCAATATCATTATCCTGCTTTTCTATTGGCTTAATTTTTTATTTCCTAATCCACCAAACATCGTCATCTTGCATAAATTTACTGTCTCCGAGGTAAAAACCTAAAAATAGAAGGCAGCAAGATTTTCGCCCTCCTTCAGGGGTCTGATTGGCTCACAGGTCATGCAAATAAGTTTGCCAGGTCTCAGTATGTTGCTAGGCGTGTGCAGTAAGCACCTTCAACAAACAAGCATGGTTGAGTCTATCATTCAAACCAATGGTACTTTTATGTTTTCATGTCACATAAGTACCAAAATTTAGTGACATATCAATGGTAGATATTTTGAAAATATTCAGAACATTCCTGGTTAACCACTGAAAGAAATACAGATTGAACACTTCATCCTAGCGGTGTTAAACGGGAAACTCGTGCACCAGTATGTATTGTTAATCAATCACTATGATGGTCTGTACGAAAAAATGTGTGTGTGTGTGTGAAGTTGATGTTCGGCATGTGCTATGGTGGGCGGATAAACTTGCCCACAGCATAGGAGAAGCAAGTATCTGTGGGCAGTTTTTCTTGCCTGCAGCAGTGGAAGGGTTAAAGTGAGTTGCTATGTGTCCCTTTCTTTCTCAAGTGGAGTACGTTCCACCACCAAAAAGACAACATCTTTGTATTTTACGAATTCCTGTATTGCATCCTGCATGGCAATTCAACAGTTGTGACAAGGCCAATTTTTTCACAATTGAATGATATGGTATATTTACTGCAGTTGATATTGGTTTTGGAGGGGTAGCAGGGGGACGTGCTGGTTCGAGGCATTGATATAGTGTTATGCACGGACACAAGTCGCATAGCAGGCCCCGGCCCCTAACTGACCACCAACACTGACCAGACCAGAGCCAATATACCACACAGTTAATGGAAAGCCCCAAAAATCAATTCTCCAAGACACTATCAGAATATGTAGGGAGAACATGTGAGAAAATTGTATATATATCACTGGTATTATCGCTGTCAATTTGATTCCCCATCATCTACTGATTCTATCATTTAATGAAGTTTGTCTCAGATTGACAGCATTAGAAACTGCGGGGTGTTTGTAGCATGAATTTCCATGACAAGTACTTGCCATCTGTGCAGTTATACTCAGGGAATTGAGATGATTCTCAGTAGAATGGTTCCCAGAAATAGAAGGACGAAGTGACGAAGTGATTGGTTTGGACAGAGGAGATTTATTCCTTGTTGGCAGCCACTGTGCGTAAAGGCTGTCTTCAAAGGTTCTGTAAGCATTTTACATTTTGTCTCTCTTGACCAGAGATTCTGTATCTGAGAACTCGCAGCTTTTTGAAGACACAGATTGTTTAGTTCTCATTATAGGCATTCAAATCTTCATGGTTAATTGGCAACCTCAAACCAGGGGGCTCTGTTCATGCGAGATAGGGCATACTTGTGAGGTACGTGAGCACATGGTAGGGTGTGTTAACAGCTGAAAAATAGCAAATAGCATTTGGACTTGTAGTAAAATCATGGACTGTCAACCTATAAATAAAAAAAAAATTGATGGCTGTTCTATGGGAAAAGGCACTTTATGTTTTCAGGTTGTCCATCTGTCTGATGTTGTGTCTGATCATATTTATTAAATGTATGTAAGGGAAGCTAGTCCAGAATGATTTTACTCAAAATTGGCACAAGTTGCATGTGGAACATCATGAATAGGCGAGTTAGCAATTAGCGGTTTTATGTATATTTGGCTGAATACACAATCCAATGTACAAAATTCTTGTGGGCTGAAGCTGTGTACAATGAAAACTAATTGAAATACTCGTACCTAGCCCTCCTGTCTACAGGGCCCTCTACTGAGAACCCACATGAACCAATTGATCTTGACCTTATATTACCTGCTGAAAGATAGTATAAGATAAACCAATCGTATTACAGCATGACAGTGACCTCATTAATTGTGTTATGGAGGAGGCATATCAGTCAACACACTTGATGAAACATGATAAATTTCCTAGAGAGGTAGAGCTGATAACAAGCAATAAACAGCAATATGGTACATGAACACATTAACCTGTTCAGTAAGGTCATATGCACAAAAGCAAAATTGATGACATTTAAAGGCTTTTAAAGTACTGTACTAGTTGATTTGTTTTAAGCAGTAATCTACATGTCAGATCAACCAACTGTTGCCAAGAGACCATGCATCTGATGTTGCCCATTATGAAATACGGTTGATTCTTCCTTTAGAGGTTTCCTGTGATGAAATACCCGTCTCCCTATGATGGAATTAAGACCCTTACCCCGTTTCCCTCTGATGGAAGGCCCCATCCCTTTCCTCTGTGATAGAAGACTCCATGGCACCCCTTTTCCTGTGATAAAATACCATTACCCTTTTTCTTTGTGATGGATTAAGATCCGTACTTTTCCCTGTGTTGGAAGACCTTTGCCCTTTTTCCCTGTGATGGAAGACCCTTACCCCTTTTCCCTGTGATGGAATACTCTTACTCCTTTTCCCTGTGATGGAAGACTCTTATATCCCTTTTCCCTGTGATGGAAGACTCCTACTCCTTTTCCCTGTGGTGGAAGACCCCTACCCTTCTTCCTGTCGTGGAAAACCACTATATCTTTGTGATGGAAGCCCTATACCTCTTTCCCCCAGGTGGAAGACCTCTGTGCCTCTTTACCCCTGTGCATATCAGACTGGGTCTTTACGTAACATCTGGTTTCATAACTTTGCCAGTATGTGTTTGCTATGTTATTTCTCAAACAGGTCAACGTACATGCATGTACATGTGTGAGTATAAGCCATGATTTCATTGTGTGGTGCAAGTAATTAATTTGTATCAGACATTTGCAAATGTGATACTGGATTGTGTAACGTAGTTTGCCAAGTTGCATGGTAATCAAGACCGAGGGGCTAAAATCATCATATTTAGAACACCATATGGCAGATTAAGAAAGATGCATGTAAAACATGCACACTTAATAAAAAAAAAAAGATGCTGAAAAAATGAGTGGCCTCAAGCATATATACATTTGCTAATGAGCCATAGGATCTAGCAACACTCAAAATTGTCTATCAGCCATTAATGAAATTCCATTCTGAAAAGAAAGTTTAATTAGAGCAATGAGAGGAAGGCAATTTATCTGCCTGTCTGCCTGCTTCATTTTGTTTATTGTTCCAAACCTTTCAGCACTTTGGGAAATTAAATTACGAGAAATATGATTAGTTTGATGGTAACATCTAATTATAAATTGACACATGAAACTTTGTTTTGTTGAAATGCTTATTAAAGTTAACCAACACCAGTCGTTTGAATTCAAACCAATTAAGAGAGTCAAAAAAATGTCTCTCACTCTTCATAGTTTGTCACTCACTAAAAAAATATAAAATTTGCATGTTAAGATGGTACCGGTAATGAATGTCCTGTATCTGTTTTATCAAACATTGATTTTTGTATAACAGTTCTATAACCATTAAACCTTATAATTAGACTTTGTAATGCACATGGGGATAGTCCTTCATGAAGACTAACTTTGGATTATATAGGGGCAACCTTGACCTATTTTCCAAGGTCAAGGACAACTATCCGGTAATGGTAATACTCTCGGGGCATGTTTATGACTATATCTCATGATCAGTACAATTTTAACTTCCGGTGATTTAAGAAGCAGTGTGGAAACATTGATAGAGTTGTTCTTTTTCCTACTGTGTGCTTTTTCCAAGATCTATCAAATATCATAAAGGCTTTAGGGCCAGGAAAATATTCCTGTTTATTATGCCCCCCCCCCCCCAAGGAGGGAGGCACATAGCAAATACTCTGTGTGTGTGTGCATCTTGACAATTTTCACATGTTAAGTAAAAAAGTTTTTGATGTGGGGCTTTCATATTGCGCATGTTTATTGTCCTGCATCAGGTCTCCAACAAGTTGGAAGATGGGTGACTTTGACCTAATTCCCAAGATCACAGAGTCATTTTCTGGGGTGAAAATTAACTTTTTTTCAAATTGCCCCTCACAGCATTTTTACAAGTTGCTCAAGCCCCCAGAAAGTTGCCCAGTTTCCCACCACATGAGAATTGTAGTTATCTTATTAAAAGACACTGATATTTAAAATGTTGCAATTATAAATGAACAAGAGCTATATGTCACTGCTATGAACACAGCTTTTCTGCATGAAGAAGATTCTAGGAACTGTGTTTGATGTTGCCACTGTTGTTGGAAATTGCATGTTCTGCTGAAGATAGAAAGTTGCCCCATGGGAAACCAGCTAAGGAAATAAAGTTGCCCAACATAAATGAAAGTTGCCTAGGGCACTTAGACACCTGCTAATTTTGAACCCTGCATTTTAGTTGATTTGGTTTTCACGCAATAACTCGAAAAGTTTTTGATCATAGCTTTCATATTGTACCTATTCATTGTCCTGCATCAGATCTCGGACAAGTTAGAAGATGAGTGACCTTGACTGAATTCCCAAGGTCACAGAGCCATTTTAGTGAATTTGGTTTTCACACTGTTACTCAAAAAGTTTTTGGCTTAAGGCGTTCATATTCCATATGCTTATAGTACTTAATAAGGTCTCAAACGAGGTAAAAGATGGGTAACCTTGACCCAATTTTTAAGGTCACAGAGCCACTTTAGGGAATTTGGTTTTCACACAATAACTCAAAACGTTTTGTGCTTTGGGCTTTTATATTGCGCATGCTTATAGTCCTCAAAATGGTCTCAAACAAGTGCAAAGATGGGTGATCTTGATCCAGCTACCAAGGTCACAGAGCCATTTTAGTGAATTTGGTTTTCACGCCACAACTAAAAAAATTTTCGCTTAGGGCATTCCTATTGCACATGCTTATAGTCCTGAATACGGTCTCAAACAAGTTTCAAGATGGGTGACCTGTACAAAATTCCCAAGGTCACAGAGCCATTTTAGTGAATTTTGTTTTCGTACAATAGCTTTAAAAGTTTTTTGCTTAGGGCTTTCATATTGATTACAATCCTACATAAGGTATCATACAAGTTAGAAGATGGGCAACCTTGACCCAATTCCCAAGGTCAAAGAGCTATTTTAGTGAGTTTGGTTTTCACACATAGCTTAAAAAGTTTTTTGCATGGGGCTACCTTATTGCACATGCTTATAGTACAGCATATGATTTGGGACAAGTTCAAAGAGGGGCGACCTTGAACAAATTCCAAGTTTATAGAGTCATTTTTGGGAATTTGGTTTTCACTCGATAACTTGAAATGTTTTGTGCAAAGGGGTTTCATATTGCACATGCTTATAGTCCTGTATAAGGTCTCAGAGTAGTTCGAAGATGGGTGACCTTGACCCTATTCCCAAGGCCGCAGAGCCATTTTAGCGAATTTGGTTTTTACAGGATAAGTGTAAAAATTTCTAACAGACAATTTTTATTGCACATGGTTTTAATTCTGCATAAGGTCTGAGACAAGTGCAAAGATAGATCACTTTGACCCAAATCCCAAGGTCACGGAGCGGGGTGGGGTGGGGTGGCATAGATCTAGCAATCTTTGATTGCGTTTTAATTTATAGAACAAAATTAAGCTTGAGTTGAAATGTTGACAAATAGAATTTCTTTTCTAAATAAGTACAAATCTGGTACAAGCAAGTACCATACAATGTGGGCCTACCCCTGAAATGCCTACTGTAGGAATTATTATCTCCAGTCTCATCTACCTTATGGTTACTATTTAACCAGCTATAGGTCCCCTGGATGTTGATACTAAGACCATCTGCAGAACAACTGTATGTGTGTTGACACCAGAGACCGCCTATAGGTCACCAGTACATGACACCAAGATCATCTGTAGGTCAGTGGTATGCTGAAATCAAGACCACCTGTAGGCTCCCTTATGTTGACACCTAGACATCCTGTAGATTCACTGTATGTTGAGACCAAGACCACTCATAGGTCAACTGTATGGTCACACCAAGACCATCTGCAGGTCACTGATATTGTGACACCAGACCACCTGTTTTCTGACACGAAGATGACCTGCAGGTCACTGGTATGTTAACATTGAGACCATCTGCAGGTCACCTGTGTGCTGACACCAAGATAACCTACAGGTCACTGGTACATTGTATGCTGACACCAAGATACTGTACAGATCACTGGTGGGTTGTATGTTGACACCAAGATACCGTACAGGTCACTGGTACATTGTATGTTGACCCCAAAACCACCTCATTCCTGCTGCTGATTGGATAATATCAGCATCATCTTGACTCCTCTTCAAGACTCTACATCAAAATTTAATAAATAAAGTTGAAAATTTATCATAGGCATCAAGCTTAAGTGGGTTGTATCCTGAATAAAAACTCTAAAATATGAAACAGGTCTTAGTTAAAGTGTCCAATGAAGATATTCAGTGAAGTACCTTTGGATATCAACCCTTAAAGTGCTAATTTAAGACAGTCAACAGCTTTCCTTAGGACACTGCGCACATTAATATTGCACGCAAGGTGTCCCAAGGAAAGCTGTTGACTGAGACGGCTTGCTGGTATTTGAATGAAAGGTATCTCCATGAGAAATTTGAATAATTTAACTGTTGTATGCTTAATGGTAATAAGAAAAGGACTCGAGCTGTGATTAGCACTTTACAGGCTAATTTGTGTGAAATTAATGTCAATGTCACCATCCAAGCATGAAAAAAAATTAATAAACAATAAAGCAGTAAAGAAGCATATGAGTTATTGTTTCTGCTTATTGTTGAGGCGATAGCTAGGAGATGGAGACACTTTGTGTAAGATATCCGTCAATCACCTTGATGTACAACACTCATGATAAAAAGTGTACGTTAATGTATTATTAGTAATTGCTATCTCAGATCTGCGCTTACAAGTACAAATATAAAAAACTAATAAGAGCCGTAGCAAATGTGTTGGTCTTAGAAATACAAATGTACGCGATGCCATAGAAGATATAATCAATCATCTAATATGCATTGCAGAAATATAATGTAAGTGGACTGATGCAAAATGCTGTAATTGGTTTTTGCAAGGTTTATTATTGCATAACAAAATGATAAGTGCAGAGTTGTATCTGTTCTGAGCGTTTCTGAACATTCGTAACAAGACTAGCAGATAACGAATGCATACAAAGTAGGCTTCATGTGTCATTTTGTCTGAGATACTATCCTACAGCTTCATATATAATGAGCATTTGGATATTGGGATTATGAAGATTGTTTATCCCAATCAATTCAACAAGTTTAAATACTGAAGGGTTGAGCCTGCAGATAAAACTTCAAGGTGGTCTAGAAATTGTCACAGCGGAATTAAGATTCGAATTGATTCATCACAATTTTTTTTTTTTTTTTCAAATTGAAGATATAACACTTTGGCACATACATATAATTAGATTTTAATTTAATACCTGTCTTAAAATACATTAATCAGAAAGAATGGACCCCAGAGACAAGCTCTAAACAACTGCGTCAGATTGGGAGAACGAATGCAACTTCCTGGGTGGAATTAGGTTCCCTACTGTTCAATGTTAAAGTTATGATGGTTGCCTAATATCAAAGCACAAATTTAGTTAACTTTCTGGTCTTTTGGTGTTCCAGGTATTAATGAGAAAAGACATCAATGTGTCAAATTCCATTGTGAATGACTATTTATTTTGACTAAATATTCATGTGGGAGGAAGCCAATGTGTCAAATTCCACTCAGAATGACAATATTTATTTTGAGCTTTAAATATGGGTAAAGAAGGAAGCCAGTATGTCAAATTTGTCAAATTTCACTGTGCGTAACAATACTGATTTTCAGTATTAAATCCTGATGAGGGAAGAAACCAGTTTTTCAAATTCCACTGAAAATGAAACTGTTTACTTTGACCAAGTTTATTTGGTCAGCAGATTGTTTCGCTTCAGTTTCAAAGTAATTAAAGCAGAATTTCATCCATATTACCAAAAGCTGTGTAAAAAAAACTCCCAAAGTTGGTTTGGTATTGTCTTTTTAAAACAAAAATACCAAAAAGGAAATGTCAACAATATTGTCAAAGTGAAGGTGTAATGTTATATGGATTTTTTAGCAGCATTGGGCATCTGAAATTGTCACAAGTTGGCATTAGCTTAAAACAGAGCCACAGATAAAAGCTAGCTGTTGATGTCGCGTAGTTCTCCAGATGCAGGGAAACGTACGTAACTGCTGGTACTTCAGTTACAAACATGCCATGGCCCCTAAGACAGCCTGCATTGGGAATCTGCCACTTGGGTTGCTTTGATCATTCGTCACAAAAGTTTGTGATCATGTTCTATTAAATAATTGCATTTCATTTGATGTATTCTGGTACCTGTTAACAAGCCTCTCATGACAGGGTTGCGGGGCTACTGCACGTACCCTGAGTATCTCACATGATGGTCAGATGTGATTTTAAAGATTCATGAAGACTGGTGCGTTTTTGCCAGCAATTAGCGATCCTGTTATTGAGCTTTTCGTGTAGGTAAAGGCCGCATGTCTGTCTATTGATATAACAAACAGCACTTCATTCCAGAATTTCTGGACATATCTATCGAGGAACTGTGATGCTACATATTTCAAAGGAGTATGTCTGGGATTTGATAAATCAATATACGACTTTTGAAAACCATGCCAGAACATTCAGCTTCAGTTACTAAGGCTATTAGCAATTCTGTTCTTTCATTTCTGAGGGCTGTTATACAAATTGACACTTTCAGTGTGAGGGGTTCTTACCGATTTAACTCTTTCAATGCTAAGGACTGTCCCAAATACTAACTCATTTGATGCTAAGGACTCTTACAAATTAACTCTTTCAGCTCTGAGGGCTTTTTATCCGCTCAACTCTTAGTTCTAAGGGCTGTTGCCAATTTAACTCTTTTAGTTAGTAAGGATTCTTGCAGATTTCACTGTTTCATCCCTGAGGGTTTTACCTATTTAACTCTCTTTGAGTGCTCAGGGCTGTTCCAAATTTAACTCTTTTAGTGTTGAGGACTGTTGTCAAGTTAATTCATTCAGTAATGCATTGGACTGTTACAACTTTAATTGTCAGCGTTAAGGACTCTTATAATATAGATATTTAAATCTTTCAGTGCCAGGTTTGCATAAGTTATAGAAGTAAAACACATGAGGAGATCTGTTGGCCTGGCCCGGTTTTTTTCCGTGAAACTGCAGGCATGATGGTACTGCATATAAATAAGGGAATGTGAGTAGTATACTGGTGCAGACCGGTTTGTCTTTTATTGTTACTCTGACTGAAAGGGTTAAGAGGTCTGTATTGAGCTTGTCACAAATCCTAATAATATACATCGTCTTTTCAGTGCGCCTGGCCAACAAGGGCCACTTTGCCATTGGATACCTGCTGATGCTTGTGGAGTGAAAGGAATGGCCGAGACACCATCCATATGGACCTAGATTAAAGTATTTCCTTCAGAATTCATTCAGGTAGGATGTTATCTTTATTTCATATGCACTCTGTCCATTTCCTGGACTCCCCATTGTGGGTTTTCATTTAGTTCACAGTACAGCCAGCTTCTCTACAACAGAAAAATAGTCCTGAGTCCCGAGGGGATTTTCACGAATGTCACCTTCTTACCTCACATTTGGCAGTAAATGGATTCTACAGACAGTATCAGCATGAGGGGAAATGACTTCTGTGGCGTTCGTAACTCGGCGTCAAAGATGAACGGATTCTTGACTGATCATTGTGAACTGCAGGCGCTAGTGTTGTTGGTACAATATAGAGTGCTGATCCATGAATGATGGTCTGTGGGGCCAGGGATGATACAGCAGACTGTACATTGTGGAAAATATCATCGTAAATCCAACCCTTGAAGGAATAAAATAATGTTGACGCATCACCTTGGGTTTTTTCATATATATATATAAAGAGAGCTAACAGGCTTCTATTATCTAGCTTGTCTGGTTTTGTTGATTTATTATCTTGTTATGATCATTAGAGTTAAGATGTTTAAAAGCTGAGTTTATATAGCTATAGGCAACATACCAAAACCGGCCGGGGCAAGATATATGCAATATCAGTACAAATGTGATACGGAGCCTCTGTGTGTGTGGAATATTTGTAAAGTGACAGCCTAATTGTTAAGCCTTAAAGCGCTGTTTAAAGACTGAGTCAACAACTTTCCTTGGGGCACTTTGTGCACAATGTGCTGACCAGTGCCAACAGGTGGTACTGTGCTTACTAGTACCTGCGGGTGGCACTGTGACAACCAGTGCCAACAGCTGGTACTGTGCCTACCAGTGCCCCGAGGAAAGCTGTTGACTAAGACTACTTTTTACTTTAGACCAGGCTTGCTGGTATTTGAATGAAAGGTATCTTCATGAGGAATTTGAATCTTTTAACCATTATATGTTTAAGGGTAATGAGAAAACGACTATAGCCGTGATTAGCACTTTAATTGGTAAAATTAAGGTGAAAGCCAGAGGAACCATCTTTGAATTTGATAAGTATGCCTGTGTGCAGCTGACTGTTCCCCCTCCCCACCTAAAGTGTTATATGCAGGACATATACATTTAATCACAGAGGTTCATGACAGCAGGGAAGATTTTATTTAAGTTAAACAGAGATAATGGAAAAACAGTGAAATCAAACACAATTTTCTGCTATAGTGCCACCTATAGGCACTGGTAGGCACAATTGCACCTGTTGGTACTGGTGAACACAAATGCCACATGGAGGCACTGGTCAGCACAGTACCAGCAGTAGGCACTGGTCAGCACAGTACCAGCTATAGGCACTGGCCAGCACAGTATCAACTGTAGGCACTGTTAGCACAGTACCAGCTATAGACACTGGCTAGCACAGTATCAGCTGTAGGCACTGGTCAGCACAATACCCCCTGTTTGTACTGGTGAGCACAAATACCACATGTATGTAGGCACTGGTCAGCACAGTACCAGCTATAGGCACCTGTTGGCACAGTACTAGCTGTACAAACTGGTTGGCACAGTACCAGCTGTACATACTGGTTGGCACAGTACCAGCTATAGGCACTGGTCAGCACAGTACCAGCTGTAGGCACTGGTTGGCACAGTACCAGCTGTAGGCACTGGTTGGCACAGTACCACCTGTACATACTGGTTGGCACAGTACCAGCTGTAGGCATTGGTTAGCACAGTACCGGCTACAGGCCCTGGTCAGTACAGTACTAGTTGTAGGCATTGTAGGGCACAGTGCCAGCTGTAGACACTGGTAGGCACAGTACCAGCTGTTGGCACTGGTTGTTACAGTGCCACCCACAGGTACTAGTAAGCACAGTACCACCTGTGGGCACTGCTCAGCACAGTAAACACATATGGTGGTCCAGTGGTCCTTGTGAAGAATTCTGGCATCTATGTGGCAATATGAAGAGCTGTAGATGCTGACAGATATCCAGGCCTCTTCTTTAATATTTTAAATTTGCCAAGAACATAAGGAATAAATGTGCTTAAAACAATGTATTTCACCAAGCATAATGAAATAAAGTAAAAAATTAATAAAAATTGAAGCAATGATATTGCTGAAGCAGATCTGGAAGAAATTGAATGTTTGTTAGGACTAATGCGTCTCAGAAGAGAAGTTCACCACACATACTCGGATGGCTTCCGAGCGGATCCGGATCAGAGGAGACTTGTCAGCAATCAACAGGGCAAAGCAATGAGAGCATTTTGTGTAAGATCCATTAAGACAGACTCAAACCCTTTCTCTGCTGAGGTCACAGAGCTTGTCAGTTGGAAGCCAGCCAATCATAATAGTGGCAGCTGACAGGGAAAGAAGTCGGTAAAGAACGAACGGAAGCTGCCAGACAGATCAAAGAAAGTGAAGTTTCGTAAATTTACATTTCACAAAGCAAACTGTGGCAAACAGAGTAAGACATGCACACCAAGTGATCTGGTCCTTGTAAGTACATGTATAGACAGTTGTTTTATCGTGCATGACTCCAATATTGTTTGGAGTGAGACAGGAGATGTTTGGTCTGTCATCGCTTGGAAGAAACTCGTATTACAGAATTAGTCTGTATTGATTTTCATGTTGGTAGATCATAAAAATAACCATTCTGTTTGCATAATTCTCCAGTAACAGATGCAAGTTGCATTTTAATCCTTAAGCAAAAGAGCTGCATTCTTGATACATGGACAGACACAATCCCTGTCTCTGTAACAAGTGCATTATGGGATTGTTTGTTCTTATCCAATCATATGCAATTCTTCATTTTGGTATTGTACATGTGTTGCTCATCTTTAGCTTAATCTGAACCACATCAGAGGCAGACACTGTTTTTTTTAAAAGTCAATTCTCAGTGAGCCTACAAAATCATCTGCCGATACTTGGAGACTTGCTTAGGCCATCTAGGGACTAACTCTCTTTTGCATTGGGGTAGCTAAATTTGTACCCTCCTGATGCCAAAGAAAGCAGGTGACTTAGTCTTTATCCAAGAGAAAAGATTGGTGCTGGAGTAGAGACAAATGGGAGTTTTAATGCAATATTTGATAGCTTGATTGGTTGGTTTTGTAGATGTATGCGTGTGATTGGCAGGCCTTGTATATGTACATGATTGGCTGGTCATGATTGGTTGGTATTGTAGGTGTATAGTTGGCTGGTCTTGCAGGTGTGTGATTGGCCGGCCTTACAGGTGTATGATAGGCTGGTCTTGCACGTGTTTGATTAACTGATCTTGTAGGTCTTGTATGTGTATGATTGGCTAATCTTATAGGTGTATATTTGGATGATTGTGTATAACCTAGTAGGTGTGTGATTGGCTGGTCTTGTAGGTCTATAAAGTGCTGTCAGTCTATATCAGTTCTTACAGCAGTGTGCAACATCATTTCCGTCGGTGTATTGTGTAAAATTGATGGACAGAGAGGATTTATTTGCAAAGACGTGTGTTTTACGGTGCTAAACCTTTTTCACATAAAATACGTTTTCATAACAAATTACACACAACACCAAAAAAAAAAACTATGCTCCACTTTAGAACACATTCATTTAGAAAATGGCAGCCTAAGGGCAGGTTTATTGTGTGCCATGTATATGGAAGACCATCTTTATGAGAGAGAGAGAGAGAGAAAGAGAGAGAGAGAGAGAGAGAGAGAGAGAGAGAGAGAGAGAGAGAGAGAGAGAGAGAGAGAGAGAGAGAGAGAGAGAGAGAGAGAGAGAGAGAGAGAGAGAGAGAGAGAGAGAGAGAGAGAGAGAGAGAGAGAGAGAGAGAGAGAGAGAGAGAGAGAGAGAATTTAGGTTGTGTCTTATGGGACCATATTACAGGTATAATGAGGGCGGCATAAAGGCAGTTTGATGGTGTTCCATATAAGATCATACTTATGGGATAGAAAGGGTAGCCTCAAAGCAGGTTTATGATGTGCCACATATGACCACATTTTATGGCAGGGACGGGATGACCTACAGGGAGTTTTATTGAATATCATATTAAACCATCTTTATGGGATAAAGAGGATGGCCTAACAAGGCATGTTTATGGTGTGCCATTATGGTAAAACTATAGTATGGGATAAAGAGAATGGCCGATATAATGTGCCTTAATTATGAGACCATATTTATGGAATGGAGAGGGTGGCCTAATGATGCATGTTTATGGTGTGCCATGTAAGACTATTTACGGGACAGAGAAGGTTGCCTGACCTAATAATGTAGGTTCACGTTGTGCTGTATAAAACCCTATTTCTGGGATAGAGAGGGGTGTCTAATAGGGAAGGTCTATGATGTGCCCTATACACCCTATTCAAAAGTCCCTGCCGTACCCAGAACACTACTGACCTCTGATGACAAATCAGAATGAGACTGTAGGGAACACCAAATCAGGTCGCCATTCACTGACATGTTAAATTTGCTTACTTCTCTTGCTCATATTTATCATTGAAAAACAGGTTTTCAGTGTTTGACCCATTGTTGCAAAAGTTACTGTGATGTCTGTTAATATGAAATGAGTTTTCATTTCATGGCAACGTGTTTTATATTATTTTATTATAAAACATAATCTGTTGAATTCATATTTTAGAACCAGTCATTAATTTGGGTGTGTAATTTGTACTACCTGGGACAACAACAACAATGACAAAAACATGATCCAATACTCTCGTGTCATCAGATTTTTTTTAGTCCTGATTCTAAAATTAGGTCTGCACTGATTAGTTTGTTTCATCAACAAGCCAATTGAGCTTTAGAATAAATCTGTGACAGCTACTTATATAACCCTGAAACCCCATATTTTATTAGACTGTTGCTGCTGGAAATTCAAAGAATGTATAGAGAGTCAACTGTTATTTTGGCTTCGGGTCCAACTGTACAGGGTAACAAAATTGCATTGAAATGTATATCAGCGGCAGTGGAGTCCCTCAAAGCCTCATTCTGGTTTCAAAAACAAAAACAAACTGTACAGCTCTGCAGGAGATAAGACTATAAGGCCACCAGGTATATCCTGTACAGCTCTGCAGGAGATAAGACTACAAGGCCACCAGGTATATCCGGCACAGCTCTGCAGGAGATAAGACTGCAAGGCCACCAGGTATATCCGGCACAGTTCTGCAGGAGATAAGACTGCAAGGCCACCAGGTATATCCAGCACAGCTCTGCAGGAGATAAGACTACAAGGCCACCAGGTATATCCTGCACAGCTCTGCAGGAGATAAGACTACAAGGCCACCAGGTATATCCAGCACAGCTCTGCAGGAGATAAGACTACAAGGCCACCAGGCATATCTGGCACAGCTCTGCAGGAGATAAGACTGCAAGGCCACCAGGTATATCCTGTACAGCTCAGCAGGAGATAAGACTACAAGGCCACCAGGTATATCCGGCACAGCTCTGCAGGAGATAAGACTGCAAGGCCACCAGGTATATCCTGTACAGCTCTGCAGGAGATAAGACTACAAGGCCACCAGGTATATCCTGTACAGCTCTGCAGGAGATAAGACTACAAGGCCACCAGGTATATCCGGCACAGCTCTGCAGGAGATAAGACTGCAAGGCCACCAGGTATATCCGGCACAGTTCTGCAGGAGATAAGACTGCAAGGCCACCAGGTATATCCTGCACAGCTCTGCAGGAGATAAGACTACAAAGCCACCAGGTATATCCGGCACAGCTCTGCAGGAGATAAGACTACAAGGCCACCAGGTATATCCTGTACAGCTCTGCAGGAGATAAGACTACAAGGCCACCAGGTATATCCGGCACAGCTCTGCAGGAGATAAGACTACAAGGCCACCAGGTATATCCTGTACAGCTCAGCAGGAGATAAGACTACAAGGCCACCAGGTATATCCGGCACAGCTCTGCAGGAGATAAGACTGCAAGGCCACCAGGTATATCCTGTACAGCTCTGCAGGAGATAAGACTACAAGGCCACCAGGTATATCCTGTACAGCTCTGCAGGAGATAAGACTGCAAGGCCACCAGGTATATCCTGTACAGCTCTGCAGGAGATAAGACTACAAGGCCACCAGGTATATCCTGTACAGCTCTACAGGAGATAAGACTACAAGGCCACCAGGTATATCCTGTACAGCTCTGCAGGAGATAAGACTGCAAGGCCACCAGGTATATCCGGCACAGCTCTGCAGGAGATAAGACTGCAAGGCCACCAGGTATATCCTGCACAGCTCTGCAGGAGATAAGACTGCAAGGCCACCAGGTATATCCTGCACAGCTCTGCAGGAGATAAGACTGCAAGGCAACCAGGTATATCCGGCACAGCTCTGCAGGAGATAAGACTACAAGGCCAAGAGGCATATCTGGCTCAGCTCTGCAGGAGATAAGACTGCAACGCCACCAGGTATATCCTGTACAGCTCAGCAGGAGATAAGACTACAAGGCCACCAGGTATATCCTGTACAGCTCTGCAGGAGATAAGACTGCAAGGCCACCAGGTATATCCTGTACAGCTCTGCAGGAGATAAGACTACAAGGCCACCAGGTATATCCTGTACAGCTCTGCAGGAGATAAGACTGCAAGGCCACCAGGTATATCCTGTACAGCTCTGCAGGAGATCAGACTGCAAGGCCACCAGGTATATCCGGCACAGCTCTGCAGGAGATAAGACTGCAAGGCCACCAGGTATATCCTGCACAGCTCTGCAGGAGATAAGACTACAAGGCCACCAGGTATATCCGGCACAGCTCTGCAGGAGATAAGACTACAAGGCCACCAGGCATATCCGGCACAGCTCTGCAGGAGATAAGACTACAAGGCCACCAGGTATATCCTGTACAGCTCTGCAGGAGATAAGACTGCAAGGCCACCAGGTATATCCTGTACAGCTCTGCAGGAGATAAGACTACAAGGCCACCAGGTATATCCTGTACAGCTCTGCAGGAGATAAGACTGCAAGGCCACCAGGTATATCCTGCACAGCTCTGCAGGAGATAAGACTGCAAGGCCACCAGGTATATCCTGTACAGCTCTGCAGGAGATAAGACTACAAGGCCACCAGGTGTCCTGTACAGCTGTATAGGAGAAAGAGTGTCCAGCACTGGGTGTCCTGTTCATCTCTATATAAGAGGCCCATAAGGAAAGATCCCAATTAAGTTTAAGCTGACCATGAAAGGTTTGTACCCAGCACAGTGATATACAGTGGGGCTTGAGTTCTTTGGCTGTCTCCATGACATATTCTTTATGGACTTTCCTAACTTTATACATTGCCCAAGGATCGCTGAAATAGTCCAGATATTCAGCTAAAAAATTCTCTGCACAAGAAATTGGCTTGCTGCAACTGGCTGACCTATGTCAAGTGTGTTATGGTTTTGATTGCCATAAGGGACCAGAGAGCACCCTCTGGGAGGTTGTAATATTTGGTTTGTCTGAGTGAGTGTTCCCAGCACTGAAGGCCCTAATACAGGCAACCACATGTTAAAGACATCTCTTAATGAAGTACAATTTGAAGATGGCAACTTCCACTACAGATGTGCTTTTGCTATTTTCATAATTTCGATCAGGCAGGTTTGGGTGGCCTGAGGGTGATCTCTGGGCCTCGAGTACTGTGGAACAGGAGACCACATTAGAAGGTATAACCGTACTGCACTTTGGATGCATGTAATTGAATTTGTGTTGATGAGATGAAGTGATGGAAAATTACCGTGGAGATTGATGAAAGAGGTTGAAGTATGACCAGCTTCAATCTCAGATATTGTCCATCTCCAAGTGGCCTTGCTGTGTCATGGATTTGCGTGCCCCTCCCAGCAAGTCGGACAGGTACCTGCAGACACAAGTCTGCAAGTAATGAGTACTCACCTGTTTGAGAGTGGCACAAAAACCACTTGATTTAATTGCAGGTCAAGTAGCGACCAGTAGACATCCCAAAAGATTTAATGGTGCTGCTGCGGCAAAGATTTGTATTACCCAGCATACAACGATGGCACTTGTTGACAGGAATGTTATTGGGATGAACAGAACAGAAGGGGAACAAGGCCCGGACATGGCGTAGAAATATTACGGTGACCTCAAACAGTAATCAAGGTCACAGTGTGTCATAATGAAGACATGCAGGAAATGGCAAGACAGTTTTCAAAGTGACATTTCTGCCTGAAATGATGGCTGTGATTTTTCCAAATAAAATGTAAGTGGGTTCCAACGTCACCGTATTTGCATGACTTTGCATTTTAACTCATTGCTTTGACAATTAATTTAGTAAAAGCCATATAGATTTACATTGCCTGCCGTATTTATCATGCATGTTTCCATCTCATTGGTGTTGGGTGATGATTCTCAGAAAGCATTAGCTTAAGACTAAAAATAAACAGCCCATGAAGTTTAGACATGACATATCCATTCTTAAACAAAATTAAGCTCTTTGTCAAGTATTTGGATGTGCAATTCTCATTGAATTCCATCCAACCAAAATTGTCTTTAATCCACAAGAGTCAAGATTCAATTCATTTATTTGACCAAAATAGTGTGATACATATGCAAGCACATGCAAAAGGTAATATAATACAGGACGTCTGTCTGTTAATTTCTGCACTAATGATAATTTTGGTCTGAGAGACCAGGGACGTGTTATAGATGGACTATCAACGGCGGGGCCCCCTTTGTACCATCTATGTTGCCGCTGCTCAAGTGATCGGGTGTTTGAGCGAGCACCTTCAGTGCTGAACAAACACAACTCCACGGTCCGCGCTGGCTGCTGGCAGTCTCGTGGGCCAGGTCACGCGATGAAAGGCGAGAATAATCGCGTCACCGACTGAAATGTGCAAAATTTATCACCGTGTTCCACATTTTAAAGTCAAAATTTAGCGTTACGCCGGACTCAGCTACAAGAAATGAAACCACCACCATGATTCTACCGGCATACACTATCCATCTAAAACTACATTTTTTATTGCTAATTACGGCGTAAGGAGTTACCACGCACGCAAGTTGACTAACTTTGCATCATTTTGGACAGAAAAAATGCAAAAACTAGCCCTTTTATCGGCCGATTTCAACGAAAAACACATCGATGGACTCACACGGTTCTGATTCAAACGATGAGACTGGTTGCGCACGCATAAAACTCTCCGTTCTTGAACTTGGTACAATAGCACACCCGATGTGAGCCTGATGTATGTAACCCGACACAACCGAACGCGGAAACATAGATGGAACAACAAACGGACTGAGCAGGGGGATTAACTTGAGCGGCGCTAGTGAACACGCTTTGTAGTCGTCGCGCCCAGTTGACCACTAAAGGGATTAGCGCTCCTGTTGGTAGTCCATCTATAACACGTCCCTGGAGAGACTCACACTAGGATTTTTTAAAAAGAGCTCCCACTGCCACGAGTAACTTACGTGATGTATGTTCATAAAAAATATAGAGAGAGGACTGCAGTGAATGTCATGTTCTGATTAAGAAATCATTGGTTGAAAATCAGTTTGCATACAATTTCAGCTTAGCTGAATTGTCACATTGAACCAACAAAACTTTATGAAAGATATCGAAAATATCCTGGGCTATATATAGTGCTTTGGATTTTTACCTCAAACTCGCCCAATTTGGCCAAAGCTGCAAAATTTCTTTCAGCCAAATTTGATCTTCTTTAGCCCATCTTCACTCCTATAAATCCAACATGTATAGTCATTTTAACTTGGGTCAGGTAAATAGCATAGCTGCATAGCCATGGTTACTCCATGAAACAGCATAGCCCAGGTTGTTCGGTGATCATTGTTGTAATATGATGCTAGGTTCCAGTTGTACGTTCTCTGAGTTACCTGGGCAAATGGTCGTTAAAGTACGTTTAAAACATGACTTACCATCTTAACTTTAATCTGCTTGCCTAGTTGTGTCTGAAGCAGTTATCATCGTCAGTTACAAATCCAAATGCACCATGATACAATAAGCCGGCAAATCATGCACATATTGGTGAGTGCCATTTTGAACATTGCGCAATGCATTGCAGGACAATCACACAAAAACACATTTGATTTGGATATCAAAGTGAGTTGCAGCCACAGCATGCGCAGATACAGTGTCATATCATTATTGAAGCTCTGAAATGTGTGCAAAACGTATACTTTTGGTTTCATATTTTGTAAATCTCCTAAGATCGTCCCAATACTATCTTCATTTGCAAACCATATTATATTGGGTGTAGAAGCCGCAATTTTCAAAGTGGCAGCCAAGTCCATGGGTTAGTCTCGATTGGATATTTTTAAGAGGTAGTATCCAAAATATATGTGTGATTAGTGTTAACAGAAGGTTTATTTGTCAATTGAATGTAAAATAAAATATATAATGGGACTTTTCCAGTGTGAGCATTACCTAAAAATGTAAATACAATTCCTTGAAATTACCAGTTGTCTGCAGTGATGGGCGGCCCAGAATGGTATATTCTATCAGACACTTAAGTCACTCCCAGGCTATGAATTACGTAGCAGCACTGAACACACAACCCAAGAGCCAAGAGCCCCCACTGAGTCAGAGTTGGAGCTTATATAATTAGTGGAGAAGGTTGCCCAGATTGTGGATACAGGTACGCAAGTACTGGTAGGTTTTGTTACAATTGGTAAAAACTGGGACCTATAGTTAAGCCCACGTGTAACTGAACAGTCACCAAATGCATCAACCTTTTGCAACCTTTTTCCAACTATTTGTGTGAAAGGCAAACCCTTTTTCAGACACTTTTAAACCGTTTCAAAACCATTTCCTCTTATTGCATTAAAACTCTTTTAAACACTTTTAAACCTAGTGTTTAAACCTTTCTCGAATGGTTAACAACCATTTCACACACTTTCTTAACCTTATTGTTGAAATAGTTTGCAACCCTTTCAACCATTTGAAACCCTTTGTCAACCTTTTGCAAACCTTTTACAACCGTTACGAACCCCAGTACAACACTTTGCAACACAAAAAATTCATTTGGCTGTTAAGTTCCAGACGGGCTTAATTGTATGGTCAGTGTCCAAGAAATGTGCCAAAACTCAATATTATTTTGAAGTTGAACAAACTTTGATTTCCACTATTTTGATAATAAAAATTGGTTTTTCTACAAGGACATTTCAGAGGAAAATCTACCATGAAGAACTTCATCTTTGCAAAATTGGTGAACTTTTAAAAAAAACCTCACCAATATCAATTGTTTTTTTGTTTGTTTGTTTGTTTGTTTGTTTTTTTTGCCAATGGTGAATTGGTGAATGGCTAACTTGAGCCCAGTTATCAGAGTGACACCCCTGGTAAAAAAACACAACAGAGACCAAATCAAAGTATTCCCATCTAATGGCCGGTGTACATGTACATGTATAGAGTGAAAATTGGTCCTCCGTAGGGGTCATCTTTGAAAACAGGTTTCACTTTCTCCCTCAAATATATAATGACTGCGTTTCTGCCTTTTGCACAGGGCTATAGTTGTCAGCTTGTGCTATTACATCTCTGTGACACCTGGAGGGAGGACCTTGAGAATCGAACCATGGCTGGTATCCTGCTAGTTGATTTATCCAAAGCGTTCGACTGCTTACCCCACTCACTGATATCGGCATACCTTTATGCCTATGGGGCATCACCTGATGCTGTAAATCTCCTAACAGATTACTTATCCAACTGGAAACAAAGAGTAAAAGTAGGAGACGCTACCAGCTCATGGGTTTCGATTCTCAAGGGAGTCCCCCAGGGGTCCATTCTTGGACCTATAATATTCAACATAATCATGAATGACATTTTCTGCTGCACTAAAGATGGAATACCCTTTAATTATGCAGATGATAATACTGTCTTGGTAAAAGCTGACATCAAACAGGAACTCATGAATAAGATATCTCTCAATGGAGAGAATCTTATTACTTGGTGCACAGACAATCAGATGGAGGCAAATGCCTCTAAATTTCAAGTGATGATCTCAAATGAGACGACTTCCACTCAAGCGGTTTTTGATGGAACAAATGTACAAAGTGAGCAAAGTGTCAGACTGCTGGTGGTTCAATTGGACAACAAGCTAAATTTTTCAGAAAAGATATCCAATATTACAAAAACCGCTACTGGGCAACTGAACTGTTTAAAATGGTTAGGACATTTCCTAGACCAAAACACAAGACTTCTGCTATATAAGTCCTTTGTGTTGTCCAATTTTAATTATTGCCCAGCAGTCTGGCATTTTTGTGGTGCTACGAACTCGCTTAAACTTGAGAAAATACAACTGCGAACCCTGAGATTTTGTTTATAACCAGTATCATACGGACTATGACTCACTCCTGAAAAGAGCTAATTTACCTACCTTGGAACTTGGTAGACTGACACATATTGCCACAGAGGTGTTTAAAGCATTTCATAGACTGAACCCAGCATATATATGTGATATATTTAATCCACACTCACATGGCTATTCATTAAGGGCGAAAAACAAACTATTTCAGTCGCATAAAAGATCTACCAAAGGAGGCTTACATTCTTTTAGTCACATTGGGACCAAAGTTTGGAACAGCCTACCCAATGACATGAGAACTGTACCGGACTTCAAGATTTTTAAGAGACAGTTAAAAAATTGGGATGGCTTTAAATGTAAATGTACTTTTTGCAAGCAAAACAGTTTAGTAATATTGCTTGTTTTTTTTATCATATGCTCATCTCATTTATTGTTTTTAGTATTTTATATCATCCAGTGTCATCATACTCTATTTGTTAAATATTTTTATCACAACTCCGTAAATAATAGCTGCAGTACTGAGCTAATGTTGTATGTTTTTAACACTGAGTATAAATAAAATTTGTATTGTATTGTATTGTATTGTATACTGTACATTTCTGGCTATGGAAATTACTGTATTTTGTCACGATGTAATACAGTAATGTTGGATGTCATCAGTACACCGTGTGAAGAGACATTTGTCTGAAAATCGTTTTAGATGATTATACGTCAAAGTTTTAGGCAAGATCCAAGTTGTCTGTACAAAATGCTTGTGATGGACAGAATGTGTCGTGTAGCTAAAGGCCGCAGTGTTAAGACCTGATGAGAGTAGAATCAGAAAGCAAGGACATGGTATAAGGATAATGAGGAGAGGCAGGGTGCTTCAGGAATATACATGGATCATAATGAATTAATGAAGATGATGACATCGCTGATAGCCACATGATTAACGCCAAAAGACATTGCCACAAGGGATGGTGTTTGTATGTACATACACACACCCATGAACAGTATACACTGATGTACTCTAATACTACGAGACAACAGATTAATAAATTACAACTCCTGGGGCTATTGGAACTTGACAGGTAGCTGAGAAGAAAGCAATATGCAGCTTGAGACTGATGCAAAAAAGAAATCAAACAACTGGTGTCAACCGAGACTTCCTTGGAGAACTTTGAAGAGGAAATGCTGGCAGACGTATAGAATTACCACGCCACAGAAGAAAGAGGACGATATTGGAATGTGGGCAAACAAGTCTTTGATATTCAAGTAGTGTCAGTGGCAACAATGAGGAGGCAATGATAGGTATGGGCTGTGGGGTATTCCAGTCACACAAACGATGACGGGTGTCAGCGTACATCACGGCACCCACATTGTGTAGCGGTACTCGTGCTACGTTACGTTTTATTTCCTAGCCGTGCCCCAGATTGTCGTGCATCCTATTTATAATTTGCCAGGACAAAAAGACACAGACAAGCTTATTGTCTCGTACTCACTGCTGCTATCTGTTATTATTCCCTCTTGAATTTAAATTCCATCATTGTGGTTTGGAGGCCCATTGAAATGCATAAGGAGAACGAGCGGCCCCTGACCAGCATGTCTGATATCTTCATCTCAAAGACTGTCAGACCATTAACGTTACATCACTTTCCAATCCAAAGATGTTTATGTCTCAAACCAGGCAGACAAATGATAGAAATAGTCTAATTTCCTGCAAATAATTGAACTTTTTAAAACATTTTTTGCTTTTTAAGCAATAATTTACACGATGCTTGTGACTCACAATAGTTGTATATCCATAACCACATGGAAGTCACGACTGACATTGCAAATGAGGTAGATAAGATTCAGACAGAAATCCTTATGATTATGCTAATACTCCAAGACGTCTGTCATGTTTGAGCCTGCCTACTTTCACATTTGAGCCTGCACTACTTTCATGTTTGAGCCTGCACTATACTTTCATGTTTGAGTCTGCACTACTTTCATGTTTGAGCCTGCACTATACTTTCATGTTTGAGTCTGCATTACTTTCATGTTTGAGCCTGCACTATACTTTCATATTTGAGTCTGCACTACTTTCATGTTTGAGCCTGCACTATACTTTCATGTTTGAGTCTGCACCACTTTCATGTTTGAGCCTACACTATACTTTCATGTTTGAGTCTGCATTACTTTCATGTTTGAGCCTGCACTATACTTTCATATTTGAGTCTGCACTACTTTCATGTTTGAGCCTGCACTATCATGTATGAGCCTGCACTACTTTCATGTTTGGGCCTCCAGTACTTTCTTATTTGAGCCTCCACTACTTTCATGTTTGAGTATGCACTACTTTTATGTATGAGCCTGCACTACTTTCATGCATGACCCTACACAACTTTCATGTCTGAGCTTGCACTACTTTCATGTTTGAGCCTCCAGTACTTGCCCATTTGAGCCTCCTCTGCTTTCATGTTTGAGCCTGCGCTACTTTCATGTATGAGCCTCCACTACCTTTGTGTACATGTATGAGCCTACACAAGTAGTGTTAAGTGCCTGCTTGCAGGGCCTGTCTCAAGTCTTTCAGCTCCAATGCCCCCGAGTTTGATATATCCTGAGATGAAATTTGTGTGCATAATCTCCTGTATATAAGTAATTTGAGTGAACAGTTTCAGAGTAGGCACAATGTTTTCATCAAGGTCAATATCCATTGGGCAACTCACCTTGGTACAATATATGTGTCTAGTGCATGCATAGAAGGAATTAATCTTTGTGGGCAGTATTTATGTATCAGGTTCGTGGTTCTCTTCCTTTGCATACCTGTCTGGTTATACATGTACTCTGTATTAGATTTCGTCTTTTAGTTTTGTCTGTGTTTTCTCACATCCATGGACCTCTGTTACATTTGTTTGTTTTTAAGTGTTTCAAAACATTCACCTGAATAATTGCAACCTTTGCCTCTTATTGTGTTCATCCATCAACCCATCTGTCCATCTCTGTACATCCATTCATCCATCTGTCAATCCATCCTGAGCCCCATCCTTTGATCTGTTCATTTATCTGTATATAGTTTCATCCATCCATCCTTGCAGCTGCCATTTGTCTGCCTACATCTATATATACAGGGCGTGTACATGCACCATGCTCCTGTACACTTGCTCGTCCACCACTTCATACATTGTACAAACAATCAATGCATGCATGCATGCATCCATGAATCAGTCCAACCATGGATGCATTTGTGCATGCATGCATCCATGGTTCTTCCATGCATCGATACAATCATATATGCATAAATCTAGCCACATATCCATGCATTAGTTCAACTGTATATGCATCAGCCCAACCTTTTTAGCATCAATCCAACCATGCATCAGTTCAATCATGTACACATCAGTCCAACCATTGATGCGTCAGTCCAACCATGCATGTATTAGTCCAAGGATGCACGCATCAGTTCAACCATGCATACATGCATCAATGGAGTGCCAACTATGCATCCTTCTTTCACTGAAACAAGACACTAACTCATGTGACATCAATCTGCTGACCAAACTACTATATATAACCAGTGTTTGTATGTCAATCTGCCAATCAGCCTACCAGCCAATGTCTGTATGCCAACTGCCGACCAACCTACTAGCCGATGTCTGTATGTCAATGTGCTGAGCAATCTACTAGCCAGTGTCGGCATGTCAATCTGCCCAGTGTCTGTATATAGGCCTATATGTATGCCAATAGTACACTTGTCATTGCTTCATACATTGCCAAACCAAGCCTTGCACAGTCCAACCCTGCATTGTCTGCATCAGCAGTGTTACCACAATTTTTTTGTCAGTTAATTTATCATTGATCTACTGGGCAGATGGCCTGTGATGTTTGTCCTTAGAGGTGCCTTGTGTTGCTGCTTTGAATCCGTCTCTCTGTCCCTTGGTAACCCACCAGTGGCCAGGTCTTCATCCCCCACAGACTGATGTCTAGACAGCCATATGCCAGCCGGACTCCCAGCTGGCAACCTTAATTATGTCCCTGATTGCTGTGTTCTCAGGTCATCATGTATACATGCCGCGTTACTGGTCAGAGACTTCGCCTGAAGTGACTTTCAGCCTCACCTGAGGTGATCCTGAACTTCCAATATGGTGACACAAAATGCCTTTTACATCATGACTTTGTATGGCATGTATAGGGCCTGCCAGCTAGTACAGAGAAACCAGTCTTCAAAGACCACCACTGTCGATGACCAAACTGTGGTCTGTCAGGACAAATGGCCTTTTATCGGATGTATAAATCCTATGAAAAGTACTCCGCAACTTATACTGAAGTAGTGGACTTTCAAGACAGGTGGTCATATTGGAGGAGTCTCTCAAGACAGGAACCCCTGTGTAGAGGGTGGCCTCCAGGGAAATAGAGTGCCACGACTGGTTTGGAAGCCCATTTGTAATTGGTGTTTGTCGAGTTGTGACTGGGCTTTTCTTGCGGTGTGTGGTATGTTGACTTGAGGGTGTGCTTAAGTATACATATGTGTATATGTGTGTGTGTGTGTGTGTGTGTAAATATAATATACGCATATGTATTTATAGTACACATGTATATTGGATGTATAAATTGAAGAGTGACTTTGTGGACGATTATTATTGACACATCAACTCATGTGTCTGAAATTAATGTTGAACCATGATCAGGATGATTTTTCCAGGCCAAAGAATCAGAAAATTTCACTATGTTTCCCAGACTTTTAAATTTGTTGGGAAAGTTCCGAGAAAATGGTTTTTGTCATATTAACCATGGACAGCAATTAACTCCTACAGTGCCAAATCTTGGACTGAGTTAACATCTTTTCTTAGTTCACATTGGGTGCATTGTGTCCAATGCGTGCCGAGAAAAGCTGTTGACCTGGAATATTCTGTCTGGAACTATAGGCATACTGGTACCCGGTACTTGAATGAAAGGTCTTTTTATGAGGAATACGAATTTGGAATCCTAATGATGATTCAGTGTAGTTTGACTTAATTAGATCGACTCAAGTCCTAATTAGCACTGAAACAATTAATTTTGTATAAATTTTGTTTCAGTCATATAGTACACTGAAGGGTCAAGCACAAAATATGGAAACTAAATTAAGGTTATGTTGATTTCTCTTCAACATTTTGTATCCATTATGAACCTTCCATCATTTTAAAAATGGAACACCATTCCTTTTCCGCACTGAAGTACCAGGTGTCCAATGTTTCTATATTTATATAGCTGGAGGTGGATCCAACCAGGATTTTCAAATCTCCCATGTCTGAGTCCTCATTGAAGTACCAAATGTCTGAAGTGTCCATAATATTTGGACATAGCATGGCAGTTCACTCTCTCAACTTTAAACTCATTCCACCCTGATAGAAGAGCGAGTCAGCAGCTTTCTTTGGCGCGCTAACGAAGCGCCAAAGAAAGCTGTTGACCTCTGGGCATATAATTTGGAATGATCTTCCATGCAAGTTTCATCCAACATTTTGAAAAAATAATCCCTAAATTAGTAAAATACAATTAGCAGACGACATTTAGATATTAGCGGGAAAAGGGGTCATTAGAGAAGAATGCAGTAACTGAGTCAACAGTTTTCCTGGGTGTGGTTTGATATCGCACCCAAAGTATGCTGATGAAAGCTGTTTCTGGATCATTTTTGTAGTTGCCGAGACTATAGGAATGCTTGTACTTGAATGAAAAGTCAATTAACCTGTAAAGTTCTAATGGTGGCCAAAGCAATCATTACGCCAGCTAGTGCTGCTCGCTGCTATAGCTGATGATACTTTATTTTGTTTCAGTACGGGGGTGGGGGGTGAGTGTTGCCATATGGGATCGAGATCCTGTGCATTAAATTTTATTATCCTGCATATTATTCAACAAATTATTTGCAATTAGCAGTAAGATTTGTCGTGTGTAAACTGGAGTATTTGGGAAAAAAACAAGTCTTTCACTATACACATCAACTATATAAACATGGTTTTGCTGTCAGTGGCATGCAACCCATTTGAAAAGGTGATTGCAATGGCTAGTCAGTTAATAACTTAGGGATAGCCAATGGCTAATTTTAGGTAGCCAATTCAAGTAGCCATTGCATATATGTTAAAAGCTCTGAAATTTACCCCTTAGCCATAACATATCCATTATGCCTCTCCAAATAGACTGCCAAGGGATGGGTGGTCATTATTTGTCCACTTAATACATGGTGGAAAAGTAGCCAATAGGTTCCCATTGACTTTGCATTCTAAATGGAGACTTCAAAACTAGCTCACAATCCTTTGTGTGGTGTGGTGACTTTCTGGAGGGAACTATAGTGTTATTGCTGCCATTTTGGCAACATGTATGAATTGTGGCTTGTGCAAGTGAATTGCCAAAATTCAGTAATCAAAGCTGAATAAAGCATGCCCGACAAGATGAACATGCCATGGTACTGAGCAGAGAACCCTTCAGATTGGACATTTTCTACAGATATGATTCCAGGGTGGAATTAGAAGATACAGTTGAGTTAAATTTCAGTTATATTCATGGACACATCAGTTTTTAAACTGTAGTTGAATGGAAGACTATTCATGGAGCTCAATGCATTTTTGTGCATGGAAAGCTATGGAACAGACTAGAAAAGTGCAAGTACTCCATATAGTTCTTAATTTCCTTGCATATGTATAATTCAGTACACAGATTCTCCATGTATAAGCTTACATGCAAGTTCATTTTACAGATGTATGACATTCATTCATTGACTCACATCTGTAGCCCAGTTGTTGCAGCAGTCATTACATAGCCATTGAACTCAATGGCTTTATAATGGTTGCTTATCAATTAGATGACCATTAGGAAGGCACCTCTTGCTATTATATGGCTATGTAATGGCTGCTTTTCCATTAGATAGCCAGTAGAAAGATGCCTTGTGCTACGTGATGGCTGCTTATCCATTCTATCGCTGTTAGGAAGGTGCCTTGTTACTCAATGGCAAAGGAATGGCTGCTTATCCATTAGATAGCCATTAGGAAGGTGTATTGTGTTACTCAATGGCCAAGTAATGGCTGCTTATCCAGTAGGTAGCCATTAGGAAGGTGCCTTCTGTTACTCAATGGCCAAGTAATGGCTGCTTATCCAGTAGATAGCCATTAGGAAGGTGCCTTGTGTTACTCTATGGCTAAGTAATGGTTGCTTATCCATTAAACTCATTTGCATTCAATTTTTCCATAGTCATTAGATATGAATTACCTATCCATTTCTCTTGTCCATTTAGTCCAGTTTTTCATATGAACCTGCGGCTCATTTAATTCCATAGCTTTTGACATTGTTTGAAATTGTTTCCTAGGACTTCCCGGCATTTTTATCTGATAAATATGTCATCATTTTATGTTGTAATTGCACAGAAATGACCAGTTCTGTGATTGTTTAGCATGGACAGATGCCATGCTTCCATTACAGAGCTCAGGGCGGAAGTAGTAGTAATGATATTGTAATTGAAACCAGGTGCTGAAAGCCACTTTTTCTGTTGATACATGTGATGAAACATCAGAGTTAATTATTAAGTCACATGATGATCTGTATTACATCATTGTTAGCCAATAGAAAGATGTGTGTAAACAGCAACTGACACCTTTGAAATATGTTCTTTCTAGCATAAATTAGTTGCTTTGAAGTCGCTTTTAACCAATAGAAAATCATCTAATTGAATAACAAAATCCAGAGCTTCAAGAAAGTAACACACATGGCATGATTTCATGTAGAGACAGTAGTCTCTGGCGGTGTCAAATGGTTGCAAGTTTGCTGCAGTTTTGACATTGTTTAACTGATGTTCAGTTGGCAAAGTACTCAAAACTTGCCGTAAATGGTTCATTCTGTGTGTCAATGAGTAAATTTAATATCTTTACATGGTATTATTTTGGTATGCGCTGAAAAATGCAGCATTTTGTTGACTGGTTATGCCCAGATGAAGCCTGTTCCCTCAAGGCACATGTGGACTGCAAAACATCGCGAATAGGAAAGAAGTTCAGCACTGAGAACATTCCACAACAGAAATATTGCAGTTTTGGAAGGATTAAAAAGAATATGAATACAGTATTATCTCAATTGGGAGCACATCCACTTTTGTCAAAATAGCAAGGAAAGAGTTAAGTTCTCTTTTGTTAAAATAACAATGAAAGAGCGAAGTCCACTTTTATCAAAATAACAATGAAAGTGTTAAGTTAAATAGCAATGAAATAGCGAAGTCCCCTTTTGTCAAAATAGCAATTAAAGAGTTAAGTTCCCTTTTGTCAAAATAGCAGTGAAAGACTTGAGTCCACTTTTGTCAAAATAGCAATTAAAGAGTTAAGTTCCCTTTTGTCAAAATATAGCAGTGAAAAAGCGAAGTCCACTTTTGTGAAAATAGCAATTAAAGAGTTAAGTTCCTTTTTGTCAAAATAGCAGTGAAAGACATAAGTCCACTTTTGTCAAAATAGCAATTAAAGAGTTATGTCCAAGTTCAATTGCCACAAGGGTAAAGCCAGAGCCACAGATCAGAGGTCTGTATAGACCTGGCACAGAATGAATACAGAGTCGTTGTTGTCGCATGTGGCAGAAATGTAGGAATGTCATTCCAGGGAGTTGCTTTTATATTTTGGCCACAGTTGCATGAAGAAGGGTGTGGTCACCTTGCCTTGGTAATTACATACTGAATACTGGGTGTCCTCTGGAAATGTTAATTTTTGTAGCCACAATCATGAAACAGATAATTTATCTAGTACATCTTATGTTTAAAAAAATAGAGACAAAACGTAATAAAATGTTCCCCAAGCAATGTACATGTAGATTTTGATCATTTGGCTACGAGTGTTATTAAGAGAGGAAGCCTTGAGTGAGACCTTTGCTGAAGGACTATCCCATAGAATGACCACATTGTAGTAACTTGTGACAGGTGGCCTGGCGTAGGGAGTTTATGAACACAGTGGAAGAATCATTGTCTTAATTGAGATTTTTTTAAGATATCTAAGAAAGCTATTCTTCTTTGTCTCAGAAGAATCAATTTCTCATAATAAGAAAAAGAAAGAGAAAGAAAAATAAATAAATAAATAGTCTGATGATTTTTTAATGTTCTTGTTTTAAAGGATGAACCCTCTCTCACTCCCAAGATTTTCCAAATCTTGTTATATAATAAAATGTCTTTTTTTTTTCTTGAAACAAGATTTGGACAATCTTGGGACTGAGAGAGGATTTTGATGGCGATTGGCTTTCCGTGAGGCAGTCTATCTCTCAATTGCCACAGACCACTGTGCAGTATAAGCTTTTAAGTTTTTCCCTCAGTTTTATTCAGTGTTTTTCAAGGTACAAGTGATGATTTCTGTCCTGTTTTCTCTCCACTTAAATTGTGCCTTGTTAAAGGTCAGGAGCAGTACAATCTGAGACCAAAACTAATGGGCTGTTGAGAACATCAGGCTCATGGAAATTACAAACAGACATCGTTTGAAAATCTTAAGAGCCAGAATGGACACAGCTGTAATGACAAATCCATACATTTTGGATCTGCTCAAAATATTCTTTCATATTGCTCAAGCTTGAAATTGGAAAATTGATGCAGCAAATTCCTAAGTTGACAGCATGTGGAGTGATGTCCCGTGGGATGTCTGATCGAGTCGTTGAAGACCAGGACACATTACCAAGGCAAACAGTAGATGGTGAGAACATCAAGAGACTGCCTCGTGCCAGTGGACTGAGACAACCTGTTTAAATACATAGGCATCTAATGAAGCGCGTAGATGATCAATGAAACCATTGTGGCTTGTAATTAGTCAACTAGAGGAAAATGACTTTGAACCAGCCAAGTTACAGCATTATCATCCTGGTCTCCCAGGCATGGGTCAATATTGACAAATAATTACTCCATTTGCGTGTAATTCTATCCCGCTGACTTGTACTCAGCGACGGGACATAACTTCTGCAAAATGCTTGCTAAGAAAAGTGTGCCCGATCTGAAAAAATATATCTGATGGTTGCTCCAATATTCTGAGAGAAAATTATATGTTGACCCTCTATTTCACCGTGATTATCAGACGGCAGTATACAGAATGTTCACATGAATGTTTCGTTAATTTTAAATATCATATTGATTTATCTGTGTGAGGTTAAAAAAAAAGACAAAGAAAAGCTTTGATATGAGTTGTTACAGGGTTGTGCTAAAGATAACACTATGGTGAAAGTTGTCAGTACATAAAGTTCAATCTTCCAGCCATGTGCCCAGTAAATAAACACTTGAACGTCAATCTGCAATCTGTCAATCGAGGTAAATGGAGGTTTCATGAAGGCTGTGGAGCTTGGGTTTCCATAAGCAGCTCTCTGTCAGAGCACCTTTTCACATTATTTGAGGAAAGAAGTTTCTAAGAAAAGTAGTGAAAAAAAGGGGCCAAAAGTTGGTGTGCAAAGTCAAGGCTCGAAGAAATCTTTACTTTGGAAATCTGGTGCTATGTCAGCTGGATAGAGCGAAAAAAAAAAAGACAGCCCGCTGAACTATAGTAGGGATGGTTGCCGCATGCCGCAAAGGTCAGTGAGCTGAACTATTGTATCAATTGTTGCAGGCCACAGACCAAAAGGCAGTCAGCCAAACTTCTAGTACACATGTACATGTGGTTGGTGGTCTGTCATGTCCATCTGTTGCCATTCCCTTCTTCCAGTCCTTGTTCATACCATCACTGGAGGTTGATATTTGGTCAGTGCGTATTTCCATTGTCATGTTGTGTGGACAAATCTACCTGCTCACTCACTTCAGCACTTTAAGGGTTAATATATAGAAAATGTCCATCGCATAACTAGATACAGGTTCACAGATGTGATGAGCTAGTTCCATTTGAGTGATATGTTGTGATAGTGAAGGCGAAGTAATGTATTGCTCGAACAGAACTTGCGAGTCTCAACTGCGAACTTGTATTCAGTTTCAAGATGGTGATTTCTATTTATTTAGATTCATTTAATTAGAATTTAATTATTTCTGTTCTAGTTAAAAGGCAGAATAGGCACAGAATTTCTGAGAGTGTTTGTGCAATGATACAAACATGTTAGGGTAATTCAGTCTTGTACACAGCACCAAGGGTGGAGGAATTTAAGTCTAGTAAAAGTAATCAGGGCATCACAGTTTGAAAACAGATCTCTGCCTTGAGCACCGAGAGAAAGAAGAAACAAACCAGAGGATTTTGAAAAATTACTTTAATAACTTCACTGACCAAAGGTGATTGAAGCAGTGAACTGGAGGGAATAAATTTTGTTGACATTATGTCCAGTTGCACAACAGAACGAGACAATGTGGTCATAGGATAAAGTAGGCGGAGAGAGAACATGCAGTTTTGATACCGATGATTCAGTCACATGGACGTTGATTGTAATTGGGCCATTAAAACATGCTCCTGCAAACATGCCAGACATTACCAATAAGTTAGAGGCATGCGACATCGATGTCACTGTGTTGACGTCTGGAATCATAGTGGATGTAGCACAGCCAGTGGTTTATCGGACATGAGTTGACAAGCACACTTCGGAAGGCAAGATGGCAATGTTTTCGGCAGACATCAAAGCAGGACATATTTGGTTCCCGTGCAACTTTATTTTGGCTGGCTTGAAGACATTGAGGATTTGTCAAGATATTACACCTCATACCGTGTTGATTACAATAGGCAATAGCACATATTGTTGTTGACACTGACAATATTACGAGGACTGCTCGAATGTGTAATGGTGGTTTTCTACCCACATGTGCAGGTGATGAAATTAGCAGCATATAATAGTTTCTTTCAGAGTATGGAAAATTTCATTGACATTTGCCATGTAATGATAGATGACCTTGAAGGAGGAGGGACCATATAGCAAATACTTTGTCTGGGCATCCATTTGCCCGTCTGTCCGGACAGTTTTCACACCATAACTCAAGAAGTTTTTGACACAGGGTTTCAGTATTGCGTACACATATTGTTCTGCGCCTGCTCTCAGACAAGTGTGAAGATTAGTGACATTGACCTAATTCCCAAGGCCACAGAGCAATTTTAGTTAATTTGGGGTTTTCACACGATAACTCGAAAAGTTTTTGATGTAGGGCTTTCATATTGCATGTTTGTTGTCCTGCTTCAGGTCTCAGACAAGTCAGAAGATGGGTGACCTTGACCCAATTCTCAAGGTCACAGAGAAATTTTTGTGAATGTGGTTTTCATGCAATAACTCAAAAAGTTTTTGATTCAGGGATTTCATATTGCACTTGGTTATAGTCCTGCATAAGGTCTAAGATGAATTTGAAGATAAGTGACCTTGAAGTAATCCCCAAGGTCAGAGAGCCATTTTACTGAATGTGGTTCATATGGTAACTCTGAAAGTTTGTGACATAGGGCTTCCATTTTGCACTTGATCATAATAGCTTATAAGGACTCATATGAGTTCGAAGATGGGTGATCTTGACCAAATTCCCAAGGTCACAGAGCCATTTCAGTGAATTTGGTTTTCAAGCAATAACGCAAAGAGTTTTTTGCTTAAAGCTTTCATATTGCAGATGCTTATAGTCCTGAATAAGGTCTCAAGCAATTTCGAAGGTGGGTGACCTTGACCCTATTTCCAAGGTCACAGAGCCATTTTAGTGAATTTGGTTTTCATGTGATAGCTCAAAAAGTGTTTTGCTTCAAGCTTTCATATTGCATATGCTTATAGTCCTGTATAAGGTCTCAGAGATAAGTTGGTGAAGGTGGGTGACCTTGACCCAATTTCCAAGTTCACAGCCAAGTTAGTGAATTAGGTTTCTACGCAATAACTGGGAAAGTTTTTCTCTTAAAGATTTTGTGTTGCACATGTTTATAGTCCTGAATAAGGTCACGGACAAGTTCAAAAATGGATGCCTTTAACACAATTCCCAAGGTCACAGAGCCATTTAAACGAATTCAGTATTTACACGATAACTTAAAAAGTATTTGACATAGGCCTGTCAAATTGCAGATGATTACAGTCCTACATAAGGTCACAGACGAGTTTGAAAATGGGTGACCTTGACTTAATTACCAAGGTCACAGAGCCATTTAGTGAATTTGGTTTTCACATGAAAACATGAAAAGTTTTTTGCATAGGGCTATCTTATTGCACATGCTTATAGTCCAGCATAAGGTCTTAGAAAAGTTCAAAGATGGGTGACTGTGAGCAAATTCCCCGGGTCACAGAGCCATTTTTGTGAATTTGGTTTTCATATGATAACTTGAAAAGTTTTGTTCATAGGGGTTTCATTTTGCACATGCTTATAGTCCTGCATAAGGTCTTAGAGGAGTTCAAAGATGGGTGATCTTGACCCAATTCCCAAAGCAAGTTCGCAGATGGGTGGCCTTGACCCAGTTCCCAAGCCAAGGTCACAGATAGGGGGGAGGGCAAAGATCTAGCAATCTCTGATTGTGTTTTAATTTGTACTGGAATAAAAACAATGAAATGGGTCGATTATGGCATTCATGCATACCTGCCTGCATTGAACCATTCTTTTGAATGGGGATTTGGTGCAGTTGGTATGTGCATTTCCCTTTTTCAGCCAGGTGATTGGTGCCAAGGCGGCTGGTTCGAGACCCAGCCATTCCATGGTCACAAAAACAGAAAAATATTTTTGGTGCTCCTTTGATGCTGGTGGACTTGCATATGTACAGTCCCAGATCTGGGACAACTCCAAACACTGATTCATTCATTTATACTGGAAAAAATACAATGAACTGGGCCGTGTGCATTATGGCATTCAAGCATACATGTATCTGCCTCCATTGAACCATTCTTTTGAATGTGGATTTAGTGCAGCTGGTATGTGCATTTCCCATTTTTGGCCAGGTGATTGGTGCCCAAGGTTGCTGGTTTGAGACCCTGCCATTTTTGGTCACAAAAAGAAAAATATGAGGTAAAGCAACAATGCAAGTATCAGGTAAATAAAAGAAATGATAGTTGGGTATTGGCTCTGTGTTGGGTCATGCTAGTGCAAACTTCGGATAAATATCATGAAGCAAAAAATGATGCCACTATGAAAAACCCTCATGACAGGAGATACAAGATTCAACACCAAAACTTACTTCGCAAGTGACAATTAAAAATTGTCAGGGTCAATGTGTCAATTTAATACTTCTATTTCTGAAACACTAACAAATACAAACCACCCTCATACGTTTAATTAAAACGGATGTTTTTCGTTGGACAAAATATTCACATTAATGCAAGAAGCTGATGTTATTACAGCAGTTACATCAGGATAATTGATGTGGAGTCTGCCGGCATTCCTTTGATGTTTTACCCAACATTCTTCAGGTTGGCTCATGTCCTGTCTTGGAAAAAGGGGACAAAGGCCACCTGGCACGGGAGATTCCATGCAAGATACCACTAGCCAACAACTGTACGGCAAATTTTGCTATTGATTAATATACTTCACATCAAAGACTACCTGCCTGGAGAGAGCATAATTATTTTGCAGTCCCCTCAGTGACGGTCATTCAATATACGTTACTGTATTTCCAACTCTGTATTGAATTCTATATTTCTGATTGGCTGGTGGCCATAGGATAACATCAAGTGTGCCCCCAACTTCCATGATTACATTGGAATGCACTTATACAGTTTGCACTGACAGTTATGGCTCTTAGACTGTATCTGTCTATCTGCAAGGAGAGCATTAAAAGTATAATCACGGATAATAAAGTTATCATTTAATGACTGTAGATTCTGTTGCAGATCAATATGAGACTTGCATTCTACCTGGGTGCAGTTGTCTCTCAGGAGATGCACGCTTCATGATGTGACATTTTGCCAGTAACGGAGGTCAAGTATTACAGTGGTCCCCCTGTTGAGAGGCCCCCCTGAGGAGAGGCTACCCCCTCTTGAGAGGCCCCCCTGAGGAGAGGCCACCCCCTCTTGAGAGGCCACTTCTCAGCGCAGCAAGTGTATAGCCTTAATTTGCATTATATTGCCCCCCTCTAGAGAGGCCACCCTTCTCATAATTATGTAAGGGCCGCATTTCTGGTTCATTTGAGGTGGCCTCTCGAGAGGGGGACCACTGTTATGTTTTATTGCAGTATGGACAGACTGCTATGCTGTAGAGAATAACCATACACTGGGCCATGTATGAAGCAGGCTAAATACATGTGTATGTCATAAATATAATATCGAAATAACAATATATAGAGAGAGAGTCAAGCATAATGGTTTCCAGTTGCAGACAACATTTGTGGCATGGCACAAGTCAGTCTTTTTTATCTTCTTGAGGTTTGCCAAGCAAGCACCAAATAAAGTCAACTTAATTAAGGCTAACATACATTGTTTATTTAGGATCGTCCGAAGCGCCTTGTACTTAAATACGCTTTTGGGAAAAAGATTTTCCCACCATGTGCCTGTTTAACGACCCCATCTCCCAGCTCATTTCAGCATATTCTCGCAAAAACCTAGTGCCAATTGCTACTTTCAATTGAACATAAGTTTTCAGATTCAAAATTCTGCACAGCTAGTTAAGCACTGCACCCATAAAGTGGGACGGTTTACCTGCTGACCATTGAAATTGGCCAGGACCATCCACAGTGGCGCATGGAAATGTCAAAAGTGATTTATGAATTATTTTTAATTTGGGATCTTGTCTTAGGGACAGCTAGTATATTCAGAAATAAAGGCACATTAATGCAAAGGAATTATTTCAAAAATTGACTCCGAAATATGGACAATAAAAAAGGAAGTTTGCCAATTATAACATTTAAAACAATCTGTATACAGTCGGTCTAGTTGTAAAGTAACATCACTAACAGTTGTCACTTTTCCGGCTTCATACATGACATGCATGGATTTATTCTATGTTTGAGGGTGAATTATTACTTCCTAGAGTGATCGGAAGTCAAAAGTAGTAACTCGTTGTAGATCACATGACCTAAACATTGTTACAAATAAATTGTGATGTGCCTGCATCAGTGAAGTGATGCATTGACATTTAGACAAACTCAAATGTGTGCCAGCGATGTTTGATTTCAGTCACGCCTGACATGGAATAACCACAACAAACATAAACAAACCAGGCACACCAGAGGTCAGCATTGAAAGTAGGCCTAGGACATATTTCTTTGCAAAGAATACCCAATTAAACATTGAATAAACAAAATCTTAATGGCTTAGAGTGAGTTACTATTTTTCTCTTAAGAGGGATCTTGGTTGGTGGGGAAAATCGCGAGTGACCGCAGGTCATGAATGATTTTCCACACCAACAACGATCCCTCATGAGAGAAAAATAGTAACTCACTCTCAGTCATGTAAGATATATTCTTTATTTGCTATTCATGGGAAATATTAGGGAATTAAAGTTGGTCTGTAGGTTTTGATGTGAATCACTAACCCCTACATTCCCACCACAGAATTAAGTTCTCGTGCTTATGCATTTTGTGTGCATCGGATAAATCAGGAAAATGTGGACAGTTGGGGTGTGCGTCTTTTGTTACCATACATCACAAAAGCTTCATCTATGTATTCTGTGGTTGTAGCAATTCACGATTCTGCTTCCATTAGAATGCTTAGGTGTGTACCGACTCAGCGAATGGACACTCAGGTATGTGCAAGTCTGTACTTCAAATACATATTGTGCTGGACTGACAAAACACAGCTAGGAGCATACACGAAGAACAACCTCCTAGACCACGGCTATACTAGTTTGACAGTAAGCAAAAATAATTCAATCCATGCCGTTACTGCGATTGTCAAGTGGTTACCAATCATTTGGAACTATTGGTATGTTTTTATCGTGCCTATTACAAATAGCAGTCGCCCGAACATGTAGACAGCACTATAGGAATCTTTGATATAACATTTGTAATTAAAGCACCTTGACCAGGCAACGTGTTTTATGCTTGTGACGACACATGCTTTGTAAATAGCAAGGTGATTTTAATCATCGTAAGAGCAAAGTCAATATCAGTGAATATGGCCAGATATGATGACAGATGTACCTTGGCTGTGAGAAGCAGAAATCATGGCAGTGAAAATTCTTGTGATTCATCAACAACATGAAATATTGATTTTTTACGGCAACCAAATCTGAAAAACATTAAATTCTCCTTAAGGAGAAGCTACAGCGGCTTATAGTTACTGAGTCTTATCTCTTGTCCTCTGCTTGAAAAGGATAAACAGGGCTCACCAATTTGCATGTCCTATCGTCCAGGACAAGTAAAAATTGATGCATGGGGGAAAAGTAAGATTTGTGAAAATTAACATGTAAAAGTAAGGAGCACTTGTCCCTGGGCAAGTACATTTTGGACAGAATTGTCTTGCCCTGATGAACGATGATGATGATGATGATGACAACGATATTAACAACAACAGTCATGGTGGTGATAATGGTGAGAGAGACAATAATTGTGATGATGATGACAGTGAGGGCAACAATAATTGTGATGATGGAGGTGGTGATGTGGTGATAAATGATGATGGTGGTACTGTTGGCACTGTAATGGTGGTGATGGTAATGGTGATGGTGGGGTGGTGGTGGTGGTGGTGGTAGTGATGGTGGTAGTGGTGATGGTGATGGTGGTAGTGATGGTGGTGGTGGTAGTGATGGTGGTGGTGGTAGTGATGGTGGTGGTGGTGTTGTTGGTGGACGTGTGGTGGTGGTGGTGGTGGTGATGGTGATGGTGGTGCTAATGGTGGTGGTGATGGTGGTGGTGATGATGGTGGAGGTGGTGGTGATGGTGGAGGTGGTGGTGATGGTGTTGGTGATGGTGATGGTGGTGATAGTGGTGTTGGTGTTGGTGGTGGTGGTAGTGGTGATGGTGGTGATAGTGGTGTTGGTGTTGGTGGTGGTGGTAGTGGTGGTGATGATGGTGATGGTGGTGATGATGTTCGTGATGGTAATGGTGGTGTTGGTGGTGGTGATAGTGGTGTTTGTGTTGGTGGTGGTGATAGTGGTGTTTGTGTTGGTGGTGGTGATAGTGGTGTTTGTGTTGGTGGTGGTGATAGTGGTGTTGGTGTTGGTGTTGGTTGTGTTGGTGGTGGTGGTGATGATGATGGTGGTGGTGGTGGTGATGGTGGTGATGATGTTCGTGATGGTAATGGTGGTGGTGGTGATAGTGGTGTGGCAATGACAGTTAAATCGGGTTAACTGGGCTGTCCAACATTTTGTAATGCTATATTTACTGTGAACATACTGCTTGCAAGAGACTTCAGGCTTAGAGAAATTAAGATGTACATGATGGTTCAAGTATACAAGTGTACATCATTTGCTAGAACCTACATTCATTCATGCTGGTTGGTGGAAGAGGTATACTGATACTGGTAATTTAAGGTATAGACCGTGGTAGTCTGGTATGATTGGTGGTACATGGTGGACATGAAGCTAGCGTTTTATGACTCTTAACACAGCAACCTGTTTCAATGATGAGACCATACAAGGACCTGTGTCACGGTAAAGTAGTACCCATAAAAACTGCTTCTACCATTAAAGGCACATGGCTGCATTTAATGGCACTTCCAACGTCAAGCTGCACGTCTTGGTTTCCGGTAACGTTTCTTCTATCAAGGGGCCAGACTGGCCGCCATTTTAATCTTTCCCCATTCAAATCACCTCATAGAGCCCACATATAAATTGTCCTCTGCGTCGAGAAAGTACCAAAGTTTACATATACTCGATTTAGAAGCAGGTTACATGGCTACTCCCATACCTTTAATCCTTAAATGGGAAAGAGATATTAATATAGAAATGGATCTTACTGAATGGGAAGAAGCTTTTACAAACATGTACAAAGCGACAATATCATCTGACCTCCAAAGTTTTCAGTTTAAATTTATGTGTAGATGTATATATATAGTAATGAAAGATAATATAACTGGAAAGTAACAGAGAGTAACGTGTGTTCCTTCTGTGAGAGAGAGGTATAAACTATTGTACATTTATTTTGGGACTGTGGTATTGTTCAAGCCTTTTCGAATCAAGTATTTGCAAAATGTAAGATGAGAGATGTTGCCATAGTTCGATTTTCTAACAAGGAAGTACTATTTATGTTCAAGTAATGTAGGAACCTTTATAATTTGATTTTTATTTGCGGGGAAAAAAATACATTTACATGTAAATGTGTAAATACGCAATCTTTACCAGATTATAATGCATTCATGACAGATTTGTTAAAGCTGAAAAACATAGAACAGGAAATTGCAGAGAAAAGAAACAAAGTATCCACACATGATAAAAAATAGAGTAATCTACTCATTTAATTATATGTTATTACCCTTCCTATAGCTAAGACTGATATACTTTATTTTATTTGATTGAATTTATGTAGCCACCAATCTAGATGTATGGTACATGTACGGACAATAAAAGATGAATAAAACAAAATGTCCTCTGCCTCAATCCTTTTACAGTGAAATCTCATTATAACAACACTCAGATATCCGACATATTCTAGATAATGACACAAATTTTCATAGGAAAAAGTTCCAATTTTTATCTGATTCATTTATCTGACATATTCAATTATCTGACACTTTTTTAGGGCACAGATATAGTGTCATTATAACGAGTTTTCACTGTACTGGACTTTCTGAGCAACAGAAAACATCTTTAGTGAGAACTTTAGATTTGGCCTATAATGACAGCCATGTGCAGGTCAATAAGTGGCCTTGGAATGGCGAGCTGTTGACTCGGGCCTATTCTAGCAACAAAGGGTTAACTACAATTGTACAATATAAGCAGCAAATACTAAGTTCTCAATTTTGATGAGGGACACATGCTGTAAATTGGTCTAACTTTTTGCTAATTTCAGGGATTGGGTCGATGATCGATGAGGGACAGTTGGCATCTCTGAAGTGCTATAATATTACATGATGGCAGCAATACATGTATTTGTTACTCACTTATTGTCAAAGAGCAAAAATTTAAACTACTACACGCTGATAGTAGTTACTGCTTGTGAACATGTCCCGCTTTGCACTCCAAAAGTGTATGTAACAGTATGGTGTTAACATAATATAAGGTACGGTTCTAGTAAAATACTGAATATGATTGGCTGGGGGCCAATGATTTTCACATTTTTTTCCGAAACCAAAGCGGAATTGTGCATTTTTTTTTCATCAGTGAAACGGAATTTGATATTTTTTCTTATATGAATTATATGTAAATATATAGCAGTGAAATGGAATTTGAAAAATTTCGCTGATGAAGCGGAATTCGTCTTTTTTTTAAATGGAAAATCACTGTCCTAAGTTGGCTAGTATCAGAAATAAAAGTTTATTTTGGGTGCTGACACTTTGTTAGCCCTTTCAGTGCCAAATTTTGGACTGAATCAACAGCTTGTCTCAGTCCGCAATGTGCCCAATGTGCACCGAGAAAAGCTGTTGACCTGGGGTATTCTCTCCCTAAATATAGGCGTACTGGTACTTAAATGAAAGGTCTTTTTACAAGGAATACAAATCTGGGATCCTAATGATAATTCACACTAGCTTGACTTAAGTAGATCAACTTAACATGTGATTAGCACTGAAAGAGTTAATGTCAACCTGGTGTGAAATCAGACCTTGACTTACTGTCTTTTATGTTTTCCCCTCCAGTTAAGTGTCCTATATTTGTCCAGTATTAAACCTCTAATGTCCCATATTTGTTCTGTATGTAAAAAAAAAAAAAGAAAAAAAAAGAAAAAGATGCCTTGTATTTTCCCAGTGGGAGTCAGTTGAAGGCCTGGGTATCTTTTTGACCAAGGGATTTAAGTACCCTCCAATTCTACCATAAAAATGCATTTGCTAACAACTTCTGTCTTCAAGCAGGCTTAATTAATACTTCTATCATCACAAAACAAATCAAAATAAGTTTTCCAGCATTTACACCTTCAAAGAAGAGCACTTAGTACCATTTACAATTGCTTACCACCACTGCTATCAAGGAAACTTAGCTCCCACTTCAATCACCCAAGAAATACGATTGGCCACCAGTGCTACCATCAAGAAGGGCACTTTACTGCTACTTCTATCACCGAGAAATACAATTAACCCCCCCATTACTGCCTTAAAGATCAAAGGGCACTTTATTGCATAAAAAAGTTGCACCAAGAAGTACAATTGCTGACCATTGCTGCAGTGAAGAGAGCACTTTACTACTTACCATCAAGAAATACAATTGCTGACCATTGCTGCCATGAAAAGGGCACTTTACTACTTACCATCAAGAAATACAATTGCTGACCATTGCTGCCTGAAGAGGGCACTTTACTAATTACCACCAAGAAATACAATTGCTGACCATTGCTGCCTGAAGAGGGCACTTTACTAATTACCATCAAGAAATACAATTGCTGACCATTGCTGCCATGAAAAGGGCACTTTACTAATTATCACCAAGAAATACAATTGCTGACCATTGCTGCCTGAAGAGGGCACTTTACGAATTACCATCAAGAAATACAATTGCTGACCATTGCTGCCATGAAGAGGGCACTTTACTACTTATCATCAAGAAATACAATTGCTGACCATTGCTGCCATGAAAAGGGCACTTTACTACTTACCATCAAGAAATACAATTGCTGACCATTGCTGCCATGAAAAGGGCACTTTACTACTTACCATCAAGAAATACAATTGCTAACCATTGCTGCCTGAAGAGGGCACTTTACTAATTACCACCAAGAAATACAATTGCTGACCATTGCTGCCTGAAGAGGGCACTTTACTAATTACCATCAAGAAATACAATTGCTGACCATTGCTGCCATGAAAAGGGCACTTTACTAATTATCACCAAGAAATACAATTGCTGACCATTGCTGCCATGAAAAGGGCACTTTACTACTTACCATCAAGAAATACAATTGCTGACCATTGCTGCCTGAAGAGGGCACTTTACGAATTACCATCAAGAAATACAATTGCTGACCATTGCTGCCATGAAGAGGGCACTTTACTACTTATCATCAAGAAATACAATTGCTGACCATTGCTGCCATGAAAAGGGCACTTTACTACTTACCATCAAGAAATACAATTGCTGACCATTGCTGCCTGAAGAGGGCACTTTACGAATTACCATCAAGAAATACAATTGCTGACCATTGCTGCCATGAAGAGGGCACTTTACTACTTATCATCAAGAAATACAATTGCTGACCATTGCTGCCTGAAGAGGGCACTTTACTAATAACCACCAAGAAATACAATTGCTGACCATTGCTGCCATGAAGAGGGCACTTTACTAATTACCACCTAAAAATACAATTGCCCACCATTTTGCCATCAATAAGGGTCACTAAACTACCACTTTTACAATAAGAAATAGAACTGCCATCCACTTCTACCCTCAAGGAGAGCACATAGCTGCCATTTCTGCCCTCAAAATTACAATTGTATACCACTTTAATCTTCAAGACTAGATCTATCTATCTCTTCTACTATCAAATATACAATTGTCAGGACTAACTAGGAGAACCAAAATGCTGAGAAAGGGTCACTCTTAGCTGAGAAATGCCAAGAAAGTTGAGTCAAAACTCTTTCTTTCTCTTATTTCATGGCAAAAAATGCTGAGAAATGCCTAGAGAATCCTGTTTTCCCCTCATTTTTGCAGAGAAATGCCAAGACAAGTTTTTTTGTTTTTTTTTAAATCAGGTTTGTTGACATTTCTCAGCAAACAAATACTGACAGTGGCCCATTCTAGGAATTGTAACATCGAATCAACAAAGTAACATTTTTTTTTTATTACACCAGAGGCTACTTGTACCATTTCAACTGAGATTGTGAGTGTGGGCGTTGACCCTTGCAGCTGAACATGAGGTCAAACTTTTCAGTTCTGTATTTTGCAAAGCTTTGGAGAGAGCTCTGAATTCCCAGCATGCAGATTGACTGTAAAATAATGGGTTCATTACTGATCCGGATTCAGCTTCTGGTAGAATTCCTTGTAGCATGTAAGTGTGTAGATGCTGGTGAAGCAGTGCTGGGAGATTTCATCTGTAATTTAAATCTAGGCATTACTCTTCTTCTGGAGATTGGTGGGATTCCACAACATATGAGCAATTTTCTAGTGGGTGCCATAATTTTTCGATAGATGACAGTCTTATGATACCTTGATGGACAAACCCAGTTTACAAGGCCCATTATTTCAGTGCCGTCCTTGCCTTGTAATAAGTTTCGGTACAGAGGACCAGTCATTGCTTGTGAAGTTACTGGGACAAACAAAGCCAATCCATTTGCATCTGCCCAGACTGCTGCTAGTCAAAGCCTTGGGAACAGAGTAGCACTTGCAATAATGGAATGTCCCAGACCTGAGATTAAGATGGCAGATATTTTCTCGTTGGTCATTATCAAGCTATCGCAGGTTCTACATTTAGGACCCGGTGGGAGAGGCTGGGATGGGAAGCATCTTGGCTGCGTAAAAAATCATCTAGGACTGCCAAATGCACAGTTATCAACGAAACCACACCAACATTAATACTTTCTGGCTTAGTTGATCACTTATCGGGAAATTATATTTATTCAACAGAAAAAGTGCATGTTTAAGAATCTTTGTGGTACCATTAAAATGATAGATTCATTGTTTCATGTTGGGATGTGGGAAGCTGATAAAAGGGTCTTCAGCCACTGGGAGATGGAATCTGTCTGGGGTACAATCCACATCATTGTCAACCCCTGGTTATTGAAATTACAAACGAATGATGGGCTTTTGTGATGCTGTTAGATAGGATGTGTCAGGCATTGAAAAGGGGTATTGATTAGATTGGCAGGCATGTGCATGATGTAAGTTTATGTTGTGAGTACCTGATCATCACCTTCATGACATCAAATGGATGCATAATGATGATGATGGTGATGGTGATCATGATGATGATAATGACAACAATGAGGATGACAGCAACAATGACACAAACAACTAAATGATGTCAACAGTGATAATTACAGCATTGATGATGTTTATCATAATGATGACCGTTAGTAAGGGACAACTAAATGAAGTCAACAGTGATAATAACAGCATTGATGATGTTTATTATGATAATGACCATTAATAAGAGACAAATAAATGATGTCAACAGTGATAATGACTGCATTGATGATGTTTATCATAATGATGACCATTAATAAGAGACAACTAAATGTAGTCAACAGTGATAATGACAGCATGGATGATGATTATTATGATGATGACCATTAATAAGAGACAACACTGTCAACAGTGATAATGACAGAATTGATATTGATGGTGATGATAATGGCAATGATGATGACGATACTGTGTGAAGTCGAAGACAACAACGACGACGAATATGACGTCGGTGGTGGTGACTATATGAAGTCAACAGTGATAATGACTGTATTGATCATGGTGAAGAAATCACTCCAACTGTGTTGGAGATTAGGATACATTTCATTACATGGTGATCAGATGTGTGTAAAAAGTCTGATAGCCTCAGATGATGATAAAGGCATAAGTTATAAAGACAGCAAGCTCTTGTTAAATTGAAAGAAATTCTCCAGCTAACAACAATAGAATTCTTCTAAGTATTTTTGCCATGTAATTCCCATCTATACTGTGACAATGGCATTTTGTGGAGAAATAAGTGTAGGTCGGTTAAAATTAAAGCTTAAAATCAGTAGTGACAATTAAGATTGATGGTAATGATGATATTAATTATCATTGTTATGCCAGTGCAGGTTCCTGCTGTCATGCTAGCATTGTGATCGTGTAACATTTGTCAGGGGCCTTTAATGTGTTTATATTATTTTTTTGCAAAATCCCAAGTCTTGGGAGATGAAGCAGATGGCTAGACACTGCCAGTCACTGGGGTTTGTCTTGGGTACAAAAAGGTCAAGCCGTTTTGGATATTTCAAAAGTGTTTTAAGATTAATGTAGGAACTTTGACTCAGATCTTTTGGTTATATTGGCAGTGGGTGAAGGTGTATTGGACATCAGTGGTCAACATGACCCTGACACCTTGACACAGAGATACAGCACCTGATTAATGCCAGTTTGTAATGCACATTACAGTCACATTGATGCAACCATCATATAAGATGGCGCCCTGATGTGGAGAAAGCCGAGGCTGGTGATTCGATGGAGATCTTTGATTATATCAGGAGGATATGGTTCCTGTCACGGATGGAATTTACGATCAGGGGCTGTGGGAGTGGGCCTCTATAATGTCATCTTGATGCCTCTTTTTGTATTTAGGAAACTCTGCGAGACCATCACATGGCTGATATAGGGACAGCCTCTGCTCAGCAGCTCAGTTAGATATTTCTCTGTCGCTATAATCACTTTTCGGGTCCCTTGTTATGGCACTTTATGGGGACTAGTTTATCCTTCCTCTAATGACTAGTGTCATGCCAGGACAAAATATACTTCTGTCCAAATTGATTTTTTCAAGCATTTTTTTTTTCTTTTGAACATATAAATGATTAGCCATGCATTCAAGTGACCCCCAGATTGAGTAACAATCTCACGGTTACTGTGATCATGCAGTATGTGCTATATACAATGCAGTTGTTTTGTGGCAGCTATTCCTTGAATCACTTCCCACTTTTCATGACTTGGGTTTTAACACATACTTGTGTTAAAACCCGTTTCCCCTATGTTTTTATCAGAGTTTTCCTTTTTATTTTTTGTTTTTTGTTTTCTGAGGGTCTTCCATGCTGTTTGAGATTATTTTGGGGGTCTCTGGTGTTCACAAAGGGTCATAGGGATATAAAGTTTGGATGAAGCAAATTAATCAACACTTAGGGGCCTCTATCTTTTAGGATTGCCAGGGCTCTCTTGTACCCTTTAAGTTCAAATTTGTTGATCAAAGTTAACTTGTATAGATTATTTGTGCACATTTCCTCTTAAAGGGAAACATTGCTAAGTACATGAATAAACAGAGCTCACAAATTATATATCCCAGGGTACATTAACTCTACCCATACATATACTAAAAGTTGACGCCTGCCTGAACTAGTGTTTTGTTTTTTTTGTTTTTTTTTAATTTCATTTATTTTATTTATTTATTATTATTATTTTTTTTTTAATTATCTGGCAAGGCCCGATGTACTCGTTCTTTTGAGTGCATGGTATGCCAGGCTATGTGAAAACCGTTGATTGCAGATTGCACACCAGTTGGTGTTTCAATAAAATGTCATTGAACAGGAATTACTCAATTTCAAATAGATTTCTGGGAAAATTCAGACAGGTAACATATGTGGCAAATTTTCGAGTTTTTAAGTACTATATTTTTCGAGAATCCCGAGAAAAATCTCCAAATCGAACCCTTTTGTAAAATGTCAATTTTTCGCCCAAAAAAGTGATTTTATAATTTTTTCTTGGCGGATGTATAATGTAAAGATCCCAAGCAACAAGAATTTGTATAGTTTTATGGGTCTAAAAATAAAACCAAAACAGGAGAGCGGGTTGAAGACAGCACTCCTCTAATTGCCTAGCTTTGTTTGTGCCACCTTAAAGCAATTCCTTGACCCTACGCCACCCACCAGCCACCCGTTCCCACCCCAGTGTGCTGTTGCTTTGCCTCTTGACCCGGCCATTACTGGTAAGAGTCAGAGTGAGGCTGTAGCTTAGCATAGCTCATACAGGTTTGTCATATTGCACTCCGCCCACACAAAGGTAAGCTGTTGACTTGGAGTGTGTTATCAGGACAGCTTTTGCATGTTTATCTGCATTTCAAAAAATATTTTTAACTTACAGGAAATTTAAGCAAAAACATTAAAATTGAGGACAATTTATATGTTGTGGTACTTTTGGACGATTTGAGCTTGAATTGGTTGAAGACGCGCAGTTTACATGAGCACAGAGATGCTCATGAGCTTAGTTTTCCACACACAAAAAGAGGCAGGTGCTAATTAGCATCCTTTTAGACTGACGTCTGGGCTTCACAATATCAGACCACAGAAATGCTGATCTGAAGTTCACAAATTCCTAGAATTATGTACTTTAGTCTAAAACGTCTTCCTTATTCACGCCTTTTATATTATCATACTGGTTCCATTTGTGTAAGATAATTTTTTTTTCTTCCAAATTATGACCAGATTCTGAAATTTAGTGATTGAAATAAATGTTGATTGTGCTGGGATCTGTTATGTTAAAAATTTCCAACACATTTTTTTTTGTATTGAATTTAGTTGAAATGTGCATACAAACACCACTTGATACTTGGATCTGTAGTGTAATTTGTGCAAACACCGTACTTCATACTTGGTTTTGTAATGTTAAAAGGTGCAAACACCCTACTTGGTACTTGGTTTGTAGTGTTAAAGTGTGCAAACACCCTACTTGGTACTTGGTTTTCTAGTGTTACAGTGTGCAAACATCCTACTTGGTACTTGGTTTGTAGTGTTACAGTGTGCAAACATCCTGTATGGTACTTGGTTTTGCAGTACATGATAAAATTTGCAAATTAATACAGTGCTGGGTACGTGTGTTTGTAATGTCTTAATCTACTCTCTGCTTGTTTCTGTGGTGTTCAAATGAGCAAACACTATGCTTGGCTCTATAGTGTTAAAATGTGCACCAACAACTTGGCTGTTTGCTCTTAAAGGGTGTACATTTGGGTGGGTTTTCTAGTCCGAGTATCATGAGCTGTGGTGCATAATTGGATGATCAAGTTTGTCGATATAAGATACATTGTGGATGAAAAAAAAATGGGCTTTTGGTGCCAAATTTAAGAAAAGTTGATGATGCTCTGAAGCGACATGTCCGGGAATTTAAGACTGCAGAACTTTCTTCGTGCTTTTACCACTGATGACCTAGCTATTTATAAATCCATTTGGCTGTTGAAGCTTAGGACTTTCTAAATTTTGAATTGAATGTGATAATCTGTTGATTAATTTATATGTTTAGACTTAAACATTGGCTGGAACAGCTATGAAGTACAGAGATAATGAATTGCAGAACTTTGGGGGATTGAGAACTACTAGGAAGATGTGGCATTACTCCTGTTTGTATAACAATGATAGTAGATTTATATTCTTTAAAAATTAATTTTTTTTCAAGTACTAGCATGCCTACAGTTGCAGAGACCATAAGAATAGTCCAGGTCAACAGCTTTCCTTCCAGTACCAGCATGCCTACAGTTGTAGAAACCATAAAAATATTCCAGGTCAACAGCTTTCCTTCCAGTACTAGCATGCCTACAGTTGTATAAACCATATAAATAGTCCAGGTCAACAGCTTTCCTTCCAGTACCAGCATGCCTACAGTTGTAGAACCTATAAAAATAGTCCAGGTCAACAGCTTTCCTTCCAGTACCAGCATGCCTACAGTTGTAGAACCCATAAAAATAGTCCAGGTCAACAGCTTTCCTTCCAGTACCAGCATGCCTACAGTTGTAGAACCCATAAAAATAGTCCAGGTCAACAGCTTTCCTTCCAGTACCAGCATGCCTACAGTTGTATAAACCATATAAATAGTCCAGGTCAACAGCTTTCCTTGGCATTCTGTGGGTGCCATGCACCAGTGGGAACTGAGGAAAGCTGTTGACTCAGAATGTGGCGCTGTTAGAGTTAAGAAAAATGTCGGCAGATACAGGCTGACAACTGAGACTGTCTCGGCTGCGGTCATAGATAACAGCTTGAAAAAAGTCTATAGTTGGTAGATTGAACAATGATGAAGTGAGAGTGAAACAAAGGCAACTTCGCTTTTGTATTTAAAAATCACTAGCAATATTGAATGGGATTTTTGTTGCAGTTAGAGACGACAGTGCAAACAAGAGTTAATTATGATCTCAGCCCTTTGTCCCAAGTATATATTATCGACAGGTACATTATGTTACAGACAGGTATTGTTGGCAGACATTATGCACTGGAATTATGTACACAGGTACATGGTATAGACAGGTATTGTAGTCATGTCTTGTTGGCCGCTCTTATAGATGGACACTGTAGACAGGTGTGGTAAATGAATATTGTATACTTTACATATAGCTTCACTTTAGGCTGAACCATACATGCCATGTATTTTTTGATGTTTTACAGGTCGGCTGATTTAAAGGTCAGCAACTTTTCTCAGCGCTCATTGGGCGCATTGCATCAAATGCACACCGAGAAAAGCTGTTCACTCCATCCAAAATTTGGCACTGAAAGGGTTAAGAGGTTTTTTTAAAACATATTTTATTATAAGAATGTCACAGCAGATTTTACTCCATTTAAAGGGAATGCCCATGCAATATTGACCAATGACACCAACCAGACCAACTTGTTTTTTCGTATGCCTGGTGGTACAACAAATACAATTAAAAGGCAACAAAATGGAAGTATTTTATGTACCATTTCCAAATTTTTTTTTAGAATATAATAGCATACGTGGTCCAGACTTTATTTTACCATTGGCATTTGTACAATACCGTAGCAAAGTCCTACATTTCAGAGAAAGCTTTAGAATACATGTGTACATTTGACCAGTAAAGCCAATATAAATTGACCTGACACAATATTTGATCCCCTGGCCCAATAAACAAGGAACTGTTTCTTGTGGCCTTATGCATGTACAGTGGCCTCCCTCTTATAAGGCTACACAAAATGCAATCAAAAAGTGGCCTTATAAGAGGGGTGGCCTCTGGTGAGAGGTGCCTTATAAGAGGGGGACCACTATAAAGTATTTCCTATCAGTCTGAAATATTCGGAAACATATGGTTGAGTGATAAGGTTTCATGAGCAGAAGACATAGGGCCTGTATTACACGCCATACCGGGCATGTCTGTACATCCAATCTGTATTGGATTTCCATAGAGTAGACTTTTAATTTAAGTTCATTTCCATCTGTCAACGTATCTCTCCTGAAGTCAACGTATAGGTCTGAAATATATACGTATACATATCTACACACAGGTAATAATAATTCTGCTATTTGTTGTAAGTTCCTTCTCAATACAAGAATCAGAAATCAATTTCATAAGAGTAGAAACAGCAGATAATAGACGCACATATCAGACTTAATTTAAATACATCAAGTACTTTTCTTTTGTATGCAAAAAAAAATAGGTTACTGACATAGGTGGATTCTAATATACATTGGAGGAGAAGATAAGAAATCAGACGCTGTCTCGTCTGTGTGATTGTGTGCCTGAATTGCTGGAAAACCATTATTAAAAGAAAATACATGGAACATGCAGAAGGTGTATGAAAAACACACCGGCTGAAAACATGGAAAACGTAAACCTGTTCATTTCATGATTTCAGTTGAGATGGATTGTCAAGCAATAATTATGTATTAGTTTGTCTGTTGTACTTCATCTCTCAACCATTCACATGTTTGATAACTTCTCAAAAACCATGCAGTGACCCTCATCAAAATTAGTTCCATATGCCTAAGATGGGTCTCTACATAGTTTGTTCATTGCTTTTGCTTCTGAATCAGGTGGATTTTTTTTTTTTAGACTAATGATCAGGGTTTTCATTCATCTGTTCATTAATTTGGAAAGTCTCAAAAAGTGCTTCTTTTCTGAAATGACCCAACCAATTTCAGTGAAATATTACACATTGATACTCTTGTGTACCACTTGACCTTAATTGGTTCCACAGATGGTGCTGTATTTGTATCACGGCAGGAGGCATACACGATTGCTCATTTCAGTCTGTCGTTCCATCCATCTGAATTTTTGTCTGTTCTTGTGTCAACTTCTCCCAAACTGTAGACAGCATTCCCTTTAAAGGTGCTGGCAATTAACGAGGCTGCTTTCATTTTGTGATTTGTGAGGAAGTTTTGAACTTTGAATTAAGGTTTTGTTTAACCGGGTGACCTTAATCTTATTCCCAAGGACAGTTTTAATTATTTTAGGTTTTGGTGATAACACAAGAACATTTTGAAGGAGAACTTTGATAAATCACTTGGTGATAATTAATCCTCTAGCTAGCTGTCTTGGCTAGGTGATTGAATTTTAAGCTTACCTTCATCTTTAAAGACCAATGGTCAATCAAGATACCGTTAGTATGAAGGTCATCTTATCGGCACATTCCATCTCATAGTATCAGTAATTTTATCTCCACGAAGATTTGAGTGCAGTGCATTTTCAGCTCTGCTGAGTGGTCAATCAGCAGAGCTTATGAAATTTGTTTATGTCCCTCAATCTCGAGATCTGTGTCTGTCTGTTACACTTTTTTTTACTTTTGACTTGTCTCAATTTTTTGGGGGTGGATGGGTGGGGGATGTGTGTACTGCACCTGGTTCTGTACCAGGCTTGTAGAGGAGCTAATGAAATGAGGTGAGAAGTACGCTTAGAGTTCATATTTTGGCCATTAGGTGGCACTAAAAGTTTTTCATATTTTCATTAATGTTATATATGTTAAGGCCATAGTCCATTTCTTTTCTAGGAACAACCGAGCAGAATTGTTTGAAACTTTGTCACAATATAATCTAATGACAGAAGTTTGAAAGTTTGCAAAAACCATTGGGATATGTAAATATGTAAATTTTGAATCATGATATATCAAACTTTGCTGCCAAATATTGGTAAGTGCAAGTGCAATGCAAGTATACAGCAACAGCCCAATGCACACATAGCACATATTGTGACAAATGTTGGGAGCCATATGCTTTGCTTGAATTCTTTCAGTGCCAAATTTTTGACTCAGTCAACAGCTTTTCTCGGGGCACATTGGGCGCCCAATGTGCACCGAGAAAAGCTGTTGACCTGGGATATTCTCCCCAGAACTACAGGCACACTGGTATTTAAATTAAAGGTCTTTTTATGAGGAATCCAAATCTGGGATCTTAATGATAAAGCAGACTAGTTTGACTTAAGCAGATCGACTTTAGCCATGATAAGCACTGAAACAGTTAATTACTCATAGATGTTTCCCAGGTCAACTTTTACCAAATTTGTGAAGGACTGTCAGTGGCATCTTGTATTAATTATCCAATATGCTATACATACATACTTGAAATATACTGTCATAAAAAAGTAAGAAAAGTCGATCCATTCTAGCAAAATAATCTGAAATAGCAAGAACAGTGATTTATAGCAGGGAACTGTGTGAACAGCCTGTAAGATGACAACAATTGTGTGCATGTCACGGGACATTTACAATCTATCGAACGTCTTTGACCAGATGTACTGTTACTTATAATGGCAGAGTGGGGCCCGGGATGGCTTATGCAGTGTATTTGAGCACATACAGCCTGTTTAAGGCCCATCCTCAAATGGGGATCATTGGCTTACACATCAAAACATTTGGACATTTGATGATTGATCTGTGCAGCAGGACCAACATGCAAGTGTAGATATATATATATAGAGAGGGTCAAAGAATCTTTTGACAGCAACTTTCCCATCTTATATTGCTTGTACCTTGTGCTCAGGTACAACTACCATTTTTCTTCCTACCAGAGAGGCTTAAAAATATCTCTTTTCAAATGTGAAAAAAATCTAATGAAACGAATTTTCTGATGCAGCACTTGTTGGCTGGCAACAGATTGTGTTCATTGAAATCCTTCCTGGCATTTCCAGATTTGGCCACTAGGGGTCTGCAGCGAAAATACAAGGTTTGTGTGAGTGAAGCCCATGCGTGCCTGCACAAAAGCACATGGACTGGTTGTTATGAAGTATAGGGACGCTCACGCATAGTTCTTATGACCCAGTAAGACCCATAGACTGACAACTTTGTGAGACAAGTGTGTTTCGTAGTCAAAGAGGATCTAGTATACGGAGATTTCAATATGAAGATGGAACATTGGCAGTGAGGAGTGAGGATGTATTGGCATCGGGTACAGGATCTAGATAAACAAGTGGATATAACGATCACTGTTCAGAAAGCAGGTAATTGCTTTTGCTACTGTCAGTTTTTGTCTGATGGAGATTTCTCTTAATTGACTGCCGTAATGCACGTGCTTGCAGCTTCTCTCGAGTTGCTGCTACTGTATTTTATTCTCAGCCTCGTAATCCTCCTCTTTGTTGAATTCAGTTGTATTTTTTGTTCAATACGAGAGTATAATTGCATACAGCAAGTAGAAATGACATACAGGGTCGCGTGTGGAAGGTGTGTACTGATTGTAAGGATTCATTGTTCACGAGGAATTGGGAGAATAATCCAGTAGCTGGTGATTATACAGAAGCTGTGCACTCTCCTTGCATGATCTTCAGACCACCATCGCAGGATAATGGCTTCCCCATGCATTATTACACTTCAATCTTTATAATATACATTAGATGAGCATTGCATATTCAAATTCCTACGTAAAAAGAGGTTTCATTCGAGCACCAATATGTCTATAATGTTGGATCAGCGTTTTTGTTATCCAGTGCAGACTTTACCAGGCAATCTGGAAATATTCATCAAGCACTTTACCATCTCAGAACTGAGTGAGCTGAAGATATTTTGCTGAGCTGTCTCCACTGGAAATTTACCATGTGTGAAATCAGTGAATGATCATGTTATATTTACCAGGGACTTTCCTAGCGAAAGTTTTTGATTTTAGATTGTGATTTCATGAGTATACTTTAATTTGAATATGAATTATTTTTGCAAAATAATATTTAAAAAAAATTAAGCTAGTGAATTTGACATTTTTGATGGCAGGATGTTACATTTCATCTTCATTTGTACATGATCTGTTTAACAGAGAGTTCACTGCTAGGCACTGTAGCAATGAAATATTGACATACCATACAATGCTATATTTATTGTGCCCACTTGATTTACTGCCATGGAAGGTTTCAAATACAATTTCTTGGATATAAAGGCATAAATGTAATATATATGTATATATACATATACTGTATACTATTTTAACTGTTTCATGTATAGTTTGAGTGTCACAAAATATGAGCAACATTGTGATTTTTGTCACAGCAAAATGAAACCAAATAATAACATTTATGAAAGCAGAAATGAAACATATTAATGATATTTATCACAACAAAAACGAAGCAAAATGATGGTATTTATTGCAGCACTAACTGCATCATGACATTCATTTGGTCAGTCCCCTTACCATAGATATAGTATGAAAGTGACTAGAAATGTATTGCATTTTGGCTATAAGGCTATGGGATCAGAGTTCACTGCTGTCTTCTGCTTTGATAGGGCAAAATGTCTGCGGTGTAAATCAGTCATTTTTTCGAGTCAGCTAGCCGTTTTATTGAGTCCTATGAGATGCCTTCATGTTGCTGCATGTTATATCATGTTACAGACACAAACATGTGACCAAAACTCTTGTATTGAAAAATTAGATTTGGTTGCCCAGTGGGTTTTTTTTTTTAGTGTAAATTTTATCTGTCACGAAGAACCACCCCTCGGTGCAGACAAGACAGCAGGACGGGCCTGTCTTTCTTTTCGGATGCCTTTGCCCTCTTGGTTAACTCCCATCCTCCCAGAAAAGTCGTTTTAACTCATTGATACTAATTAGGACTTCAAGACCTTGACATGTGATCCTTCTTTGCCTCACAAGTTGCGGTACAGCTATCATGTCCATAGAGAACATGGTTTACGTGGCAATGCAAAAACCACTGATCTGTGCAGACATACTGATACATGATAGACTTCGGTGAAAGGCAGCAGTGAAGACTTTGAATGTGATCTTGTCGTAGCCAGGGGAAAAATTGGAAAATGAGACAAACTGATTGCATGATGCTCACAGCAAGGTTGTACGAGTCTTATCCTGAGTACCAGTACTTCAAAGGTCAACAAAGGTGCCAATAACATCTTCTCCCTGTTCCCTTGTGCATATGTGTATGCTAATTAAGCTGTTGAAAGCTAAATAATTATTTTGTCAGTGGTAAGTGGCCTCCTGGTTGCTGTGTGCATCATACACAATTAAAATGGACTGATCAGTCACATGCTCATTAGCTTATCTATTTATGGGTGATGCGAGTGGCCCACAGGCAATTAAATATTGCACATAAAGTATACAGTTTTCCTTCCAACTTTTGAAGGGATGTCACCAGCATGTGAAACCCATGTCTTCTGCCAACAATTCACAGCTATGTTGCAAGAGAACTTAAGAAATATTTATTAGATATCTAAGTAAATTAAGGTTGTAGAGGGACTGACAGTTATCGGGTAGGCTCAGGTCGGTGGCACTTCTTTCTAAATATATAGCCATGTCAGATGTACTGCAAAAAAAATCAGAAAAAAGTCACCCAATCAAGGTATGTACAAATGAAAATAGCCATTTTATGGAGGAGATCTGTGCTGTAAATATATTTGCATTGTGCATATTTTGTGACCCTTGCAGGTGTGTACAAAATGTAAAACTTCAATACATGTACCACAGGAAATAAAGTATTAGTTAATATTCCATGCATGGAGTGCCAAATTTGGTATAGTAAATACTTGGAAAATGTGGAATGATAAATTCATGAAAATAATCACTCATGAAATGAAATATGTTTACAGTTGTTAAAAATTACAGATATACAATTTCCTCTTGAAAATGTGGTGTGCTCGGATATAAAAGGCCTGCAGTTTTAATTTAGTGTGCTAAACTGGTCTTTACTTAGAATTAAGATCAGTATAAACTTAAGTTGAATATGGTGCTCTGTGGGGATGTATTCATACTGTGATTTGAGTTATCACAAAATTAGGCAAACTGATGTTTCATGGTGGTGTTATTGTGTATGGTTGATGTTCTGACATGTATTCTTGATATGTTCTTCTCATCCATAGGACTTTAAAAAATGGATATGTTATTGCTTGCCATGTTATTTTCTTTTTTTTTTTTCTGTATGTATGTATGTATATATATATATATATATATATATATATATATATATATATATATATATATATATGGTGTAGTGTTATTTGAAGTAATAATATCCAACATTGTTTTTAAGAACCTGCCTTGTGCAGTTACCATGGTTACATGCAAATCTGTAGTTTTTAGCCAAGAATATGTGGATAATCCCAAGCTCGGTATCTTCACTTTATCATGGGAAATCGGCCAGCTTGCAATGGCAGGTTGAAAGGCGTGTCTTCTTAGCTATGCAGTATAATATTTTGGCAGCCATTCACTTACGTTTTTTTTTTTCTTTTTCTTTTTTAGCTTGATGTTTGGTGGGGGGGGGGGGGGGGAGGTTGGCTTGATGTATCTGGTCCCTAGATCGATAATAGCTAGGAATGCCCAATTTGAAGGGCGGAGATCAAGCTATGGTAGCCAGCATTTCATCAGGAACCAACGATTTATTATACAGTACAGTGCCAAAGTTTTACTAAGTACATACAGCTAATGAGAAAAAAAATAAACGGCTAATTTGTGCGAGGTTGGGAAGATGTTCTGATGAGTTCATGACCAGACATGCTCGATTCTGTTGGCAAACAGTACATCATGATCATTAATATACAATTTTTACATTAGCTGTCATAAAGTGATGTAATTATAACTTGCTTGGTAATCACATTGTGTGCATGGGACTCCTGTTAGTATGAATTGTTTATACCTGGCAGGTTAACATGAATGTGTGTCGATATGCAATGTTATAAGGTTTCACCTGTGACTTATGGTGAATGTATCCTGTCACGCACCTTTGATCTTCTGGACAAAGCACGCTATTTGCCAGATACAGTGGGGTCAGTATCATTGGGGGGTGATTGTTTAAGGGGTCCCTGTAGATACATATCATATTACCTAATCAGTATTCTTCTATTCTTTTTATGTAATGTTGTTTAATTTGGTGAATCTTAATGGAACTTCATCAGAAAGAGCAATTATATATGTATGCCAAGTTGGGGGGGGGGTATATTTTTCAACAGCCACACACTGCATTTTTTTCATTGAACAGGGACTGAATGTAAGACCTTTATTATGTAATCTTAACCCTTTGTACTGGACTCAGCTTGGTGAGACAGTATATTAACCCTTTGTACTGGACTCAGCTTGATAAGACAATATGTTAACCCTTTGTACTGGACTCAGCTTGATAAGACAATATATTAACCCTTTGTACTGGACTCAGCTTAATAAGACAGTATATTCACCTTTTTACTGGACTCATTTTGATGAGACAATATATTAACCCTTTGTACTGGACTCAGCTTGATAAGACAGTATATTAACCCTTTGTACTGGACCAAGCTACTTGAGACAGTACATGAAGCCTTTATGCTGGACTGACCTATTTGAGACAGTATATTAACCCTTTGTACTGGACTGCCTGTGTTGAGGGTTTTCTGTCTGAAAACATGTGCATGTTTGTCAAAACAGACATGTGGTTAAGTTATGCTCTGTGGGTAATACACTCCACCAATTTAATCACTTTCAAAATTGCACGGAATTTATTTAATGTCTCAAGCTTAAGGGGAAATAATTTCACATATCAGCATATGTTGCAAAATAGCGAAGTAGTTCATTTCTGAAGGAGACTTTTGATGTTTGACAAATAGTATAGATGACATGGGTTTTTATTAAGGGTCCGCCCCATATAGGGGGTCCGCCCCATATAGGGGGTCCGCCCCATATAGGGGGGACCCTTGCTGTTTTGGGGTTGTCTGCCCATCCAGATGTGCACATTCTCATCACTGTGATATCTACAGAATGCCTCCATGCATTTTGCTCAAATTTGGCATATGCTTACCTTGCCTGGCAAGATAAACTGATTAGATTTTGGTGGCACTATGACCTAATTTGAGCAAATGCCAGCTTAATTACATGCTCGCTAGAGCTCATTACTGCAATATCTCCAGAATGCTCCAATGTTTTTGCTCAAATTTGGCAGTATGCTTATCTATGCCAAAATGAGCTGATTAGATTTTGGTGTCACCATGACCTAATTTGAACAAATGACAGCCTAATTATATGTTCATCAGGGCTTCTTGCTGCGATATCTCAAGAATTGTTCCATGTATCTTGCTCATATTTTATAGTATCACTATCGTGTATGCCAGCATGATCTGACTAGATTTTGGTGTCATCAAGACCTAGGTCAGCAAATGATAGCCTAGTAATACATGTTTGTTAGGGCTCATTAACACAATATCTCCAGAATGCTTCCATGTATTTTGTTCGCATTTTGCAGTATTATTATCCTGCATGACAATATGAACTGATTAGATTCTGGTGTCACCATGACCTAATTTGAGCAAATGGCAGCTTAATTAGATGTTTGTAAGGGCTTGTTACCATGATATCTCCAGAATGCCTCCATGTATTACGCTCTAATTAAAGTTTGATAGGAATAATTAAGGGTCCTCCCCATGGGGGGGGCCTTTATGTTTTAGGGTTGTCCGTCTGTCCATCCAGTAGGGCCTGTATTTTTCCGTTTTAAGTGGAAATGGAATGGAATAATGAATTTTTGTCACCTCTGAAATGGAATTTGCTATTTTGCCTTAATGTGTTTTACATACAAAGAGAACTACTGAAACGGAATTTGGAAATTTCTGGCTGGTGAAACGGAATTTCTAGTTTTTTTAAATTGAAAAATAAAGGCCCTTATCCAGATGTCTTACCAGATGTCCCTCTGTCCGGATGTGCGCATTCTCGTTACTGCAATATCTACAGAATGCCTCCATGTTATTTGCTCAAATTTGGCAATATATCTATCTTACCTGGCAAGATGAACTGATTAGATTTTGGTGTTACTGTGACCTAATTTGAGCAAATGGTGGACCCTTCAGTAAACACTTTGCGTTGAAGGTATGTCTAGTTTCTCTTTTTTCTTCCTATGTCTTAAGCTTATCCTGAATGGGTTATCCTGCATGGGCATTAAGGATCAGGTTTTAATGGTAATCTTTCATTTGATTTGTCACTCACTGATTTCAAGTTTTAGACAAACCAATGAGAGACTATGGTGCATTTGATAAAATACCAACTCCTCTCCCTTTCAAAATTGGTGTCATTTTCAAACTTGTTTCTCTGACAGAACTTCGTTTTGGTGCGTATTTGCCCCTTTCAGACATAAGAGAAAGAAAATCCAGTATGGGTAGCCCACAGGGGATAAAGTTGAGACCACTCGTTGGATTTTTATGTTTTTCACTTGGCACAGCCTCACGAAAACATGAAAATCCAACAGTTCGCGATCCCAACATTATCCTCAATGGGCTATCCATACTGAATTCTCTATGGTGGTGATTGCTAAAAGTGCTTTATTTCGGCATGTCTTTTCCATACAGACAGAGATATGGTAGATTTTCATGAAAGAGGGCATAACTGGTAGATTGAAAACAGGCAGGTTTTTATATGTGTTAACTGTTTGCAAATACCTTATACACTGTTGTTTATGTGAGTTTGTTTTTAACCATCTCCTCTTCAAACTTGCCAAAAGTGCCTGGTGGTCAAATTTTGTCTATGTTAATGTTTTTGACAAATTACACCAATAATGAAAAGAGTTGAAAATGAGAATTGTAGATATGAGCCCTGACATGATTACATGCCCCAGGTCAACAGATTTCCAAGGTATATGTTGGGTACTGATGTTGAAGCATGTAGAACCATGCCAAGGAAAGCTGTTGACCTTGTCTTTAAGCTCAATCTTAATTTACGGGGAGCAGATTTGATGTTAAAAAAACCTAAATTACAAAGTATACAAAGTCACTTTCAGGAAACAGAAGGTAAAATATAGCTTTGCCATCTTAGCCTTGAATGCATCTTATATATATAAACACATACATATGTGCGTACATACATACAGCTCTTCAGACCTGAGACCTGATGGAGGTGTAAAATACTTTTTTATATGGAGAGAAAAGACCCCTCACTAGGGTGAGTGCTGGTATATATTGATATTCGACCACTATTGGCATTTGCCCACATGTTGCTAATTCATTGTGCTGACTTTGGGGAAGGGGATGTAGTAATATTTTTAGGTGCCCATATAGTTGAATAATAATCAAAATCTAAAGTGTCTGTATTTATCATAATTCAGTGGTCACGATTAAAATGGCTTTTTATGTGGCTAAAGAAATCGCCCACTGTTTTGAAGTGACATGTCATGTTGACTGTCAGTCTTTACATAGACTACAAATCAATACTGACACTTGCATGTTGAGGCTTAATAAATTTGCTGCAGTGCGTATGTTTTCCAGCCCGAAGTCTGTGTACACATGCGCCATGAGAAGCTGTGTATGGTGCTTACCAATAGACTGAAAACATTCACGCACCTTTAGAGTCCTGTGCTGTGGAGACCCTTTGTAATTAGAGACTCAGCATACAAACATGGCTGTGTTGTCCCTATTTAACCTATACTCAATTAATGAGGTGGTCACTAGAGGTCTTGAATAGAGGGTTTGACATTGCCTCGTGTTCCTGCTGCCATTAACATTACAGCTGCATTAATGTATGTGTAGCAAGTGTGGCCATTAATGTAGCAACTGTTGTCATCAGTATTGCAGATGTTGCCATTAATGTAGCGACTATTGCCATTAATATTGGAGATATTGCCATTAATGTAGCAACTGTTGCCATTAGTATTGTAGATATTGCCATCAATGTAGCAACTGTTGCCATTAATATTGGAAATACTGCCATTAATAGTATTGGAGATATTGCCATTAATGTAGCAACTGTTGCCATTAGTATTGTAGATATTGCCATCAATGTAGCAACTGTGGCCATTCATATTGGAAATACTGCCATTAATACTATTGTAGATATTGCCATCAATGTAGCAACTGTTGCCATTAATATTGGAAATACTGCCATTAATAGTATTGGAGATATTGCCATTAATGTAGCAACTGTTGCCATTTGTTTTGCAGATGTTGTCAATTGATATAGCAACTGTTGCCATTAAAATCATAGCATCTGGTGCATGATGTGTCAAGTAATGAAGCTGAGTTTATTTTACACGTGCTTAACTACTTCAATGAAAGTTCCTTCACAGGAAATTGTGCCACAAATATACTTATTTATAAGTAAAGCTATGATCAGTAAAAGACTATAATCACCAACCATGAAGGGAGTGAAGGGCAGCGGCTTTTCCCATCTCCGTCAAATGTTTCATTTTTGCATGACTGCTTTATTGTTTGTTCTCTCTTAAGAAGTTCATGTGGCTTATGTCTGATTTTGAAGCCTTTTTGATATTTATTTCAATGTAAAGATATGTTAAAAATGCGTTTTTCTTGCACAGAATAAAGGACAAAACTAGTAAAATAGTGAGCAGTGAATTCTTATGTTAAATGTTAAAAAGTGTCTCAGATCTTTTGTCAGCTAGGCATTGTAGGTTGTTTTAATGTATTATGTACTGTGCCAAGATTGAGTCAAATCCCCATCAGCATCAACACTGAATTCAGATGTGTGCATTTTCTGTGTGATAAGAATAAGCAGGTTTCATTACCTCCAATTAAGAGTAATATCTTCCATGCTTAGCAGATTACGGCAGATATAATTGACTCATTTTTGTCGATGAACACTCCATCACAAACCCCAGATAGCCATTGGCATTCAGCTTCATGAATGTTTGGCCAATATAATACGACTTATCATCCTGCCCACTTGATCTGACTACCTCCCCCTGGAATGTCACCTTGAATGTGATCGTCGGTTTCTGTCACAAAAGTCTGAGCCTCAGGTACTTGGCTCTGATTGGCTCCTGTTTCATCAAGTTTTCTGGGGCAGATTTATAAGGTATACCATCCATGGGGTCTGGCTTCTGAGACTAGCAAATAAAAATGTGAGCTTTAGTTCCCTCCATGTGTACATTTTCCAAAGTACACTCACAATTTTAACTGTCGACTAAGATCAGTTTCTCTCAGATATGTGCAGCCATTGGCACTGGATTCTTATTGACCTGTCATGTAATACAGGAGTTTTATTGGTTCTCCTTTGTTATTAAAATGATTGGTTCTTGCTGATCTTTCATTAATATTGGTGTTATTGCATGGTTACCCTCTGTAGCAATTGATTCTTATTGACCTCTCATGATATACAATATTCTCCTATTGGTCAGCCTTTGTGGTGATTGATTCTTATTGACCTCTCATGTTTTAGAAGAGTCTTATTTGTTCCCCTTTGTGGTAATTGATTCTTATTGACCTCTTGTGGTATACAAGATTCTCCTATTGGTCAGCCTTTGTGGTAATTGATTCTTATTGACCTCTCATGTTTTAGAAGAGTCTTATTTGTTTCCCTTTGCAGTAATTGATACTTATGGACCTCTTATGTAATACCAGGATCTAACTGGTTCCTCTTTGTTGTTATTGATTCTTTTTGACCTCATGTAATTACTCGAATATTCATTTTGGAGCAATTGATTTTTATTAATATCCCATCTGGTAATTATAGACTCTTACTTGTTCCCCTTTGGAGTAATTGATTTTTATTGACCCCTCTTGTTTTAATTGATTCTTATTAGCTGCTCTTATAGTCATGGATTCTTACTGGTTCCCCTTTTTAGTAATTGATTCTGATTGGCCCTTCTTGCAATTTTTTAATTGTAAGCCAGGATTCTTAGCAGTTGTGCTTTGTAGTAATTGATACTAATCTGCCTCTCAAGTAATCCTAGTTTTGTTGGTTTGATCCTCTTTGTTGGTCCCTCTTTGTTGGTCTAAATTCTAATTGGTCAAGTTTCATTCATATATTACAGCCATTAAATATTGGTACTAGATTTTCATTGGCTGTTCTTGTTATTCTTAATTGTTATCGATCCATTTCTATATGTAGGTATGAGTTCATTTTGGTCCCTCTTTCTGGGCCTAGATTCTGATTGGCCGTTCATGTAATTTTGGTTTCTGATTGGTTTGATCTTCATTATAGTCCTTGATCCCTATTGGTATACCATATATCTTGGTGGTCTTCAATTCTTATTTGTCCCTCTTTGTGGTCCTTGATTCTTATCTGTCTTTCCTTGTGGTCCTGGGTCTATGTTGCTCTGTCTTTGCGCTCCTTGATTCTTATTGGTATATTTTTGTGGTCCTTGACATTTTATTGGTCTCTCTTTGCAGTCATAGATTCATGTTAGTCCCTCTGTACGTAGTTCTTCATTTATGCCTCTGCCCATGCCCCTCGTAGAAGGAGGAAGAGAAGGCACATAGCAATCACTTTGTCCATCTGTCTGTCTGTCCATCCTGATTTCATTGACCTCTAGCTCATGCAGTCCTGATCTCATTGGCCTCTATCTTATGCAGTCCTGATCTCACTGGCCTTTACATGTTGCTCAGGCAATGCTGATCTCTTTGGCCTGCAGCTCAGGCAGTCCTGATTTTATCAGCTTGGAGGTAATCCTGTTGTTGAGTCATAATTGCAAGCGTGGATTCTTATTTTTCTGTTTGAGTGCATGGATTCTGACCACTTCCCCTTTATGATACAATGCTGATCATTTTGGACTTGAATGTTTAAGTTCGTATTAAATTCCTGGATGAAAATCCAGAGTTTATCTTTTGTGCCATAGAATTGTAGTCTTCAATTTTGAAATATAGACACATCTGTAGACTTGTTTCACAAAATTTAGACACTACATTTCCATGTACAAGTGTTTGAACTTCTAGCATGACATCCTAACTAAACTGACTGGCAATAAACACACTGGATATAGGATATATGTAGAAACTGATCAAATTAATATAGAGTAATGAGAGATATACCCTTACAAAACTTAATGTCGGGATTATATTGGGATAATGTTGGGATCATGTTGGACTTACTATGTTGGGAGACAATGGGCAATGTTGGGATACAGACGTTGGGATGACATTGGGATTTGGTAAAATCCCAACATTAACTTAGCAAATGAACAAGAAGGAGGTACCTGAATGCAGGGGTAAAATTTTGTTGGGACATGTTGGAATATGTTGGGATGATGTAGGAGTAATGTTGGGAAAAGTTGGAGTAATGTTGGGAGATGTTGGAGTAACATTGGGAGATGTTGGAGTAACATTGGGAGATGTTGGAGACTAATAGGAGGAAGCCCTATAGTCCAGCATTTCCCAACATGTTGGAATGATGTCGGACTCCTGTAGTTGCATAATGTAGTCGGGTCTCCACAGTATCAGTCTCTTAGCTAGCATATTGGGAGAAGTTGGACCAATATCCCGACGTACCCCCAACATGTTGGGAAATGTTGCCCAGAGCAATAACCCAACATCTCCCAACATCTCCCAACATGTTGGGAAACATTGGGCCTACATCCCAACACCTCTTAGCATGTTGGGAGAAGTTGGACCAATATCCCAATGTCCCCCCAACATGCTGGGAAACCTTGGGCCTATCATCCCAACATCTCCCATGTTGGAAGACATTGGGACTACATCCCAACATGTTGGGAGATGGCTTCAGATAAAATCCTTTTCACCATTACTTTTCTTCTAAAAACTATAATGAATAAAAAACAAGAAGACAGAGCTGTTGTATAATAATTCATGTGTATTTTGGTACATGTGTAATACACAGATTCACCATTATTAAAGAAAAAGTGTTCACTATATGCCTTCCTTCAACTGGGGGCATAAATGTTGTGCAGTCCAGAGCTTCAGATCCATATTCATTATCATTGGTTGCAGATGCTCGCTGTTGAGCAGATGGTCTCACAACTTCTTGCAGCTTGCGCTTGATGTCCCCATTTGTGGTGCAAGGGTATGTTTCTTGTAGCAGTTCTGAAAAATGGAAAAAAAATGCGCAAGGACACAGGAAAATAAAATGTTAAAAGTGTAACATTTACAATTGTCAAAAAGTTTGGTTGAAATACTTTGCTAAGGGTTCCTGCCTTTATCCTACTATGCATGAAATGTTTAATGATTTTTCAAAGTACATGTACATTGTATATGGGTTTTGATTGACATTTTAAAATGCATTTCACTGCTCCAGTACTTACATAAAATAACTTGACTTTTATGGGTGTGCATGCCTCAGCAGTTTCCATGTTTAAAAGTCTTACAGTAACTTGACTGACACAGTATGCAATGACCCAGGTCCTGTGCTCTAAAATTCATTATATTTTTAAACAAAATTACCCCAACAAGCTTACATTTTCATATTGAAAACTTTTCATTTGCAAGATATTCTTTTTTACATGCTTCTATAAGGAAAATTGCAGGCCCAGATTACTACATGTCATAAATATCTTTGTGCACGCACACACACACATACACACACATCCCACAACATAAGACGGTGTTTTCAGTTTGGCGAAATGGTCACCCCTAGTGTGACATGATCTTTATTTTTTAAATAACAAATAAACTCAATTAAACCAAAATCCTTACTTAAGCCAAAATAATTACAGACAACAAGTTATCCAAGTTGAATTAGGCAAAAAATTCCATGACTATTGCTAAATTACGCCAAAATGCTAAAATTGGGGGGGGGGCGACCTGGCCATAAGCCACATTGGAAAATGTGGCGCCCCCCAAATGAGGCGAGTAGGAACTCAAAGATAAGGAAGGAATGTGAAGTAGAAAAAAGGGGGAACTGTAGCCTCAAAATTTGGCATCTGATGAAATTAAAGTGATGGTGGTACCACTGCTTGCCCCTCCATTCACCGATTAAGCATAACCAAAATGTCTGACTAAATTTGGGCTTATAGCTGGAAAAAGAAAAGACAATGTTTACAAAGACAGTATTTTCAAACAATGCATAATTCAATCCAGTCCTATATTATACAACCTCGGCAACAAAGAACTGATGCATTACAATCAGCTCGGCCCTGGGAACGGGGACCCTTGACCCTCCGTTCCTTGGGGAACATACGGTTGTGTCTGGAAATTAAGAGATTAAACTGAATAGCCTAATGACCATGCTTACATCGCCTTATAAGAACTGATGCTTTCTGTAAGCAATCATACAATAAAAGTGAGAAACAATAAATCAATTCATATAAATAAAAGAACACAAAGAACACAATGAAACATTTTTATTATTTGTAAATTCCACTTGTAAGGTCCAGAATGACATGTTGACCCTGGCCTTTGGCAACTTCACCTGGCTAGATGTGAATTTGGACAATAATCTGATGTCATATTTTCACCATAAAGACCACATTGGACCGAATGGGTATAAGCCAGAAAAACTTCAAGGGTAAGAATGACATCTCTTCTGGAAAAGCTGGACTGTGAGACTGAATCTACAATCAGCTGATATGTGTCTGTTACAGTTCACAACCTTAATTCAAATATAGCTTTACTGACCAAATATAATATATAATCCATATAGATCATTCGGACCACTTATTTTGTGGAACCTTTTTTTTTTGCTTCCCTTCATTTGTTGTATAATTCCCCATAAAAAATGTACACTGGTATTCCAGTGCAATTCCACTGAAATACAAGTGGTATTTCACTTGAATCAACTTGACAATTCATTGGAATGCCACTGGAAATGTACTTTGAATATATATTACATTATTTATTTTGGTCGCAAATGACCCTTTCTATAAGACCAATATTCCAGTAAAAATTTGCCTACTGTATTGATATTCACTGCAGTATTCGATTTCTTCAATCATGGAAGTGCAAAATGTTGATGCATGTTAATTTGTGTTTAAATATATATCTTCCAGCTCAGTACAGCCATTGCGTTAATGTTTATCAACACAGCTTTGTATATCTGCTGGGCTGTAATTACTTACAGCCAGGTCAAGTCCCCTGTGATGTGGGTAAAGTAGTTGGCAGCCTGTGCTATATATGGCCAAGGCTTCTTGATGTGGCTGACCATACAGAGGGTTTTTTAGAGGTAGTAAATATAGATCCCAGCCTGACAACACAATGGAGAGTCATATATGCTGTGAAAGTTGAATTCTTTGTGATCCACACCCTGAAATTCATGAGCATTGCAGAAAGTATGTTTAAATTTATACTTACTTTGGTCTCTTGTGCCAATAATGATGCTTCAGTAGTCCTCTGTTATCACCACAGCCCAAGTGGATCTGTCCTTTTGTATGATAGTCTTGCATTCAGTTGCCTTTGTTAGCTGGACAAATTTCATACAACACCATGGCCACGTATACCATTTGGAGCTGAGGTTGGAGCTTAAGCTATCCACATGCCTGCCAGTATGCTATAATGTCCTTGAAGCCATCATTATCTTCAAAAACATCACAAGATGATGCCTTGTAATACTTGAACATGAACCCACCATAGCTCTTTTAAATCTGACGATGCCCAGCCTGGCAGCCTCGCTTTCAGGCCCGCCTCAGCCAATCGACCACTGAGTATTTAGATGAGTGAGGATGACTGGTACAGTATAAACAGTTGAAACTTGATCCCTGTGCTCTCAGGGTGAAGATATATATTGAGGCACAATGATGTGAGCATGATCAAACATAATCCACAAGATCACAAAAACTCCAAGGTATGGATGCTGTTTGTGTATTTGCTGTCATATTCTTCAAAAAAAAAAAAAAAAGAAAAGAAAAAAAAAAGTCTGGTAAACTGGTAAAATTTCAAATATATGTTTTTAGAATATCCCATACCCATGAAGAGACTATATTTTAACATGCCTATTAAGAGTTTAATGATTCAAAAATGCCATTGTTCATTGTTTGCCAACAAAGTGACAATGTAAGAACACAAGATGTCTTTGATTAACTTACTATTCATGTCATCACTCATCATCTTTTGTAGTAAAGTGAGAATTTTATACATAGTATACATAGAAAGGTTTTTTTTTTGTAAATGTGTGAGTCTGTTATTCCAACTAGGGCCTGACATGAAAAATTGACAAAGTTTTTGCTCCAGCATTATCCCAATGTGTTCCAACTTGATCCCAACATGTCAGGACCCTGCATAATTTACAGAGTTTGTTCTTGTTGCATGAGAAATTGACAAAGTTTTGAGCTCCAACAAGGTTCCAATGCATTCCAACATGATCCCAACATGTCAGGATCCTGAAAATTTACAGAGTCTGTTCTTCCAGCATGGGTCGACATGAAAAGTTGGCAAAGTTCTGTGCTCCAACATGATCCCAACAATGTGTTACCTGAAAATTTTGGTTAAGTTGTTGTTCTGACATCATCCCAACATACCCCGACGTGATCCTGACATTACAGCAACTAAGAAATTTGATAAGGTTTGTTGCTCCAGTATGATCCCAACATAACCCAACATGCTCCCAATACTGAAAACTTGATGAAGTTTGTTACCCCAGTGTTATCCCATCATGCCCCAACATCATTCCAAAATACCCTGACATGCTCCCAACATTACCCAACAGAATCCAACATTGCAAAATTGGCAAAGTGATATACTCCAACATGATCCCAATGTAAATCCAACTTGATCCCTATGTCATCCCGACATGATTCCAACATACCCGACATTAGTCCGACATTTTTCCGACATTTTTCCGACATTTAGTTTTGTAAGGGTATACAGGAAATAAAAATAATGATTTGGACACGGTTTGTTAGGATGCAGGTTCTTTCCATCAATGCGTTACCTTTAAGACAGGTGGTCATGCAGGATATATGTGCTGTAAACACATGCTCCATATGCATGTTCTCCGTCGAGGATTGGCCATGTCTCCAATGCCTTCATCCATTGCATTATGAACACTGATTGGCCTGTTTTTTTACCCTGAAAATATTTACTAACAATGTAAGCATCCTTCAGAAAGATGTTTGCACTATAAAAACAGTTGACCACAGACGTAATGCTATTGCATTTTACGTTTAGCTTAAAATTTTGATGGTGATTAAAGGTCAAGAAAAGAACAATAGTCCGAGACTGGAATAATGCCATTACATCCACAAAGCTATAACCTGGTTTGATCCATTGTCCATCCCAGTGGAACCTTGCTGACTTCTAGACATGTCATAGCGATGACTAATGTTTTTAATTGGTCCCCAAGTGTAACTAAAGAATTTTTGCGTCTTCTGCCACTAATGGCCTTCTTTGATTTGAGTGTTAACGATATGCATAATAATTACACATGTGGTTTGACCCGTCCCCGCAGATGAGTAATTGTACCCCATACGAGGGTACTTGCGGCTCTGTTTTGTATGAATCAGTGAAAATTCCACAGGTCTTACATGATTGACCTAACTAATAAAAAAAATGACATTTTCAGGAAATACACTTGTAGGTTACATGATTTGTTCCATCTCATTGTAAGGCACAGAATGTCAATTTTGGTATTCATTCTTTCATATGAAAGATGGATATTGAAGTCTGAACAAAGTGACAATTTGTACTGTGATTTATTGTGTATATTGTTGGACTTGTTCTGTGACCTTTGACCTCACACCATGGTGACCATAGCCTCCTTGGTACATGTGCATTGGAATCTAATTTGCATTTTGGCTGCTTTGCTGCGCTGCCATGCATTCTAATGACCCGTTAATCCAACAAAAAGTGATTTACGAGAGGAGGTATTTGACACTGAAATTGCTAGCAATATCAGTGAATAATCATACTGCCCACAGGGATTGTGTCATTTTGTCGTCAAATCCATCTGGCAAAGTTCAATTACTGCTGGAGGTTTTTGTCATGCCCCATAGATCTCGGGCTGAGCTGTGCCAGTGAAGACAAAGATGAGTGGCATTTATGCCGCTGCCGTCGTCAAGAGTCGCATGACACTCCCCCATGTAAAGTTGCCAGAAGTAAAAGACTGCGGTTGTGTGCCTCATCGGGTGACTAAATTTTCTACCGCAACAGACTACTACTTTGAAAGAAACTTTGGTAGACAGTTTGCCATGACAGTAAAAGCCAATATATTCTTGGTGCTTGCCTACACTGCAGCAAGGTGAATGACTCAGTCTTATTAGGGTCTTGAAGGGCAACTCATCTGCACTTAATGGCAAGCCTTTTATGGTCAACACATGGTCATCAACCGACATGTTTCTACTCTAAGCTACACTTGTGTGAAGAAACTGTGGAGAGTGACAGGACAGGTAGGCTGGTCCAGTCTGTGTGCTTGTAGTTATTGCAGGTTTCTTCAGTTATAGGTCTCATTGTCGCTATATGTAGCAAATATTTATAGCTTTATGTGGCAGTTTTTCAACATCCTGTATCACATTGTTGCGAAGTTGTGACAAGCAACAGGTTGCTCTCCTCAAGTGGGTCAGCAAGTAGGCAGTCCAGATTGGACAAGTGGGAGCCAGGTGGGCTGTGATTGGTCATTGAAGGGAAAACGACAGTTGGGGAAGCCATATATTTAATATATCCACCATGTGCATATACCCATAATGAGAAAATCATCACTGCCGTCCCGGTGATATTTTTCTTTAAATGTCAAATCTCATTGTGGAGTTGGTTTTCATGCCAAATGTTACTTTTGCCAGGTTGAAAGTATTTCAAGGCAGTCACATGACACAAAGGACGTTACCTTGAAAAATGATGAATCAATGGAACAATTGAAAATTTCCGTATGATTCTATGCTTTTGCTTAATGAAAATTCCTGCAGGACTCTTCATTAATGACTTAATGAGAAACTAGTTGCACTGTTCATTAGGCCAAGTAAATATTTAAATTAAGTAATTATTTCTGGGGAAAATTAAACAGTGGTAGCAGGCAAACCATTGTTAGACTCAGTGGGGAGGGAGATGGGATGTCTGTATAGAGGTTATTAATGGCTACCTAACGTGCATGCCCCCAAGCTGTGTTTTCACAGTGTTGACACTTTCAACCATGGGCTCAGTTTAATTCATGTTTTAAAAAAAACTAATACCATTAATTTTGTCATTGAAATATGTTCCTGTTGTGATCAGAGTACAATCAAGCAATTTGTAATGTTTTTTTAACCCCATCCACTTTGCAGTCAAACCACTCAAACCTTTGTAGTTTTATTAATGAAAATATTTCTATGAAATACCATATTGCTACTGGATCACTGAAGAAGGATTCAATATGTTCAAATAGGTGTTGACATCACAAAGTGTGAATTAACCATGTTTTCGTACCTCTGAAATCACCTCTACCTTGAACTGAGCCCCACCCTCAGGATAACGATGTCGATGGAGTAAAATTGCTGATGTTCTGAGGCTGAACAGACATTTAGTGGTTAGCTGTTTGTCGAACATGGCCACCAAAATGATATAAGATCCCTTCAATATAGATAGAAAAAAAACCCCAGTTTATTGAGATCTGTGGCCTATGTGAAGCTGCATGTGGGGTGATTTGTCAGTATGCAATTCCAGAAATTGCCAAATACCGATATGTCTATATACAATTACTATACAGAAGGCCACTGGACACCAGACCGCAATACAAACCACAGGACTGCATGACACACCACATGACACACTGAGACATACTTTCAATAACAGTAAGACATTGAAAATAATGAAGCCGAGGTCAAACAATGCTGACATAGTTTATACTAGGAGAATCTTAGTCTGGGCTTCAATGACAGCAAGAGCAAGAGGGAACTAGAAAAGAAAATTTGCTTCACAGCAAATCTGTGTCAGATGAACAGTTTACAAATGATACCAGCTGGCAATGGTCATGTGTTAGTCACCATATTAAAAACGTGCAGAGTTTTTTTTTTTATCTATTATTTCTTAAGCTAATATGTGGCAGAGATTTCATATAATTGATCACCTAATTAACATAATTATACCCCAACCCCATTTCAGGGGGTACACTGCATGCTATAACATGTACGCGTATATTGGACAGGTGGCCTGGGCCAAGCAGCATCCATAGGCTATATGCTGGACAAAGGAATGTGCTATGATGCAGTATCTTGACATAGCATGTGGTTTTGGGTTACAGCCTATAACTTACTGTCTGTAAAGATTGACTGACCATCAACTTATTTGATTGATGGCTCTTATTAACTGTATCACCAACACTACTTCTTTGCTGAACTTATGAATTGTGTGCTATACATTTTTATAGAAGATGACTGTTACTATAAAAGCTGTATATAGATAGATAGGTAGGTAGGTAGGTAGGTAGGTAGGTAGGTAGGTAGGTAGGTAGGTAGGTCGGTCTACTCTGTGGCTATACCAGGATCTTCAGATTTACAGCTGCACCAGCCATGCCAGGAGTGTTTTCTTTCTCATAGATACATGAATCCTCCTCCATCCTCCATGGCATTGATGTATGACACACATAGCTTATGAACCATCTGGATGTGGCCATATCACAAAACCTGTGGATGGCTGTAGAGGAATTAAACATTCAAGTGTTCTGTGTGTCGCTATAAAGGCCTGGACAGTGGCATTGTAGTCTTAACAATTTCCCAGCTCCAAACCCTTATGAAGAAGGGTATGTTACCTTATTATTTATGTCATTTTGTCTTAATGGAGTAGACCTTTAATCCAGTGAAGAAAATACAAAACAGGGCATAAATCTTGAAAAACCATATTCATAAATCTTGAAAAACCATTTCAAGAGTATTGCATGTCTCTGAACAAATTTTAGATTGTTTTATGGTATTATTTTTTCTAAATAGCAGGGATTGATAATCAAAAAGACTTATTTATGGATTCCAAAAGAATAATTAAATTAAGGAAAGTGTACATAAACTATAAGTCTGAGCTGTTACGTAACTGCTGAATTGATAGGAATGAGTGCCACATTGACAAAAATAGTTAACCCATAACTGATACATGAACAGAAATAGCTGCTCCAAAACTGTTATATTGACATGAATAGCTGCTCCATAGCTGCATGATTGACCGGAATACCTGCTCCAAAACTGTTACATTGACATGAATAGCTGCTCCATAGCTGCATGATTGACCGGAATACCTGCTCCAAAACTGTTACATTGACATGAATAGCTGCTCCATAGCTGCATGATAGACAGGAATACCTGCTCCAAAACTGTTACATTGACATGAATAGCTGCTCCAGAGCTGCATGATTGACAGGAATACCTGCTCCAAAACTATTACATTGACATAAATAGCTGCTCCATAGCTGCATAATTGACAGAAATAGGTGCTTGATAACTGCCACATTGAAAAGAAATAATACAGCTGCTGCATTGACAGGACTAACTGCTATATAGCTGCTGCATTGACAAGACTAACTGCTATATAGCTGCTGCATTGACAGAACTAACTGCTATATAGCTGCTACATTGACAGGACTAACTGCTTTATATAGCTGCTACACTAAATAAAAAGGAATAACTGCTATATAGGTGCTACATTAAAAGGAATAACTGCCATATAGGTGCTACATTAAAAGGAATAACTGCCATACAGGTGCTACATTAAAAGGAATAACTGCTACATTAAAAGGAATAACTGCCATACAGGTGCTACATTAAAAGGAATAACTGCTATATAGGTGCTACATTAAAAGGAATAACTGCCATACGGGTGCTACATTAAAAGGAATAACTGCCATATAGGTGCTACATTAAAAGGAATAACTGCTATATAGGTGCTACATTAAAAGAAATAACTGCCATATAGGTGCTATGTTAAAAGGAATAACTGCTATATAGGTGCTACATTAAAAGGAATAACTGCCATATAGGTGCTACACTGATGGGACTAGCTGCACTGCTAACTTAACAGGAATTGTTGCTACATTGGCAGGAATAGCAGCTATATAGCTGGAGCACAGGTGGTATATACTGCATACAGTTGGCTGCTGCATGGCAGGAAGCTGTTGTGGACAGATGATGTAGCAGAAGTACAGTGCACTACCTATTTAGCAGCTATATAGCTGTTGTTTAGCAACTATATAGCCATTACTGAAAATTCAAGCTGTGAGAAAGGTTGAATTTGAATATTATTCTTTAATGCAGACCAGTTCCACTATACACATGTTCAGGATCGCTTGCTTTAATTTATGCATGGGTCTGTCTGGTGTAGGGATTATTAGGGGCTGATGTTATGAATACAGATGACTCAGTGTGCATGCCAGTTACATAAAACTACAATACCCGCTAAGACATCCGTTAGTGGTCATCCATTACTTGACACCCTGGGTTCATATTACTGACCCCATTGTTGTGATAAGTGATAAAAGCAGGCATTCACTTGCACACACAAAAAGAAGAAAAAAGAGTCGAGGCAGAACTGTCCTGTGTCCAGCCCACTCTGAAGCGCAGTTGATTATCTGGGATCGTTTTCTGTGATGTGTGCCTGGGAAGCTGGGAATTGATCATCAGGGGCTTTTGTTCTGTTTGAGAGCACCAACTATAGACCAGCAAAAGCTTTTCTTTTTGTGGTGTTTATTGGTCCTGTGGTTTTACTGGCCAATGATATGTACTGTAAATTGCTTTAATTTCGCTGTATTCTTATTTTTGCTCGTTTCCCTGATGGCACCAAACCGTGAGAATAAAAACACAGTTAAATAGTATTTTAACATGGTTTGAATGGGAATTATGTCCAAAACAGTGAAATTAAAGCTACAGTGAAATGTCAAAAATACAAAAACGGTGAAAATTAATACATGCAAAAATAAAGCAGTTTGCAATACAATGTGTATACATTGTACCTTGTCTCTTCATATACATGTCACAGTGCAGGCTGGACACGGTGCTGTGTTGTTACTGCAGTCTTTCATGGAAAGGATGTTCATTGAAAGAAGCAAAGAAAATAATAACAGAAAAATAATATCTGAAAAATATAAATATAATAAACATAATGATATATAGTATGTCACTGCAGTCATTCATGAGAAGGATGTTCATTAAAAGAAGCAAATAACAAATAATATAAAAACAATCAGCCTGTCTGTTAGGAATTTTTTCAAGAGGTCACAAGAAGGGAAATTCAGGGGAGAAGACTAGATTTTTACCTCCAGGTATCCATGGATATCGAATTGGGCATAGGATGATCTATATGTATCCTAAATACCAGTATCCAGAATGTGGTTCTGCAAGAAAATTTATATGAAAAAAGTAAATGAATCTCCTAGTGCCTCATCAAGTTTCAAGTTTCAAGTTTGTTTATTTCTCAAAAACCCCTTTGGGGTACATGAGTACTCATAATACAGAATTTTGTCAGCCAGAACTTCCAGCTGCCTGTCCCATTAAGTAGCCAATCCTGGTCTGTGGAGGCTAGTCAGTGGGGCTAGTTGTTGGGGTAACCAAAAAAAAAGGAGCATTCTCATTGGTTGATGAAAAAAATTAGGGATAAACTGACTTTCAATGCTACTTTAATTAGGAAGCTGTGTCTTCCGTTATGAAATACTGAATGTTGCCAGAGTACTATTTCTCCATAATTATGGCTGGACAGTTACTATACTGGTACCCTCCCTCATTTTGATGTGTTTATGTCCCTCTGTACGTGCTAGAGGACTAAAAATGCAGTATGAAGGCAATTTTACCTCTTTAAGTGCCAAATTTTGGACTGAGTCAACAGCTTAATCGGTGCGATTTGAGAAAAGCTGTTGACCTGGGATATTCTCTTTGGAACTACAGACATACTGGTACTTGAATGAAAGGTCTTTTTATGAGGACTACAAATCTGGGATCCTAATGATAATTCAGACTAGTTTGACTTTAGTAGATCAACTTTAGACATGATTGGTACTGAAAGCGTTAATATTATATTCTGGATGCTGCCTTAGATGTAGACCGTGGTGCCTGTATGTTTGTTCCATACTGATGTCTTCATTAACACACATGTATATGGTTGTTGTATTAACAGTCTGTGCATGGGCATTGATGCCTTTGATCAGTTGTTTTGTACCAGTTACCGTCCTACATATAGTGCCAGTCAGGCACTGCACGATTAACTCAGACTGTCACAAAGACAAAAACCTTGGGTTCTTGCGAATGTCTTTTTAGTTCCTACTGTTGCATGGTGTGTGGTTAGTGTTGTTAAATGTCTATCATGCCATTCCTTGGATAGGTATGTCACACAGAGAGGCAATATGTGCACAAAATGGAAGGTTTTAGTGGAAATAGATGCAAAAAGCATGAGTCTCTTGGCTTTAACTCCATCAAACTCAGTCAATATACCTGATGTAGTTCTTGTGTCATGTGTGGGGCACGTGGTGAACAATCCACATAAAGCAAGAAAGCTTTTGACTTGGAGCATGCATGCCATCAGATAGTGGTTTTACACGCAACTCCCAGGAAAATGTTTCCTATCAACGTAAAATTAATAAGAAACTAAATCAAATAAGAATTTACATCCAGGCACTTTTGAGCGATTTGAGCTGGAGTAGGTTAACATGGTATGTACTGTCTAATAAGGTGGAGATGAAGACATTCTAGGGATTTTTTTGACCAAGAAATGGGGAAATTTCCCATTTTATCAGGAACCTTGGAGCCTGTATGCAGTCTTTTGTGTTTAATTGTTGATATGGTTCGCCCAGATATACAGTTTTCTGCCTTAGATTGGTGCAGGTAGGATGTTGTATTCTTTTGGCATAGCACGTCTTAACACAGATCCCAGCAATTTGCTAATGATCCCACAATACGCGAAATGACAGGTACAGTGTTTTCTCCCATTGATCGCCTGAACTTAATTATTTAGAACACTGGCCTGACATTTCCAAACTGTTTTGCTAATGAGCATCATTAAGATTAGCTCCTGGAAATTGGACACTAATAAGGCTGCCCTTCTACAGCGGCAAACTTTGTTTATTCTTGTTACCATGGTAACGGCTATCTATTGAGATTGAGTGGGCATGTGGGAGAAGTCCAAGGGCTGTCAATGAATTGTTCTTATCCATATTTATTTTTTTTTTTCAAATTAAAAATAGCATGTTCATTCTAATTTTGTCCAAGATCAAACTTGGCGATTGCAACAGTGTGTAACCTAGATTCTTCTCAATTTGAAAAAGTGAGGTCCATGGCCATCTTTACAGTATATATGAAGCGTGGATGTTTTAAGTTGCATCAGTGCAGTCTGTTTTTCAACAGAGATCAATATTTTGACAAAAATAGGAAATAAATTTATACTGTCTATGCAGCTAACAAAATTGTAATTTGGCACGTGCTTCTGTCAGGACGTGTGCTACAATTAAAACGAATAGAGAAAATGGAGCTTTGACTAGGGATGACACACATACTTTAGCAAACTTACAGACAGGTACATGATATATATATATATATATATATATATATATATATATATATATATATATATATATATGTATTTGTAGAAAATAACTAACTGTATATATATATATATATATATACACACACATGTGTGAAGACATATCATAAGTCATAGAGAATTGTTTACTACAAAACCAAAATTTTAAAACAAAAACGCATGTGAAGGGTATTATAACTGCACGTACATGTGGGAATCCTATATCTGTTGGTGACTTACTTGCAGGTACATCAGGAGTGCTTGTGTATATGTTTGACCATACAGTGAAATGGAGTACAGTACATTACCTATACAGGCTATTGATTTTTTGGGTAACCTTCTGCAATTCTCAGATTTCAGTTCTAACCAACGTAGTCAATGTAGCTTTCATGCTTTTGCTGTGCCCAGAAATGTGGGTTAAATTCTCTGCATGTTTATGGGAATCTAGATTTTTGTCTTGATTTATGTGCTATAATGTCGTAGATCGAAAGACACCAGCAAATGGTTTAAAGTTGCACCAAACATTCTGAATTCAAATTAGCGTAGTGTTACAACTGGTTGTGCACATGACCACTCAGGTGGCCTTAAAGAACAGGTTGACTTGATTTCAAAATGTTTGTGTCACCTGAGAAATTATTTATTGTTAATGGCAGATAAAAACATCAAAGGTATAAATGGATTTATCATGATATGGGGGACTCATCGAGGACATGGAGATGTCCAAGGAAGATAATACTTTAATGCACCCAAGTGAATTGATTATGTACAACCAATGCAAAAGCTATCACGCAGGGGTATAGTTGAACCACAGGATGGTCAAGAGAAACATTTGCCCTCACAACTAAGGCTACCATATAGGAGCATAGTTGAACCCCAGGATGGGGACCACCAGGTCATAGTCAAGAGAAATCTTTGCCCTCATTATTACTAAGGCTACCATATAGGAGTATAGTTGAACCCCAGGATGGAGATCACCATGTCATAGTCAAGAGAAGCCTTTGCCCTCATTACTAAGGCTATCATATAGAAGTATAGTTGAGCCACAGTAAGGAGACCAACATGTCATTGTCAGAGAAGCCTTTGCCCTCGTTACTAAGGCTATATCATATATGAGTATAGTTGAACCCCAGTAAGGAGACCGCCATGTCATAGTCAAGAGAAGCCTTTGTCCTCGGGTGATCTTCATTTTGAAACTGTCCATCCTTCCACACAAATGAATTACACTGTATGTTGTTACACGAAGATAGTTATATTTTGTAGGCAGTTTCACTGCCATTGTGGTTTATGCACAGTGTCTCTGTATTTAGACTAGTCTTATTATTGAGGTTGTGTCTTTTCTATGGGTGTTTGTATACAATGTTTTGTTACACCTTGTCCATACTCAGCCAACGAGTATTGTCACAGTGTCAGTCCACAATTGATGACAATGTTGTGACGCAAGACTGGAAACCTACCTTAATCACATTTGGTGGCTTTTATGCTGTTATTATTGAATTAATCCTTAAAGTGCCAAGCATGGCTAGAGTTATTTTCTCATTACTGTTAAACATGTAATGGTTAAAAAATTCGAATTCCTGATGAAGGTACCTTTCATTCAAACACCAGCAAGCCTAGTCTAAAGCAAAAAGTAGTCTTGGTCAACAGCTTTCCTCGGGGCACTTTGTGCGCAATGCGTGCAAAGTGCCCCGAGGAAAGCTGTTGACTCAGTCTCAAATCAGCGCTTTAAGGGTTAAGACTGGTCTCATGGCTGGGACTCTATTATTTCCAAGTGGCTGCACTTTATTGTATTTAGACTGGTCTCATTATTGAGGTAGCATCCTTGCATGATGGCTTATATGCTGGGATTTATAATTTTGCCAGTTCTTATTATTGAGGTAGTTTTTGTCATTGGTGGTCAATATATGAGTTTTTGGGGTTTTTTTTGCATTTTCCATTTTTTTTTTCAATGTATGTATTTTACCATGCATAGACAATTATTAATTTGTACAGCCTCACCACGTATTTCCTAACCATTGCCAAAGTATATATGTATCATTGACAACAGCATGCAATACATGTCTGCCAAATGGCTCAAGTTGTCCATTATGATTAGTCTGGCGACAAACAAGGACATAAGAATTACGTTGCAACTCCTGAAATAAAAATCTCCAATTTCCTCATCTTGAGAGGTTGGCCTGCAAGTGGTATGGAGGTTTAATTCTACATAACATAGATAAGTGTATATGCATTGAGAGTAAGATTGAGTGACTTTGGTACCATATGCATGCAGTCCAATGGTATACATATGTCTGCAGCATTCTTTTCTGGCATCTCTGCGTCTGTTTATAAATGTGCCAGATTCAACTTAAGCATTACACCCATCATACAACTAAATCAACATGCGACCATAGATAAGCTACATGTACATGTAGATATAAGGTTCACGTTACAGTCATTCTTCAGCAAACAACTTACCAGCACACATTATACAGCCAAATCCGCTCACCCATCAAAAATGAGTTGGCAACGCGTTACACTGTACATTCATCTATTTGCCCATGAAAATAAGTTATCAGTACACATTACATCTATCCATTCACCCATTAAAAACAAGTTATCAGCACACATTACTTCTATCTATTCACCCGTTAAAAACACACTATCAGCACACATTATTTACATGTACACCTATCCATTCATCATTAGATTTATCTGCATGTATTTGCTAACTGAGATAAGGGATTGCACACATTAAATCCATCCATTTGCCCACTTTTGTGCATCCATATGCCCATCCACAAATGCCATATTGGCTGATTCTATGATGCCATGTATTGCATGAACATGTACATCTGAAGGATCTAAGATGTGTAGTACAACTGTCAGTTGTATAGCTTAACATTACAGGTCCATTCTGCCCCTGGCGTATCATTCAGCTGCATGTTATTGTATATGCTTGACTACATGAGAGCAGCATCCCTCCACCGGGTAGCAAATTATAGTTATAAAGCTTTCTATTTTACACGCTAGTTATCCCCCCCCCTCCCAAGGAGGAGGGGGCATATAGCGTTTACTTTGTCCGTGCATGTGTTTGTGTGTCCAAACTGACAGTTTTCACATCATAAGTCAAAAGGTTTTCCACTTAGGGCTTTCATGTTGCACATGCTTATGGTCCTGAATAAGGTCTTGGACGAGTTTGAAGATGGGTGACCGTGACCTAATTCTCTAGGTTACAGAGCCATTTTAGTGAATTTGGTTTTCACACAATAACTTGAAAAGTTTTTGACACAGACCTTTCAAATTGCAGGTAATAAACAGTCCTACATAAGATCTCAGACAAGTTTGAAGGTGGGTGACTTTGCTCTAATTCCCAAGGTCACAGAACCATTTTAGTGAATTTCTAGTTTTCATGTGATAACTTAAAAAGTTTATTACTTAGAACTTTCATAATCAACTTGCTTATAGTCCTTGATAATGTCTTAAACGGGGATGAAAATGGGTGACCTTGATTCAATTCCCAAGGTCACAGAGCCATTTTAGTGGATTTAGTTTTCACGTTATAACTTGAAAGTTTTTGACATAGGCCTGTAAGATTGTATGTGATTACAGTCCTACATGTACATAAGGTCTCAGATGAGATCAAAGATCGGTGACCTTGACCGAATTCCCAAGGTCGCAGAGCCATTTTTGTGAATTTGGTTTTCACTTAATAACATGAAAAGTGTTTTGCATGGGGCTTTCATATTGCACATGCTTATAGTCCTGAATAAGGTCTCAGACGAGTGTGAAGATTGATGACCTTGACCCAATTCCCAAGGTCACAGAGCCATTTTTCTGAACTGGGTTTTCACATGATAAGTTGAAAAGTTTTTAACTTAGACCTTTCTCATTGCACATGGTTTTAATCCTACATATGGTCTGAGACAAGTTCAAAAATGGATCACCTGACCCAAATCCCAAGGTCACAGTGCCCATCATAGACCTAGCAATCTTGGATTGCATTTTAATCTTTTTTTTCTGTGAGTCTAAAAAAATCAGCGGCAAATTCAAATTAAAAAATTTGGTGAATAGCGTCTAACGCATACATATGTCACAAAAACACAGGTGATTTTTTTTAATGGAAATGCCGGTTTCACTATATTTTTGTAATGGAAATGTGAAACAGCAGTTGGATGCTAGCTAGCTCTGTACAGATGTATGAATGATGTGCCATAACCAGGGTCATATCATTTTACTTTGATCATCAGAATATAGTTACCATCTATGCTGTCATGAAGACAGCATAGTGCAGGAAAACTGACTCAGTTAACGTAATTGATTCAAGGTGAAGATACAGCATACAGAAAGTACAGTATTTCCCCAGATAGGGACAACCTTTGTTGGGATGCACAACCCGCCAAAAATTGTAGCTGTGGTGTGCAACTATGCCCCAATTTATCCAAGATGGCGATCAGTTTGTATAGTGCCTCCATTTTGCATTAAAGATGTCAATGTAAACTTTACCCCAGTGTCGCCTCATCCGTACATAACAGCAGAAAAAGATACAGCATGTACCAGTGATACATAGCAATCAGGGCTACACCAGATCAGCAGTTCAGACGTCATCCTCAGGCAGGTGTGTCTACTGTGCCCACTAGTTCTGCATGGGGTCATGTGTCCAGTTGGGATGACAAACTTGACAAGGCCTGCTGTCAAAACTTATTTCAGTAGAAAGAGATTAAATGTAATTCTGACTTTTACATCGACATGCGTGGTGCATCCATGTGTGAATTTTCTCATCAACTTCTTACTAACCCTGTCCTGCTCAGATTGCCCTAAAATACTGGTGCGTGATTGTCATCATGTTTTACTTAAATTGTATAGAGATAGACAGTTTTTCTGATGATATTAGATATGACACAGTGTTGCCCAGATCTGTAGCTTTCCTCAGGGCAGTGCCCAACCCATGCAGAGGAAAGCTGTTGACTCAGTCTATTCTGACCAGGGGAAAGTTAATTAATGGTTTCGGTTCTTATTTGTCGCCATCGCTGACATTCGATCTTGTCGATAATGTTTGACTGTCCATCAGTTCCTTCCTCTGCAATCACTCTGTTTGTTCAAATGGTGGACATTTGATGGATTGCTAATGAAGAACACACTTTAAAATCCTGTGGCCATTAGCTATTAGTCCTTAATAGGCTAAAATGTAAGTCAAATGAAAAAAAATCCTGAGATTTTTCTGAATCCTGAATCCTCTGGAAAAAACATTGACCCTTGCACAAGAGAAACAAACATTTGGGACAGAACTAAATTATTTAGGAATTTCATATCCATGATTAACATTAAAAAACAAAGGTACAAACATTAAGTGACATGAAGGCATGACACATACTTGTACGTCTGAACTTGTAACTGTAATTTCAGGGCCAGAATTTTGTCGAGAATCCGAGAATCCATTCTTGTAAATATTCTCCTAAACTTGTCTTTCTTTAAAAAGAAAACTAATTGACTAAAATCCAAATAGATTCTCATTATATTTTGCAAAATTCTGGCCCTGAATTTTGAAATCATGAATGTTGTAGCCAAATTGTCAAACATGCGTTTTATTTATTATTTCAGTTCTCGGTCAGAAGTTGGTTCAAATTTCGAAAACTGTACAAAAAATTACAGTGATTTTGAAAAAAAAAAAAAAAACTGATGGAAGAAAGACAGTCATCACTAGGTGGCACTGTCTTATCCAAGTACCACAATGAGATAAATGACATGTGTTGAAGGGTTACGTATAATACATAATAAATAATTAAAAGTCAGTACTTAAGGAGAAAAGAAGGATTAGATATAATAAAATTGTTCTCAGTGCTAAAGGGAGCAATCTCCATCGCAAAATCGTTGTATCACCGTTTTTTTTGTCTTCTATCAAATAGATAGGAGAGTTGAGTTCCTAAAATAAGGATTAGATATAATAAAATTGTTCTCAGTGCTAAAGGGAGCAATCTCCACCGCAAAATCCTTGTATCACCGTGTTTTTTTCTTCTATCAAATAGATAGGAGAGTGGAGTTCCTAAAATAAATAGTCAAACATGATTAGGCAATTTGTCAAAATTAGAGGAGGTGGTATGCTTGTCATTGATATGAGAGATCAACATTCCAAATTAATTTTGAGGTGTGAAAAACTGGGTACACAATAAGGCTGAAGAGTGTGTGATTTCCTGTCTTTGTACCTCACTGTCACAGGCAATTAAACACAATGGTGTTTCTGTGTGTGGTGGTGCTCAACTGACGGTATAGAGTGTCACCTCTCCACCACACTTGTACCACTCAAGGACTGCGCCCTTCAGCCAAATGATTTACAAAGAATAATCAAACTTTTAATGGTGACTCAAACACCCATTTTCCCATGGCGTTTTGGATCCACTTGAGTTTCAGGGAGAGACAAAGAACAATAGCTGGTAATCTTATTGGCAAATAGGCTTTGATTTTCATGTAAATTGAATCTTTTGTCATGAAAATGAAGGGGGATTCAAAATCTGGCCTTGGGGAGAAATACTAGTAAAACGCTAATCAGGAAGAAGACCACAGGTTCCTGGGAAAATTAGATTGATTGATGGCTAGATTTTAAGGCAAAGCTTCGAATGTTCACACCAAGTTCTGCCGATTCCATTGTTCTAGGAATTAGTCATAATAAAAGATTAACGGAGAAAAAAATATTTCAATCAAAATTCTAAATAATTTCAATGCAAAAAATATACTTCAAGTTAAAATATTAAGATTTATGCAGATTTAATGTCTAAAAAATTAGGGCATAAAGGTGGGTGTGAATGATTAGTAAAAGCTACTTAGAGAAATCCTCAGTGGAGCGAAATGATACTTACACTGTGATAATCAAATTTAGGTGAAGTAGTTGACACCTCAGTGTGATCACTGTGTGGGTGTACTGTGGAGTGAAACTGCATCAAGTCATGCAAACTTGAAACAAAAGAAGCCACAGTGTACAGCCCGAAATAATTCCAGTGATGAAGTAAGTCTGAGTTCATGTGGACACTTGAACTTTTATTAAGTGGTCGCTCTTTGGTGAGACCACTTGAAGGAGTACATGTACATCCCTAGTCCCATCCTTAATTGCTGTATGATAATTTACATATCACAAGAGATCCTAATAGTTGTACTACTAGATCATGCTTTTTTGCAGTGGAGAAATCTCTAATGTAGCCAACTAATATACTCAAACTTAATTCCATTGTGTGAAACACAGTGACGCATAATACAGATAGTATATGGTATAAAGCATTGTTACATATAATACAGATAGTGTATGGTATAAAATATTGTTACACATAATACAGATAGTGTATGGTATAAAAATTGTTACACATAATACAGATAGTGTATGGTATAAAAATTGTTACACATAATACAGATAGTGTATGGTATAAAATATTGTTACACATAATACAGATAGTGTATGGTATAAAATATTGTTACACATAATACAGATAGTGTATAGTATAAAATATTGTTACACATAATACAGATAGTGTATGGTATAAAATATTGTTACACATAATACAGATAGTGTATGGTATAAAACATTGTTACACATAATACAGATAGTGTATGGTATATAACATTGTTACACATAATACATATAGTGTATGGTTTAAAATATTGTTACACATAATACAGATAGTGTATGGTATAAAATATTGTTACACATAATACAGATAGTGTATGGTATAAAATATTGTTACACATAATACAGATAGTGTATGGTATAAAAAATTGTTACACATAATACAGATAGTTCACGTATATGGTATGAAACATTGTGGAATAAAATACAGATAGTATATGGTGTAAAACATTGTTACGCAGAACACAGATAGTATGTGGTATAAAACATAATGGCACATAATAAAAATAGTATATGATATAAAGCATTGTGGCACACAATACAGAGAGTATAGGGTATAAAGCATTGTGGGTGCACGGTTGGCTGAGCGGTAAGACGCTCGCCTTTCACCACTGCGACCCAGGTTCGATTCTCGTCCTGGGCAGCATGTGGAAAAAGTTCCTACCACTTTAACCGTGCACGGTGGTTTTTCTCCGAGCTCTTCGGTTTCCTCTACTAGGCAAGGTAGGAAGTATACGCCAACATCTGTGCCATGGAGAGTGACTCGATAAGTCAGTGCTTGACTTCTTTCACAATCCAAGTAAAACAAATGTGTCTGTACATCTATACAGAGAGTATAGGGTATAAAACATTGTTGCACACAGTACAGAGAGTATAGGGTATAAAGCATTGTGGCACACAATACAGAGAGTATAGGGTATAAAACATTGTTGCACACAATACAGAGTATAGGGTATAAAGCATTGTGGCACACAATACAGAGAGTATAGGGTATAAAGCATTGTGGCACACAATATAGAGAGTATAGGGTATAAAGCATTGTGGCACACAATACAGAGAGTATAGGGTATAAAACATTGTTGCACACAATACAGAGAGTATAGGGTATAAAGCATTGTGGCACACAATACATAGAGTATAGGGTATGAAGCATTGTGGCACACAATACAGAGAGTATAGGGTATAAAGCATTGTGGCACACAATACAGAGTATAGGGTATGAAGCATTGTGGCACACAATACAGAGAGTATAGGGTATAAAGCATTGTGGCACACAATACCTATAAAATGTACTGTATTATACATTGTGGCATACAATATGTTTGGCCTCCACTGATAGTTAAAGGGATCCTGTTGCTGAAGCCTGGGCGGCCACCCTGTCACAAAGGCCACTTTCTCCTGTCACAAGTCTATTTCCAGTATTGCCCCCTCCAATGTATAGCCATGATTCCAGCAGAATAGAAACAGTCCACTCTGTTTGTTTAGCTCCTTATAATTATCTTGAGCCTGTCTTGTAATCTTTTATTTCGCTGAATTTCCTTCTATGCCTGAAATACAAAGGCTAACATGATGCTGCACAAGGCCAGGTTAAGGACCTGTACAAAATACCATGACACCCGTAAGTCAAGGTTTGCTGGTTTCGTTTTGATACAGGGGATCTATCACTTTGTTCATTCATACCAAGCCATGTGTGCAGACCCAGGGAATGATTGGCTCAATCACAGGAGGCTGTGTAGCCTTTTCTTTGAGCATGCAACGATCCACTCACTGCACCTCGGTTCCGCCACCCCAGCTGAATGTATGCCACATTTGACTGTGTTTGTGCGGGAACTCTTGCAAGTGTGCCAGGCTTAGGCTGTGTGTGTCAGGCAAAGCAAAGGCTTTGATTGTCCATAGCCATGCATGCAAATGAAAAAAAAATGTGTGACTGACTTGAATGAACAAAATATTTTAGACTCTTTATCAAACATTACTTAATTGCTGCAACGAATCTATCTGAGCAAGACATCGTCTAGAAAACCGGACATAAATGCGAGTTGGTAACACTTGCCATATAAAGTGATACTTGAGCACATTTTTTGCACCCCAGTGGAGGACCTCATTTGAGGCATATCTATGAAATGTCAGAGTGATGGAGAGACAATTGCTTGGACATGAACAATTACTTTCTCTCTCCATATTTACATTAATGCATAAATGACAATAGTTATATACACACACTGGTGGGTCTGCCTCCACGGGTGTTTGGACACATAATAGTATTAGCAGCTCTCCTCTTCATCTTGGGCAGATAGGGACACATCGAGAGAAAGGCAAAATGGATAGACCGCTCTTTGAGACCAATTGAGCTGTGTACACTGAGACCAGATGCACTTAACATGTTCGAATGATCTCCGTAGTGATTATCGCGGAAGAGATGTGTTTCATGTCCAAACATTGCACATCATGCTTCTTGTCGCCAAGTTGTGTTCTGCGAGCTCTGCTGGCGCCTGTGGACAGCAGTTTTTCCTTCCCCCATTTGAGAAGTACTTTCTTGCAATAAAATGGTCCTTGGAGGCACCAATCAAAAGATGACGACAGAGGGCATGCTGGGTAAATGTTTACTCAGAACTGTTATGTCTGCCACTGTGGACAATACATGGAAACACAAAGATACTGTAACAGTCCTGCACTCAATGTATTGGACCATTTTTATTTGCGATGAGCTGGGAATCAAACGAGGGATTAGGGACTTAAGCCAAAGTAAAGATTGGACATTTGCCGTCCCCACAAGATTAGGGACTGAAGCCAAAGTCAAGATTGGCCACTGCAGTCACCAAACAAGCAAACAGTTACTGAGCAGATTGGCAAATACTGATCCAGACTTGTCTTACCACACTGCCACATATTACATATTTCACTTGTACAACCTTTTTTATTGCAGAGAAAGGGAACATGATTTCCGCGATTTGCCTCATATTCCGAGAGATGATAAGGAAGTGTTTGAATGAGATAAATCATGTATTCTGTCAGTGTAGAATTTGGAAAACAGTGGTAATTCAGAGGCCCTTCGATCCAATCTTTGCCATCAATGCCATAGGCAAATCACTCAAACTCCTGGCACCTCGCAAGGTTGGCAGCTTCGTAATGTGTAATTTTAAGCCAAATGAGGCTTGGAATAGGACAGATTTGGGTAAGTGAGAAAACTGTCTAACAATAAGGAACCCTGGAATAACAAGTGAAAGGAACAGCGATACCGATCATTTCTGTCTCCCATAATGCACAATTTTTTAATCTCCCAGGTGATAACCAGTGCCTGGGATGCTTCAAGTATGTGGCAGAGACCACCAGTTGTGAGTCTGCCTGTGGTGGGTAATCCTGCCTTGTAACCCCGAACATCATTCACAGTGGCCATGAAAAATAGCCGTTATATGATTTATGGCTGTCTGTTGTCTGCATCTGGAGGGAAAGTATCCAAGTCTGTGTTTATTCATTGCATCCCTTGAGTCAATATCATGCAGTACCCACCCATTTGGTGTGATCTTTTCCACTGATATTGACCTTCATGCTTCAGATTCTTGGATAATTGTTGTCCACAGAAAATTTATCATTTAATCCTGTAACATTATATTTATTTCACATAATTTATCCAGCAATGTGTCAATAACTTGCATGTGATAATATGTCCAAGAAAGTTGAGAGAAAAGTGATAAAATAAACCTTTTTTTTTTTTTGGAAGAACAGTTGTTCAATGTAAGTCACACAATGGTTCAATGTAAGTCATACGGTTGTTCAATGTAAATCAGGTGCATCTGGTGTGATTACATTATGATGATTCACAACTGAAAGATAAAGGAACCTATGAGAAACTGAGTGATGATGGTGTTAATGAATGTTTGTTCCTTGCCTATTTGTTCTACACATGTACCAGGAATAAATATTTAGCGAATATTGCTTCCTACCAGTGAACATTTGTCCATGCCTGTGCATGCAGGGGTTAACTACTATAGGTTATCCTTGTTGTAATTACAATATGTAGTATTTGTTCTAACTTCCCCATGATTGAAAGCATCAGATATGGTTAATTATCAGCTTGATTGTCAGCTTATTTCTGATACGGTTAACAGAATATTAGTGCCACAGATATTGGTTAAGGGAACAAATATTCCCAAGTATTTGTTCCAGTTGGGGCCAATCAGGGTGATGATACGACTCAAATTACAGCATTTACCTGAGCTGGGACTGTGGCAGTTAGGAGTATTATTCAACAAGGGGCTTAATGCTAAGTTGAACAGTGTATCAAGAAAATTCTGACAACCTTTAACCCTTTCCCCCTCAAACTGGCCAAAACCGGCTGATGGTCAAATCTCATCTGCTTCAGCGTTTTCAACTAATTTCCACAGTACTGAAAAACAATTTGGACTGAGAATTGTAGATGAGCCCTATCAAAATCACATGCCCCAGGTCAACAAATTTCCGTGGCACTTAGTGCCCAACTCATGCCAAGGAAAGCTGTTGACTCAAGTGTCAATTCAAGGGGGAAAGGGTTAAAATACTCCTTCATGGATTTGCCAATTAGACTGTATGTATATGTGTACTTCTGGTACATACAGATACAGCATGCTGTCAGGTGTCCAGTAACTCGCGTATTGATTTAACTCCTTCAGTGCCAATCACGACTAAAGTTCATCTGCCAGTCAAACTAGTCCAAATTATCATTTGGATCCCAGATTCGTATTCCTTGTTGAAAGATCTTTTATTCAAGAACCAATATGCCTATAGTTCCAGAGAAAATATCCCAGGTCAACAGCTTTTCTCGGCACGCATCGGGCACATTGCACCCCATCATGCCGAGGAAAGCTGTTGACTCGGTCCAAAATTTGGCACTGAAGGAGTTGACACAAGCAGAGTTATGGTCAAAAAAACATTTATTTGACAATTATACAACGTTACAAATAAAAATCTGAGTAATGCCGATTTGTACAAGGACTTGCAGCCCCCTGTCACCCAGATCACCAAGAAGCAGAGGCTACAATGAAATATTAACGTGCTCGATTCATCAACTAGCATGGAATCCGTCAAACACATTATAATTTTGTGACATAATGATGCTTTAGCTTTTATCAGGGTCAGTTAATGTCTACAAGTTTTTTATTAATGTCAAAGTTTTAGTCTCTTTATCTAACCACGTTGAATTGATCTTTGTATTGTATATTTTATATGTATAATTCATAGTATCAATGGATGAATAGCAGGCATGATGTAGAATGGTGTGTTCTTTTAATATCCTGTGTCAATAAAGTCATTCAACTGAAAGTTTCTCAGTTTGCTAGTAAATACCAAACTAGGCCAATTGAGGCATCATTTGTGTCCAGATGTATAATCTCGAATGACAGATAACCTGTCATAATGGATAGTACAACTTAAGTTGAAAATTAATTCTGTGGGCTCCTGAAAGTGGTTTATCTAAAGGAGGAATTTCATATTTTTTAAAAGCAGTTTTAATTTTGAAACAGTATGGATTTCTAATTTGTTGACATTATGAGACCAGAAGGAAACGGGAAGTAAGGGCGACCAAGCAGGCAACACATGCTTAAATGCTACATTTTGAATTGGCACTTAGGACTGAAATCGAACTGGCATGCCTAAATTACTTCTGGTTGGACAAACGTTGTTGTCACAAATGTGTTTTGTATGGTTGTGTTCGGTTCCACGGCTCTGTAGCTTGTTACAAGGGTGAGCGCAACACATTCACACAAAGCCAGGTTTCACAATCAATATGAGGCTCACAGTTTCAGTAAACACAGAAAGAAGGAGCAAAATTGTTTAATTGCTAATGCAAGTGCACGCTGGCTCTGAAAATAATTGAAAGAGTGTTTCCTGCTGTTTATAGAGAGCCAGGGGGCGTGGACAATGTGGGGTATTAGGCATTCACAGATATCGAGGTGACATGGATGCCCGGTCTTTTTGGTTCACAGGGTCCGAATAAAATTGGTGAAAAACAGCCCAACCTGATCGATTGGGAGTTTTTACCATCGATCAGTAAGCAGTGTGATCGTTTGAATGAGGGTATTTTCCAACAGGGTTTGATCCATGAGTATAGGTCCACCCCCACCGGTATTGCTTCCGGTTGTGACTCGCATTAGCCACGCGTTGACTCTGGAGAAAGCTTCACATAAATACACATGTGCTACAGTACGTGTATATCAGTACAAATTGCGTGCTCATCCAATCACAAATGGAAGGTGTGTTTGCTATAGCGATTGTGTATCATTTCACCATTCAATCAGTGTCGCATTATTAGTGTGGGATTTTGTGTTGCGTATCATCATGATGGGCCCGGATGAACAGATCCTCATGACATGCATTGTAATTGCCAGTCACATATACATGTACGAGAGAAGGGAGGCTTCCTGTCCGTGTCCTCCTCACAGGCCATATTTTTTCTTCTGTATGAGATAAATTGCTCAGTTTTTACTGCATAGAATGGCTAAAGAAATAATTGTCCTGCTTGGTATTACCTAACAAAGCTACCAGTATGTAAACCATATGCACTCGCTTCAACAAGTGTACATCGTGACCGTGACTTTAAGACCAGTATACTTTAAAAAGTTCAAGCTTTGCGAGGGCCAGGCTGCAAACTTCTATACTATCATTTCCGACACATTTGTTTTACTGCTTAAATTTATAAGCCAATGCCGTGAGAGCAATATTCTGGATCACCTGTTTATTGGGGTTACCCACAATGATCTCTCCTTGCCCACAATGATCTCTACTTGACAGTATGTCTTTAACAAGTCCTTGTCACTAGGGTTATCTACAATACCTCTACTTGACAGCATGTCTTTAACAAGTCCTTCCCATTAGGGTCATCCACAATAAACTCTACTTGACAGCATGTCTTTAACAAGTCATTCCCATTAGGGTCATCCACAATAACCTCTACTTGACAGCATATATGTCTTTAACAAGTCCTTCCCATTAGGGTCATCCACAATGACCTCTTCTTGGTCTTTAAGAAGTCCTGTTAATTCCTATGTATTTTAGCACTTTTAACTCATTCCATACCAGTCCCTGATTTTTCCGTACATTTACCTAGATTTAAGATGACAGTTGCATATTTAAATTCTCCATTAAAAGCACTTTCATTCAAGTACCAACATGTCTATAGTATTAGTTCAGTGGTTCTGGCACTGCCTGGCAAGTTGTGGTGCAGCTGCCGCAAGGGCAGCTGTAGCATGACTTGCCGGGCAGTGCCGCAAGGGCAGCTCAGCATGACCTGCCAGGCAGTGCCAGAACAACTGACCAAGGCCTGTGACCATAGTATGGAACGAGTTAAAACCACCTCTAAAAAAAATCCTTGCTATTTTACCCCATTTGAGACAGCCCCTTTAACGATCCCTTGCTGTGCTTGGGACATGTTCCCTTTTAAAATTAAAAGAAAAAAATTAACAGTAAAGTATCCCGAAATTTAAAAATTTTGATCGCCAAAAAGTGGCCATGCATATACATTAATATTTGGCCTTAGCTGTCAGATTTAAATTGTACAGTTCGCTGTATGTATCTCTAATACATGTGTGAGACGAGACATCGTAAGCTGTGGTAGACTGTGTGTCAGTGACCAGTAGCAACAAACAATCAAATGAAAAATCCACAAAGTTGAATTTTCTTTCCAGAAATAAAGTGTAACTGAAAATAAATTTATGTTTTGATTGTTGGGGACCATATCCAAATCATCGATCATCACAAAGGTTTCAGTGATTGTCAAAGCACGGTAATATCTAATAAGCATCCATGTCTTTGGAAGCATGGTGTACATATAAGATAAGCTAACGTGCGGGTATCTGGATGCACTTTAATAGTAAAATGTATCATGTAGTCGTGCATGTGTCTTAAGGTATTACTGGCTATGCAGGCAGATGCATGATACCGTTATCCAATTACAGTTGGTCCGACTGTCAAACAATTGGTCATCATTATGCGAATTAACAGTTGGCATGTTCATTTCCACACAATGGTGCTAAAATTGTTTGGCGTGAGAATCTGATTTCCTTTGGCACGAGTAAATGGCATAATTAAAACTTGACTCTTGTCGTTCCAGGCAGATAGCCATGGGCTGTGATTATACATGTATTAATTCCTACACGCTGTTGTTAAATACAGTCTACACTGTAAATATACATGTGTATATAGTGATTTCCAGACGTGTAGTTTGAAAAGGTATGATAATTGCATGAAGACTCTTGTTGGTGTTTTTTTTTCTGAGTGCCAGTGTATGTATAGTGTACAATCAGTGCTTTTTTTCTGTGCATATACATGTTTTAATTCCTACATTCTATTGTTAAATACAGTTTACACTGTAAATATACATGTGTATAAAGGGATTTCCAGACATATATAGTTTGAAAAGGTATGATAATTGCATGAAGACTCCTGTGGGTGGGGTTTTTTTTGAGTGCCAGTGTATATATAGTGTTCAATCAGTGTTTTTTTTTTCACTCAGAATCCTTGCTAGCAAAATATCTTGTGACTCAATGGTCACTTCAAACTCAAATTTGCTACAATTATACCTTGGCACTATTTTTTTTACCTAATTTCATTTTGCTAACATTGACCTCCTTTTTGAGCTGACAGAATCCATGACCGTGTACCACAGCTTCCTATTCAAACTTCTAGTCCAATATAAAGTAAAAAACACTAGAACAACTAGATGGCACTACCTACGACAGGTTCCTGTCCCAGTAGATCACCTCAGTGGAACGAATATCATGACAGTGAAAACTAAGCCTTCTGCCCTCTCTATTTCTATTTCTTACTGCCTTGCAAGTCTTAAGCCCATAAAAGTTGATAATGCTTGTGTCAAAAGAGAGTACAAAATGACATTCAACCCATTTAAGGCCAGTCGTAAATAATTGTTAGGTTCATCAACATTACCATTTAAATTTTTGTGGAGCAGACCAATTATTGTAGGCACATGTAGAGTAACGTTTTTCTTTCTTTTCTTTTTTGCTGGGAGGGAATTGCCAAATATATAAAACTTACATGAAACAAAGATTAATTAACTTCTGCAGGGTGGAAAAATCAGGGTAAGCATCAAAGGGTCAAATAAGTCAGTTGGAGAGGGGGGGAGGAAGGGTGTTAAGCAGAGCGACAGCAGTTAACTACAAAGTTTGTTCATTTCCCTGTCAGTTATAGAGTACATCAATAGATGCTAAACATTGTCTGCCTTTTATTACTGGCAATAACCCTCCCCCCCCCCTTTACAGAACTGTGTACTGCCCTTGCTGGTAGGCCAAAGGTTAAGTATAAAATTTCTTTGGTTTTTGTGCCTGCGTAAACCTTGGCCACCCTTGCCCCAGTGGCACAGTTATAGATGCTATTTCTCGTCTTTATTTTATGAGTGGCATTAGAACACGCCCTGGCGGAATTCTTTATTTGACCATAAATATGCAGCCCTGACATGATGCTTGATGAATGAGGTGCTGGCTCTCAGTGCGAGTGTGTGGTTATCTTTGCTTGATGCTCCAGGCCAGCTCTATCCCATTCAAGAGTTTGATTTACATACAACCATTGTCATGGGCTACAAAGACCAGTGTTTATGGCCTTGTTTAGCGGCACGCCATGGCAGTCAATTTGGTTTGGAGCAATATTAGATTAGAAGAAAACTCTGTGGAGCAGTTTGAGCCATTTAACTTGTATAAAACTTGACCAGACTGGCCACATACAATTACATCTGTCCAGATGTATGTATGTATGTATGTATGTATGTATATATGTACATGTACCGTACTGGACGCCATAATCGTCGCAGCTGGAGGGGTAAAATAATTTTTCCAAAGCCATGCCTGCGACTATTATGCCGACTACAGTCTAAATTTCCCCGGGACTTAGCCTGGGAGGAAGTTTTCCTGACGATGGAAAAGACCGGCTGCCATGTTTGTTTACATTGCCGGTGTACATACGTTGTAGATTGATTGATCGTCGTCAAAAAGTCTCAATAATGCAATAAAATGTATAACTATAGGCTTACCCTCACTATAATCTGCGTATTCTTGTTCATAGTTTAATATGTAGACAGAAAAACTGGGGAAATACCCTCGATCAGTGTTCATAAGACAAGCATGCATGTTTGCCATGTGTTAGTCACATGACACAGTTGCGATGATTTACAGAAGCTTGTTTACGCAATCTCGCGAGAATCTTGAAAACGAGATTAGTCATGGCGGCACCCTAATGGAAACGCATGTGCATCATCCACGATGTTTTTGCAGCGAGATTTAAGAAATTTAAATGACAAAATTTTAAAACAAATACCAAAGTTTGATAACTCGTAATGTTTTTAAGTAGCTGCATGATAGCATTTACCCGCTGATTGCGAGAATCTGACACAAAACGACAGTTTCAACATGAAAGTGAGGAGCGAGATTCCAGTTCACTTTTCACATACCGAGACAAAATAAAATGGCAACACAGGTGGATGTTTTTAAGTTTATTTATTTTCATTTTAACTTCATTCACCAGCTTTAAATCACAGATTTTTGTTCATTCCTTGTCATGAGCAGCCTGGTTATACTTCTTCATGTTGATATCCGGGAGACCATTTTTTTTTAATTTTTGGGGGTGCGACTATTGTGCCGCACATACCTTGAGGTGTCTTATTCCCCCTCCACAGTTGGGGGTGCGACTTTTGTGCGGGTGAGACTATTATGGCGTCCAGTACGGTATGTATATCCACTGTACAGAGCAACTGTCACATAAAACTGGATTAGACTATATATATATATATATATATATATATATATATATATATATATATATATATAATGCATAATGTGCATAATACAAAATTGGACTTTTCAGACATTTGTGTCTCTTAAAGTTGTATTAAAAGGAAAGATCTATAGGCATTACCTGTACATGGAGACCTTAATTCATCAATGTTGAAGGCATAAGGTAAGTCAGTCTGGTGTGTGCTGCTGCTTTGAGTGTTACGTCATGCTTCACTGTTCATGTAGCAGCTGGGGAACAACATATCCCCATAGTGCCAGAATGGCAGCATGCCAGTATGCTGGTACCCTGATTGAAAGCTGTTTTTTCACAAGAAAACTGAATGTGCATTAGTGTCATGCCAGTATGCTGGTACCCTGAATGAAAGCTGTTTTTTTCACAAAAAAACTGAATGTGCATTAGTGTCATGCCAGTATGCTGGTACCCTGAATGAAAGCTGTTTTTAAACAAGAAAACTGAATGTGCATTAGTGTCATATGCCAGTATGCTGGTACCATAAATGAAAGCTGTTTTTACAAGAAATCTGAATGTGCATTAGTGTCATGCCAGTATGCTGGTACCCTGAATGAAAGCTATTTTATTACAAGAAATCAGAATGTGCATCAGTCCCATCCAGCACAATTCAGCAAGATTGGTCACTAGAGTGGCAGACTGGAGAAACCATTTTATTTTTATTTTGAGTTTTTATGTCCATTGCCTTCAATCTACTGTGGAAAAACAATTGAGACTTTATCATAGGCCATGAAGCGTGTATGTTATGTAAAAAAAAAATACTGATGGAGTAGCTCTCTATTATAGTTGTATGTGTGGCAAAATAGGCTATTTGGAGATAATAATGTACAATGGTTTGGAAATTGATATCCAACAAAAGCAATCATTAGAATGACCAAAATATTTGCAAGGCCATTGTCAAATTGACCAAAGGTGCTCAAGCAGCATTTGTAATGAGATACCTTTGGCCTGGCTTCCATTTGATAGGAGGGCGATAGTCTGATAGTGTGGAGGTCACACAAGCTATTCTTTCCGACTGGCATGAAGGATTAGCGTGTTACAGAGAGGTGACTGGAGCAGTAAGAAAACCAATCCTTGATCAATGTGTAACTATCTCAGCCGTGCATCGGCATGCTAGGCTTTGGACATGCAAGGCAGGGACAAAACTCATTTGCATAGAAATAATGAGGTAATTATGGTGATTTAAGCACAATTCATTAATCTCCTGCCTACCCAGGCCTGTCAGGTTTGTTTCTGTCATTAATGAAATTCCGCCGGCAGGGGCGGTGACCCCACCCTAAGCATAGGGAGGGTGGGAGTGATCCGCCAATTGATTGAAATCATTCCGTTGCAATTCCTGTAGAGGCAGTTCATTGCATTGCACGAGACAACGTGTAGCACGCCACAGAGCGCAGTCATGTGGACGGGCAGCATGGCATTGGCTTGGGTCTGCACAAACTGATTGATTTCATAAAGACACGCGCCCGGCTTCCTTGCAAAGATATACTCCTCATTAAAAGCTACTTGTGAGTGTGTGTTGTAGTCAGGTGGACACGTGCAATTGCTTCATCGGGTCATCTTGGTATGGGAGAGCTACAAAGTAGCTGCCGCCGAAGCCAGCAGAGTTGTCATTAAGCATGTACATCATAAGACAGTGGCTTAATTCAGATACAACTAGAGTATAATTTTGTATACAGATGGAGTGTACCTCATGATACAGACAGAGCGAGTGATCCTATGGCTGTCCTGTATAAGATCCACTGCAAACACAGGTCTCTTGTTATTTCATTACTATGGCGATCCAAATCACGTCTTTCATTACGATGACAATCCAAATCAGGTCTTGAGGCTGATAGATCAGTCCGAACGGTATGGTCACATAATCAGTGCTATCAGTTCCATGCCAGGGCAGAACAAAATGTAAATTTGATGGGTATACACCACCTGACCTAGCCAGCTGGAACTTTGACCTACCATAGTGGGGCTTACGAAAAGAATAATGGGTTTCTCACTTTGGTTGCCATGGCGACAGCTTAGAGACTATAAATGCAGGATGTTTGATAACTCCATCCTTCACTAGGATCTTGATTCCTAAAGTGATTTATTGAAAAGACCCTTTTTTTTCGTCAAGAAAGCGGTGGTTAAATTGATGTTCAGTGCAGCAGAAAAACGGTGGAGCATATGAGAGTCGGTGCAGTACATGTGTGTGAGGTCACATGGACCGCCAGGCCCCTGTACTATAGCCACCAACAGGATCAGTTGTCTTGTATGAAAATTCATAAACCTGGATGCAGTTTATTTATTAAGTAACCACAGGATTATTCATGCTGTCCAAAAAAACTAAGAATCCCACACGTAAAACTCTTGTTTAGGTATAGCGGAAAGTTTTGTTAAAAGTATATTCAATACAAAGAGAAACGTAACAAGCCTAATTGTGTAAGCCCATATACCATATGTACATTTTAGCCTGCGCATGTGACAAATACATTTTAACCTGTGCGTGTATGGCTGTTTCTGTATAAACCCAGATAACCATCAACATTAGTTGTTATAGTGTTTTTGTTACGTGACTGCCAGATATAGGGTAATTTCCAATGGATAAAACGGAGGAATTATATATACGCCATTTGCGAAGTCACATATTGGATCTTTGTTTTGAAAATAAAATTGAAGAGTCATGCATGCCATTCGCTAAGTTATTGCATGGAATAAACAATTTTGATTTATACTTTTTGATGTATAGTTGTTACTGTCTGTGTTGTCGGGCTACATAACATGTAGGAAGACCTGCAAAGTATGATTATTGGTGGGTTTTGTGGGATATGAGAAATGCTGCCTTGTCTAAGCTTGATGTGATATGACAGATGTGGGCTATTGAATCTGTGATTCTCAGAAGTGGTGACTGGTATTAGTGTTTTAATGAATATTGACCAGTCTATGGTGTTGTGGGAGCCCGCACATAGCTATATACATGTAGGAATCTCTACTAAATTCTTTCCTAATTATAAGAATTCCATGGATTATTTCAGAGTTTTTTTGCAGGGAAATTTCCTCAGAATTCTATGGAATATTTTGCTCAGGAATTCTATGGATAAATTTTTGAGAATTTCCACAGTTTTTGAAGATGTCCAGAACACTTCTGCCATCACTGATCTGCATAGAATCTACCATCTTTTTCCATACATTTTCCACAGAATTCCCAAGCCAATATAGTGGAAGCTACATTGGCTTCCAGGTGGCTTCCAATGGTTACCATGGGGGAAAAAAATTTTGGGAGATAAGAACTGGGGGGGGGGGGGGCAGGTGCAGCAGGTAGACAGTTCCAGAGAAGCACATACATGTATATGGACCCATCGTTGACAAATGTTGGCTGAAGAGGTATAGAATATGTTATTAATGTTGCAAATTTGTTAAGACTTTTTGGTATGTAAAATAAGCATTTGTCTTTATGGAAACAAGTTTATAAAACTATACAGTTAAACTAATGGTATGTAGTTGCTTTCTGTGTCAGGGAATCATTTTAAAAAACATTCTGATTTGAATATAACTTTGATAAAATTCATCAGAAGGTTTCAAACAATCCCCCCATGTTTATTCATTTTTACAAATAACAAACATAAAAGTTGTCCATTAATTCTCTGCAGTTTTCTACTGTTTAAAAATGGCTGAGTCCATAATTTCTGGTGATGAAAAATTTTAAAGATAAATTTTCTGTAGTTCTCTGTATCTTTTTTAGGCCATTTTTTTTTTCAAAGTTTTCATTTTCCACACATTTTCTAATTATCTCCAGACTGCTCCATAAACTCCCCAAGACTTGTGGAACATTTCTGTCGTATCACAGAACTCTGCACATTATTTTTCCATAGAGTCCGGAGATCCTAGGAATTTTTCCATGTATCTCCCAGGAACTCCTCTTTCGGAACATCTTTATCATTTCTCCAAAGAATTCGACAGAGTATTTTTTTCCATAGGGTCTGGAGATCCAAGGAATTCCACGTTTTCCACAGTTTTCCAGGGAACTCTGAAGATTTCCTTGGAGAGAACAAAGATATCTATGTGTGGGTAATAATAAACCCCATATTGACCTGTACAGTGGAGCTTTGAGAAACCTCACATCTACTGGTTTATGCATGTTGCTATGAGAGTTATGTTGACTAGTGTATGGTGCTGTGAGAAAATTATATTGACCAGTGTATGGTGCAGTGAGAAAATTATATTGACCAGTGTATGTTGCTGTGGGAAACTCATGTTGACTAGCTAGTGTATGGTACTGTGAGAAAATTATATACTGCCTGGTGTATGGTACTGTGAGAAAATTATACTGACTAGGGCACAGTGCTGTGAGAAAATTATATTGAGTAGTGTGTGGTGCTGTGAGAAACTTACTTTGACTAGTCTGTGATAGTGTTACAAACCTCACATTGACAAGATTATGTTGCTGTGAGAAACCTCAAACTAACCACCCCTTGGTGCTGTGTACGTGTTGTAAGAAATATTTATTAGTCATAGGCAATGTGGGAGTTGTGCCACAGGCTGTTGACTCAATATAATCAATATGAGAAACGAGTGGCTTGTCACGTGTGAGAGATGGTGTCTTTTCATTCACTTTTGTACTGATATAAATTAGGAATGAAAATTCCAGGGCACAAATTTAATATTTTGGAAAACCTTCGTAAATTATGTCTCCCGGTGGAAGCAGGGGGACATATTGTTTTAGTGCCCGTTTCTTCCGCTTGTTGTTGTTGTTGTTGTTGTTGTTGTTGTTGTTGTTGTTGTTGTTGTTGTTGTTCAGGTTCTTCAACACTTGGTTTCCATGCGATAATTCTTGAAGGACTTGACAGAATTTGATGAAACTTGGTAGGATTATGTATCTAGGCAAGACCTAGGTTGGGATTGTATTTGGATGACCTTGAGCGAATTCTCAAGGTCACAGGGTCACTTGTATGAAATTGGTTTCTGTTCAATAAGTCATGAAGAACGTGACGGAATTTGATGAAACTTGGTAGGACTATGTATCTTGGCAAGACCAAGGTTTGGATTGTATTTGGATGACCTTGACCTAATTTTCAAGGTCACAGGGTCATTTATGTGAAATTAGTTTCTCTGCAATAAGTCTTGAAGAACTTGATGAAAATTGCTAGAGTAATGTATCTGGGTGAGAGCTAAAATAGGATTGTAATTTTCAAGCAAACTTGGTCATTTGTAATTTGTTATCAGCTGTAGCTTATTCAGAGATGTAAGTGTTCCACCGGGAGACATTTGATTTTCTGTTGGAAAATCAGTCTGTTCTAGTTGAAAATCATTTGCAATTGGACAGGAAGCAAAAATTGGGCCAATGATTCGACAAAAGCCTTCATATCATGATCAGAATCCATAGTATTTTACTTGGAAATATTTAAAACTAACAAGGAAAAGAATGCTGTATTTGTATAGGCCAGCATTTGAAAAAATTGAAATTGGAATGAGCCGTGTGAATCTTGGAGCTATATTTTAATTTTAATCATTGTGGCCACACATCATACAGACAGCAGTGAACTCGACAATTTTGTTTCCTTTACGTGTGCACGAGGTTATGTTAAACAGAATGTTGAGGTATTTTGAAATATTGAAACATAGGGTATTATTAATACTAACATGTGATGATGCATAAGATGTGCCTATTGTTTTGTTGTTGTTTTTTTAAACATTTATGTAGACAAAGCAGGATTTACCAAAATGTTTGTGATTTTTAAATCCAAATAGGCTTTGTGGAAATATGAAAATGTCATCTTATACAGACAATGTAGATTTTTAAATCCAAATAAGCTTTGTGGAAATATGAAAATGTCATCTTATACAGACAATGTAATGAAAAAATATCAAAGGATATTCATAAGTATTCAGAAACATATTATGACACACAAAAAAAATAGTTTGAGATTGACACCACAGCTACCTGTGTCTTAAACATTGCAATCCCTTCCCATGATACACTGCGTACCTTATATGGCATTGTGCAAGCTACCGTTCAATCAACGGCAGGGACCTTTTAGTCGTGTAAGGAAGAAAAGAGGCATTTACAAGTAGCTGAATGCCTCTGTTGATTTATAGATTATACCCATTCACTCCACTATCTCACTTTTACAAGTGCACAGCAATAAATCTTGGCCACATATTAGTGCAGAATGAAAGCAGCATGAGACGACAAGTACAGAACTACCGTAGAACCGTGCAGACCTTGTGAAGGGCAAATCCCAATCAATAAGTCAGTTACACCTCCATGGAAAGCCCAACGCTTGTTGATAATGTACCCGTGGGCTTGTGAATCAAGGCTCCGTGGTACCTGTGGGAACTGGCGTCAACAAGGGCCATGCCAGCAAATGTTCGGCAAGATTTTCAATAACTGTTATCGTGCTGTCAACAAGAATCGGATCACATCCAGTAGGGATTGTCATTTCTGGGGCGTTAACGTACAATTTACGACTATCCACACACAATTGGCAAGTGCGCAAAGGTGTTTGCCTGCGTCCACAGGGCCGTGGCCTATGTAGCAGGTAACAGAAATGAAACTGAAACTAGGTCATCACATAAAACGGCACAAATCTCAACATTCGATGAAGGATTTTCCCTTAATTCATTAATAATTGAGAAGATCAATATATCAAGCATCAAATGGATGTGTATTACAGCCGTGTTTGTGTAGCTTGTGGATACATTTAAAGCAAATTGATGTGTGCAATTATGAAAATACATGGAGATCTTTTGACCAGGAAACATTGATGCATTGAAATAATTATATTACAATGAATTAATTCTGCTTTTGTTGATATGGTAATTGAGCTGTAATAGCCAGGGATTATGTATCTGTTATTGCCTGGCCATGGAGCTAGTGAGAGCAGACTCGGTAGCGATGCACATAGACAAAATAAAAAATTAGCGTTTATTTCAGACAGTCTATGTCCGCGACCAGCCTCTAATGTGATAGCAGAACAATGCATGTAGATCATGCTTGCCATTGGGCATAACAAATAGAATAAATGTTGCTGGAGGAGTGTGATCCCGCAGTCTCTGGTACTTCTCATAACTCCCTGTAACAAATTATGAAACAAATAATAGAAAAGTGTTATACTATTACTTCTATTTCATTTTAAATAGTTTTTTGCAAACAGTGCTATTTTTATTATAATGACAAAAGCAGCCAACTTATAATGATTCATGTGGTATATGACACAAAAATTAGGGACAGTTACCTCAAAGATTGGTTAAAGCATGAAAGTGCCTGCTTTAAAAAAAAAAAAAAAATCAAAAAAAGATCAGCTGGAAAAGACCAGAGGGCTGCCATTTCCAAAGATTTACTTCCTTTTCTCTTGGAAGTTGAGTGAATGATGATATATCAGCTGGTTGACATCAGTGAGAGGTGTTAGCTGCTCTCTCGTGCCATAGACTGACTCCTGTCACACACATCGTCACACATCCCTGTCTGTGTAGCACTGGGCCTGATGAGTGACATACATGCTGTGAATTGCTTTATATCCATGTTTATAAATTTTCACATTTTTTATTTTTGACATTTTACTGTTTTGGGCATAATTTACATTCAAACATTGTTGAAGTACTATTTCACTATGTTTATAATTTCATGGTTTTGTGCCATCAGCAAAATAAGCAAAAATAAGAGTTCAGCGAAATTTAAAGCAACTTACAGTAGAATGACTCCTGTCACGGACATTGTCACACATGCCTGTCTCTGTAGCACTGGCCCCGTCTTCTTGTTACTTGGAGCAGGGATCACTGATCATACAAGACCACCTTTTGCTGACAGGAAGGATGGGATTTCTCCACTTCATTCTTTCTAAAATTTATAACCGATATATTATAAATGAACCGTCTCAGTGTTGCATTTGTTCCACTTTTTTGAAAAAAAAACAACCTAAAATTCAATGTGCAATTTACTCATCTATCAAGTCCGAAGCTTGTTTTTCATTTGTGTAGTTGTACCCACAATTCAAGACTGCCTCAAGTGCCAGATAAAATTATTAATCACATTTGGCTGGGGGTCTTTAATGGCAGATAAATTAACAAAAATATGACAGTCCGGTGTCTTCAAAGAGTGGTTGTAAAAAACTGATGCAGCCTGTCACCAGAGGTATGCCTTTGGGCAGGTGCCACTGTACTGGCAAGGTATGGAATTCTGGGACATGTTTTAATTGGACGGAACGTTCTGCATGGAGTACATTAAAAATATTCAGGAGTATGTGATAATGAATCCTGGGTGAATAATTTTCTTCAGTGTTGTTGCAGTCATAACTTCATGATGAAGAGAAAACTTGTTGAAATTATCAAACCTCATTTCAAATGGTTTAAAACAAGGAAACTATTAGCTGTAAATGAGTTTGTCCCTCCCTCCTCCCTCCCCCTAAAAAATCAATATGAATAAAAGTTTCGGAGAATGGAATTAACCCTTGTATATCATGTCGCATTATTTTTGTTGAAACCAAGAGGATAAATACAGGTCTCCTCATTGAGTACCTGGTGGCGTTGCCCATCAGTGCTGTACCATTGCAGTACGCAAAAAGCCAAGCCAAACAGGTGTAGCTTGCACAAAGAGACTCCAGCTGACATCATAAAACAGCATTTGGGAAAGATGATATGCTTCGGAGATCATGAAGATAAACATTTCCATAGTAATGTTGACAGAAAACTATCTTTTGGCATCCACAATCTGCTTCCCAGGTTTTACTGGGGAATAGTCAGTGATGTCATTTTGAAGACGCCCAAAGTATTGTGCCCACCTGTCAGTTATGCTGCTATGATAACATGACTAATTCACTCTTTCAGTAGTGTAGACCAGGCAGCCAGAGCATGACTTTTGAATCTGGAGCAGTACAGTATGACTTGTTAACTCATTCCACCCGAATGATGCGTTTTCCCGCTAATATTGAAATGTCGTCTGCTAATAGTATTTTACTAATTTAGGGATATCTTTTCAAAATTTTGGATGAAACTTGCATGGAAGATCATTCCAAATTATATGCCCATGGTCAACAGCTTTCCTTGGCATGCTCTGGGCATAATGCACCCAGAGCACACCAAGGAAAGCTGTTGACTCGTGCTTCTATCAGGGTGGAATGAGTTAACTTAGACTCTCCATAAAATATCAGGCAGCTATAGCATGACCTTGTAAATAAACCATAGCAACGCAGAGGTTCAAAAAATTTTGAATTTTTGGGAGATCTCCCAAAATTTATCTCATTTCTTTGGTGTCTCTCAATCTCCCGAATCTTAAAAAATAATAATCCCAAATTATCAATTTTTTTGTGTACAAAAAAAATTGATGTTTTGCAAGTAGCAGAGTGATTTCCTCACCAGATGACAGTGTACATGTATATTAATTTGTGTGATATAAAGATATCAACAGTTGTTTATTCGATTATTTATCTCATTATGCACCTGGATTATTTTTTCAAGGGTATGAGTTCATCTTGATCATCACATTCATTCAGAACACTTGGTCATGGATGATTCAGACTTGACCTAAAAAAAAACATAAATAAAAAGTAGAAAAATAAGACATTTTAAGCGTACCAGAACAAGAGAATAAACATGAACTTTGAAATGTAAATTGTTTGCGACGTGACAGTGTTTTTGTGTATTTACTGCTAACTGCAGTTAACTGCGTTTTAAATGTATTTTCCTATTCCTTTTCTTACAGCTCATTTTTGAAATTTTAAACCACCAGAATGCACCACTTTAACTCTGTATTTATAAAAATTTCTCACATCAGAAGGGGGCATGCACCCCCCCCCCCCCAAGCCATCCCTCCATCACCCATGTTATCTCTTGAATTTCAGGAGCGTATCTCCTGAATTGGGAGAAAATAACTTGGAACCTCCGGCAATGTGACTGGGACTCCATCTGTTGGGCAGCTGTAGCATGGATTTGCCACAGCATGACTTTATAGGCTGCAGCAACATGACTAATTAACTGAGAATCTCCATTATATGTCAGGCAGCAAGAGCATTACTGTAAACTGTATAGCCACATGACTAATTAACCCTCTCCGTAATATTTGCCTCATAGCGTGAGCATGACTTTGGGACTGGCAATGTGACTAATTGTCCCCTGTACAATATGCCTCGAAGCTAGAGCATGACAGAGACTAGCAACATCGCTAATTAACTCTCTCCATACTATGTGCCTTTTAGCTAACATGTACATGTATAGACATGCAGAAACATTGTGGCAAAATTGTACATTTGTTCAGTGTTGCAACTTTGTAGCCCAAGTAACTGCTCTGTATTATGCGTGTGGCAATTTTCCAACGCTTACAGATTTTTTGCTTTATATTAATTGCACATTTTTGGTGCAAATTTGGGACAATTTGACACACCTGAATTAAAGGTAAAAGGCAGCCTTTGGGACCTGGTGAGCAACCGTGACCTCTTAATCCAGGGCATTATTGTGAGCGGTTTGACTTTAAGCAAAACAACATACAAAGGATTGTGTGTGTCACTACAACAATACAGCATACATGTGTACAGTTGTGAAACCGGAATCTGTCAGAGAGGCCCTGATTGCCCCTTGTCAGTCAGCCAATTGTCCTGTTGTAAAGGTTAACCTGTGTTTGTACAAGTGCTGTGCCGACAACTCTACTGCCGCCCATGTGTGTGTTGTCACTAAATCCGGCACATAAAGGCTGGCTGGGAGCTGACGCTTGCTGCTTCATGGAGAGCCACCACTTTGATGTCACACGAGATCACTTCGAGTGTTTTTAGTTTTTCTCGGCTCAAGTGATTCAAGGAATCCATTAAGTGTTCAACTTTGCTCACCACAGTCATGCTATATGTCTGCGTGGCTGTTTCTGTCAAGTTTTTGGCTGTCTCGCTTTCTGCTTGCCTCGAGTGTATCCTCCACAAATCAATGTCAATTCAGTCCAACCATCTGCGTGTAACATTCACACTTTTGTTTTCAGTTGCTGCCTGAATTTACCTGCATTGCAGACCACCTTAGCAGTCCGAGGGTTTCCTAGCTCTTCTTTCTTGCTTGTCAAATGTTTGCTGCCTTTACATCTGGTACAAGTGCCCCCCTCCCCCTCCGCCCCCTCCCCCCCCCTATTTATTTTACTAAATAAATGGGGCAAATATCTTACTCCTATTGTGTGAGAGATATCTGTAATTGTATGTGACAGGCCAACACTTTTTTTCCGAAAAAAATGACAAATAAATCATTTGTGTCACTGTTATGTTCCAGGGAGTCTTATCTCCCAGTGGTTTCTGTCAACTAATTGCTAGATATATTCCACTTGTATTTAAAAATGAGTGATTACATTAAAAATAATTTTAAACAAAAAGAAACAATCAAGGCAGTGTGGTGATGAAGGCAGTTGCGTGCACTGCTGGGAAGACTATGTACCTGAAATAGATACATTTGATGGCAATTAGGGGTTGAAATGTGAGAAAGATGGAAATTGTAGAGAAGATAGCTGTAGGTAGTTGACAGACTAAATGGATGAGTAAATGTGACACCAATCAGCTCTGCATATCAATAACTAGTCAGAAAGAGAGCAGCTTCTGGCTACAAGTTGACAGGCCTTCATTATGCTCTGTGTACAGAGAGCATGCTGTCTCTGTCTCTGAGAGGGAGGGGTGGCAAGGGTATTTTTGTGACAGACTATGATTATAGCTGTTTGATTATGCCCTCCCCCCTTCTGAAGGAGGAGGGAGTATATAGCAAATACTTTGTGTGCATGCGTGTATGCATCTGTGTCTGGACAGTTTTCACATGATAGCTCAAAAAGTTTTTGACATAGGGCTTTCATAGTGCACATGCATATTGTCCAGCACCAGCTCTGGAACAAATTTGAAGATGTGTGACCTTGACCCAATTCCCAAATTCCAAGAGCCATTTTAGTTAATTTGGTTTTCACAATAACTCCAAAAGTGTTTGATGTAGGCCTTTTATATTTGCACATGTTTATTGTCCTGTATCAGGTCTCACACAGGTTTGAAGATAGGTGACCTTGACCCAATTCACAAGGTCACAGAGCCATTTTAGTTTATTTGGTTTTCACTCGATAACATGAAAAGTTTTTGATGTAGGACTTTCATATTGCACATGTTCATTGTCCTGCATCAGGTCTCAGGCTAGTTTAAAGATGGGTGACCTTGACCCAATTTGAAAAATCATAGAGCCTGTCTAGTAAATTTTGTTTTCACGCGATAACTCTTTTTTTTTTTTTTCTTTTTTTTTTTTTTTTTTGCTGAGGGCTCCTGTATGAGAGATGGTAAGTTTTGTGCCTTCTGTGTGAGAGGTTTTGGTTTTCAGGAGGATTTAAGTTTTAGTCCTGTGACCACACCCTGTGGTGCAAGGCAGCATGCTTTGACAAACATGTGCAGTAATTATTTGTTACCCTGTATTCTGTCAATCCAAGATGTGGCTTGTATAGGGGTCCACCTTTAACAAGTCTACCTATCTTGCAGTAGGAAAGTGGCTTGATTACAGGGATGGTCTTTCTCAAGGGGGACCATACAGTATACATAGAAGTGGACATCTTTAGCATGAACATAATGGCCTTATCAGCGGGTTGGCCTCAGCTGAGAGAGCTAGAGGCCTATTCAGAGTGGACCACTAGAATGGAAGGATTGCCCTCACTTGTTGATGGTCTTGAAGAAAGGTGACCTTGATATTATTTAGAAGGTCTAGGGCCACTTCAGTCTGTGCATTCAAGATCAGCAGAACACAGGACTGTCACAATCCTCTCGTTCATAGTGCATCTTGCAGTTTTTAAGAAGACGTAGGAAGGTGTCTGTCATTGAAATTTCATCACTGGCAATGGTACACTTGTCTGGTTCACACCTAAAATCTGTCATGCAACGGTAATGGGGAATAAAAACAGTAATTGTTTGGAGACAGATTTAGCATTACATTTTGCATTAAGTTTGTCTCTGTGAGATCTAACAGGGTGGGTGTAATTACACACCGATTGCCACTGGCCAGGTCTTATCAACTGATCACAGATTTTTCTCCCATTTTTTTCAATCATTTTCTGGCTGAGGGGACTCTGATTTAAACAGACCATAATGACAGCATTCTGTACAAAAGATATTAGTTATTTAGCGACTGGTACATCTCTATACATTACACAGCAGACACAAAATTCTGTCAGGTTTTAGAAAACTTGGGGACCAAGGTTTAATTTCCTGCTTAGAGGTTGTTTAACTCAGTTTCCTTTATTTCGTATTTTGATCATCTTCCATCAATAGCATTTTTTAAAAACCTTTTTTGATTCTGTTATTTAAGTATTTTTGTACAAAGATCACTGAAATGTCTTTGCGACAATGACGAGAGAGTACAGGCATAGCAGGGTGATTCCATCAGCCATCTGGATGAAATGTCATCCGCTCCCACGTTTAACGGGAATTAGTAGAAGACACCATGTGATGTTTGCTTTAATGTTGAGTAAGGCTACGGAGGGGACTTGTCATAAAACCAGATCACTAACATTTTCAGAATTTCTGGGCAAAATAGACTGAATAGAACATAGTGTAAATTAAATGTGACTGGATCCAACGTTAGCTTTCTGGAGTCAGCTCTTTGACTCCTAATCACGATAAAAGATATATTCATACATTATTATTATTATTGTGAGTCCAAAATCAAATTGCTCATAAAAAGACCCCGGAATCAAGTAAAGGCATGTCTGTATTTTTAGCTTAACAATGTACGAAGCATGCTAATGAAAGGTGTTGACTTGGTTTACCAGTCATCACTTAAAGAGATAAATCTGGCCTTGTGAGACATTAAAAGCAAGGTTTACTGGTTTGCAAATGCTTTGTTCCTGCAGGCTGAACCCTGGCATTGATTGGACAACAGGTGACCTCTAGGGGGCATTGATTGGACAACAGGTGACCTCTGGGGGGCATTGATGCAGACATTGTCGGCCGTGGGTCATAGGTCTATTGTACGTCAACTGTGGTGGCCTCAGTCACAATTCTTACTGTTATCAATAAATAATCAGAAAACTCGTGTCATTTAGCCCAGACTGGTCCCCCATACACTCATCTAGGTTTTACATCAAAGTGATTACTGTACCAATAAAGAAAGCCTCCACTCCCAGCTTGAAATCAAAGTAAGCATAAGGTCATCAGTTTTCACTGCCCATGGTTGCTCTTTGACCAAAGCCAGGTGAAGAAGTTAAAAGACCTGGGCTAAGTAGATATGGTTTGATATTTGTTTATGCCTAATTAGGCAATGAGAGGTGGTATATGCTACAAAAAACAAAGTCTGATATCTGTTTATGCTTCAGTCTGCAAGGTTTGGTATATATACTTCCAGTAATGAGGTTTGGTATTTGTTTACACCTCACCAGTGTGGTTTGGTATTTGTTTCCAGTGATGAGGTTTGGTATTCGTTTACAGCTCAAGCAATGGGGTTTGTTATTTATGCTTCCAGTAATGAGGTTTTTGTTTGTTTAGACCTCAAGCAGTGGGATTTGTTATATATTTATGCTTCCAGCAATGAGGTTTTTTATTTCTTTACCCCTCCAACAATGAGGTTTGTTATTTATGCTTCCAGTAATGAGGTTTTTTATTTGTTTACACCTCAAACAATGGGGTTTGTTGTTTATGCTTCCAGTAAGAGGTTTTTTATTTGTTTATACCTCAAGCAATGGGGTTTGGTACTTAATTATGTTTCCAGGAATCAGATTGGTATTTGTTTACACTACAAGCAACTGAGGTTTGGTATTTATGCTTCCAGTGAAGATCGAGGTGTCATATTTGTGTACACCTCAAGCACTGGTGTTTGGTATTTCTGCTTCAAGTGACGAAGTTTGGTATTTGCTGATACTTGCCTTTGGAGGAGACATAATGGCATTAAGTGGGTTTGTCCACCTGCTGCAATATCTATCGTGTCACTCTTTTACACTAATGTATCCTAAGAATGCCTCAACATGTTTGTTTCAACTTTGGCAACAAAGTGTAGATCACAGATTTCATTCTGAAGGTTATCGCATCCCCAAGGACACCACCCCCAGCTCGTACTATTGATTTTTGTGTATTATATCTGCGTTCAGCCTTGGAACTTATATGTAATAATTTGGCAGACAATTTGATAAGATACAATGAATATTATGGACAGAAAAATAGTAACCCTTTAGGAAGCTGTATTCAGTTTTACTTTTGAGTACAGTGCTAGCACTGTGTAATACCCCTCATCACAAAGCAAGTTCTGATATAATACGCAGTTCCCTAGGCTCACCCCGAAGTGCTATTTCCATTACTTCCATACCAGAAATCCTTCTGTTGTCATAGGCAGTTTTGCTGAAGGGGGAAAACTATATATCACCCCCACCATCAATATAGTTCAGAAAAACATTACCCATATTCATTAATTCCAACCCAGCAATGAGAGCAAAGTTAACTACAGCAAAAGGCAGAGATTCAAGAATTACGAAAATGTCAACATCCTCCAATAACAACACGAGGAAACAAATGTCAGTCCTGAGTTGAGAGAGGCAGTCACCCATAAAAGGCAACTGGTGGTTATACAGAAAGAGCACCGTATATCACACCTCACCATCAGTGTTATAAAGATGTAGCACTGAATATCATACTCCACCATCGGTGTTATAAAGAGGGAGAACTGTATATCACACCCCACCATCGGTGATATAAAGGGGGAGCACTGTATATCACCCCCCACCATCAGTGTTATAAAGATGTAGCACTGAATATCATACCCCACCATCGGTGTTATAAAGAGGGAGAACTGTATATCACACCCCACCATCGGTGATATAAAGAGGGAGCACTGTATATCACCCCCCACCATCAGTGATATAAAGAGAGAGCACTGTATATCACACCCCACCATCAGTGATATAAAGAGGGAGCACTGTATATCACACCCCACCATCGGTGATATAAAGAGGGAGCACTGTATATCACCCCCCACCATCAGTGATGTAAAGAGGGAGCACTGTATATCACACCCCACCATCAGTGATATAAAGAGGGAGCACTGTATATCACACCCCACCATCAGTGATATAAAGAGGGAGCACTGTATATCATACCCTACAATTTGTTATAAAGAGGAAGCACTATATCACACCCCACTATCAGTGTCATAAATTTAAGAGGGAGCACTGTATATCACGTACACTCCACAATCAGTCTTATAAAGAAGGAGCACTATATCACACCCCATCATCAGTGATATAAAGAGGGAGCACTGTATATCACACCCCACCATCAGTGATATAAAGAGAGAGCACTGTATATCACACCCCACCATCAGTGATATAAAGAGAGAGCACTGTATATCACACCCCACCATCAGTGATATAAAGAGGGAGCACTGTATATCACACCCCACCATCAGTGATATAAAGAGAGAGCACTGTATATCACACCCCACCATCAGTGATATAAAGAGGGAGCACTGTATATCACCCCCCACCATCAGTGATATAAAGAGAGAGCACTGTATATCACCCCCCACCATCAGTGATGTAAACAGGGAGCACTGTATATCACACCCCACCATCAGTGATGTAAACAGGGAGCACTGTATATCATACCCTACAATTTGTTATAAAGAGGAAGCACTATATCACACCCCACTATCAGTGTCATAAATTTAAGAGGGAGCACTGTATATCACGTACACTCCACAATCAGTCTCATAAAGAAGGAGCACTATATCACACCCCATCATCAGTGTTATAAGATGCAGCACTATATATATCACCCCACCATCAGTGTTATAAAGAGGGAGCACTGTATATCGCACCCCATCATCAGTGTTATAAAAGTATAGACACATTTGTTTTACATGGATTGTGAAAGAAGTCAAGCATTGACTTATCGAGTCACTCTCCATGGCACAGATGTTGGCGTATACTTCCTACCTTGCCTAGTGGAGGAAACCGAAGAACTCGGAGAAAACCACCGTGCACGGTTAAAGTGGTAGGAACTTTTTCCACATGCTGCCCAGGACGAGAATCGAACCCGGGTCGCAGAGGTGAAAGGCGAGCGTCTTACCGCTCTGCCAACCGTGCACCCTAATCATCAGTGTTATAAAAGATGCAGCACTGTATATCACACCCCATCTCAGTGTAACAAGGGAGCACTGCATGTCGCACCCCACAATCAGTGTTATGAAGAGGGAGCACTGTATATCACACCCCACCATCAGTGTTATAACCAAGGGTCTGTATATCACATCCCACCATCAGTGTTATAACCAAGGGTCTGTATATCACACCCCACCATCAGTGTTATAACCAAGGGTCTGTATATCACATCCCACCTGCAGTGATATTATTAAAGGAATTTCCTGGATAGAATGTTCCAAATGGACACGAAGGTGTTTAATGTGACTATGGACAGATGGTCTTTTTGTGTGTGTAGCCCTGTATTGAGCAAGTCAATATTTGGCCATGATTAGATTTTCCATGCAGATGTTATGATAGTCTATGAGGAGAGGTGTTTAGGTTTGGTCCATTAATACACATGACAGAAGACTGATCTGTAATGGCAGGGTGCAGGTAAAACCTGTTACTACCTATGTTTATCCAGACACTCACATGTACGGTGTGGTATCGTAACATTACCAGTGATTTCCAAGAGCCAGCCTACCTTCCAACTACATAACCTCATAGTGCATACAAAGCTTATTACAGTCTCATATGCTGTCTCGAGAGACCATATATTTTCAACTGCAAGTTGGAATTGGAGCCAAATATATTTTGGGTGTCATATTTTGCCAATACAGCCTGACAATTACATGTAAGTGTATTTGAGCTGAATGAAACAGACATCCATCAAAAATAAAAAACAAAATAACAAAAAGTAAGAGGAACATTTTCTGGAAAAATTGTAGAGCAATTCTCTATGGACTGGAAATAAGACCATTAAAGAGAATCACCCAATGTGAACCCTTTACCCCTTAACCTGACCAAAATTGGCTGGTGGTCAAATATCTGATTCAATGTTTTCAATCAATTTCAACAGTAATGAAAAATAATTGACCGAGAATTGTAGGAAAGATCTATCAAAATCACATGCTGCAGGTCAGTAGCCCAACGCATGCCAAGGAAAGCTGTTGACTCAGTCTTAATTCAAGGGGAAAGGGTTAATCAAAACAGGAGGTCTCTGAACATTCTGATACATATTCTTTCCAGACAAGGATTATTGTATATGTCTTAATGTAATTTGCATAAGGGCTGTTCCAGAAATACTGGTCGATTTGAACAGTTTTGCACAGGTAATGTCAAGAGTCAGTCAATGTTTGTGGAGCAACCTGAATGCTGTTGCTTTTTGACCTGTAGGTGGCAGCACTAAGAAGCAAATGTATCTTGTGGTGCCTCAGAGGGAAAATTGTTGCTTCCAGTGTAAATGATGGTCAGTTTGATTCGTTTATGATGCCAAGACTTAACCCTTTCCCCCTCAAACCGGCCAAAACCGGCTGGTGGTCAAATGTCGTCTGCTTCACTGTTTTCAACTTATTTCAACAGTTGTGAAAAACAATTTGACTGAGAAATGTACATGAGACTTATCAAGATCACATGCCCCAGGTCAACAGCTTTCCTTGGCATGGGTTGGGCACTTAGTGCCCAACCCATGCCAAGGAAAGCTGTTGACTCAGTCTTAATTCCAGGGGGAAAGGGTTAATAATGAGCAAGTGATATAATGTTCTACACATTGCTGCATACTGTCAAGTTATCCAGTGGTTTTATGATATTTATGTGGGATCCAACACATTCTTCAGCAGTCTCAATTTAATTTTCAGGCAAAATAAAGCCATGAGCCAATATTTGATTGATTGTGTGGAGAATTGCATAACAAAGGAGGAGGGTCATTTGAGAATGTTTTGAGACAGTGCCAGGTTATGCATCCTTTGGCAAATCAGTAGACCAAACAAACTTGTCCTAAGCACAAGTATATATGTGAAGGGAAAAGCTTATATTTGCTGAAAAAAACAAAATGTCAAATGCTATCATTTTTCCGAAAATATGTATTGCTACACTTGGTGCTGGGGATACTCCAAGGCTATATAACCTCAATGGGGGAATGAGTGAAGGTTTGTCTTGACCTGTCTACTAAATAGCAGTTTGGCATTGCTTGAGGAGAAGAAGAGGCAGGCCATCAGGCAAAAAGCATATGGCAATAGGCAAACCATCAGGCAACAGGCAGTTCATCAGGCTAGAGAAATACCATCACACAAAAGGCAGACCATCAGGCAGAAACATAAGATCAGGCATAAGGCAGACCATATGGTAAAAATGCATACCCTCATAAAAGGCAGACCACCTGGCAAAAACCATATACGATCAGGCATAATTATAAGGCCGAACAGAATATGGTAAACAGATGGTAAAAATGCGTGCCACCACAAAAGGCAGACCATCAGGCAAAAACATATGATCAGGCATCAGGCAGACCATATGGTAAAAATGCATGCCATTACAAAAGGCAGACCATTGGGCAAAAGGCAGACTATCAACGAAAGACTTCCAGTAAATAAATGAAGCCTATTTGTTTTACTTTATCCAAATTGCCAGTGTTCACTGGTGTTATGCTAGGAGAACTGCCACGTGCTGTCAAATGATATATATGAACTATTCTGTTCAAATTTGGGTTGAAATCCAGACACAGACATCATGAGTCCAAATGGCCACAACAAGCTTCTGTTCTGAAAAGCAGATATTTACAACAAGGCTGTCTGTGTGTATCAAACAGAGAAACAGAGAAGTAATTTGTACCACTCTATGCTACACATGTCCCAAAGAGAGAAACACAGAAGTAATCTGTACCACTGTATGCTACAAATATCCCAAAGAAAGAAACACAGAAGTAATCTGTACCACTTTATGCTGCAAATATCGCAAAGAAAGAAATGCAGAAGTAATCTGTACCACTTTATGCTACAAATATCCCAAAGAGAGAAACACAGAAGTAATCTGTACCACTTTATGCTGCAAATATACCAAAGAGAGAAACACAGAAGTAATCTGTACCACTTTATGCTGCAAATATACCAAAGAGAGAAACACAGAAGTAATCTGTACCAATTTATGCTGCAAATATACCACAGAGAGAAACACAGAAGTAATCTGTACCACTTTATGCTACAAATATCCCAAAGAGAGAAACACAGTAGTAATCTGTACCACTGTACACTATGCATGTCTCAAAGAGAGAAACATAAAATGAATGTGTACCACATACTCTATGCCGCACATGTCCCAACCAGAGAAACATATAGGAAGAATCTGTACAATTCTCTGTACATACTTACCAGAGAGAAATGTGGACACATGTACAATCTGTACCACTCTCCGTACACGTTTACGAAAGAGAGAAATGTAGATGCACATGTGTGACCATCATTGACAGATCTAGAGCTTTGGGGGTTTTTTTTTAGTGATCAAAAAAAAAAAAAAAAAAAAATATGCGAATACACAATGTACATTTGGATGTGGGTGCATGTAGAACTTGGGAAAAAAGTGTCAAATTCAGACAGGAGAAGTGTCTTTCTGCAGAATGCTGGAATGTGGTGATCAAGGTCTGGACGCTTGCATTTTACATACTGTCAGGTAGACCAATGTAGACGTTTCATATATACCTATATTATATGGGTAAAACAGTTTTGCAAAGCCTTTGTCAGGAATCCAATTGTGGGTATACCCTGCCCAGACATCAGTACGCATCCTCACAGGCCAGCGTAGACTGACTCTGTTCTTCTGTCATCCCACATATCAAAAGATGCCTAAATCAACACAGGCTATGTGTTTGCCATTTTCTGTACTGTGACAGGTATCACCTCACTGGACATGTGGAGGTTTTTTTTAACTCTTTTAGAGCAAAATTTTGGACTGAGCCAACAGCTTTTCTGGGCATGCATTGGGAGCATTGTGCTCAATGCACGCTGAGAAAAGCTGTTGACCTGGGGTATTCTCTCTGGAATGGAACTACATGTATAGGCATACTGGTATTTGAATGAAAGGTCTTTTAAGGAGGAATACAAATCTGGGACCTTAATGATAGTTCAGCCTAGTCTGACATAAGTAGATCGACTTTAGTCATGATTGGCACTAAAAGAGTTAAATGCTTGGATTTACTACAGATCCTTCATGAGCACTTGGCCTGTTCTGACAGTGTGGGTCAGCCAGACTATTTAATGAAGTATGTAACATTGTACTTTCATGAAAATCGTAAGTTTAGTTACCTCAGAGCAGACTTTGCAGCTTGAAAAGTACCCAGATATTTGATGAAGTCTGCATTATGGGAAACAATTGAAGCTAAACCATGCAAAGTCGCTTTCACTTTTATGGAGAGCAACTACAGGTTAAATACTTGATAGTGATTAGCTGTGTATCTCTTCTATGTGAGTGCAGGTTAAATACTTAACAGGTAACAGTTTAGTTTCACTTTAATGTGGGTGCCATTGCAGGTTATTTACTCAGCAGTGGTGATTTTAGTTTCACTTTGGTGTGAATGCCACTGCATATTATAGCTTTAAAGTGCTCCTTTCTGCATTATAACTTAAGAAGTTTTTGAGCTAGGGCTTTCATATTGCACATCATTATACTTTTCTATACAAGGTGAAGTTCAAACATGTGTGACCTTGACCCAATTCCCAATGTCACACAGCCACCTTTGTGAAATTCAGTGTCCGCACAATAATTTACAAAGTTTTTCATTTGTAGGTTTTATATTTTACAACATTATAGTCCTCTATGGGGCCAAGGTTAAGTTTGAACATGAGTGACCTTGGCTCATTTCACAAGGTCACACAGCCACTCAGGATCACTCCTTGACCATATTTGGACTACCAATAACATTTCAGTTTCTTCAGTGTATACAGTAGCAACATACTGCAGTGACCATGCCCAAGTTTTCATTGACATTTCCTAAGGAAAGACACTATTCCTGCTGAAGTGATTCTCCCTTTACTGAGGCCACCCCAAATGCACTGGAAATGTGACCTTATTAGAGGGGTAAACTTCTAGCACGCAGCAATAGTTGCTGCCCTAAACTGTACCATGTTTGTATACGGTGGTCCCCTCAGTGGTGCAAGCTCCACTATTACATCTAGCTCCCTATGTTAACCCCTCACCTTTGCTCCCCAGGTTGACAGATAGTCTTGTAAGCCAAATATTGGTGCAAGTACTTATTGTCAGGATGGTTGAGGGAAACTGTCAGAATATATGTGTTCCACAGTTTATAGAAAACTGGTTTTCAGGGCCCCAGAGAGTCAAAATGCAATGAAGAAAGTTGGTGAGATCCATTTTGTTCATAAGCGTTAAATGTTTTCATAGTCTGGTGAATCCTTAGTCAATACTGTTTGTACTTAAGTTGCTTTGGATAGTTAATTTGTGTGACAACACAAAGGGTTGCCTTGGCAACTGTGTTTAACAATTGTTTTTTTGTTTTTTTTCGCATATGGAAAGAAAATCTTTACCATTGTGGTAAGGCAAAGGGAATGCTCAGGTGACTGTTGATGTCGAGAAATTTGTACATGACTCGCATCAGATGTGTAACATGATCGTTCTCAGTCACTCAGATATAATGTCTTTACCTAACAGAGGACTTACTCTATGGAATTGGGATATCCATATCAATGCCACTCAAACTGGGGACACGCCTTGTTTTTCAACCATTTTTTGAAAAAAAATTCTTCAGCCAGTTCTAGACCGATTTTCTGTGCGTGCAGCCCTTACTTTGAGACTTCTCATGAAGAGAGATTGCATTGGTGAACACCGTTGCTAATGGTTCTATTGATGTTCATTCACAGATGGAAATAGCCAATTATAAAGGAAAGAACTTTTCCGTTAATTGATTTGGTGAATTACAAGGAAAAAAAGAAAGCCCTTCACATGTAAACAAATCTGTCATGCATATTGAATTGTGAGGAAATTGAGCCATGGTTTTTGTATTCCCTCACAAAGATAGAGAGCTCACTTTTCTGAGCCTTGAAAAATATGTCCATAGTTTCTTTTTACACTCCCTCACAGAAAAACACATTCTTCGCTTCTTTATTTCGCTCCCTCAGAGAAAAACACACTCTTCGCTTCTTGATTTCGCTCCCTCACTCAGAGACATTCTTAGTTTCATTTCTGAGTCTCTTTTTCTTACATAAACATATCTTTAAGTTTCATTTCTCACAACTTCATAGAGAAACACATTCTTAGTTTCATTATTTCATTCCCTCATTCAGAAACCCTTCTTTTTTTATTTCTTACTTCCTCATTCAGAAACACATTCTTAGTCTCATTTCTTACTCCATCATGGAGAATCACAGTCTTAATTTAATTTCTTGCCCCCTCATTTGGAAGCACATTCTTCGTTTCATTTCCTAGTCCCTCATTCAGAAACACATTCTCAGTTTCATTTTTTTCTCCCTCATTCAGAAACACATTCTTAGTTTCATTTCTTACTCCCTCATTTAGAAACACATTCTTAGTTTCATTTCTTACTCATCATAGACAATCACAGTCGTAGTTTAATTTCTTGCCCCCTCATTTGGAAGCACATTCTTAGTTTCATTTCCTAGTCCCTCATTCAGAAACACATTCTCAGTTTCATTTCTTTCTCCCTCATTCAGAAACACATTCTTAGTTTCATTTCTTACTCCCTCATTTAGAAACGCATTCTTAGTTTCATTTCTTACTCATCATAGACAATCACAGTCGTAGTTTAATTTCTTGCCCCCTCATTTGGAAGCACATTCTTAGTTTCATTTCCTAGTCCCTCATTCAGAAACACATTCTCAGTTTCATTTCTTTCTCCCTCATTCAGAAACACATTCTTAGTTTCATTTCTTACTCCCTCATTTAGAAACACATTCTTAGTTTCATTTCTTACTCATCATAGACAATCACAGTCGTAGTTTAATTTCTTGCCCCCTCATTTGGAAGCACATTCTTAGTTTCATTTCTTACTCCCTCATTCAGAAACACAATTTCAGTGTCATTTCTTTCTCCCTCATTCAAAGACACATTCTTAGTTTCATTTCTCATTCAGAAACACATTCTTAGTTTCATTTCTTACTCATCATAGACAATCACAGTCGTAGTTTAATTTCTTGCCCCCTCATTTGGAAGCACATTCTTAGTTTCATTTCTTACTCCCTCATTCAGAAACACAATTTCAGTGTCATTTCTTTCTCCCTCATTCAAAGACATATTCTTTGTTTCATTTCTCATTCAGAAACACATTCTTAGTTTCATTTCTTACTTCCTCAGTCAGAAACACATTCTTAGTTCATTTATGACTCCGTTGTTGGGAAATGGAGGTTTAGCTTTCCTCCTTGCATGCATATGCTGGATGACAATTTGTACCGTGTATTTTTTTTATCCATGTAAGAAGGCTGACGCAGAGGTTTACTTGTATGCTTGAATTCCTGACAGTCAAATGACTTGTGTTTTACGGTGCAGAAGGGGAATCTCCCACATGACTGAAACATGATACTGGAATGCTTCTCTACAGCATCAAATAACTTCTATTTTCAATTATTTGTAAAGATAGGAGTGAATTTGTCTTTGTGTTAAGGCACATGTATTTAGAAAAGTCACCGGTTCAAGAACAGGATGAACCATGTTATTATAGTACTGGTATGGCATCAAAATTTAATTAGCTATGAGATACAGCTGTCATTTTTACACTTGCAGCAAACAGGCTGAAAACTTGCGAAATTAGGCGTATCGAGAATTTTGAGTCATCTGGACTGTTTGGTAACAATTAAAAGATTAGGCATGACAGTCAGGTCTTTGTTCAAGAAATAGCGATGTGATAACTCATACAGTCGTCTAAATGACAGGGCCTGTCAGCTTAGCTGGTCATTATCCTCTAAAAGCAGAAAAATCTCCATATTATTATTCATGTCACCCCATCTTGTCTCTTCACAGATTTCTCATTTTATTTTTATTTTTTTATTTTTTATTTTTTTTTTCTGCAGAAAGTCATGTGCCACATGCCCTATGGGCTTTGTCAATTTGACAAGGACTTGCAATCAGGAACAAAGAACTTGCTAATTATGACAAGGATACCGGGAACATAGAGTTAGTTTCAGTTAAAAACACAGGGCTAAATAGGTTTCCTTGTATCAGTCCAGGTGAATGGTATGGTTATACTGAAGTAAGCAGCCTACGAGTCAATTGTTGGCTCAGCCAGGTTAATACATACTGTCGCCATTAATCTGTAAATGTTGGGTGATTATTATAGGCTTTTATTAAGAAAAGTGATGACTAATTGCTCTTTGTCACTAATGGGTTAAAAAGGCCAGGAAGTGGAAGCTTCTGTGTGACAATGTAGGAAGGGGTGGGTGGGGGTGGGGGTGGTGTGAGGGATGGAGGAAGACAGGTCCTGGTTACATGGTGAAAAACTCTGTTTTCGTGATATACTTGGGAAAAAAAATCACAATCACAAGCTGTGTGGATATCTAATGATCTTTTGTGAAAGTCCTAGAGTATGATCATATCTGGTTTACAGGAAATTAAAACTGCTCAGTCACATTGATAAATTTACCCTTTACACCCTCAGAGATTGATGAGTGTTGCTCTTATCTTGTGCGGGTGCATACTGACGGGGTGACACAAAAAGCCTATCTACAAAGGCAATACCAAAGCTGGCAGTGATGAAGTGGACCACTAAAACAAATCTTGTGAGGACCCAGACTAATAAGCAATAGTTTTATCTGCCTGCACAGGACTACGAAGTGTGTGAATGTCAGAGCCTTGATGACTCCAAGCAGGAGATGTTATCCGACTCGATGTTGTTACAGGGACTGTTTGTAAGGTCAGTGTTTGCGTGTTACATGGAGGTATTTCTGTACAAATATTGACCAGCGGAGTATGTGATAAATGAAGATGTGCACTGCACGGCTGATTCTGGGTAAATACCACTTTGTATCTGATGAGAAAGGTGTTTTGCGATAAACAGCAATGACAGACGGTGTACACATGCCCCCCTGTAAACTGCCTTCTGTACAGGGTGACACCTGTGCATCATGACCTGCTGGGGTCAACCAGACAGTTATATACATAGGACCAGTCTCAGATGAATATTCCCTGTGCAGAGTACGTGTGCGATGTGTCAAAGTTGCATGCAATTAATTGCAAAAAAGAAAAAAAATAATAATAATAGAAAAGAATCATTTGCAGGAGAGACCCCAGATATAAGGATGATACAGTTTGACACTTGTGCTTCTGAATATAGCAGTTTCCAGCAATTGTATCCTGAATTTTTGTGATGGACCTAGTTGGACACATCAGGTTCTTTTCTGCCAGAGTATGTAGCTTATTATTATTATTATTATTATTATTAGTATTATTATTATTAATTGACTAATTAATTAATTTATTTATTTATTTATTCATTCATTCATTCATTCATTCATTCATTCATTCTTGTCTCCAGTGGCCACTCCAGTGAGCAAACACCTGTCTTGAAAGACTGCCTGTCTGAAGAGAGCTCAACTTGTTCATCCTTTGGGATAACTTTGAGACTGTTTTCATTGTACATGTTCAGTGCACAAATTGTAATCCATAAAAGACAAGGGTTAACATTTAAATGAAGCTGCAGAAAATGTTGAAATATTGCAGTAGTTCATGTCAGAATGACGTTTCAGTATTTTCACACTTTGATGCTTCATAGCATTTAACAACCATAGAGCATCATGGGAAGTAATTACATGCTGACCAAGATGACCTGTGTTGCTGTTTTACTAAAAAAAGGTGTGGTTCCCATGAGACTTTAGTGTTTCCGTTAGGAATTTTTCAGGGGGTCCCAAGAAGGGAAATTCAGGGGAGAAGACTAGATTTTTACCAATTTTACATGTAAATAAAAAAGACTTGTGACCCTTTAGAATTTTTCTCAGAGGGTATTTGAGGTTTTGAAATGGTAATATACTCCAATTTGGGGTTAACGGAAACACTGGACTTTTAAAAGAGACTTGAAAATTCCCAGATACCAGCGACTTGATGTCATAATGACAAGCAAATAGCTAATGGGATTTGCAGTATTCCATTGAATTGATGTGGCAATTTCAAAAGAAGTGTAGATTACCCCCATGGAATAGAGGTACAAATTGAGCAAAATAATAGTCAGGATAAAGTGCTGGAGGTTGTCATACAGGTGTCTGAGTTAAAGGTGTCTGCTCCAATGACTGCATTGTCATATTAACTGCATGCAGTTTTCAATCAATTACAAACTGAAGTGTAAAAACTAGACAAGACAAGGGCCACAAGAACGAAGATGTCCGTCTTCGGTGCTGTGTCCCGTTTTACTTTAAAACAACAGTAGACTTTGGTTTAGAGGAGTCCGACTGGTATGGCCTGTCCTGGACTCTGAAGATACTACCAGAGATTGCCATGCTCATTTTTACCTTGGTATTTATAGGCCCATGTAATGTAGTATGTGACAGTGTGGGCATACATAAAACCCATTGTCTTTACCTTACGAAGACTAACCGACTTGGTACCCTGTTGGTTCCAGTCCATTCATGTTACAGTTACAAACTGAAGCACAGAGAGGAAATGTAATGACCAACAACTTTCTATCTAATAGCACATACTGTATTATCTCGTTATCCAATAACACGTATTGTATCATGTCATTGTCCAATAGCGTGTGCTATATTATATCATTATCCAATAGGGTGTATTGTATAATATCTCATCCAATAGCATGTACTGTATTATCTCATCCAATAGTGCATATTGTATTATCACATTATCCAACAGCGCATACTGTATTATCTCATTATCCAATACCGCATAGTGTATTGTATTATCCCTTTTGGCTAATATTCATCCGTCCAGTGCCAGTCCAATTAAGTCTTATGACTCAGAAAATGGTAAAGAAATATGAAAATTGTCAATTTGTGCCATTGATGATGCAAAGAGAATGTATTAAGAGGAAAACAAGTGAGGCGCACATTGTATTAAGAGGAAAACAAGTGAGGCGCACATTGTATTAAGAGGAAAACAAGTGAGGCGCACATTGTTAAAATCTCCCAAACCTCTGAGCATTAATAGTTCTAAAACGGTATGTCTGCTGTACAATTACCACCTAGAACTAAATGTACAGTGAAACTTCGTCATAGTGACACACTGATATCCACTGTATCCACCTCATGGCACACATTTTCAAGAGCTTTGTTATTTGAGTCATTTTTCTGATATACAGTGAAAACTCATTATAATGACACCATGTGTTCCCTGAAAAAGTGTCAGATAACTGAATATGTCAGATAAATGAATCAAATAACAAAGAAAATGAACTTTTCCCATGAAAATTTGTGTCGTTATATTGAATATGTCGGATATCTGAGTGACGTTATAATGAGGTTTCACTGTAATCAAATATCAAATATATTATGCTGGGTACAGGTGGTATTGTTACAATAAAGTTTCACTGTACAAGCTTAAAGTATGGTAAAGTATTTGCCTCGTAAATTAAGATAGGGTCATCAACAGTCTTGCTAGGTATGTGCAAACACTGCACAATGTAAGGCATGTTTTCAGGTCAGTTTTAAGCTCAGTCTATATGTAAGGCATGTTACCATGATAGATTTCAGCTCAGGCTACATGTAAGGCATGTTTCCAGGATAGTTTTCAGCTCAGGCTACATGGAAGGTAGTCCAGACTTGGTCATAAAATTACCTAATTAACCAGTAGACTGCAAAACTACAAGTCTGTCTGCTCTGTTTGTTCTGAGGGTAGTTCCTCCTATGGTCAGTAGATGGCATTCAACCAGATGAACCCTGGCCAAAATTCTTCCACCAGGGCAGTTGTCACTGGCTGCAGTACATGTGGATCTGGTAAGGTGGAGCCAGCCATTTGGAGATTGCTCAACTGGGCACTGTGTGGTCAGACTGCACTTACCCTTTCTAGCAAAGAAAAATTAAGACTCTCAAAGAAATAAACACATTTTGTTAATACTAAAATAAAAAGAAAAACAAAAAGAAAAACAAAGAGTAAAATATTAACACCCACCCCCCCCCCCCCGAAAAAAAAAAAAAAAAAAGTGTGGCAGCAGTGTGAGAGTGATGTGGGTTGACAGCCTGTTCGGGGCATCAGGGGTGTCAAGGGGCATCCAGGTGATTTCCCCCACAAATCTTCTCGCCAAATCACATTTTCCACAATGGTCAGGAACTCAACATGGTCCATATTGAGTGTGCAGCAAGACAAGTCTTGTTGCTTTTCAGCTTTAAATAGCAAAGTCTGTCATGATTGTAAGACACACTGGGCCCAATGAAACCTAAAGTGGGCATTAGAATAGCTATATTTGGGTGATATGCTGGATACCTATGGTAGAGAAATCTATCTTTGATGAAACTTGATACATCGTACCAATGATAAATAATTAGACATGTTCAGTGACCTTGGGATGACCTTTAAGTGACCTTGAAGGTCACTATAGTGATCTGGATAGGTCATTTTTTGGCCTTTTTCATCTTTTGATACATTTATAACGAGAAATCACAAAAAGCAGAGAGAAGAAGTTGTGTGAAATTTTGCACCGAACATTTAAAAATAATCTGAATTAGCTCAAAAATGAAAAGAAAATGTACAAGAGGTATTTTTCAATAGTTCATTCAATTTTTACATAATAGGCATACATCTGTATATAAAATAGATGAAATAAAAAGATTACACTGATTTAGTAGGTAATTTAAAAACAAGATCATCCCAAAACCTTACGTGTTAAAAAAAATTACATCCATTTAAAACTTTTGCCTATAAACCAATTGTTGGTGGCCATCTTGGATTGAGAAATCGAAAACGAGGGATTTCAAATTGATATAATTTCATTAAATTTGAACAAATTCACATAAACTCTTTTTTTCAAAATAATCTGCTCTTTTAGCTGCATCCTATGGTGGATATATTTTAATGAGGCAATTTGAAACTTCTCTGACATGTAGGAAAAAAACCTTTTCTACTCAGAATGTTCTGGATCAGTTCATTTTTGGTTATATGGTAAATAATTTTTACATGACAATCCTCAGAATTTATCATTCCCAAATAAAATAGCCATTTTGAGTATATATGTATCATTATCTGAGTGAAAATTGACATAGGAATCTGTTTATAGCTACATTTTGGTGTTCAAGGTCATTTCAAGGTCAAATGAAGGTAAAGTTTTATATATCTGTGGCATATCTCACTATCTGCCAAATTTCATGTCATGAAGATTGGCCTTAAACTTCAGAACATAATACCAAATGTATTCACAATACATGGTCATTTGGCCTCCTAGTGAAGAAGTTGATGAGACTTCTTGTGGGGGACCAGAAATAGGGTTTATATTTCAGGCTACCACAATTTTCAGTGGAGTGCCTTCAGTGCTCCCCCTTTCTTTGGTGTTATTTACCTCAGTCAGTGCCAAATTCTGTCTGAGTCAACAGCTTTCCTTGGTGCACTTTGGGCATTGTGTCCACAGCACAAGAAGGAAAGCTGTTAAATTGGATCATTTTTATGGTTGCTGCAACTGTAGGCATTATAGTACAGGAATGACAGGTCAGCTTCTGAAAAATAGGAATTGCATATCATTATCAAATCAGAACACATCAACTTCTCTTGAAATTGGGAATAAAAGAGTTAAAACTAGCCATAGACTTGTGTGCTGCTATATTGTCAGCCAGTTAACTATTTCAGTGCTGCAATTTGAACATTTCAAAATTTACTGTCCTAAGACAATCAAGGGTATACCTGATATTGTTCACATTTTCTCATCATTTTTTTATCATTATTTTCTTGGGGGGGGGGGGGGGGGGGAGGGGCAATGTCCTTTTTAAAATTTTGAAATAAAAAATTTACTGAGAATTTTCAGCAGTTTTGCATTGGAGAATTTGTCAGAGATTTTTTCACAAACGATATGGCCAGGAACAAAAAAAAAGAAAGAAACTTTCCATGAACGATTTTAAAAGGCTGCACTACACAGGTGAAAATCATACATGCAGGTGAGAAACTTCAACGAAAGGGTTTCTTGTAATTTTAGTTTGTTTGTTTACTTTTGTCATAAGATATTTTGTCTGACATTTATGTAAGATGGCTTCATCATTCCACCTTTTTTTTCTCTTGTTATTTTAAGTTTATGAGGATATGGGTGCAGGTAAAACAGACCAGGTCAAACTCGTACATTGTTAGAGCAACATACTCCACCTGGAGTTGAGATGGACAGAGCAGGTGACCCCTGCTGGTGAAATCATTCCATTAATTTTGCCCAGGAGAGGAATCCATGGAAAACATCTGAAATACTAACTAGATGGAACACTTTTAAGAGGTATACTTGCAGGTGATTAGGGTTGTATAAGCAAATTTAATAAAACAAATGATGAGTCCCTGTTAACATACTCATTTGAATAGCAAACAAATAATGCAGTCTGGTTTAATTCCAAAACAACAATCCAGCAAAGTCCCGTGGATTAGCAAGTTTAAAGTGACGGACCTCCTGAATCTTTCAAATATTTGTACAACTGTAGAGCTGAAAGTCTTCCCAAAGCTAAATACACACATGGCTTTGATATACCGCTGCAAGAGGCTCCCTGGTGCATGCTGGGAGATTTGTATATTGTTGAAATGAGATTGCATGCCGGAGTAGCAAGGGGCTGTGGTTTTAGACCAGTCTGTTTGTGTGGTCTCTTATGGCTACTTACAGCTTGGGTTTCTCTGCTGTTTGTTTAGTGAGGGGTAGGGTTTCCAGCAATGACCCCCCTAGGTTTCTGCGTATGGATTTCTCCTGGGCTCTCAGTGATGAGCTCACAGGGCCCCATAAACCATCCACCAGAAAACCCGTTAAAGTTGAGAGATGCCACTTGCATATCACAAATATTGGAAATAATTGATGTGATGACGAGGGGAAATGCAACATACTCTGGCAGGAATCCTAGCTGGTGGTAGACATGCTTCAATAGACCTGCTATGAGAAATCAGGTGAGGATTTCACTGGATGTAGAAGCAAACTGGTGGCAGGAATAACAAGGTAAGTATGGGGGGAACGTGTGTGTCAATGCCTCACCTCCATATATCCTACAACAGTACAAGGAGAAGTTTGTCCTAACATCATGGTAGTTTTTACAGTGTTGCCAAGGTATTCAATTAAAATTTGACACCTAAGGCAGAAGTTCTGGAAATTAGATTCTCAACATGAAACACTAGAGAAAAAAAAAACACAGATAGATTTTTGGAGAAAGGTCATAATTACTCAATGCATGTGGTTTTCCAACCTGAATTTCTGGGAGTCTGTGCAGCTATATTGGTGGGCTGTTTACATGAAAAATTATTGTACAATTCATTGAATTTTAATAATGCTAGAAAGATGATATGTAGCTCTTATCATGACAGCTTGAATGATGATGTTCATTGATAGCGTGAAATCTGTGATACAAGCTGTGGGGTAGAGATAGTGTCTTATCACCGGAGAGTGTATCATTCACATATACAGCATAACAAGTAATTAATCACAGTGGTAATTGACTGTCATGTGACTTGACAGGCTCACCTGTACAGAGTATGGTGAGTTGAGATGGAAGTAGTTATAGTGTTGGTACAAAGAGGTATTACCTGTTTGCCCTGAAAGGGGGGCATAATAACAAGGTGGCCCAGGCCTGGGAGGCTATTTTAACCCTTTCCTGAGAGGCTACTTAACCCTTTCTTGGGAGGCTACTGTAACCCTTTCCTGGGAGGCTACTGTAACCCTTTCCTGGAAGGCTAAAGTAACCCTTTCTGGGAGGCTACTGTAACCCTTCCCTGGGAGACTACTGTAACCTTTTCCTGGGAGGCTAAAGTAACCCCTTCCTGGGAGGCTACTTTAACCCTTTCCTGGGTGGCTACTGTGACCCTTTCTTGAGGGGCTACTGTAACCCTTTCCTGGGAGGGTACTGTAGCCCTGTCCTGGGTGGCTACTATAACCCTTTCCTGGGAGGCTACATTAACCCTTCCCTGGGAGACTACTGTAACCTTTTCCTGGGAGGCTAAAGTAACCCCTTCCTGGGAGGCTACTTTAACCCTTTCCTGGGTGGCTGCTGTGACCCTTTCTTGAGAGGCTACTGTAACCCTTTCCTGGGAGGGTACTGTAGCCCTGTCCTGGGTGGCTACTATAACCCTTTCCTGGGAGGCTACATTAACCCTTCCCTGGAAGGCTGCTGTAACCCTTTCCTGGTCAGAGTAAGACTGAGACAAGACCTTCCCTAGGTGCAGGCTGTATGCAGTACCCCAACCCATATAGAGAAAACTATTGACCTGGGACATACTGTTATCACAGGTCTTATGTACAATTCCCAGCTGAATGTTTTCTATTAACACACACTGTATAGGAAAAAAATAATGCAGATGAAGAAACTAGGCAAGGACCTGACTGCAGAAAACTGAAACAGCATTTAAAGGTTCGACAAAAGGAGTTAGACACGTTGTGCCACTGGTGGGGTATCATCTAGTGGGGCATCATCAGGAACGTTCAAACCCCAAAATGCAGCTGGAATTTATACTGAGGTATAATACTTGACATTGCTAACATAAACTAGGCATGTGTCAACACAGCTTGTAAGGCTTGCTGATTTAAAATATGGTACACCCATGCATCTAGTGACAAGGTGCAGAGTATCCTGTCAACATTGGCACCTGTCACTCCATGTCATGCTTTATGACGTCCTATGAGGATTCCCCGTGGAATGGAAGCAAAGGTGTGTTCACAAGCCTGAAAAGTAGGGAACCAGTATTGCTGGGGTCCTGAGTACAAGATTCTAGTGTTGAATGTAACATCAGTATTCTTGTTATTACGATAGAGAAAAAAAGTAAGCTGGTGTTTATATCACAGGGGCAGTCATCGTAAAGGTTAACATAGAAAGTAAAACTTAAGCATAATGCTTAGCAAGTATGCTTATTTTCCTATGATATTGAGACCAAATGCTTCAAAAGTACAAAGCTGATGTATCTAGAAGTAAAATCTTTTGAATTTAAATGCTTCAGTAAAAATAAATATTAAAATAAAGCAAGCCATGCTTTCACATTGACATCCTGGCTCAAATGGGATATTTTAGCAGCAAAGGATTAACCCTTTCAGTGCCAAATTTTTAATAGAGTCAACAGCTTTTCTTGGCATACATTGGGCACAATGCGTGCTGAGAAAAGCTGTTGACCTGGGGTATTCTCTCTGGAACTATAGGCATGCTGGTACTTGAATGAAAGGTCTTTTTATGAGAAATACGAATCTGGGATCCTAATGATAATTCAGACTTGTCTGACTTAAGTAGGTCAACTTTAGACGTGATTGGCACTGAAACAGTTAAAACAAATAAAGTGTTGCTGTAGACAGGAGCCCTTTATTTGATGTCTTATCAGGAAAGTGTACAGTTTAATCTCCTTACAGACTTACACAAATAACATACACCACATTTTCACAAGATGACATATATTTAAGATGTTGAGGATTGAGGAGGTTAACTCCACTGAACTTGGTGGTGGTGGTGGTGGTGGTCTTGGTAGTGAGCAGGATGATCACGATTATGGTGATGATGATGATGATCATGATGATGGTGGTAGGGTGGTGATGATGGTGATGATGATGATGATGGTGGTGGTGATGGTTTGATGATGGTGGTGGTGGTGGTGGTGGTGGTGGTGATGATGATGATGGTGGTGGTAGTGGTGGTGGTGGTGGTGGTGGTGGTGGTGTGGTGGTGTGGTAATGGTGGTGGTGGTGTTGGTGGTGGTCGTGGTTAGGAAAAGGATCAGGACAGTAGAGGCAAAATAAATCTTAAAATGATCAAGCTGAAAATGAAATAACTGTACAAACAAAACCCCATCTAATGGGGTTTTGGTACAAATCATGAAGAAAGTGAGACAGTGGGGCTATTTACCACAAGAACTCTTGACTTCTTAATGACATATCAGATCATTTTGGTGTTGACTTCAGGTATTCTGAAATCCTTCCGGCACACTTTTTATAACATATATCTGCACTTTCCATACTTCACAAATCATACAGAAGGAATGCAGTCAGTTGTATATGTGGCTGTATAATACATAGCAGTGATCAGAGTAAGCTGATCACTGGCCACACAAGTTGAGTGTGTATGATGTCGGCAATCCTGAACTGTGTGTACCTTATAAGGCTGACATTTAGTGAACTTCACGGCAACCAGTGGAGCATGTCTTTGCCTGTCATATCCTCTTTCAGTTCCCTGCACAAATTAATGGTGCCCTGGCAGGAAATTATCGACAAGTCTCCCCGTGTCTTGTCTTGTCTCGATCACTCGCATTTCAGCATTTTTGCTTTGATATAAAAAACAGCTAATTTCAACGAGCCATTCTTGGTTTTCTTTTGACTTTCAACAGGAAGCTGAAGAGTTTGTTCCACAGATAAATTTAGGCACTTTGATATAACTGGCTCCCATCAAAGACACAAACTGGTGAGTGGAGAATTCGAGTTGGTGGAGGTAATTGTAGAATCCCTCTGTCTGGCTCCAGGAAGTCTGGAAGATTTGGGTACTTTACAGCAAGCCAACCCATGATCACATACAGGGATAAGTCACTAGTGAGGTCAAATGCATTGCAATTGGCATCCCATTACTGGCAAAACATCATCTTGCTAATGAGAGCTGTGTGAGGGCTAGGTAGGCAAGACAAAGCCTAGAAGACTGGTAGTTTGGATAGGGCAATGGCGCTGAAGCAGTATCAAGATGTGGTTGTGATGGCATGGGTCGGCTGGACACATTTACCAGACAAAAAACATGGTCAGATCGAGAATCTGTCTGCAAATTGAGGCACATCAACATGGGTGAAACTCAGAAATGTCTGTGTCACGATGAATTAAAATGGTGTACAGTGAAACCTGTTTTGAGAGACCACTGTGAGGAAAGACCACCTGCCTTTTCAGACCATGTTTACCATGTCCCTTTTGCCATCTTTCCCATGTTATTGCACCTCTATTGAGAGACCACCTTCCTTATATGACCACTTTTTGGTCTGTCCCAGGGGTGGTCTCTCAAAACAGGTTTTACTGTACAACATTATGAATATATGTACATATGTGAGCATATATATGTATATGTATGGTGACCAGTCACTCAAAGAACACAGGTGACAAAAAGCAGTATCTCTGCTGCAACATAGACAACAACACAAGATATATACTATACTGTGCACAGAGAGTAATACACATGCTATTATGTTGACATACACTATATGTACTGTAGGCAAAGACTTATGTTTTTACTGTATTTAAATGTGGACAAAAAGCCGTGTTTGTACTATGCTACAAACAAAAAGCAATACACATGCTGTGTTGTAGGCCTAAAGCGACATCTGTACTGTACTATACTGTAATGTATACAAATAAAATATCTGTACTGTTATATACTGTAATGTATATAAATGAAATATCTGTACTGCACCATCCTGTAATATATATAAATGAAATATCTGTACCAAAATATACTGCAATGTTTATAAATGAAATATCTGTACTGATCTATACTGTAATGTATATAATTGAAATTTACATTACAGTATAGTATGGTACAGTATAGTACAGATATTGCTTTTTATATACATGTACATTACAGTAGCAGTACACATATATCTGTACTGCTACTGCAACTGTAATGTACATGTATATAAAAATCAATATCTGTACTATACTATACTGTAATGTAAATAAAAAGCAGTATATCTGGTGCACTGTGTAGTACACAAAAACAATATACATAAAGTCATGTTAACAAAAAGCAATGTGTGTACTTTACTAGAATGTAGACAAAAAGCTGGTATGTAGCGGATTCATAGTGTGAATTTGGTGGGGTCTGTCAAAAACACATAACAAAACCAATTTTTGAGAGATCTAATTGCCATTCCATACTGAATTAGTGTCAAATATAGCATATATCAGCTAGCATATCCTGTAAATATATTTTGAATTGAAATGAGAATTGGAGATTAACTCATTCCATACTATGGTGATAGGCCTTGGTCAGTGGTTCTGGCACTACTTTTTTGCTTTAGACTAGGCTTGCTGGTATTTGAATAAAAGGTATCTTCAAGGGGAATTTGAATCCTTCATCCATTATATGCTTAGTGGTAATGAGAAAACAATAATAGCTGTGACTAGCACTTGAAGGGTTAAAACTTGTTTTATTTCAAGACAGTCCAGTGGTACAGTGCTCCCCTCTTATAAGGCCACCCCAAATGCAGCCCTAAAGTGGCCTTTTAAGAAGGGCCTCTGTGAAAGGGACAATATGATAAGAAGGTAGGAATCCCTCTCGCAAGGGAAGTGACAAGTTTTTGGTCATTATATACAGGTGATCTTATAATAGAGGAACAGATAAGATGAAAAGCATGATATACATGTATGCAACGTGTCTGAAAATGTGGTCTCCAGTGAGGCTGATCTTTCAGGGAAGGGACCACATGGTTGCCAGACTGTACGGGGAACACAACCCTTATGAGTATGGACTGAGTGCATTAGTTAACATTATATGGTGGCAGATATGTCAACCCGAACACGCTTTCATATTGCCAGCCCTACACAAGCATGGCAAATGTAATATGCATTGGTAGCTTTTTGATGCATGCTGTTCCAATCCACATCTTTGCCAATGTCTTTTGAAGTGACGGCAAACTGAACGGGAACCTTTTTACTAAATGGCAGCACTTGTTCTCCATAAATACATCATTGTACCGACAGAGCTTTTAGCAGCAGTGATTTTTGACAAATGTATTTAGTGCAATTGGCCACTCGACTGCGATACTACAGCCAGGGGTTGTAGTCAAGTGGGTCTGCAGCCGGAGAGTGTACGTTGCCATTTGATTTGATATTTTTGCACATAACGGCATCACTGGAGCATGACGTACAAAATTTTTGCTTGTTCCAGATCAAAGCCGCCAAGAGGTGCTTTGCAGTACGTAAAAGTGTACCAATGAGCATTGCACTCTATCGAAAGACGCGTTACAATATACACTAGTGCACCAATTAATATTATGTTGTGTAGCAGTACACAGCACTGACAGTATGTCGTTCAGCGTATTGTTGCTTGGAGTGGGCATCTTTGAACTGCAACTGATCGGGATGATGGAATAAGCTGTCAGTTTCTTAACAGTTAAAGAATCAATTTCTTCATAGTTATTTGCAATGAATAGCCACCTGCCATATATGCATACATATATATTGCATAGCTTCACCCTTTCAATGCATGCCGAGAAAAGCTGTTGACCTTGGATATTCTCTCTGGAACTATAGGCATACTGGTACTTGAATGAAACTTTGTTTGTTTGTTTTTTAAGAGGAATACGAATCTGGGATCCTAATGATAAATCAGACCAGTTTGACTTCAGTAGATTGGTTTAAGTTGTGATTGGCACTGGAAGAGTTAAGTGGTGGTCACACATGACAGGGTGTTACATGACATACCATCTCAGTGCTCTGACTTTTTGAGAGACAGCCTTCAGGATACACAGGTGTATAAGCAGTTCAAAAGGCACGCTGTAAAAGCTAGAGACAATGCAAGTAGCTACGATGAGACAGTGGAGAACTGTGCCATAAATTTCAACCCCAAGTGGGTCTCCTCAGGCACTGGCTGGCAGGTACCAGAAAATTTTTCCATTTTTATATCGAGGGGTAACAGTTTCCTTGCTACTCTGGTACATCTGTGCACAAGTACAATTGCAGCGGAAAGCCTAATTCCAGTTTCCTTACCACTTAACGCATTTCATACCAGTCCCTGATATTTCTGTATATTTACCAAGATTTAAGGCGACAATTGCATATTTAAATTCTTCACGAAAAGAGCTTTTGTTCGAGTACCAACATGCCTATAGTTTTAAGTCAGTAGTTCTGGCACTGACCAAGGCCTGTGACCATAGTATGGAATGAGTTAACTCAAAATCTCAAACTTAAAGATTTACTTCCCGTATTTGGAAGGGGAACATACTGGTTTTGGGTCGACCCGTACTAAAAAAATGGAACCCAGCAGCTTGTACCAAGCAAGTTGCACGTTTTTTCACCAGATACCCTGTCGCAGGAGCTGTCAGAAAAAGTATATATATATATGTACTGCTGGAATAACAGTATTTTAATCCCCGTTTTTTATTATTGTACGCTACTGTAGCAATACATGCACAAGTTTTGTGTGGGGATGAGCTCAATATAAACATTTTAGAGACAGAGCAAGTGAAGCTGTCTCACTGAGCTTGTCTGTCAAATGGAAGAGACTGCTGCACTGTGTAAGCTGTATGGAGGGAGGGCCCAGTGTAAGCTGTATGGAGGGAGGGCCCAGTGGATCTGTGAAAAATGGTTCCTTTTGAACCGTTGTCCCACTATAAGGAGTCGGGCATAGTTTAAGTGAACTGAAATGTGCTGCAAGGAGGAATGAACATACATGTAGGTAGGAGGGGACACTTGCCACAGGTTTACCATTAAGGAGGTGCATGCCTACATGACTATATATATTTATAAAGGACCGTGGCGCATAAGCAGAGAGCCACAGTATTTTTATTAATATTATTATTATTATTATTATTATTATTATTATTATTATTATTATTATTATTATTATTATTATTATTATTTACAATATATGTGTACAGTTGCATCTCAAATAAGACCACCTCCATAGGGATGACGTCTATGTTAAAACTGTCACTTTATAGTCCCATTGTCAGACATCTTGAATCAAATTTTATCCCCAAGTGAGACCAGTTTTTTTTTTTTAGTCCTTCAGGTTGTCATAATATAGGGTAATAGGACAATTTCATTTTAGTTTGTCCTTAAGAACCATGATACATCAAAGTGCGACACGAGAAGCATGCAAATGTGACATTAAACAAAAACAGCATCCAATGTTGCCAACCCTCCCGGATTCCTCGGGAGACTCCCGGAATTTTATGCTGAAAATACTTGAAAAAGTGTTGATTTTTGACAATTTTGAGTCACCTCCCGGAATTTCATCAATATTTCCCTTCTATATTTCATATTAATTTATCAACCTCCCGTAATTTTACTCTTTATCTCCCGGATTTTAAGTTTGGCAGGTTGGCAACACTGCAGCATCAAGAAAAGTAAAGTCCATAACCTTATAGTATATACCGTATTCATCCTAATAGTAGCATACTGTGCCAACGCATAGATTTGCCAGATCTTGCAGTGTTTTTGCGGGACTATGGAATAAGTAGTTTTCTTTATTGAAGGTTTTGAAGGCTGTACAGTTCATTTACATGTATGTGTTAAATAAACATAAATATACTGCAGTGACATTTAATTTTTCATTTGGAAGTGTCATCTTTGCTAAATTACAGGAAAAATCTTGATTTTTAATCTAGACCACTTGGATTGAAAGGTGGGGCGGGGCGTGCTTCTATTAGGACGTATGCTACTATTAAGATGAATACGATATAATGTATACATACAGATATACATGTAGTAGTGTGTGTGTATGGGAGAGAGACAGAAGGGAGAGAGATAATATGTATATAGTGCATGTATGTGTATATGTGTCTGTATGTATATTGATAATGGTATCTCCAGCATCAAGCCTCAAGACAAGTTAATTTATTGCTACCAATACATAGCACCTTTTTACATAATACATGTACATACATACCACTCACAGGTAGCCTCAGAGAGACTCTCATTAAGACAACTTTTTGTTGCTATCATGACAGCAACCACACGTTACAATAAATAATAAATCCAGCAGCTAATCCGAAAGTGGTTGTAATCAATGAATACAGACTCCAGCCATAGCTACTGCCAGACTATAGTCAAAAGTACACATGACATTAATTTCCTGTGGCGGCAGTTCTATTGATGTGAACATATATAACATTTTGAGATATAACATGTATCCTGGTTATTTCCGATAAATTCTTAGCATATTTACTAAAGCCATGGATGTTACTGATATGACATTTTTCTTTAATTTCTGAAGGAATGTTTTAGGTGTTTGCAAAAGCCAAACTGCAAACAATTTGTGTGTGCTTATTGGGTTCAACAAATTTGGAGATTGTCCAGTAATATACCTTTTGATTGCTTGATTAGTTCTAAAAGGTAAATTAACTAGAAGCAGGTAGTAAATATATCTATGATTGCCTGCGAGTTTAAAAATTGTGAAAACATTAGTAGTTTTTGACATATTGGAAGGTTTGAACTGGGGATAAATATATTGCATTTCTCAGAACTGAGTACCTCAACAAAAGTATGAACTGGTTTGGATAAAATGAAAGCTTTGAATTTGGGATTGGTGTGTGCGTTATTAGCTCTGCTGACTTGTCAGTCAGCAGAGCTTATAGATTCCATTTGCGTCCGTCTGTCTGTCCGTCCGTCTGTCCGTCCGTCCGTCCTTCCGTCTGTCCGTCTGTCGTCTGTCGTTAGACTTTTTATATTTTCGACTTCTTCTCAAAAACCGCTACATAGAATGTTTTGATTTTGCAAATGGATGATCCCCAGGTAGACCTCTACCAAATTTGTGAAGGAAATGATGATGCAATAATTTTTCTATTTTTTATGAATTTTTTAATTTATTTTTTGAAAAAAATTAAAATTTCTTCATCTTAAGAACTACGAAGCCAATTGCTTTGATATTGCACATAGGGTCATCTGGAGTCAACTAGTTCTCATTTTGGCCCACGGTGGCACTGCAATTTTTTCCTATTTTTTTATGAATTTTTGCGTGTTAAGGCTATTTTCGACTTCTTCTCCAGAACAGCATAATAGAATTGCTTAAAATTTTATCAAAATATAGTTGGACATTAGACAATGAAAGTTTGCGAAAATAATGTGGATATGTTAATTTTTGACAGAGTTATGGTATATCAGACTTTGTGACTGTAAGTGAGTGCTGCCACTGTACATCGGCAGCCATTGAAACAGCAAGGTATGTCAATTGATAATACATGTACTACCATGGACAAGTCAGGTCGCCCTATTCAATTTTGTTTCCTGAATAAAAGCAGATCCAGTCAGCAGAGCACAGGATCATCATGATCCTCTTGTATTTTGCAAAAATGAGAATCAAAAGATTTTACATTTGCATCGTTGAAGATTCATATTAGGACATTACACATGAACACTTTGCAGAGGCAGAATGACCTCAAGTCTTTTACATGTAAAGGGCGTAAGTCAAGGTCACTTCAAGGATGTTGTTAAAGAATGTTAGTGATCACTTTTTGCTAGAAATTTGTTTTATTTTGTTGGAGTTGTATTTCAAATTTTTCACTGACAGCAGCCGAAAATCATAAAAGCAAAATAAAGTGAAATATTTCAACATGCGTGTGACAAGAATTTTATCCTAAATGGTAATAAATTTAAAGCTTCAGTTAAATATCAAAGACATGAAACTTTATACCCTTGAAAGCATCAGAGCCCCAGCATAACTGAGTGGTTATGTAACCTAGAGCCTTCTTTGTTATAATCAATCATTGATCAGTACAAGACGTGGACATGAAGAGAGACTGGCGTTATTTAACCCGTTCTCAATGGACGTCATCCTCGCACTCGTGTTTGAATTTACTGATTTGTTCATCTGCGAATATCACAATGTATTGATCATAAGGTACAGACAATGGACTAAAACAATTTGAGAGTTTTACATGTGTATATTATAACAAGGAAAATCCATCCTTACAGACTATATTTTGAAAGACCAGATTTTGAAAGAGATTTGCCAAATTTCTGATGCAACCTGAATAGTTGAATGCCTTTGATGAGAGATCACCTGTGAAGGCTGAGTCTTGATTCAGTTGATGGGTGGATCTCAAAACAGGTTTTACTCCATCTTTTGTCATGATTTTGAGCTCTTTCCCATTAATTCTTGTGGAAAATCAAGTAATTCACAAATATTCTCTTGGTGAAAAATTGATGTTGGGACAGAATATGTCCATACATCATGCACAAATATATCGGGCACTTCACAATGGCCTCCGTACACATCATATTTCTCTTTGATGTTTTTGTACAACTCGAGCTTGACCTTCCGGGTTAACGATGCCTCTCCTTGCCAGCTGATTGATCTGTATGTGGCCAAAGGTTCTTGCCGCACTTACAAAATACACTAACAATTAACAGAGATGTGTGTGCATAATCCCAGATCTGAGGAGCTAATTTATACTGATAGACTTTCGTTAAGACATATATTTAGATTGGCTGATTTTAATTTTTTTTCTTTTACATTAATTTAGATAGTTCATTCAGTACTACATTAATTGAAAACATGAGAAGTAGGTTTATGGCAATTTAGAAAAGTTTATTTTCTGAAAAGCTGTGTGTATATAATTGCCCTCTCAGGACTCACTGTTTCAACTGTTTTTCTCTGTGCCTTGATAACCTTCATCATTGACATAAAAAAAGAAAAAAAAAACTAAAAAGAAGAAAAAGTACTTGACCACTGTAGCGATGATTTTTAATGGGAAAATGTAGCAGGCAGATGCATCAGCATTTGGTGCCACAGGGATACAGTCTGTTCCATCACCTGGGACGATCATTTTTCTTACTGCCCGCTTTCCCGAGACGAATTTCCAAAACTTTGACTATCATTGCGTCCCATGCTATTGTCTCTCAAATCCGTCGCTCAAATTCTTTGTAAATAGAAGCTCCATCATCGGGCAGGAGCCATCACTGTGCTGGAGTCTGCTTTCACATTGTCTGCTGCCTCATCAGGTGAGTCCGAGCATAGGATTCACCAGCCAGTGTGAGCATAAAATTTTTCAAAAAGATTGATTTTAGGTTAGGTAAAACCTTTACAAAACACACACACCAAAGGCATCGTAGTGAAGGGTGAGTTAAAATTTGTGAAACAGGAAAAAAAAGTATCGTGGTGTTAGTTGAGTTAAAAAGTTTTGGAAACGCACCAAGCATCTTTATCAGAGATCAGTTAAAATTCTTAAAAACATATGCCCAAAGGTATCTTTGCGTTAGGCAAGATAAAATCTCTAAAAAACAAAAAAAAACAAACTAAAATGACACCTTGATGTTAGGTTACTTAAAAATTTTCAAAACTCACACAAAAGGTGTCTTCGTCTTACTTCAGTTAAAAATCTTTAAAACACAAAGAAAAAGGCATCTTGATATTAGATGAGTTCAAAAATCTTGATGCCCTGAACCAGCAAACATAGACCAATCCTGTGGCTAAAGCCTTCTAGTTAGCCAAGAATGCCAGTCAAAGTTTTGAGTTGAAATTGGGTTGGAGAACAAACCTGTTCCTTAACTTAACTTTCTAAACTTGTATAGCACAATAAAGGAAATGTAAAGGCATCTTGGCAAGAGGGGAGTTAAAAATCTTTAAAGCATGCACAAACTGAGCATCTCGTGTGTAGAGCTGATCAAAATGATCAGCGACAGTCGTCTAGTAGACTTCTTGATAGAAAATCAATTTGACTGCAATTATTTTCATCAGGATAATAAATCATTTCATGCCGGATGGCTGCGGAAAATTAGTAACTGAAGCTAAAGCAACAGATTATGTTTCACAGAAATGAAAGGGAAGTTTGTGGCGAGAAAGATCCAATATAAAAAGTGAAGCGTATCGCTGTTCGTCTGTTGCATATTTTCCAGTTTAAAGTTTACAGTGGTAGCAGTCAGAAAGACAATTGTTGTAGTTTAAAGTTGTTTTATGCAGAAAGCATATCCTTGCTCGGAAAGACAAAATTGTAGTTTTAAGTTGTGTAATACAGAAAGCATATCCTCGCTTGGGAAGATAAATGTTGTAGTTTTAAGTTGTGTTATACAGAAAGCATATCTTCGCTTGGGAAGATAAATGTTGTAGTTTTAAGTTGTGTTATACAGAAAGCATATCCTCGCTTGGGAAGATAAATTTTGTAGTTTTAAGTTGTGTTATACAGAAAGCATATCCTCGCTTGGGAAGATAAATGTTGTAGTTTTAAGTTGTGTTATACAGAAAGCATATCCTCGCTTGGGAAGATAAATGTTGTAGTTTTAAGTTGTGTTATACAGAAAGCATATCCTCGCTTGGGAAGATAAATGTTGTGGTTTTAAGTTGTGTTATACAGAAAGCATATCCTTGCTTGGGAAAATAAATGTTGTAGTTTTAAGTTGTGTTATACAGAAAGCATATCCTCGCTTGGGAAGATAAATGTTGTAGTTTTAAGTTGTGTTATACAGAAAGCATATCCTCGCTTGGGAAGATAAATGTTGTAGTTTTAAGTTGTGTTATACAGAAAGCATATCCTCGCTTGGGAAGATAAATGTTGTGGTTTTAAGTTGTGTTATACAGAAAGCATATCCTTGCTTGGGAAAATAAATGTTGTAGTTTTAAGTTGTGTTATACAGAAAGCATATCCTCGCTTGGGAAGATAAATGTTGTAGTTTTAAGTTGTGTTATACAGAAAGTGTATCCTTGCATGGAAAGACAAATGTTGTAGTCCTAAGTTGTGGGATACTGAAAGCGTATCCTTCATGACTTGTCTCTGTGTCATGATTATTTCACTGCTCATCTAAAAATGTTTTGTGCAAGAAATTATTCCTTCAACATATAGCATTATTTGGTTCCAATATTGATGGACCATGAAGAGAAAAAGACAATTTTGTGATCTGAGACTGGTTAGAGTTATGATTACTTCTCAAAGCTTTCCATGCAACTGGCCTTGCCAAGTTGTATCTACATGTACATATATACCGTACTGGACGGCATAATAGTCGCAGCTGGAGGGGTAAAATAATTTTTTCAAAGCCATACCTGCGACTATTATGCCGACTACAGTCTAAACTTCCCGGGGACTTAGCCTGGGAGGAAGTTTTCTTGACGATGGAAAAGACCGGTGGCCATGTTTGTTTACATTGCCGGTGTACATACATTGTGATCGTCGTCAAAAAGTCTCAATAATGCAATAAAATGTATAACTATAGGCTTACCCTTACTATAATCTGTGTATTCTTGTTCATAGTTTAATATGCAGACAGAAAAACGGGGGAAATACGCTCGATCAGTGTTCATAAGACAAGCATGCATGTTTGCCATGTGTTAGTCACATGACACAGTTGTGTTTATGCAATCTCGCGAGAGTCTCGAAAACGAGATTAGTCATGGCGGCACCCTAATGGAAACGCATGTGCATCATCCACGATGTTTTTGCAGCGAGATTTAAGAAATTTAAATGACACAATTTTAAAACAAATACCAAAGTTTGATAACTCATAATGTTTTTAAGTAGCTGTATGATAGCATTTACCCGCTGATAGCGAGAATCTGACACAAAACGACAGTTTCAACATGAAAGTCAGGAGCGAGATTCTAGTTCACTTTTCACATACCGAGACAAAATAAAAAGGCAACACAGGTGGATGTTTTTAAGTTTATTTACCTTCATTTTAACTTTATTCACCAGCTTTAAATCATAGATTTTTGTTCATTCCTTGTCATGAGCAGCCTGGTTATACTTCTTCATGGTGATATCAGGGAGACCGTTTTTTTTTTATTTTTTGGGGTGCGACTATTGTGCCGCACATACCTTGAGGTGTCTTATTCCCCCTCCACAGTTGGGGGTGCGACTTTTGTGCGGGTGCGACTATTACGGCGTCCAGTACGGTATAGACCCCAACAATGATTACTTCTCAAAGTTTTCCATGTAACTGGCCTTGCCAGGTTGTCTCTACATGTATTCACCCCAAAAATCAGATTTGTTCTTTTAACCCATTGCATCAAAAGTTTTGATAAAATTTAATATACAGACTTCAGGAAGATATAATTGACTGGTGGAGTCATCACGTGTGTGAGCTGAATGCTTGTAGCCATACAGTGCAAATTAACAAGACGTGGACGGCAATGTGTCTGTATCACATGTATTTGATTCCTGGGAAAGCCCAAGAGATTCCCCCACATATTACAGAGACGTTAACTGAGAAGACGAGAGGTTTCATGTAAGTGCCTCTGTGCATTATGTGAAGCCTCAGGCAATTAAAAAAAAAAAAACAACCCCAGTGTGTTTTAAAAATGTATAATGAAGTAGGTTAGTACTGATGGGTCGTGGGTGTGGTACTTTTATATAGAATGTATGCTGGAAGCTGATTGCTTAAACTTTGCTGCATGTGGACTGATCTAACACTTATTGGCCAGAGTGTGTACCTGTACATATGAGTGTACTCTTCTACACTGCAAGCTCATTGGTTACATTATGACATTTAATGTTACACTGTCAAAATTGCCGTGCATACATACCAGACACCGCAGTGACACTTTTGTACCGAGTGTACACTGGAAGCTGATTGGTTCCACTGCAACATTAAATTTTACAGTGTAAAAATGGTTTTGTACAGTGATAATTTTGTACAGAGTGTAGACTGCATGGAAGCTGGCTACGCTGTAACATTACAGTGGTCCCGCGCTTATAAGGCCACCCCCCAAATGCACCCAAACAGTGGCCTTATAAGAGGGGTGGCCTCTCTTGAGGGGGAGAATATTATGGAAATAGCATAATTTCTGTAAAGAATCCTGGCTTCTCAAGAGGGGTGGCCTCTGGTGAGAGGGGCCTTATAGGGGGGACCACTGTAAATGTTATAGTATAAAAACTGCTTTGCTACATACCTGCCACCAGAGTGACCATTTTCTGCTGATGCAGTTAAGGTGTAAACTTACTGCAGTTTCTAATTTGTTCATTTTCTAAAGAAAACCAAAGTTCATAACAGCCTGTGTGGCTACTGACTTGTATATTTCAGTGTAACAGGTATTTATACCTTTGCAATTGCCAGCATTTTGTCTTGTCTAGACAGTGATGGTTGTTCAGATGCCCACACGTTTCCCAAATACTCCCTCTCGCTTCCCCAACTCAACATTCAACTCTAACACGTATGTGCTGTTTTAACATCATACAGGAAAACCTTTCAATGGAGATTATTATCTTTCTTAATCCACGCGATAAGAGATCAAGCTACCTTTGACTGTTAACTGCCATTGGCAGAAGCAATAACATGTTTTAATTTCTCTTCTAATATATTTGCTGAAGCTTAAACAATGAATTATGTGTGTTAAGGCTGTCATTGTTGATCAAGAACTGACATGTCTATATACTGTAAATTGCTTTACTTTCACGTGTATAAATTTTCATGGTTTTTTACTTTTGACATTTTACTGTAGTTTTAATATCACGGTTTTGGACATAATTCCCATTCAAACAATGTTACAATACTATTTCACTGTGTATAAATTTATTTTAAAGGTTTTGTGCCATCAGCGATATAAGCGAAAATAACAATACAGTGAAAGTAGAGCAAGTTACAGTGCATGTAACGGTCTGTGGTTTCTGGCCTTTGTCATGTACTGTATCAACATGGATCATACAGTTGCTTAAACCTGTTTGTTATAGTTATTAATTTACAAGTTACAATTTGATGCTGAATGTTAATAAATGTACAGTGGTTCCCCTCTCATAAAGCCACCCCCAAATGCACCAGAATTGTGACCTCATAGGAGGGCTGGCCTCTCCTAAGGGGGTAAATATACAATGTACTGAACATGCCATACAATAGTCCCTCTTTTGAGAGACCGCCCCCAGTGCCACCCAAAAGGCGGTCACATAAAGTAGGTGGTCCCTCAAAGGAGGTATAAATAACATGAAAAGTACTACAGAAATACCTGACAACTGTGGTCTCTCAAAGGAGGTGGTCTTCCAAAGGAGTGGTCTTTCAAAGGAGGGACTACTGTATAACTGCTGCACAGAGAAGTGGCCTTTCTAGAGGCGGTGACCTCTCTTCAGAAGGTTTTACAAGAGGAGGGCCACTATGAATTGTTATAGTGTCTGAAGTATTAGATCATTGCTGGTCATACAGTTTGCCTGGTGTCTGTGTTCCAGGTACCTGAAATGAGGGAAGGACTCTGATGCTGCTAGCCACACAGACTGCACCACCTCAACCAGCTACACTTCGACAGGCGACAGGGGGAATTCAACAGGGGCCACTGTATTGGCAAAACTAGGTCAGTCCACTTTTACTTTAGGATTACTCTATATTGAAGAAACTAGGCCAGTCCACTTTCATTTTGACCAGGGTTCATTTTGAAACTGGATTGGTCCACTTTGGGAATTCAAGGAGGGGGTTTGATATGTAACAAGCACATCATGTAATGTGTCCATTTACAGGTGAATTGGAACATTTTAATTCAATTTTTAAAGAAGATGAAATTTGTAAAAGGGACTATTTCTAGTGCATTTGCTCTCTCTCTCTCTCTCTCTCTCTCTCTCTCTCTCTCTCTCTCTCTCTCTCTCTCTCTCTCTCTCTCTCTCTCTCTCTCTCTCTCTCTCTCTCTCTCTCTCTCTCTCTCTCTCTCTCTCTCTCTCTCTCTCTCTCTCTCTCTCTCTCTCTCTCTCTCTCCAAATGTTTAATTTAGAAGCAAAAAGGTAACAGAGAGTTGACCCATACACACAGCAGCGGGGTTCAGAGTGACTGCAAAATATACAATTGTAGAATAGGGAATTGAGAATTATGTTCATATGGATAACCAGAGTATCAAGTAACTAAAGTCCAGCTTTAATATCCTAACAAAAATATATATATACACATTATATACAGTGGGATTGTGATATGGGAGGATTGGTGGCTAGATAAACAAAGCTGGACATATGGCACTGTGGCTGTCTACATAAGATACCAGCATAAGGTTGTATAACAGAGAACAGAGACTTCAGGTGGGAGGAGGGGGTCTGTTTGCACAGAAAACAGACAGCAGAGAATTGTTTCTTTCAAGGTGGACCTGATGTTTTCAGTTAACTCTTTATGTCCAGACTCTGCCTGTCCGGAGTATTGCCAGCTGGCTTCCAGCTGGTAAGGCAGGCTTTAACCCACCATCACACCCAAGGATTCCTTGAGATGATCTCACAAAAGATTTTTATCGAATGTGCATTTCATATTCAGTCTTTAGGGGTTTTTTATTTGACTCTTGTGTGACCTGATTTTTGTAAATTTGAAAAGTCCGTTGTTCAGTCTGCATATCTCTGTGTAAGATCTGAGTGAGATAAAAGTCATATGGTCAGGATATAATCAAGACGTTGCTGAACCCATCGAGACCCGTTTGTGGCATAGCTGTATTAACCCGTTAAGCCCCTTTTTGTGGAATAACAATAGTAAACCATTTAGTACATTTTGCGATTGACTAAATTAACCTATTAGGTCCCTGTTGTGGTATAACTATATATTAAGCCATTGAGGTCCATTTATGGCATAGCTGTATTCACCCATTAAGCCCCTTTTGTGGTACTGAGCCACTGAGTGCCTTTGTGGTATAAATATATTAACCCATTAAGCCCGTTTGTGGTATAACTATATATTAGACCAATGAGACCATTTTGTGGTACAGCTGTTTTTGCCCATTTAGTCCCCTTTTGTGGTATAACTATATTGAACTGCTGAGTGCCCTTTGTGGTATAACCATATTAACCCAATGAGTGCCCTTTTTAGTGTAGCTGTATTAACACACTGAGTACCATTTCTGCCATAGCTATATGACAATTAAATTACCACATTGCAATTGAACAGGAATATTCTAATTGCCTGATGTTCATAAGCAGATGATACTGTACACCTAGAAGCTTTTTATTTGATTTGAAGAGGGAATCTTTTGTGTTCCTTGATGCATATATACATGTACATACTTTGAAATGTTTTATACCAAACTTATGGTAACATCATGTTATGTAATGTATTTTTATATGTTCTATGTCAAATAAAATCCCTTCTGAGGTCTGATATTAAATTTATTATAGTGTATATATTTACTTCCAAGCACAATGGCTAACTTTTTCTTTCTAATTCAGATTTTAAGTATTTTTGGTTGAGGCATTAGACTTTGACATGGAGCTAGGAACAATGTAGTATATGGTCAGCATCATTATGGCTATATTGTATGTTACCTATGCATGTATGCCCCCACCACCCACCCCTCCCCACCCGTTCCTCATACCAAGGCTCATTTTAGGTCATCTTTTGAATGCCCAGGGCCTGGTTATAGATAAAGTACACGAACAGAAATATATATTATTATTAAGTTTACATCGAAAAAACAATTGTGAATCATGGGTCTTTAGTGACATAGATTCTTCCCATCAAAAAAAAAAGAAAAGAAATGAAAAAAAAACTAAAAACAGAAAAAACAGCAAAAAACAAACATCATTTTGATAAACTGCTGGTGATTAACATTCCGGGCATGTTAAAGAATCCATCATAGTTGTATCTTAAACATCCCAGGGTTCATCTTACAGGTTTATAGTAAATCATGGGTAATAAATCCCCGCCCATACTTTAATGAATTAATCAATTTTAATTTCATCTTGGCTTACCATAATTTTGCTAAACTGGAATGTCATGCATGCTGTACTACCTTGATTTTACAATTGCAAATGTTCATTGTATGTATGTTTTGAAAAGGTACCTTCCCAAAATCATCATATCATCAGGGATTAACATTCTGTGTGCAGAGTGATGACAGCTTGGTTAACCACATCATCTTAGAGTAGTTCAGTCCAAGTTAGCAGCCGAAAGGCTTTCAAATTGACAGAAACACTTCTATACTGAGGATAATTTAAGGTGCCACATTGATAATGTCCTAAACAGGGTTAGAAATTAATTTGAAATATGATGTGCTCCCCCCCCCCCAAAAAAATGCTTTGGCCCACCAAATTCTTTTTCCCAGAGGTTATATTTTCCTATCTCAATGTGATATCAAACAATGATGCAGGCACTGGCAGTAAAACATGGTAATTCATTTAAATGGCCTTACTGAGAATTTTCATAAATCCAGGGGCAGGTAGATTACTGAAGTGGCCTGTTGGAGGATGGATCCCATGGCATTTTGTAGCCAAATTTTCAAAATTCTGCCGAGGTCATTTTTATTACATGAGCCATGCCCAGTAATAACCTTCCTTTCTTTCTTTCTTTCTTTCTTTCTTTCTTTCTTTCTTTCTTTCTTTCTTTCTTTCTTTCTTTCTTTCTTTCTGTCTGTCTGTCTTTCTTTCTTTCTTTCTTTCTTTCTTTTTCTTCCCTCCCTCCCTCCCTCATTTAGTCATTTATTCATGGTAGCAGAAGCCCAGCCACTGGTGACACAAACACACTATCAGTTTTATCCTGGGGAAAAATCACCTTAAAGTAATTGATGTTGGTTGAGGCAATTTGTAAATGTGTACAGTGAAACCTCTCTATACCGAACACCCTTGGGTCCAGAAAATAGTGTTCAGTACAGTGAGGTGTTCAGTATAGGTAGGTTTGGTAGCATTGAAAGTATATATTTGGGACCAAGAAATGGTGTTCAGTGTAGAGAGGTGTTCGGTATATAGAAGTGTTCAGTTAGAGAGGTTTTACTGTATATGACAATCTAAACGCAAGTTTGAGAAAATTCTGTTGCATGTCATGACTATGACAAATGCTATTTTTTAGCTCAGCTGACTTGTCAGTCAGCTGAGCTTATCTTATGGTCCGTCGTCCGTCCGTCGTCCGTCCGTCCGTCCGTCCGTCCGTCAACAATTTACATTTTCGACTTCTTCTCCGAAACCGTCAGCCAGATCCACTTCAAACTTGGTGGGGATGTGTCTTGGGTGGGTGTCTACCAAGTTTGTTCAAATGGTCACGGTCCATTGATTTTTGGATTTTTAATGAATTTTTTTGTTCTTTTTTGGGCAAATCTTAAAAAATCTTCTTCTCTGAAACCGCTCCCCAATTACTTTGATATCTCACAGAAACACTCCCTGGGACACCTAGTTCTTAATTTGTTCACCAGGTGGCGCTGCAATTTTTTTCTGTTTTTTTATGAATTTTTGTGTGTTATAGCTATTTTCGACTTCTTCTCCAGAACCGTCACTCAGATTAAGCTGAAACATGGTGGGTATGTTCCTTGTAGAAGGGTCAAACAAAGTTGTTCACTATGTGAGAATGCTGCAGATTCCTGATATTTAATGATTTTTTTCAGTTCGGGTACTTATCGGTCAATGCAGCTTTCCTATTGATTACTATGGAAGTCAATGAGCATTCTAATGCTAATTCACATTTGCGACTTCTTCTCCAAAACCGTCATCCAGATTAACTTCAAACTTGGTGGGGATGTACCTTGGGTGGGTGTCTACCAAGTTTGTTCCAATGGTCATGTTCCAATGAATTTTGGTATTTTTATGATTTTTTTTTCAAAAATCTTTACAAAAGTTTTAACATGGGAATTTCTTGTAATGGTTATAACTTAAATACTTTTGGCCAGATTTACTTCAAACTTGGTGGGGATGTGCCTTGGGTAGATCTCTACCAAGTTTGTTCAAATGGTCACGCTCTATTGATTTTTGGAATTTTTATGAATTTTTGTTTTTTGGGGGCAAACTTTAAAAACTCTTCACCTGTGAAACTGCTCACCCAGTTGTTTTGATATCGTTCATAGACACTCCCAGGGACACATAGTTCCCAATTTGTTCACCAGGTGGCACTGCAATTTTTTCTAATTTTTTTTGATGAATTTTTTATATGGTTTTGTTATTTTTCACTTGTTCTCAGAACTGTCAGTCAGATTAAAGTGAAATGTGATGGATATGTTCTTGTGGAAGGGTCAAACAAAGTTGTTTACTAGGTGGCACTGCTTTATATTCCTGATTTTTAAGTATTTTGAACTCAGGTACTTATCGATCAATGCAGCTTTCCTATTGATTACTATACAAGTCAATGGGTATTCTAGTGCTAATTTACAGGACAACTGACACAAAATTTACTGTTTACTTGATAACTTGAGATCTGTTTTGAGTTAGTACTGTGATGCTGCACATGTTAATGTTTTTGTATGAAGGTCATGCTCAGACAGTACATGAATGACTTTGACCTCATTTCTGGGGTCACAGTGCAACATACATGAATTTTACTCTTCATTATAACTTGAGAACTACTTGAACCTGGATGTTGCACATGTTAGTGTTCTTTTGTAATGGTCAGACTTACTCAGAACATGGGTGACCTTGATCCTTTCCCAAGTTCATAGATCTGCAAGTGTGATGAATGTCAAGATTAGCTGAGCATGGGCTGTTCACACAGCCCTCTTGTTTTTTCTTTTTGTTGGTTCTGAAATGTAATAAAATAGAAAAACAAAATCAGTTTGTCCTATTTGTGCTAAATAAAGCAAGTTGGTTTTAAGATATTTATTCAGAAAAAAAAGGCGATTGGGAAGTTATTGTCCACAAGTCATATGCTGTTGTCATTTATGCTGGATGAGGTTGATAAGGCACTGGAATTACTACCCATAAAGTTTCATTGGGTGTTGTACCAAACATACAAAACACTCACCGAAATGGAAAATTTTACCCTTTAAATTACCCTGTTGCCCCATTACATCAGACTGTGTTTACCGCAATGCATTTCGGGGGATCACAGGGGACAAACTCAGCCAGCAGTTCAGACTCACAGTGGAGTAGTACAGCAGATGCAGTGTTGACTCTTGCCGGTGTAATACACGTTTGTTCAAGTTTCGATCAGAAAAAGTTAGAAAATGCTGAACGTTAACTGTTGCGTGCCGAAGGTCTAAGAGGATGACACCTGGACTCCACTTTTACCAGTTGCCATTCGACAAAACAGAGAGGAAAACCTGGATCAAACTGATGAGAAACGAAAACCTCAAGTTTGGATTGAAGTGGACCAGTGTGTGTTTGACTTCATTTAGATTCCCCACGAGTTGACCTGAACCCCCAACGACACATCCATTGTTGTAGCTCTTCCATAGAGTTGTCTCCTACTATTGCAGCAGGTAGTTTGGTACCGGGGACGCTGTTTTCCTCTGAAGTCACGAGGACATCAGCCATACTGTGACCACAACTGGGTTATACTATATGCGCTGCTTTGTCCTTGTCCCCAGCGATCCCCCAAGATGCAATGCGGTAAACACGCTGTGACGTAATAAGTTCTCAGGATAATTACTGATGTGTGACATAATCTACCTCCTTTGTTCCTTATGCAGTTCATTGCTAGCACTTTTACTTGGTCGCTGTTTGTCTTTTTACCAGCATGCCTTATTATATTATTGGTATAATATTTATATATAGACAGATGCACTACATAAATATATATATGTATATATATATATATATATATATATATATATATATATATATATATATATATATATATATATATATATATATATATATATATATATATACACATGTATATGTAGATGTATATGTATATGATGTTATTTTTGTTGTCTTATATAATGTGTATGGAGATATATATATATATATATATATATATATATATATATATATATAGGATCTGTTACTCACTTGTCACCTAGTAATTCACCCAGACACACAACTGAGGCAAAAGTCACTTTTGTTCAGGAATGGTGCACGCTGATTGGTTGAGGAAAAAGGCACTTTTGTAGAAGAATGATGCACTTTGATTGGTTGAGGAAAAAGTCGCTTTTATACAGGAATGATGAACTCTAGTTGGCGGGTGTTGCAAGTGGACTTGAAGTAGATAAACAGTACATGTACATATGGTTGGGTGGGGCAAGGGGCGGGGGGTGGGGGTGGGTGGAAAGTTATTATGACTGCTTAAATATAGGAATACATGCAACTAAAATCAAGAGTTGAGCTAATGACAAGGGCTAGTGGCCACAATGGGAGAGGTTACATTTCAACCAGGTTTGTACTGATGCACACATCAGGAGCTGAAAACTTAATAGCTAGGGGCTTTAAGGCATGCACACTTGACTTTTCATCATCACCACGTCATACATGTGCATTGTGATGACATGAAGCCCGGATGTGCATTGGCTGTGGTGTGGTTACCACAGCCAGTGAATTTCAAACACAAGTCGAGAAAGACACGGACCCTCCAAATAAGGAGAGGTCAGTTAGTGCACCAACTGGATAGTTTGGTACAGAATTGTATTGGGCTTGAAAATCCAGTTGGCCTCGATAATGTCCACTAGATGCCCCAGATGGGGGCAGTTCGAAATCAACCGGTGGTGTTTCCAGGTAAAGATTTATTTGCCATTAACCTGGCTGCCATGTACCTGAATGTGTCAGTGGCCAGAGCTGTTGAAAATAGCATGAGCAAATGAGCTGTGACAATGAAAAATGAACATTAGGCGTACAGAGCAAGTGCTCGTTTACCCATGATATTGAGGCCAAATGGCTCAATGGAACGAAGCTGAAGCTGCATGGTGCATCCAATGTTTCTCTCTTTCTCGTCAAGTACCTTACTTCAGTTTAGATGGGGGAGAGTTACGATGTATTCTAGAATGTGGACTTCGCTGTTAAAATCAAGAGCTATACTGATCAATACACAATCTGTCAAAGTTTCTTTAAACTTTGTTCTTAAATGATGATTACATATTCTGGCAAACAAATAATACACATATGACATAAAGCAAGGTATCTGTGACATACAGTAAGGTATCTGCAAGACAAAAATGTGGTAAGATTACAGATGTGGTAACCCTTCCATGCTCAAAATGGTAGACAAGGCTAGTAATGTCAAAGGTCACCTGCTGAAACGTGTTCATTTAAATGTCATGGGGAGAAGTGTGACCAACATTCATTTAAAATAAATGCACTTTCACAGCTAATGTTTTGAGCTCATATTACATATATGATTGTTCGTGATATGTTACAATCAGGAATCATGTTACTAAAACGTTCGCGTTTAACAGTTAATTCGCAGAAAGCAAGGTTTAACAAGAATATTGCCACATCGTTTCAATTCCTTGGTGAACCCTTTGCAAATGGATGGTAGTTCGTAGGAAGTCAACAGCTTTCCTTGACATATGGATGAAAGCTCACCACTCAAGCCATATCACAGAAACTGGTTGTCTCCATCTGTGACCAGGAATAGGTTAATTCCCATCAATCTGCCACAGTATCCATGTAATTGTGAAGTCCTATGCCATTGTAATTGCAGTGTACATGTATATGTGGCCTATTCATCTGAACGATGGTGTGACATCGAGAGAATCTGTTAACTATATGGCTGGAGTATTCTGCACTGTGTCTGTGGCTTGAGGTAATGATAGGGGTTAACAGATCGGCAAGAAACCCAATTCTGCCATATATTTCACCCAAAATTACATTATGGCTGTCAACTTGGAGGATTCATGAGTGGAAGACCTGTCATTAACCACAGAGGAATGGTTTCCAATTTCCACTCAGTCAAATTGAATGGTTTCAATTTGTTCTCCCAGGTGGCAGCATTGTTTGTCGAGGAAATGTCAGTGAAGGGCCTGTCACTTTGTATGCAAACAGCCTTGTTAACTCATTGGCTTCCTTGAGTGTCCTTAGATCACAGTCGGTTATGTAGCTTCACTTTGTCAGATCAAACATGAGCTAGTGGTTTCATGGATCTGAAGAGTTATTATAAATTTAATGTGGTAGCTCTTTGGTTAAGAACATTTGATTCATATCGATTGCTGACTGTAGCAAATTCACTGTAAACTGACTAATCGCAACCAAATTTGAAAATAAAGGCATCAAATAATTCTATTCCCTGTGATTTATTTTGAATGTCATTGTGAATGATTGGATTCATTTGTTTCTGAAATTAGTGAAATGCAGAAGTTTTAGAAGTAACAAACTTTAAGTAATTAGATATTCCCAACCAAAAGATGTTGCCATATGTGGAAGGCACAAGATTGATGTGTACATCATCTGAAGTAAAAGCCTAAAAAAACCTGTGTTCCATAACATGATACAGTAAAAAAAATTTTCTGATGCAGCAAAAAACAAAAAAAAAAAAAAAACAAAAACAAAAAAAAACACCCCCCCCCCAAAAAAGGACAAAATTGATTACTCAGTCAGTTGTGGAGAAACAATGCACACAAAAAGTCTAGTGTTTGTTTTTATGATGTTGCAAGGAAATCAATGTGAAGGGAAATAACGGTATGAAAATGAAATACGCCGTTAGAATTGAAGAAAGCAGCCACCAGAGGGCGCCCTTTCGTGATTGGGTAAATGTAGTGAAAATGTCATCGTTGCTGCATTGACAAGTGGTCTTTGTAGAGGGGTGGCCTCTCTTCAGAGGGGCCTCACGAGAGGGAGATCACTGTATGAGTGGTAATGTGTGACGTGTGTACCGAGGTATTGGTAACTCTGAACCAGAGCAGGTCAATAGTTCATGCCCCCTGTGCCAGGATGTCTCTGTGGATGTATGGCCAGCCTGGGTTCAGCGTGACATGAGTAAATCTTGGCTACCTGTAATTACACAGTGGCGCGGGGCAGTCAGGTGCCCAGTCCTGCTTCCTCATTCATTTCAAACCCATTCAGGACCAGTGGCAGTTTTTCCTGTACAGCCTCCAACAGGAGATCCCAGCAACAGAACATGTCAAGCACTCGGCAGACTGCGGCATGGAGCCATTGCATGATAAACCAAAGGTGGTCTCAATCATTTCCTGCTCAAATCACCCGAAAGTGCCTGGCTGTAAATTGACATCTGCTTCAATGTTTTCACTGAAATTTCTCTCTAATAGGAAACGTTCTGTGTGAGAATTGTGGTTAAGATCTATCATTATACAGCATGCCACTAGTTCGCATACAGTTTTTTATAGGAAAGGTTGTGTACATTGCAGACAAGGCTCCTGAACCAGCCATTTTTTGATGCAGATAAAAGATGGCTAAAGTGGAGGTTACGTTTTGCAGATTGTGGACAACTCTGTCTTGTGACATTGTCTCGTTTGGTGTCAAATTACACATGGTTACATGATGGGGTTTTTAATAAGATTACAATAAATGGCAATAAGTTAATGCAATCAGCATGCAGCAGGGGATTATGGGAACAGTCAAGTTAAATACCAGAGACCACATAGACAACAAATGTCTAATTCCTTGCAAAAAGTGATCTTTGATCTCAAGTGCTATATCATAATTGTGACTTTTGATGTCAAATATTTGGTATCTTATGACAGTGATCTTTGGTCACAAGTATGTGGTGCAATATGGTAGTGACAATGTTGATATGAAGTAGGTGGTCTCAGGTTGGTTGTGCCTTATGACCTTTGATCTCAGGTCAGTTGTGCCTTATGACCTTTGATCTCAGGGTGGTTGTGCTTATGACCTTTGATCTCAGGTTGGTTGTGCCTTATGACCTTTGATCTCAGGTCAGTTGTGCCTTATGATCTTTGATCTGAGGTTGGTTGTGCCTTATGACCTTTGATCTTAGGTTGGTTGTGCCTTATGACCTTTGATCTTAGGTTGGTTGTGCCTTATGACCTTTGATCTCAGGATGGTTGTACCTTATGACCTATGATCTCAGGTAGGTGGTATCCTATAGTACAGTGTAGTGACATTTGATCGCAAGCAGTTGATTTTTTACGATGGTTATCTGATCTCTACTAGGTGGTATCTCACAGTAATGACCTTTGATCTCCAGTAGATGGTGTCTTACAATGGTGACCTTTGTCTAGGAGGGGTGGGGGATGGGGGCTGTGTCTATGTCTTGTGGCAGTAATTTTTGACAATGTGGAGGGATTCTTCAAAATAGTGACCTTTGATCTGAAGTTAATAGTGTTGTATGGCAGTGACCTCTGATCTCAAGTAGATGATGTCTTGAGAGTGACCTTTGGTCTCAACTAGGTGATGTCTTGAGACGGACCTCTGATCTCAAGTTGATGATGTCTTAAGAGTGACCTTTGGTCTCAACTAGGTGATGTCTTGAGAGTGACCTTTGGTCTCAACTAGGTGATATCTCGAGAGTGACCTTTGGTCTCAACTAGGTGATGTCTTGAGAGTGACTTGATGTAGGTGACTACTGGCGAAACCGGTCGAACGGCACGAAAGTGAAGCCATACCTTTGCTCGTATTTTCTATTTGATGTAGGTGATGTCATGAGAGTGACCTTTGATCTTTAGTGGATGATGTCATGAGAGTGACCTTGGATCTTAAGTAGGTAATGTCATGAGAGTGACCTTTGATCTGAAGTAGATGGTATCTTATGAGAGTGTCGTTTGATCTCAAGTAGGTGGTGCCTTATGAGAGCGACCTTTGATCAAATGTTGATGGTACCTTATGAGAATGGCCTTTGATGTCAAGCAGGTGGTGTTGTATGGGTGACCTTTGATCTTTCATCTCACATAGTCTCACCCTTTAGTCTTCTAGTCCTATCCACATTTTCTGTCTTCCTCCACCTTGTTGTCTTTCTGTTTTTTCTTTAATCTTCTCCCTGTGTGCTTTTTCACGCTTCTCATCCTTATCATTTTGTCTGTCTGTCTCTTTCTCCTTTCTCTCTGTCTCTCTTTACCATGATCCAAATTAGGGTGCAAAAGGTAAAGTGTTTTTCAAAGTTAGCAAGTACAATTTAAATAGCCCAAAATTATATAGATAATTGGCATGGTTTATATGTCAGTAAGAAAAGGTGCTGGACCTGATTGGTATATGTCTATGGGTTGATGACACAACTTGTTGGTTGATGACTATATGGACATTGTATATATTAGGAATGTGGTGACTACATACATTGTACCTATATTTATTGCACATGGAATGGATGCTGTTGTGTTTCTCTCGTTTTGCACTAGATGGCTCTGATCACCTGGGCTGGGGGGGGGGGGGAGGGGGGGAGGAGGCAGCTACTGATGCACACAGTCCCATGTGGCATCTTAAAAGCAAGCTGTTTACAGCACATGTATTGATAATGAGTACATGTAATCAGAGACAAGCATACAGGTAGCTCATGGGGCAAAGCAGTCCGTCATTTTCAATTGGTCATTTGTCGATCAGGATGTCAAGGTGAGCTGTATGTGTAGAGCTGCAGTCAGCATGAGCCCGACAGAGATGAACTGCTGGCCAGCTGTAGCTACCTGACACTCTGAGTGCTGCCTTATTGACTGAGTGTCTGCTGATGGAAATCTGTTACGTGTGCGGAAATTCCCTGATTGGGTGTATGCACGCTTTTGCCATGTACGTCCTTAAGTAGAATGGGTTTTGATGGTAAAATAGTGCCCCAGTGAGTGATGGAAGTCAGGACACAGAGGGGGAGACAGGATGCCAGGTGGCACTTGTGTTGTGTTATTCAGTATGTGTGGTTCCCTGTTACCTTTGTATTCAATCAAGGTATGCTTTGGGAGATTTTTCTAAAAGGTTGTGGTTTCTAGGGGATCCCTGTGTGGGGGGAGGGGTCCTGTGGGGGTCCCTATGTTGATTCCTGTGGGAGTCCCTATAGGGTTCCTGTGGAGGTTCCTGTGGGGTCCCAGTGGGAGTCCTGTGTTGGTTCCTGTAGGGGTCCCTGTGGGGGTCCCTGTGCACTTCACAGTTGTTGGATGTGGCAAATACATCAGGTTGTAATGTGATGCAATCTGCCTGATGACTTGTGGATCAGACTAACATACAAATAAGCCTTAACTTGTATTTTGCCATTTGTTGCCAGGGATGTCAAGTCAAGTCAAGTGTATTGAGATACATGCAAGAATACAGGGCACAAGAACAATTAGAGAGTGAAACCATAATGGGCTTATAAACACATTATCACACACACAGAACAATATATTCTGGCTAATTAAACATGTTCAAAAGTGTATACAAATTAGTACCAAACTAATTCTGATTGACGTGGGCTGCGAAAAATTTGGACCCAGTTCTGCTGAAGCACTGGCATGCTGCATTGGTAAAAGCCAACAGTTAGTGGTTCTGGCATTGCCTGACAAGTCATGGTGTGACCATCTGGTAACTCAAGCCAGGCAGCTGAAGCAAGAGTGGACAGATTGGCAGTGTCTACACCAGTGAAGTTAGTCTAGGCATGGTGGTACTTGATGAGCAAAAGATACTTTCGTGGAAAATTTTGAATTTTCAATGTATAATTTACTATCTCTTAAATTGCCAAACACTTTACTGGTAAATTGACTTGCATTGCATTCAATTGTGCCCAGATCCGATTGGTATACATGAGGGTGGGTAAGGGTTTTCCCGTACCGGCATACTGGGGCTTTTTATTTATCGTACTGACGTACTGGAAGCCCTCTTGTTTTAGGTACTTCATACTATCCAAAATTTTGAAAGATTTTTATTTTCCGTATTACGTACTCTAGAAAAATAATTACCTGTACCAGCATACTGAAACCCCCCTTTACCCCCCCCCCCATACATGTATATAGGTCTGCAATTTTGACAAGGAAGTTACAGTGTAAATTCTGTGACATAAATTGTATCTTGAATTGGAATATGCATCTCCCCAGATTCCAAACAAAATACAGAAAACCCACACTTTGGTGGAAAAAGAGTTACAACCCAAGAATGACACAGGCTGTGTGTAGTGCTGGATGTCCTATTTATATACAGGTCATTCCCTAAAATTGTGCTGGATGTACGGGAAAATGATTGATTGGAAACAGGAGTTAAATAATTAAAGAGGATCACAGCTTCTGGTTTCTGTGGTGAGAGAAGTCAGTGCTTTTGGTCTGTAAATGTCATAGTATTTGACATGGAGTGGCTGTGTGTGTGTGTGTGGTTACATTGCTTATCCCTGTATCAGTTAGCTGATGCTGTACATACATGTAAATGGCATTCTCCCCAGGTGAAGAAAGCTAAATTCCATAACAGGTTTGGTGGTGAAATAGTCAATGTAGACCCTCCTTGGAGTCTGCTGTAATCATAGGATATTAAAATAGACAAGTGAAGGTTGGGGCAAGACAAATTGACAGATAAATAATAGGATGGTGCCTCAGGTTTTTGTTGTCCGACTTGTATCAATGCAGCACTGGTACATACTTGTATTAACACAGCACAGACACACGCATATCAATAGAGCACTGGTGCACACTTGTATCAATACAGCACTGGCACACACTTGTATCAATATAGCTCTGTTGCACACTTGTATCAATACAGCTCTGTTGCACACTTGTATCAATACAGCACTGCCACGCACTTGTGTTAATAAAATGCTGGCGCATACTTGTATCAATATAGCAGTGGCACACACTCATATCAATACAGCACTGGCACAAACTTGTAACAATACAGCACTGGCACACACTTGTACCAATACAGCTTATAGCATGCACAGACACACATTTAATTGTATCAATGCAGCACTGGTGTTAATAAAATGCTGGCGCATACTTGTATCAATATAGCAGTGGCACACACTCATATCAATACAGCACTGGCACAAACTTGTGACAATACAGCACTGGCACACACTTGTACCAATACAGCTTATAGCATGCACAGACACACATTTAATTGTATCAATGCAGCACTGGTGCACACTTGTATCAATACACTGCTGGCGCACACTTGTATCAATACAGGAATGGTGCACACTTGTATCAATACAGTACTGGTGCACACATTTTTATGAATATAGCAATGATACACACTTATCAATACAGCACTGGTGCACACTTGTATCAATACAGTACAGCACTGGTGCACACATTTTTATGAGTATAGCACTGACACACACTTGTATCAATTCAGCACTGGTGCACACTTGTATCAATACAGAACTATGACACACTTGTATGAATAAGTCACTTCCACACACTTATATCAATACATCACTGCCACACACTTGTAATCCTCTCTGGCTTCCTACCCAGCATATGAGAGACTGGCTGTGTGACAGAAAACAGCTGTCTGCTAAAGCCAGGTGTAGCAGTACAAACACCAGCAGCCTCAGACACTCCACATATTGTGTTAACCCATTGTACACCAGGCACTGCTTGGACCGTAGGTTTATAGTGAGATCAAATTGATTAAGTGACAGATATGTACAAAGTCTTGATGATCAGGGCTTTTATTAACCCTTAAAGTGATGATTTAAGATTGAGTCAACAGCTCTCCTCAGGACACTTTGCACGCAATATGCCCCAAGGAAAGCTGTTGACTAAGACTACTTTTTGCTTTAGACTTTAGGCTTGCTGGCATTTGAATGAAAGGCATCTTCATTAGGAATTTGAACATTTTAACCATTATATGTTTAATGGTAGTGAGAAAACAACTGTTGCCGTGATTAGCACTTGAAGATTTAATTACTAGACATCATATTAAAAAAAAAAAAACACCAACAAAAAGTGCAAGAGGTTAGTAGCCTTTTTGGAAGAAAAAAATCAAAGTGACTCAAAGTCCACACAGAGTACAATCCAACCTCCCATACTTGTTAACCAACCAGGAAGAGGGAGGCTTTGAGGGCTTTTTCAAAGAACAACAGGTACATGAACATGTCTAAATGTGAACACTGATCAGTAATGAATGAATTTGAAAAACAGAATGAAAAGAACTTGTGAACAACAAAACCAAGACAACAGAGTGAGGCACCTGAGGTAAATTAACTTACATGTAAACAAACTCTTAACATCCTCCATCTGCAAATTACGCCCCCCCCCCTCCCCCCCATCAAATGAGGGAAATATAGTAATTGCTTTTTCCATCCATGCGTCTTTCGGTCCGTTTGGTATCCATGCCTATGCTATAATTCGCTTGTCCTTCACCTTAGATTAATGGAACTTTACAGCCTGGTGTACTTAGACATACGGGTGTGTTAAAGGGGTCACATTAAGGATTTTTCAGTATGGATCTGTTGGACCCATCTTTCTTCTTTTTCAGGAAAAATAGTGGGTCCATGGACTGTAATTGATGGGTCCAGTCTGAAATTGTGCAAACTTGACTTCATTTGCTGTGATTTGATTGATTGATTTTATTTGGCATTTATCAACATACAGTGATATGTGACTTTACTTAAAAATGATAAATAAATAAAACATGGCTAGAAATGAACATAACAGAGGGTCAAAATGCTCATGCAGGCAAATTTCATAATTATAATTAAGATTGAATAAAAAGTTACCAATATGCCAATGTAAAAGAGTTTAATGACTAAAATCGCTGTCGTCATCTAGGCTTCCGTCCGTCCATGCCTTATCTCCAAAAATATTCACTTTACAGAGACCTAATTTTTATCACAGGGGGCTATTAAGGTGCTTCAGGTGCCTATCAAAAAGTATTTTACTAGATCAAATATTTAGGTCACAGTACTACATTAAAGAAAAAAAATGTTAGCACAATATCTAAAAAAATATTGATGGTAGCTTCATCAATTATTTATGACAGTTGGTCCTTAGGATGTCTCAAATGCTTATTGAAAACTAGGTCACTGGCTCACATATTTAGGTCACAGTGCTACATTGAAGAAAAATGGCGGTACCATGAAATCTTCAAATCTTCATTTTCTCACTGTAGCACACCAGTTATTTATTACAGTTGGGTTTTAGGATGCCTCTGACAACTAGTGAAAACAAGGTCACTGGGTCAGATATTTAGGTCACAGTGCTGCATTAAAGAAAAATGGCTTGCCATGATGTCTCTGCTCATTGCATTTGTACCAAAGCTTTGTCATTAGGCCAAACAAAAGTAACCTTGACCTACCCAAGGGTATTGTCATAACCTACGCGTCGTTTCGCTATGGCCGAGGGGTTTTCGGTCACTAATCGGCTTCTAGTTTACTCTGGCGGCATGCATGATTGAACATGCCTGGGCTCTGTTATTTTTGCGATTCATTCGATATGATGAAATGGTCAGAAATTATATGATTTATATTTCTGTATCCTTTCTATTTCAATTTACCTGAAAAATTTGATTCCGTAGGAGGTGTCAAGAGTATGATCTTAAGTGTGGTCATTTTTTTTACCAAGCGCCAAATCCCCAGGCAAATATAAGAGAGCTTGTTACATAGAGAGACGGACATCAGAGGATTCCACCAGTATAATACATAATCATGATAATGGTGGACGATGCAAAACACCATGACCACAAAGGTGCAAAGTTACTAAAGTTTGGAGTAATTTTTGCAGTTGTATCATTCAAAATGCATCGCATTTTTTGTGCATGCATCTACAGAGACGCAAAATGACGATGTTTTATTAATTCCCAGGCGCCTTTTCTTCATTTTTTGCATCTATGACACAGGACGCACGATTAATGTGACCCATGCGTCACGTAAAAAAGTAGGTCATTAGGTCAATTATCTGGGTCACAGTGATATATCCTTTTAAAAATTATGTCTGGGCTTTTCATTAAATTCCTTAACTATGTAAGTTAGTCTCATGAAACTTCACACACACATATATTTTGACCTAAATGCGTGTTATGAAACAAAGCTAGGTTATTATATCAAATATCTGGGTCACGGTAATGCAATCATGTAAAACTACTTTACACTTCATGTCTAGGCTGTAATTCTGTTTTCCCTTGACTTAGAATCATGAAACTTTACACACCTTTGTATCTGGACAAAAGAGTGTGCCATGCATTAAAGTAGATCACTAGGTCAGGTATTCGCGTCACAGTGACATATCCTTGTAAACACACACAGATGGATATTTAAAGATTTAGAATACATTTTGTGCCTAATCTTAACTTGGACTGGAGATCCATGTCCAGCTAACTCTGATAACCAGTCTCCTTTTTTTTTGAATTTGTTTAAGTTCGCCTGGAACCTGAGCAGCAAAAGCAGTGGTTGCTGCCCCCCCCCCTTTCTGCAATTGAGCCCTGACTGAAAAGTGCCAAAAAGTCCAACTTGCCTATTTAATACTGCAGAAGCTTGACAAAACTATACTGAATAAAGTGTTCAACTATTGGAGAAGTAGCAAAGACAAATACAGGTCACAATGGTTTTATTTTAACCTGTTTGGGCAAATCTGAGTAAGCTTTAATGGGACACAACACAGAGCCTACACCAGTAAACCCAACCTACTCAAAATACAATTAACTCCAGTCATTTTGTATTTTACTCCAGCATGTCTTACTTTGGACAGCCCTGTAGACAGTTCTGCTCCTGCTTCTGCAGTGGCAGTTGGAGTATGGGTTTGGACACAACACAGAAGTCCATGACCAAGGTTACCACCAGGGTACCATGCATTGAGTCTTGGCTTTAGTTTCTGGGGTAACTTATGGCACATCATGTTGTTCCTCTTGCTGTCACCAGATGGCATGCAAAACTTGCATTGTTTGGTCAGCATGATCCTGAAAAATGTAGTTGTGCGTATGATGAAAATTAAAGAAAACAAAACTGGCACGATGTGAGGAACATAAGATTCTAGTATGAAGAGTTGCTCATCAGGAAAAATTTATGCAAGAGAAATTGCATGGACAGATTTGCAAAAAATCTGGGATGGGGGAGGGGTACAATTGAGAAAATTAAATATCAAGATATATGTATGTATGGATGGTATGATGGACTGTGTGATGGATAGATGAATGGAAAGCACTGCAGAGCCATCTCAAGACAGTGTCATGTTGATGTACATGTATCAGGTTTGACTGCATGTAAGGGTTGACGAGATAGAGGTGACAGGCTTGACTGAATATGCATGTATGCATGGGTTGATGGGATACATGTAACAGGTTTGACTGTGTGTGTATATGGTTTGATTAGATACATGTAACAGGTTTGACTGTGTATGTATATGGTTTGATTAGATACATGTAACAGGTTTGACTGTATGTATATGGTTTGATTAGATACATGTAACAGGTTTGACTGTGTATGTATATGGTTTGATTAGATACATGTAACATGTTTGACTGCGTATGTATATGGTTTGATTAGATACATGTAACAGGTTTGACTGTATGTATATGGTTTGATTAGATACATGTAACAGGTTTGACTGTGTATGTATATGGTTTGATTAGATACATGTAACAGGTTTGACTGTGTATGTATATGGTTTGATTAGATACATGTAACAGGTTTGACTGTATGTATATGGTTTGATTAGATACATGTAACAGGTTTGACTGTATATATATGGTTTGATTAGATACATGTAACAGGTTTGACTGTATGTATATGGTTTGATTAGATACATGTAACAGGTTTGACTGTGTATGTATATGGTTTGATTAGATACATGTAACAGGTTTGACTGTGTATGTATATGGTTTGATTAGATACATGTAACAGGTTTGACTGTGTATGCATATGGTTTGATTAGATACATGTAACAGGTTTGACTGTGTATGTATATGGTTTGATTAGATACATGTAACAGGTTTGACTGTGTATGTATATGGTTTGATTAGATACATGTAACAGGTTTGACTGTATGTATATGGTTTGATTAGATACATGTAACAGGTTTGACTGTGTATGTATATGGTTTGATTAGATACATGTAACAGGTTTGACTGTATGTATATGGTTTGATTAGATACATGTAACAGGTTTGACTGTGTATATATATGGTTTGATTAGATACATGTAACAGGTTTGACTGTGTATGTATATGGTTTGATTAGATACATGTAACAGGTTTGACTGTATGTAGGGATTGATGAGATACACGTTACAGATTTGACTAAATAAATTATGAAAAAGATAAAGTCAGAACCTAGTGCGCATGTTGCCCAGGGTGGTTCCCAAAGATAGAGTGGGGGTGACATTTTCTTGGTCTGTGAGTTGTTTTGGTCAATAAAAGAAGGGACCAAAGAGATAACTGGGCAGTAGACTAAATGGACAAAATTATTGTGGCTACTGAGAAATTTATGTGTAAGTAAATCACCCATTTAGTAGGGCATGATGTTAACTGAAAATCAAAAGTAATATTACAGCAGTGAAGCCTCTCTTCAAGGAATACTGCATGACCAGTCACAATTAACTGTCAAAGTGTGGCAACAGATGGACTTTCATCAGAAGTATAGGTAAGATGGAGATTCGTACAAAGTTACAGAGCTTGGTGTTCTTTGAGGGCAAACGTTCTTTGTTTAGAAAGGTCTATGCAGATGCCCACCGTTCATGTGGGTATCTTTAGGTACTGTACAAATACACTCAAACCTGTCACTATGGCCAGCTCTACTACAGGTCCACCTATGGCAAAGGACTGGGCCTGGTGCTGCACCAACTGATTTCAGCTCAGTTTTACCTGTGACAAAGGACCAGCACCAAGCCCTAGTCCCAGTCCTCCACCAGCTGATCCTAGCTCAGTTTTACCTGTCACGGAGGACCAGTCCCCAGAGTCCCCCCTCAGCTGATGTCAACTTAATTTTAACTGTGATCAGTCCCAGTCCCAGTCCCTACCAGCTGATCTCAGCTCAGTTTTAACTGTGACCAGTCCCAATCCCAGTCCCCAGCAGCTCATGTTAGCTAAGTTTTACTGTGACAGAGTACCAGTCCCAGTTCCCCCACCAGCTTATCTCAGCTCAGTTTTACTGTGACAAAGGACCTGTCCTAGTCCGCCGCCAGCCATTGTGAGCTCAGTTTTTGTTGGTCTCAAGTGCACATATCAAATGGAACCACTTTTGGCAGACAGATGTTTTTAGCATGCGTAAAGATTGTCCGGTCTCATTACTTTTACTCCAAAAGCCAACTAAGATGTCTATAACACCTTTGGATGTCACCAGCACGTGGTACACAGATGGTCCCTTAATCAGAGCAGGGTTCACTGTGTAAGGACCATAGGTAATTGGTCACGTAGCCGGTCACAAGTCCCTTACATGTGTCCTTCTGATGTAAGAACTAAGTTTGTTCATTTATATCTGTTCCTGTTTTTCTGTGCTCCCATCATAACCGAGCAGCCGCTTGATTAGAAGTTCAGCGTCTGTCACACTAAGCACCAATCTCCTTCATAAGCACAAGTTGGCGGAGACTTTGATGTCTGCTTAGTTCATAAAGGACTTTAGGTGGAATTACCCCCTCTGACATGTAATTTCCATCACGAGAAATTAAATGGAAAACTTGTGTGATTGACTGTACCTTTGCTAAATTTGTAGGATTCAAAGCCATTTCATGCTGACATGTAGTTGGCAGTTTGAGTTGGTACTGACATTGGATGCAGTCCCAGCCATACTTACATGCAGACATGCTGTGATTACATCCAGGTTACGTTCCTATATTTTAAGGCTAGTGAATATTTGTGCTCGGCTACAGCTTTTTTTAATGCTATATACAGGCTTTGGCAAGTTAGCGCGGAAGATAAATATTTAGAAAAATGTGAGGTAATTGTGGTAAAACGTGTCAGTATTTATATGTATGTACTGTGCCAAATTCTATGATGTATGTCAAGTGGGTAGATTTTGTTGAGGAGGAGAGAGGAAGGGTCTTGATGTCACTATTATTTATAGATTTACCCTTTTTTTTCTAAAATCCAACCACATATACACTGTGCCCCGTGATCTGTGTCGATTAACCCTTTCCCCCTTGAATTAAGACTGAGTGAACAGCTTTCCTTGGCATGGGTTGGGCACTAAGTGCCCAACCCATGCCAAGGAAAGCTGTTGACCTGGGGCATGTGATCTTGATAAGTCTCATGTACATTTCTCAGTCAAATTGTTTTTCAAAACTGTTGAAATTAGTTGAAAACCCTGAAGCAGACGACATTTTACCACCAGCTGGTTTTGGCCAGTTTGAGGGGGGAAGGGTTAATGTACATGTACAGTGAAAATTGTCTTGCGAGATCTTTCCAAGGATTGACAGAACTGTGCTCCCTGGGGACAGGTAATCCTTTATAGGAGATGAAACATTCAAAGTTTGGTGCCAAATATTTGGACGAAATGGTATTTCAAGGGCAATTGCAGGTATACTTTAATGATAACTTACAGTCCTGTCATGGTCCACATGTGTTGGGACACGTAGGCATCCCTAATGATTGGCTGGACCTGCTGAAGCTCACTTCCACCACCGTAATGGTGGAACTATAAACTCTTTCTGTACTAACAGTGGCTCTGTTAACTCTTTCCATACTAATTGTGGATTTATTAACTCATTTCTTACAAGTAGTGGATTATATTAACTCTTTCCACGCTAATGCTGGATTTGTTATGCCCCACCTCCTACCAGAGGAGGGACATAGAGGAATCGCTTTTTCTGTACGTCCGCCTGTCTGCTATTAATGTCTGGGCAATAATTTGCGTGTCCTTTCAACGTAGATTAATGAAACTTTACACCCAGGTGCATCTGGACATAAGGGTGTTTCATGTACATGTACCAAAAGTAGGTCACATGGTCTGAGTCACAGTGATATATCCTTGTAAAATCATGTCTCGACTATAATTCCTTTACTGTTTAACTTAGTTTCATGAAACTTTACATACCACATATATTTTGACCTAAAGGTGTGTTATGAAACAAAACTAGGTCACTAGGTCATGTATCTGGGTCATGGTGTTACAATCATGTAAAACTATATTACACTTCATGTCCGGGCTGTAATTCTGTCGTCCTTTGACTTAGAATCATGAAACTTTACCCACCTGAGTATCTAGACTCAAGGGTGTCTCATGCATAAAAGTTAGTCACTAGGTCAAGTATCTGGGTTACATTGACATATCCTTGTAAATTCATGTCTGGAGTGTAATTCCTTTAATCTTTAACTTAGTTTCATGAAACTTCACACATGTATAGATCTTGACTTAAAGGTGTGTCATGAAGTAAAGTTAGGTCAAATATCTGGGTCACTGGTATATCCTGATAAAATCTTGTCCCAGACTCTAATTTCTTTACTCATAAGTTAGTCCCATGAAACATCATAGACACACATATCTTGACCCAACGGTGTGTGATGGAATTAAAGTAAGTCACTAGGCCAAATATCTGGGTCATGGTGAGGCCTTTATATGAAAAAGCAAAACAGTGGTTCGTGTCTGGGCTTTAATAGGAGACATTCAATTTTAACTGCGATCCTGTTCACTTCCTGTGTTGTCGGGGCAACAGACTGATGCTTCCACCATGATCAGGGCAGATTTGTATTAAATATACTACATAAACATCCACAAATAACACCTTTTTAACCAAAAGAGAGCCATTTTCTAATCAATTTAAGCATCCTTTATGTTTCAAATATATGTTAATACATTTTCTTAAGACTATTCTGTGTTCGTGTTGTTTACTTTCTTGAGAAAGAACTTTTAACCATGCCAAATACATGAATCTGCCGTGATGCAGGTGGCTCCCTCTTTTGCCCAATAGGTGTTAGAGTAGGACTGCATTTAAATATGAATACTTCCTATTCATTTGTCATTCAACTCAGATTATTGAAACTTTACACACAGGTGAAGCTAGACATAAGGGTGTGTCATGCAACAAAAGTAGGTCATTAGGACAAATATCGGGGTCACAGTATATCCTGTTAAATTCATGTCCAGACTAATTCCTTTGCTCTTTAAGTCAGTTACATGAAACTTCATACGCACACATCTTGACCCAAAGGTTTTAATGAATAACAAAAGTAGGTCATGAGGTCAAGTATTATGCATCTGTCCATCCGCTATTCATGTCTGGGCTGTAAGTCACTTGTCTTTCATTTTAGGTTAATGAAACTTTACACACATGATCTTGGCATAAGGGAGTGTCATGTAACAAAAGTAGGTCACTAGGTCAAGTATCTGGGTCACAGTGACATATGTCTATAAAATCCTCTCTGGGCTATAAATCCTTTACTATTTAACTTAGTTTGCTGAAAATTCACACACACACACACACACACATATATCTTGACCTGAAGGTGTGTCATGAAACAAAAGTAGGTCACTAAGTCAAGTGTCTGGGTCACAGTGATAGCCTATTTTTATTGACTACATGCATACCAAAATAAGACATGCGATTAGCAAGGTTATTAATGAGGTGAGGGAACATGGATCCAGCAATCTCTGATTGCATTTTAATTAGCTATAGTCTTTCTAATAGTGGGTTTTGTTAAATCTTTCAGACTACTGTAAATTGCTTTATTTTCGCGTGTTTAAATTTTCACGGTTTTTCTATTTTTGAAATTTCACTGTATTTTTAATTTCACTATTTTGGACATAATTCCTATTCAAACAATGTTAAAATACTATTTCACTGTGTTTTTATTTTCACGGTTTTGTACCATCAGCGAAATAAGCGAAAATAAGAATACAGCGAAATTAAAGCAATTTACAGTATTAATGAATTTATTAACTTACCCCTTACTGTATAGTGGAGTATATTAACTCTGTCCGTACAAATGGTGGAGTAGTTAACTCTTACCAAACTGACAATGGATTTATCAACTTTTTTACAGTAATGTTCTATTTTATTGACTTTATTCTAAATTACTAGTAAATTTATTGACCCTTTCTATACCAATGGTGGAAGTCCATATTTTATGACTATTATCCGTTCACATTCGTCATAAAAGGGCTGTCAATCAATTCACTACGGTAATTTTCAGTCAGTTACCAAAATGTTAAAGGTACAACTCTGTGCATTTCCGCTGGCATACATTAGAAAACATGTTCATAAAGGAATGATGTTGATATCTGTGTAACACCTTTGATCTACCAACAGGAGACAGTCAACACTTTATTGAAATATCATCTATGCAAGAAAACATGTCGTTAATGGAATGAAGTGATGTTTATGTCACGCCTTTTGATCTGCCAACATGAGACGGTTGACACTTGATTAAAATACCATCCATGCAATAACTTCATTAAAGTGTCATCTGTATAATATACGCGCCACATAACACCTGGTACGTCAGCGAGAGAGAGCACTGACTGGTCTGATGTGTTTGTAATGTTTGTAGTTCCAGTCAGGATTCTGTTATCTCACTTTGCATACAGCCAACAAACTGAGCTTTTTTCCTTACGAGTTGACACTGAGTGCTCTCAGGGATGCCAATACACCCCACAGCTGTGTGGACGTAGAGCTCTTCAGCTTTGAAACACTGGGCAAAAAGTGAGAACGAGCAAATAAGACAATTGCCGTTGATGCCGCAGGGCTGTTGTTGCCAGAATGAGGCATTTTGTTTCCGTTTGTAACAATCTGTATTTCCAGGGGCTTGTCATGCTGGGTTGTGCTGATTTTTTTTGCTTGTCTTGTGGGGAATGTAATTGAATGTAAATTGACCTGTTTTCTGCATGTGTGAATCACTATTATTCTATCATGCAAATATTGTAATGTTAGGTCATGTATTTGTACAAGTTTATATAAATTTACGTTTTTGCAGGCTAAGCTTAGTTTTTTTTTTGTCTATTTATGTTTACATTTTGGTTTCAATAGATAAAAACAGATATGAAAGATATCAGCATCAAGGTAGAATTTCATGTTTATTATCAGTGTCCTAGAAAACTTTGTGCAAGTGACTCCATGCAGCATCCCAGTCTCTTTAACAAAATCTTTCCATATTTTGTGTGATAGAGTAATTATCAGAATATTATTGCATCTGCAGATTTATACATTATAAATCACATCTCGTGTATAACCGATATCTAATAGAATGTGCACTTATGTTCCACAATGAGTCAACTAAATATTGACACATGCATGGCAGTATTTAAGGTAACATGACAAGTGATTTGTTGCAAAAAACACGGTAGCTTTGCAGGCAGGTGTTGCCGCTTTTTCAGCCGACTGTTTGACTGATTGCATTGACATGCAATTTGCATGCACCATTGTGCAGAACATGAGAGTGCACAAAAAATATTACGTGAGAATGATTTGTTCAAAATGTAAATTTAGCAGGGGAATGTATAATCAGTGCATGATTTGCCAAGCCAAGGGGTGCGGGGCTACCTTGGCGGTGTTATATAGCATGTCAGCGTCAAGCAGGCAGAGACCCACACAGATGGCTGCCAAAGATTAGCCAATTGGAAGAATTATGGCTTCTTTATTTAGTGCATTTAGCAGAACAAAAATAGTTTATGCTGTTGAACTGATACGGGCCAATAAATGAGGCGATATATAAGGTGTTTTGAAGCTGAAAGTTTGATTTATTTCTAATGGCATTTTCATGTTTTCACAGGGCCGTGAAACCTGGACTGCTCCGCAATTGATCAGCCTTTTCTTGATTATTGATCAAAATTCCCGCAGCGGTCATTCATTTCTGCCTTATGTGACCATCTATCACTGATTGATACGATGAAAGTTGCATGCTCTTTGCCTTGATATGGCAATCTGGTCTATTGATGCGACATCGTTACCATCCCGCAGTAGCCCTATCTCTTTGGCATGCTCAATTAAATGGGGGTCTCCCTAATGTTCGTTCCACACTTGGGTCATCAGATTCAATTTAGAGTGTCTATCTATCAGCCGCTCGAAAAGAAAGGGCCAAGATAGGCTTGGCTCAGTACAAATGGGTGGGGTCTGCAAGCAAGATGGAAGAATAGGCTGCCAAGGCTGTCCCCTCGCCACCCAATGACCTCTTGACCTCTATCCCCAATGACCTCTTGACCTCTGTCTTATGGATCACAGACTCTCAATCCAAATCTGAATGTGATCAAATTTGAAATGCTTCTAAATTTGTATTATTGAGGACAATTGAGCATCTCTCATTTGATATGGGTTGCCTTTCATCTGATGTCTAAACCAGACTCATTGATGATCTTAAGGATCAGATAGAGTACAGAAGGCTCTCCATTGATATGTTTGCTCAGTTTAACCTTTTGATAGTTGATAGTTTGTTTCTTTTTTTCAATATGGTGGACTCCCCCCTCCCCTCCCCCCGACCTATAAACAGACAAACAGACACCCTTGCCTAGAGATTGCAGGTTGCCATTCTTCCCATATTTCGTGCCTTCAAAAATTCATCACATTGCAACAAATTAGTGGGGAATATTTGGATACTGGCAGCACCATAAACTGGTCTTGTTGCAGATGAAGTCCTCTATAAGTTAATTTCTCATGACTTTTCTCATTCATCAACAGGAAGTGGAAACAGGTGGCACCCCCATGTGATTAAGTACATCTCAAAGCCCTTATTGATGTCAGTACAGCAAACATTTTTACCCCCTGGGCTTCATTGGCTGACAAGAGTAATGTTGTTATCATGTCTGTGTGTGTGTCTGTCCCTCCTTCCGTACTCCCCCATGCAGACTCGGCTACCATCATGAAACTTAAACTATGGAAGCCTCTCATTGGAAATTTGGCGGAGTTGTGCATTCACTAGCCTTGACCTATTTTCTACATTCAGCAACCTTGACCTATTTTCAAGGTCACCAGGAGACTTCAAATTTTTACCCTGGAGGATGGGGTTTTAAGCTTGTTCTGACCATTTTACTTTGGTTTGCTGTTGGAACCCTGCAGTTACCTTAAATACTCACTACAACTTTCCAAATTCTTCAAAAGTGCACAGGTATTTATGATCTGTAAATTAAAGATTCAGTTTCACGTTATTTGACCATATCAATACATGGGAAATGTAGACAATCAATATATTAACCAAACCGGTCAAGGATATCCATGCTGGAACATTGAAGTGATATTTTGTAGTTGCCTGGGCCACCTTGTTACATGGTATATTCTATGTACTTTTACAAAATAACAAAGGTATAGACTATATTTACATAACATTATGTAGCCATATAATTTTTACATGTCGATCTAATTGCATTTTAGACATATACATTATATCTTCATGCTTCACATCCATCTTTACATATATGACAGATTTTGTCTGGCTCCCAATGCACAAGAGAATGTGTTCCTTTGAAAAGTTCCAGGTTTTTATCACGTATCAGCACTGGCTTGTGCTTTTTGTGAAAATAATGGCCTGGTTGCATGTTCCTCCTAGGTTCTATGAGATGGATAGAAGTGGTTGGACATTAACTTGGCTGTATATCAGTAGCAGATATAGACCACATCCTGATTTACCAGATCAGCCAAATCTGACAACATTGAAGGTTCTCTTGATTGACCATGTTCAAATTTGATACATGGGTGACCCATGGGTTGTTCTCACCATATGGTGTGCTTTGAAAAATTTGGATGTGAAAATAATATTTTTCTTTTTTTACATTTTTATTTCAAAACTCACTGCACCTTCAATCATCGGTCTCCGTTCATTTCCTATACCCACGAGGCGTGAAAGGCTAGTGACATCATAAACGCAACACCATTGGCTGACAGGGAAGACTCCAACTATGCTAGCGAGCCATTGTTGTCAAGTGTCACTTTGTCTAAAAATATTTTATTCACCCTTCATCAACAGGATTGAAAATGCATGTAGAAATATTCATTTTCATCCCTGTTCCTACTCAGGATGGGTCTGTGTGTTGCTGTTAATTGTAGCAATACAAAGTTCTACAGCTTGTTTACATTCCCCCGAAGACCTGAAAGTACAGAGAGCTTAGACCCGTGCAGTCAAGATTAATTACAGGGACAAGTGCCAAGGCCCTAGGAACTGAGCTAACCTATGTAGCAGACACTTTGTGCAAAGTGACTTTGACTTGTCAAATATGACGATGTTTATGATAGGTTTGGCAAGAAAAAACTACTGCTGTTGCCAAATGTGGTCCAATCGCTGAACAATGGAAGGATTCATGGAACTGGCCAAATTAGGCATTACTCATAAAACCAGGAACAGTGATTCATTATTTTTTTACAATATTTACAAGTTAATCTTCAGTACGATTCTGATTTCAAAGCTTGCATTACAGCAAAACATAGGTCCAGTTATTCTATGACTGTTACAATGTATCACATAATTATGGGATGTTGTTATAAAGTAACATTGTAACAAAACTTAAGTGTGTGTAAGTTTTAATTCAATTGATAGAAAAAAATGGGTGAGAAAACATGGGCAAACAAGGACCGATCTTGTTCCATACCCAGGTCTTGGGTTGAACAGTCTATAACAGGTTGAGTTAGCAGGCCACTGTTATGTGCGTGTCCAATTACTACTGTGTATTGTGAGGTGTTTAATCCCATAACCAGATAACACTTGTTTGGATAGCTACCCTATTCACGCCTCATCTATGCAGCTGCTAAGACCAGTGGGCCGCTGGCTTCTCATCTTTTTTCAGTCCTGTACATGTACCACTGTTTGTGACAGTGCACGACCAGCTCCCAATAATTGGGTGTACAAAATTCCATCTGATTGTAGCTTTGTCCCTAATATGGAACCAGAAAATAAGTCAGTCACAGGGAAATATTTACTACTGTTACATAATGGATACGATCTGAAATAAGGATATCATGAACACATGTACTGATGACGATGTATAAGGAAACGTAAATTACTGCCCTCCAAGGGTCGCGAGGTTACTGCTGGGTAGGAGTTCTGATATTGAAAGCTATTCATTAATGCAAACTCATATTTAATCATCCATAGACCACACAGATGGGAAGGGTAAATTAACTGTTTGTTTAGACTTTTGAATACTGCAGGTGTAGGGGTAGGCCCTAGCTCTTTCTTTGTGAATGCTAGAATTTCAAACGCTACAAGACCTGGTCTATCCTGATGCAAATTCCAATTTATTGCAGTCATGCTTGTTCTTGTTAAACAAAATCTAGTAATTTTTGATGGGAAGTTTCTCTTTTGTAACAGATTTATCATTGCCAAGATGGTAAGTTAATTGGGATCGTCTGGCTGTACCACGGCTGCACTCCCTGAAGTACTGGTGATGGTAGAGTTCTGAGCGTCCCCTCATATGTGTAAGACTGAATGATCTTTTCCTTTGCTGCTTCAGCTTTGCTCGTTAATTCATCTTCATCGTAATCAGACCACGTACATAAAAAAACTCAATTCAGACTTCCCAGAATCACTGTGCTCTGCTGTATTTGCCATGACTCTTGGCAAACTGAAGGCACTCTGGCTTAGAACACATACACCATGGCCAGCAGGTTGTGTTTGTGACATCACTAACACTTTCCCATATTGGGCCATGATCAGACAAAATTCCTGCACTTTCCTGTTCGAAATGTGGTGCGCTTTTGGAGCTAAAAAACACTATTCAAAAATGAAATTTAACATTTTGATTTTCAGATATCATGTCTAACCTTCCTAAACATCAACTTTCTAATTTGTGGTACCCATTTAATCAAGAGCACCTTTAATGACCTCACTTTGTATTGGCACATTTTCCTCTCCATTGGATTCTATCAGAATTAGATGAGAAATGCTTCTTCAAATTTCGGAAGGAGGACTACCTTGCATGCACATATACAGGGTACCAGCATGCATGCTGGGTCAAAGGTCAGTGGTTTTGGCCTTGCCTGACAAGGCATGTTCCAGATGCCCTACGGCTACTGCATGTCTTGCCCACAGCATGACTTGCCCACAGCATGACTTGCCCACAACATGACTTGCCCACAGCATGACTTGTCCGGTAATGAAAAATCCAGTGCTGAAAGCCTCAAACAGCATAGTATGAAATGGTTAAATGTTTTGTCCATGGGACAAACTTGTAGTGGTCAAATTAGTGGGAAATATTCATCAGTTGATGGCCAATCTGTTGACAATACTTAAGAGCATACATAGAGATAAAGATAATGCTAGAGATAAGAGCACCTACAGAGTCCATGGAAGTGCCAGATAGTACTTAGTCTGTTTACATTGGGCTGCTGGATCAGTAAAGGTCCTGCTAATCCAAGTCGTTCACAGATTTGTGTGACAACTTATTGGTCAGCATGTACTCATGATGAGTGACCCCAGTTGTAGTATACAAGCGGTAGTGGACCAGGCTTGCTTGTGAAAAAAACAAACAAACTGCTTTCTCTACCTGGATAGACACAGGTGTAATTTTGTTACAAACAAGACATGTAAGTTTTTAACCTTTGTGTAGTTATATCTTGTATCGATTTATTGCTTTGTTTCTGTTATCAGCAAGTTTTTGTGTCAAATTCATGTGTGTGACAACATCGGCATACTTCAACTGCAACATTGTACATATTTAATTCCCAGTAAGACAAAGCCATCAAGGTAGTAAACATGCTTTATTTAATGTCTGCCTAAATGGATGAAGTGACCAGAATATGGGCCTCAAAATTAGCACCAGCCACCAGCCAAATGCTGGTAAAAATTCTGTCTGGCAAGTGGAGATTTTAATGTGGCTAGTGTATTTTTGTCTCAGTATATGCATGTATCCAATTTAATAGTAAAACTGTATTTAACACACCAAATATCTGAGTTTGGCATGTTGGCAGGTGACCGAAAATGTTAATTTCGTGGTCTGGAATATATTACGTTTTAATGATGTCTTAGTAACAGTGTTGGACAAACAAAAAGAGATCAAAAATACTTTTAACTTGGGTTAATCATAGCCTATCAGCTTTACTTGTCATAGTCAGGCTTCAGGTAACCCTGTCTATATTGAGTAGTAACAGCCTCGGCCTGGACTAGCTTCTTTGACTGCTGCTCCATGTCAAGTTGCGTATGTCATTATATATATTGTCTAAATGAGAAACTCAATTGATGTGCATCCTTATGTATATATATATACTGTAAATTGCTTTATTTTCGCGTGTATAAATTTTCACGGTTTTTTTAATTTTTAACATTTCACTGTAGTTTTAATTTCACTGTTTTGGACATAATTCCTTTCAAACAATGTTAAAATACTATTTCGCTGTGTTTTTATTTTCACGGTTTTGTGCCATCAGCAAAATAAGCGAAAATAAAAATACAGCGAAATTAAAGCAATTTACAGTATATATATGTACTCACACAGTAAAACCTGTATTGAGAGACCACCCCTGGGACACATCCAAAAGTGGTCACATAAAGCAGGTGGTCTCCCAAAGGAGGGTTGATTGTTGTGCAACCTGGCCAACAACTAACCTGTAGTTTGAATTTACATCCATAATTTAGATTCATACATGCATGTTTCTACATTTATTACACCCAATTCCATCGGCAGTCAGATGTTGTTTATTTATATGTTGATATCATAAACATATTTATATTTTGTAAACTCATTATATCAAAACAGTTTTAGTAATCTTGCCAAAATTGGTAGATTTTACTTATCTAAATAGGGTATTTATGGCTGGATAAGTGGTCTCTTGGGGCTATTTTGGGTGGTCTCTGGTCAGATATTGCAGGAGGTCTCCCAAAAGAGGTAAATTATCACTGGAATGTGTTTTTATGCAAGACAAGTGTTCACAAAAGGCATTGGTATCCCAAAGGAGGGTCTCTCAAAACAGGTTTTACTGTATTTAAATGAGAAACTCATTTGATGTACGTCATTATATATATAGTATTCAAATGAGAAACTCATATGATGTATATCATTATATATATCTAAATGAGAAACTCGTTTGATGTACGTCATCATATATAAAGTATCTAAATGAGAAACTCATTTGATGAAAAATGTCAACATGCAATCTCTGTTCTGTTTCCATGTTTTCTTTATAATTGTTTGCAACCCTGCTGTTACAGCTCTTTAAGGCTGGGCTGTCACTGGTACAACTCTTTAAGGCTGGGCTGTCACTGGTACAACTCTTTAAGGCCGGGCTGTCACTGGTACAACTCTTTAAGGCCGGGCTGTCACTGGTACAACTCTTTAAGGCCGGGCTGTCACTGGTACAACTCTTTAAGGCTGGGCTGTCACTGGTACAACTCTTTAAGGCTGGGCTGTCACTGTTACACCTATTGAAAGCTTGGCTGTAGTTGTTCCAGCTATTTGAAGCTTGTATGGCAAGAGCTGTCACAGCTCTATGAAGACGTGGCTATAGTTGTTGCAGGAATTTTAAGCTTAGTTGTACCTGTTACAATTGCTATAATGCTTGGTTTTGGCTGTGTCAGGTATTTAAACTTGGTTGCAGGTTTTATCTCAATTGAAAACTTAGCTGTATAGTTTTCATAGCAACTAAACACTTGGTTGTAGCTGTTGCTGCAATTTTAACATCTTCACTGACAATCATGACTAAAGTCGACCTACTTAAGTCAAATTATCCCACATTCGTATTCCTTGTAGAAAGACCTTTCATTCAAGTACCAGCATGCAAACACTTCCAGAGAGAATATCCCAGGTCAACAGCTTTTCTCAGCACCCATTAGGTGTATTGTACCAAATGTGGGAAAAGCTGTTGACTTAGTCCAAAATTTGTCACTGGAAGAGGTAAGCTGGACTCCACGTGTGACAGCAATTCAAAGCTTGGCTGTACTTGTATGCCTGAAAATTACCAGTTCAGCAGATCAGGCTGGATACATTTAAACACAGAGCTTGCATAGTGTACCTACCAATGTAAGAAGCAAGTACTTGCTAGACAAGGCAAAACAAAGAAAGAACAAAAAAAATTGAAAACAATGAAAAAATGGGTGTGGACATTACTTGAATTAAAACTGTTAAAGATGACTTTGAATTTGCCCACTCTTGTTTGATAGTACATGTAGAAGAGTACATCCCAGTAAGATCATCTCCTATATGATGTCGACAAAACATCTTTAAAGATCGCATGTCAATTCACCCCTTCTTGTTTGATAGTAGTACATCAATCTAGAAAGACCACTTCCCATTATAGACAACACACCTTCAAAGATTGCATGTCAATTCCCCTCTTCTTGTTTGATAGTAGGACAGAGCATCCCAGTAAGATCATCTCCTATGATAGACAACACATCTTTTAAAGATTGCATGTCAATTCCCCTCTTCGTCTATGATAGTAGGACAGAGCATCCCAATAACACCACCACCCATGATAGACAGCACATCTTTTAAACATAGCATGACAAAGACACCTGATTCCTACTTTTCTTTATCAGTCTGCATCTTCAGACCACCTGTTACGTGAGACCAGGGGCAGGTAGTCTAGCATGGCAGGGACAACTACATGCAGTTGGGCCTGCCTCAATGGAATGTTTATCACTGCCGTGCGGAAAGACTTCAGCAACTATTTTTTACAATGAAAAGGCCCATTTATCAGTGCCTAAAGATAAAAGCACATTGCAGGGTTTATGAATAAGTCACACATGCAGTGGCCGCCAGCCAGTAACACGTGGGGTGAACTGTCAAAGAGGTTGTGTGAAAATCCTCACTTGTTCCCCATTCGTCTTTGCAGTGAAATGTCACCACCGGCAGAACTCAGTGTGCTCGCTGTGTCTGCAGGACAAACACTGGATTTTCTCTACACTTTTAAATGCCAAGTCTTGCGAAAGGTTAACTGCCTAAGCACGGTTTATCTCTCAAGAGCAAGAAAGTTTCGCTTGAAGACATAACCAATGCTAGATGCCAATTGACACATTTTCTTCTAATTTAAGTGCATGACCCAGGCCTTGTATATTGCGCCTGTCATAATAAACTGAATAACGCTGACAAGTTCTGGTCATAATTTGCCTGAACAAAGACATGGCTCTGTAAGTAAAATGTTCTTCTTGACCTGGTCTGTGATGTTGTCTTGGAGGAATATCTTAAAGAATGTTTGCTGTGTTTTTTTTTTTTATTAACGCTTAACAGTGTGACATTGGAAGATTTTATCTTTTTTCTGCTTTTTTTTTTTTCAAACCTCAATGTTAAAAAGACAAGAAAGAATGTTATTTTAAAACACTTGAATCTTTGACTGCCTGCAATAATTTTCCATCTTATAACAAAAGACACACCAAACAAAGACAGTCACAATGTACATTTTGCAGGCAGTTTGAAAAAAAGGCCTTTGTAAAGTCATGTCACTGTCAATGCCAATTGGAAGGAACTTCTGAAAACATTCTTTTCTTTTTTTCATGTTTTTTTCCCCCTTTATGTTTTCTGTGGTGCAACAAATTTGCAAAAAAATGATAGGTAATGCCAACAGGTCAACTTACAGACAGCTTTTATTTTTCCCCACAGTTCAGAGTTAATATTTACCTGGGAGAGTTCACAGCTTTCCCACTACTCAGTATTTACGTGCATGCATGCCTGGTAACTTCTCATTCTGAAGTGAATGGGTTGCGTATCATTTGTAATTTTGTAGATCTGAGTGAACAAATTTATTTTCTTGTCCTTGGCTTTTTAAAAAACAAAAACAAAAACAAAACAAAGCGAAAAAAAAAAAACAAAACAGAAAACAAAAACAAAAGAACTTTTTGAATAAATTTGATAGGAATTACGCAATTGTGTACAAAATGATTTTAGTGAAATGTATGATTGCAAAAGAGGCTTCTTCTGACTCAACACAATTGTCTCTAGTAACCTCTGTCACTAAAATTGTCAATTATTCAATTGATCAACGCCATCTAGGGGCAGCAGAGGCATAACAAAGGAACAAGCACCACCTTTTCCCGATTTGTTTCCGTCAACTTTTTTTTTTCTCCAGAAGGGTGCACTGTTTGCAAACATCGTGTCACTGTTCCTTGATGTATGGCATTCCCACAGGCATCTCGTGCACTATTGTTGATAACGCCAGCCATTGATTAAGTCACTTCTCGTATGTACTTTCCAAAAGTCCAAAAGCTTTGAAGGGCCTTTTATAACTTGTGAATTGTCACAGGTCCAGATATAGCTGATCAATAAGTGATTTTTATGAAGTGTGGAACCAGTCAAGAATAATCAGCGTGTGTTTGCAGTGAGCCCACACTTCCAAGCTGGACCTGGTCTCATCAAATGGAAAATGTAATTGTCAAACTGTGAATGTGTGTATCCAGGCGAACACTGCAGCGATAGTGGGGCATCTTCAGTAAGTCATTTCAAGCACTTGGTGTGAAAGGATTTGTCTTAACTCTTTCCGTGCCAATCATGTCTAAAATCAATCTGCTTAAGTCAGACAAGTCTGAATTATCATTAGGATCCCAGATTCGTATTCTGCGTAAAAAGACCTTTCATTCAAGTACCAGTATGCCTACAGTTCCAGTGAGAATACCCCAGGTCAACAGCTTTTCTCGGCACACATTGGGCACAATGTGCCCAATGCGCACCGAGAAAAGCTGTTGACTCAGTCCAAAATTTGGCACTGAAAGGGTGAAAATACTTACAACTGCACGCTTTATAGTGAAATGTGGTTTCGTGTATCAGCTTTGATGAACAGTTAATTAATATCAAATTCAAAGTCTTTAAAATGCCTCGTGCAATAAATTCATTATATATATTTATTCACTCAAGCATTCTTCCTTCCATCGATCTTCCACTCGCAGAACAATTGGACCACCACTTAAAACCCCAACTTGTACTCTTGAAATTCCAGGAAATTGTAGGCAATTAAATGGGGCATGAACATTCCAACGGACACCTATCACTGGGCTACTTGTAGTAGATTCTTATCGTGTGCGTGTGTATTTGCAATAAACACCCTTCATGTGTGGAGTCCATTATCCTGGAGTATATGCAATGAATATTCCTCACTCAGGTGTATATTTTCAATACACATGCACCTGTCAGCTCGATGCATATTTAATAAAGATGCCCATCACTTGAGTGTCTGTTTCAAGTAGTCGCTCATCAGCCGCATGAATATTTGCACATGTGTATACTACCATGCATGTTGATCTCTGGAAACACATCCGCCCACCGTGCAAAGATAGCTATTTGAAAGTGTGCCAATGGCATGCTTTCTAACGTGGCATCTCAAATGCATATTTCATGACCTTTCATAAACCTTTGAGGAAATGAATACTGTTTAATAAATCAGGGCATAACCCATACCCCTGACCATTTTCAACAGGTAGCCTGATACCAGGCACTGGCCGTCACTCTGTCTGATAGTTGTACAAAAGTGAAGCATTTGGCAGAGTGTGTCTATAAGCTTTCATGTTAACTCATTCAGTGCCAAATCTTGGACTGAGTCCACAGCTTTTCTCAGCGTGCATTGGTTGCATTGTGCCGAATACACGCCTAGAATAGCTGTGGACCTGGGATATTCTGTGGAACTACAGGCATGCTGGTACTTGAATGAAAGGTCTTTTTACAAGGAATACAAATCTGGGACACTCATGATGATTCAGACTAGTTTGATTTAAGTAGATCGACTTTAGTCGCGCTTGGCACTAAAAGAGTTAATCTGGTAGATCCAGCAGTAAATAAAAAATTAGAAATCTCCTTAGGGAAGCCATCAAAAATGTTACCCCCCCCCCCCCCCCGAACTAAAGTTGACCATACATACATCACTGCACATGACATATCCATAATTTGATGGTATGACATTGCTGTTGAATAATTGTCAAGCAAAAACATTTCGCTGTGATAGAATTGATTCTTTGTTTATCATTTGCCTTTACATGTAGTTCAATACAAAAGTCCTGGTAAACCAGAGGTCACTCAATATGAAATTGATATGTTCAGTTTGCAGGTGTATATTTCTCATGTTTTTATTTTTTTGTGTTCATCAATTTCACCCCCTCTCCCCAAACTGAAACAGATTAGTTCTTTATTATCCATTGATGTTTGGTGGCTTCCCTTAACATGTATAGCAATGTCGTCAATACTCTGCAAATGCTTTGAGACGTAGCATTGTGGAAGTGCCTATCTTGTTTCTGAGGTATACTGTCCGGCACCTTTTTTCTCCCAATACCTAAGAGATGCTTAAATAGCATTAAGAAAGAAAAGAAATGTCTAAATATATCTGCATGCTTCCTGTTGCTTCCAGGCACATAGAGTTAATGGAAAACAGTCGTTTTTGTGGCTGCATGTGCCTTTGCTGTACAGAAAGCTATTTTCTCAAAGGCGTCCATTAGCTTTGGCATGTGATTGATATGGGGACGATAACCATGCATTTATTGACTGCAACATCAAAGAGCTAAGTCATGCTGTCTTTTAGTGTTTTATTACGACTGTATGGTACTTTTTCTCATTATTCCACTTGGTTGACATGCATTGATATCACAAGATGGCCGAGTGTCGCAAAGTAAGTCCTCCCTCATGCGGTATTGTGCCTTGATAATACAGGAATTTAGTTCAGTCATTCGTTACTGTTCCTAGCCCCCAGGAATAGTTTCACCAAGGAAAATCAGCCGTGCAGCGTACTGACATATTGTAGAGTGAAATCCGCCATGACAGACAGCCAGTAGGACGACTCATAAAGCAGGCTGTTACTATAGCTATTGCTGTATGAACACAAAAGTTCCCATGGTGTCCAGTACTTGTGTTATGTACCTCATGCTAGTGTCAGAATTTATTGTCTTTAATTCAACTGGAATTAAATGGCAATTGTATTAAATCCCTCATTTGGTAGGACCTGTTATTTATGACAGATTCCCCTGCCAGTCAAAAAGTGGTGGCATAGGGCAGGTAGTCTTTAATTACAAGAAAATTATACAATACAGGCCTCTGTGTCTTTATAAATGTTGCAAAAAAAAGGGGAGCGGGTCTTAAGGGGGTGGTCATTATTTACCGGGGGGGGGGGGGGGGGGGGCGGCCCTCGGGATATTGTGATGGTGTACCATCATAGTTTTTGTGTCCCCCCATAAAAGCTGACAAGAATTTGTGCCCCCCCCCCACCAGCAAGTCTGCAGAATTTTGTGACCCCCTTCCCCCAGCCTTGGACTGGTTATTGTTGTAGGACTGTTATAAACTGATTCACAATTTGATGACACCCTCACCCACCCACCCACCCCGCCATGGTGGGGGGCGAATTTTATGCCCCCCCCCCTATTAGGAGCATGTGTAATTTCGTGCCCCCCCAAAAAAAAAAATTGGGTAGAGAAATTTTGTGACGCTTCCCCCCCCCCCAATATCCTGAGGGCCTCTCCCCCCCCCCCCAAGTAAATAATGACCGCCCCCTAAATTATAGGTATCAACAATTTACATCCATGTACCAGCATAGCCAGTCTTAACCCTCTCAGTGCCACATTTTGAATGGAGTCCACAGCTTCCCTTGGGGCGCTTTGGGTATAATACTCCCAAAGTGAACCAAGGGAAGTTTATTGACCTGGACCAGTATATTCTATGTAACTACAGGCATGCTGGTACTTGAATCAAAGATCTTTTTACAAGGAACATGAATTTAGCATCCTTATCATAATTCCAAGCAGCTCATTATAAATGCTTCAACTTTAGTTGTAGTTGGGATTGAAAGAGTTAAAAGAGTTCATCTATTAGCGTTCAGTGGTTAAGTGACTGGCAGGTGATCCTCCACATACATATTGGTTCAGGGGTAAGTCAAATTGTTCTTATCTGAACCTGTACTATACAAATTTAGTAATTATGGTTTGTTTGACAGGGGTTCTTCTTTCATAACGAAGCTCTGCATTTATAAGCAAAACTTCACGTATTTAGCTAATTCATCATTTGCCACGTTCTTATTTATTCTTTATTATGTAGGTTGTCTTTGCTGAATATTTAGCTTAGACAAGGAGCCGCTACTCAGAGAGACATGTATGGGTAAAAGGCTCCGAAACATGTTGAGTAGTTACCCGCTGAAGACCCTTTAATTTATTTGGGCTGATACAGCCTATGTCAAAATTTTTTAGAGGAACGTGTGCAATATAGACAATAGTAATTCCATATGTATACAGGTTAGACAGGGACAGGTTAGCTTATGGAGAGTAAAGAGTTCGAACTGCGGAATAGGATATTGACTACTAGGAAGTGGTTCTGGGCAAAAAGACACAAATACAATTGCAACAAAATAAAAACAACAAAAGAGAAATAAACAAAATATCATGTTTTAGATAGGTTCAAAATAAACACCGTGCCATAAGAAAAGTGTAAATTATTATGCCCTGTATATGTACATGTCTTCAGAGTGACACACACACACATATATACATGTATATGTGTATATATACATGTGTGTGTGTGTGTGTGTGTACAAATCAAATTAATATCATCTTTTACATAGGAATATTATTTATCTACAGCAGTTGTATCATAAAGTTTCAGCAAATTCCCTAACAGCAAGCTTAGCTGCAGAAGTTGTTCACTGAATGTAGGCTTCATCTTTTAGAATGTAGGCTTCTGTCTAAAAGATGAGACGCGATGTAGAGACGGCTGTGAGCCATGCATCTGCGTGTGCTGCTCATTGGGAGAACAGACGTGGAGATTTGTGTTAATGTTGTAATCCGCTACTAGGTGGCCCTGTAGTACGGGTGTGTCAATAAACACTGAGCCATGGTTCAGTCACTGGGTGCACACAGTGAGATGTAATGGAATGTTTTGCTGGCAACTTTGTAGTCCAATAGCGGAAATACAATATTGTACTTCATGTAAGTACGAAACTGGTATACATTAGACCATCTGGAATGATGTGAGAGTCATGAACCACAAACATTGCTACCACGTACCCATGTTGGCCAAACCATTACAATACTATTAGGCCAATTATTGATGTTTGAGGCTACAGTCCACACTCAGCGACGTGTGTTTACCAGAAAATGGTACCGACTTCGTACAAATGTAGACCCATTGTAAAAGTCATGGTGGAAATTGTGAGCATTGATAAAGGTGTGTGCAGTGATCAGTGTTGTGGCTGAGTAGCCTGTAGTGTTCTGTCAATAATGCGTGCATCAGTATCCACCTAGAGACACCACGTACATGTACAGCACTTTAATTCCTGCTCGTTTGGTCAGCACAAATTATCTTTGAGACCTTTTTTTTTTTCTGACTGGGTAAATAAAATGCTCTATGTGTGACTTCTACGGGAGAAGATCAGGTTGTGATGTCGCTGTTACTTTCTGTGCACTGAAACAATCTTCCCATTACGATTAAGTACCTTACATATGTTAATTAACCATATAAAGAGTAAAACATCTGAATAAAAAAATTCCATAAAAATCTGTTCATGCCGGTGATGCATTTTATAGGAATAACATAGTTCGTGTTCTGAGTTTCAAAGGAACTTCACACATTTTTTATGATTTTTTTGGTGTAGAGTGCTTAATTGTCACCAAACTCTGTAAGAGAGGTGGAAAATTACTGTGGAATATGCATAGTGGGGAAATCAAAGATGACAGAACAAACTGTTTCTTATTGCAATTTGAGATTAAGTGTAATTTATTTTGTCTTCCCACAAGATAAATGAATTGTAAAAAAAGAAAAAAAGAAAAGAGTTGCATCAGGTATGTAAATGTCAGGTAAGATATAGTATCTCACCTCTCCAGGCAAGTAAATGTGACATTTTAAATGACAAATGAACTAGAATTTGTTGAACAGTTGAATAAAGTCTGTAGGATAAGGTGGGCTGGGTTTATAGCTGTGAGCTGTGTCAACATGTGTATAGCCCTAACTCATTCAGTATACTAAACCGGTGCTCCTGTGAATAGGGAAGAGCAAGAAGAGAAGGTTCCTATGTCCCTCCTGTAGAGGGCACTGCAGTTGGGAGGGCTAGAGTAGCAAGTTACCATTATATTCCATTGTCACTTGCAATTTGATAACCCAGAAAAATCCACTGCATGTGGAAACACAGTGTTTTTTTGTTTTTGTTTTCAAGTAAAACTACATGTAGTGATAATTAAATGTTGCTCTATCAGCTTGAGTGTAACCAGTCTATGCGAGGTTACATGAAGATATGGTCCAACAACAATACAGAACTTGAGCCAGTTAGAAGTTTGTGTATTGGGTTTTGTATACAGCTAAATACACAAACAACCACTAATTGTTACCTCTTATATTAGTGGTAATATTACCGTTTCGAGACCCCTCATTTGAAAACCTTTCATTCAAATCATACCAGCCTTCATGCATTCGAGAGGAAAAGAAAATAGTGGTTTTAATATACAGCTTAGTGAGACATGATAATGGGCCCAGGGTACACTGAGGAAATTTGTTGACTCCATCTAGAATGTGATCCTGAAAGTGTTAATTTCGTGGGAATGTGAGACAAGTGAATTTGTTGAGTTCAGTCACAATATTGTGTATTATGTAGTAACAGTAGCATCTGCATGATGTTGACTGTGTACAAAGTAGAAGATTGCCTCATGAGAGAGACCGAGTTGTTTGATGCGGCTGTCTGTAACATTTATGTTGTTTGGTTTATACATTGATCTGTTTGAAGGGATGAAGCTGCGATCAATGTCAATGGGCTCTTTGCATGTTTTAAGAATAGACTCGCCATCTTTTTGTTTACCTTCCTATTGGACATTTTTCCTGGTATGTTCACTGGAAAATTGAATCAGTATTCCACCTAATCAAAATGTTTGTTTTTAGTTGGAATGGGTTGAAACATGATAATAATGTATTATCCTCATGATAAAGACCACAGTGAATTGAAACCATATTTTCCTGGGTATAGAGACTTTGTTATTGATAATGATAATTCTACAGTTACTATCAGCTTGCAGACCAGAATATCCCCAAGGCTATGTCATGGCAGCAAGATGGATCTCTTTTGAAGTCAGTGGTTTATAATTCCGAACAGGTACTTAACCATCACAGTGTGAAATAAGATGACCTTAACTCCGTCATTGGTCTTAACTCTTTCATTGTCATAAATCTTCCATTGGTCTTAACTCTTTCATTGGTCTTAACACTTTTGTTGTTTAACCCTTTTATTGTCTCAACTCTTGCATTGGTCTTAATCTGTCATTGGTCTTAACTCTTTCATTGTTTTAACCATCATTGGTCTTAACACTTTTTTTGTTTAACCCTTTTATTGTCTCAACTCTTGCATTGGTCTTAATCTGTCATTGGTCTTAACTCTTTCATTGTTTTAACCATCATTGGTCTTAACACTTTTGTTGTTGAACCCTTTTATTGTCTTAACTCTTGCATTGGTTTTAACTCTGTCATTGGTCTTAACTCTTTCATTGGTCTTAACACTTTCATTGTCATAACTCTCTCATTGGTTCAAACTCTTCATTGATCTTAACTTTCATTGGTCTTTTATTGGTCTTAACACTTTCATTGTCATAACTCTTTCATCACTCTTAACTCCTTCATTGGTCTTAACTCTTTCATTGTCATAACTCTTCCATTGGTCTTTACACTTTCATTGATCTTTTATTAGTCTTAACTCTTTCTTTGGTCTTACCTCTTCATTGGTTATAACTCTTTCATTGGTCTTTAATTCTTTCACTGTCTAAACTCTTTTGTTGGTCTTATTTTTTTTCATTCTATTAACTATTTCAGCGATCTTAACTCTTTTATTGGTCTTAACACTTGCATTGGTCTCAACTTTTGCATTGGTCTAGCTCTCTTATTGGTCTTATCTCTTTCGTTTAACTCTTTCATTGGTCTGAACACTTTCATTGTCTTTAACTCTTTCATTGTCCTAACTCTTTAATTGGTCTGAACTCTTTCATTGGTCTTACCCCTTTTATTAGTCTTAATTCTTTGATTGTTTTTAACTCTTTCATTGGTCTGAACTCTTTCATTGGTCTTTTTAATGTTTTTGTTGGTCTTAACTCTCAGTGCTCTTAATGCTTTGGTTGGTCCTAACTCTTTTATTACCAATTCCGACAATGTTGATGTGCTCTGAATTGACATAATGATACCAGATTCAGGTTGGAAAACTGTTGACCTCAATCAAAACATGACAGTGAAGGGTTAAATTTGTCATTTGACAGAAAACATTTTTGGGGAGAATTGTGGTTAAGACCCATCGTTAAAAAACACCCGGAGGTTAACAGCTTTGCTTGATGTGGGTTGGGCCCAACCTGCACCAAGAAAAGCTGTTAACTGTGTATTAAGTATACACAGCATGCCACAGGGAAATCCAGTTTAAATAAATATGTTTAAAATGCAATAACTCAGTCTTATTCTGGGTGGGAAAGGGTTACGTACAGACAGCACTGTGTTATATCAGAACCCACCTGTAATGAGAGGCCTTATAAAGGGAGAGCACTATGTTATATCTGAACCTACTTTGTAATGAGAGGCCTTATAAGGGGAGAGCACTGTTATATCTGAACCTACTTTGTAATGAGAGGCCTTATAAAGGGAGAGCACTGTTATATCTGAACCTACTTTGTAATGAAAGGCCTTATAAAGGGAGAGCACTATGTTATATCAGAACCTACTTTGTGATGAGAGGCCTTATAAAGGGAGAGCACTATGTTATATCTGAACCTACTTTGTAATGAAAGGCCTTATAAAGGGAGAGCACTATGTTATATCTGAACCTACTTTGTAATGAAAGGCCTTATAAAGGGAGAGCACTATGTTATATCAGAACCTACTTTGTGATGAGAGGCCTTATAAAGGGAGAGCACTATGTTATATCAGAACCTACTTTGTGATGAGAGGCCTTATAAAGGGAGAGCACTGTTATATCTGAACCTACTTTGTAATGAAAGGCCTTATGAAGGGAGAGCACTATGTTATATCAGAAACCATCTGTAATGAAAGGCCTTATAAAGGGAGAGCACTATGTTATATCAGAACCCACCTGTAATGAAAGGCCTTATAAAGGGAGAGCACTATGTTATATCAGAAACCACCTGTAATGAAAGGCCTTATAAAGGGAGAGCACTATGTTATATCAGAAATAATTTTACTGTTTGAGTTCATTTCCCCACAATATCTGTCCATGTTATCATAGAAGTGACAGGAAGGAGGAAAAACTGTGAACCCAAAACACCTAGAGCGTGATCCCCCACATCTTTTGAACCCCTATTCCAGGGAATCATAGACGGGCACAAAGTCAAATCTGTTGATCCTTTTTCAGCCCGACAGCATGAACTTGCTGGCTACAGCTAGGTCAAGATTAACAGTGATCATAACAGTTGAAATCACTGTGATTTAAATTAGTTTTGAAATCAAATTTGAAGTGATAACAACCATAGTTATGGCCATACCAGGGCCCCAGTACTATGTAAACACAAGCATATGTTTCACATGGCAACAGGAAAACTCTCCCTTGGTATATAAAATGGGTGTCAATAATTTCTCCAACAGTCTCTGATGAGTTGCAGGAGCAACAAAACTGGTCAGACCACGTGGGCGTAAAGGCCACTGCTTGACCACTTGCTCTGTCTTTATACTCGTATCAGAATCCACCATGTAATGAGCAGCTTTATCAAGAGGGATCACTACATTGAAGCTGGTTTCTCTGTGCCACCTACATACTGCCATATACACATTAATTATATCATTTCCTGAAGTAAATTTGATTTTGATGTACATTTTATGAGCATGGAAAACTTAAGGCAGCTGTGTGTATGTTTTTCATAATCCTGTTGAGGATTGCAATATACGGAGATTAGGTACAGCCATAAAATGTGTGCCAGTCGTCTACACCCAAGACACTTCTCACCAAAGTGGAAAATAAAAGAGCCAAAGTCTGAAAAATTCTGCCATGGTGTTCCATATTGTGCAGTATTGAAGTAAATAAGCCATTTACAAATGCTATTAACGAAATGGGAGAAATATTTCATTGGCTAATTGACAAACCTTGCTTTTTATGGATGTATGGATGGATGGACCCATTTGACTTGCATGTGGAGACCTGACTTTAACATTGAAATGTGCTGTCTTCACAAATTTTGAGAATTCAATTCTTTCTTAAGATTTAAGTACAAGTTTGCTCATAGATTTTGCTTGGTGGTCGTTTTTAACATGAATGATAAACTTGTGAATTTTGTGGCAGTCTTCAATACAGAGTGCCATCTAGTGGCAGTATTGCATACTATAGCTTACGCCCAAATTGTTGGACTTGCACCAGAATGCATTTTAAAGAAACTGGTGTGGACATACATAAAGGCAAATTAGAGAGAAAGTGCACATAGAGTATTGATATGACATAAAAAAAAGGAGCCGGAAACTGAACGGAAAAAGGATCAAAGCTTCCAGGGCTTTGCATTTCCATCGTGAGCAGCGTAGCAAAGCTTCTGTCTAATGCACAAATAACGACATAACTGGTAAGCTAACATAATTGCTTATTCCCGTCGCCTAAATTACACAGCATCGTGAGAGAGGCAGAGACCATGGCTGATCCCACACACAAAGCTTACAGCCTCATAGACGAAAAAAAACGACAGCTTTGTTTTCTCACCACTGCTCAGCAAATACTACAGGGTCTCGGGTGTTTTATTATTTGCCGATGGCTTGCACTTTTAAATAGGTACACACACCTCAGTATCAGATCATGACTGTGAAATTTGCTCAAATATGGGCTGCTTGCTTACAGTGTGGACACACATAATACTCTGTGGTTTTCTCAGGGAAGTCTCCCGTTTCTTTTTGGGAAAACACTTTGTAAGAAGGTCTGTACCTGGAAATGAGACACTTTTCTCCCAATAAAACAGAAAAGATAGTATCCGTGCACAATTTACTACGGATATGTGATGGAATGCCGTGAGGACATTTTGTTACATGTTTTTGGTGACTGTGCATGACCAAACACTGTATGAAAGGTATAACTGCATGGTGCCTTCATCAGTATGCGATGCACAGAAATTTAGCTCAAAGGAAACACAAGCTGATTCTTGCCTTCCTTGTGGGCGGAGGTCGGTAATTATCTGAAAAAAAAGTTATTCGATCTATGGGGCTATTTTATGCACATTTCCCGTGGATGTTGATGACTTTGTCTTCATTGTCCACAGTGTACAACTTGCAACATGTCTGTCTACAGTCCATGGTGCCTTAACCTCTATAAAATCTTCCATTGTTTCTACCCTGTAATCTTTTCATACAGCCCATATGGTGTCTGTAGCCTGTAGCCTGTCTCAATAGTCCATGGTGGCTAACCTGTAACCTGTCTACCCTGTCCATGGTGACACTTGTAACACGTCTGTATGCAGTCCATGTGTCTAACCTCTTTAAACATCTCTGTTGTTTCTAACCTGTAACCTGTCTATACAGCCCATGGTGTCTAGGCTGTAACCTGTCGATACAGCCCATGGTGTATAGCCATAAGCTTGTCTATGCAGCCCATTGTGTCTAGCCTGTAACCTGTCTATATAGCTCATGCTGTCTGGCCTGTAACCTGTCTATATAGCCCATGGTGTCTAGCCTGTAACCTGTCTATATAGCACATGCTGTCTGGCCAGTAACCTGTCTATATAGTCCATGGTGTCTGGCCTGTAACCTGTCTATATAGCCCATGGTGTCTGGCCTGTAACCTGTCTACATAGCCCATGGTGTCTGGCCTGTAACCTGTCTGTACTGTCCATGCTGTTTAGCTGTTACCTATGGCTATCCTAAAATATCCATGGCGTGTCTGTGCCCCCAAGGGCCGTTTGAACAAACTTGATGTTATAGATAACATTTAATTTGTCTCCACATCCCTTGGTGTCTGGCTTGCATATTTTCTGATATTTAGCATCAATACTGTCCATGGTGTCTATAGATGCAAACCTGTTAGCACTGTACATTTCCCATAGTGTGTAGCCTATAACCTGTCTGTACAGTCTATCGCATCAAACCTCTTTGAAACCATTGTTTCTGGCCCATAACCTGTTTAAACAATCCATGGTGTCTATAGCCTGTAACCTAAAATCTCCATGACATCTGGCTGTTGTAGCATCCATGGGGTGTGTACATTTTTTGTCCATAGTGTCTGGCATGCACAATGTTTACAATGTCTGTACTGTTGCGTATGGACATTGTGTGTTTACAGTGTAAAGTTGTTTCCTATTTATATACAGTGTTCACAGTGTCTCTACTTAATCTCCATGACATCTGGCTGTTATAGTGTCCATGGGGTGTGTACATTTTTTGTCCATAGTGTCTGGCCCGTCCATTTTTTCCTGTTATCTGGATCTGGCCATCCATGGTGTCTATCCTATAGCCTCTCTATACAGTCCATGATGTCTGGTTTGTAACCTGTCTATCCATTTGATTGTTTCTAGCCTGTAACATGTCTATTCCGTCTATATGGTGTCTAGTAATATTTTTGTACTGTCCATGGTGTCAAATGAGCATGTAACCTGCCCATACAATCCCTGGTGTCTATTGGGACACTTTCCATGGTGTCTAGGTTATAGCCAGGTTATAGACAGGTTACAGCTTATAGACACCATGGACTGAATTAGCACTACAGTATTGTGAATGAACAGTTACATGGGTGAGATTATTTTCAGATTCCCCCACTGCATTATTTAGGAACAATTGGCAAGAGTGCCCAAAGTTGGACCTAGTTCAGTCCTGCCGTTGATGGCTCTGCAGAGTGATCATGGCACCTTGATGGCTCTGCAGAGTGATCATGACAGGCACGGACTGACCTGATGCTATCATCTGTCATGTGTGCTTGCCAGTTGGTGACATACATGCAGATGTGCAGATGCGGTGATAAGGTGATGGTGTATATGCAATGGATTATTATGAAATGCTCGACATAAACAAAAATGAGAGAACAGTCTGTAATATTGTGTCTATATGCTCTTTGCTGTATGTAATCATTATGTAGATATGGAAGAAATAAAATTGTACATGTACAACAGTGATGTCAACAGTAGTTCTCTTGGTTGAAATCAAGTCTCTTTATAAAATTCATTCCATATATGATGATCATGCTTTTGAGACACAAATATTATGATTAATTGTCACCTCTGAAAAATGTTCTTTTCGTGGACAGTGTATGTTCAGGTACAGTGGTCAGGCATCTCCACCAATGTTTATCATAATATTTATATATATTTTTGGTCAGGCATCTCCACCAATGTTTATCATAATATTTATATATTTTTTTGGTCAGGCATCTCCACCAATGGTTATCATAATATTTATGTATATGTTTGGTCAGGCATCGCCACCAATGTTTATCATAATATTTATGTATATTTTTGGTCAGGCATCTCCACCAATGGTTATCATAATATTTATATATATGTTTGGTCAGGCATCTCCACCGATGGTTATCATAATATTCATACTTTTGGTCAGGCATCCCCACCAATCTTATCCCTAGGATCTGAATTTGGTCTGGCATCTGCATTAATCTTATTCATAATACTTATATTTTGGTCAGGCATCTCCACTAATGTATGTCATAATATCTGTACTTTTGGTCAGGTATCTCCACAGATCTTGTTCATAATATCAATATTTTTGATCTGGCATCTCCCCCATTATCCAAAGTTTTTCTGCATGGGAATGGTTCATGTGGTCCATTCTTTCTCGATATATCCCTGATGTATGGCATTCACGCTGTTTTCATTATACATGTTCAGGGATCAGGGTCAATCTCTGTCCATAGACATTATTAATGGTGACAAGATTGTACATGTACCAAAATTGGTCAGTGTTGTTCCAGACTATTTTTCAGGGACATTGTCTGTATGTGCCCATGCAGTCTTTTTTCATGCTGTCCATGTTTTCAATGGACAAATATTCATGGTGCTGAGATGTTTTCTACCATAGAACAATATTTCCATGTCTGTATTTTTTCCATGAACATTGTATATTTGTGGTGTCAAGTTGTTTTCTACTCATGCACAATGTCTGTACTGTTGCGTATGGACATTGTGTGTTTACAGTGTAAAGTTGTTTCCTATATTTATATACAGTGTTCACAGTGTCTGTACTTATTCCATGGCCATTGTTTTCTCCTCGTGGACTGATGTCTCTGCTTTTTCTGTGACTTGTGTTGATTGTGTGCCTCCTTTTACTCAGGACATGTCAGCCCTGACACAAGATATGGCTTGTGATACAGATAGCTTTGAGCTGTTATATAATTAATAAGCCTGTATACTGTGACATGTTATAGGATCCGTAGGTGTCACTGGTAATACATATACTATTGAAGATAGATTGTTGTTCGCATGTTGATGTTGAAAACATCATGGTGCATGTCAACATGTTATCTTAGTAGCTGAGGCCTGGTACATGGAATTAACTGTTAACTTATTACTTGAATAAATTTGTACATGTAAATTGAACAAAGGCTGTACATGTTTGGGGCCAGGTTTGTATCTAAGGGCAAGTTCCATTTGTTTGGACATCAACATATCTGTTCAGGGACTGGATGAAGAGCTATGTGGTGTATGTATCTATGTTAGAGTATAACATACACAGCTATATGGTGCATGTATTCATACCAGGGTATAACGTGCAGCTAGAAGATGCATGCATTTATACCAGGGTATAACATGCACGTCTGTGTGGTGCATGGACGTATACCAGGGTATAACATGCGGAGCTATATGTTGCATGTATTCATCCCAGGGTATAACATATGCGGCTATATATGGTGCATATCAGGGTATAACATGTGGCTATATGGTGCATATCAGGGTATAACGTGTGGCTATATGGTGCATATCAGGGTATAACATGTGGCTATATGGTGCATGCGTTCATAACAGGGTATAACATGCATGGTACTACTACCAAGGCACATATTTACATGCTACGATCAGCACATCATTATTGAGCATAAATAAGTCCGTCTGACATGTTAAAGTGTTGCTTGTTTGCTAATACAAGTCGGTCAACAAAATACCAAAAGTGTGGCACAATTTTCGGATGATTGAGCTTGGTCATCAGCTTGGTCGAGAGATTTAGGGCGTCCTGAATAGCATTATTCCAGTGAAGGCTTTCTCAGCTAATACTACCTGATTACAGTGAAACCTGTCTTCAAAGCCCACCCCCAGGGAGGACCAAATTGTGGTCTGGAGACAGGTGATGTCTCATTGCAGCTATATATTACAAGAAAAGTGCTGTGCATAGTACAGTGGTGCCCCTGTTACAAGGCCACCCTAAATGCACCAGAAAATTTGCCCTATTTAGAGGGTGGCCTGTCTTGAGGGGTGAAATACTATGAACATGCCGTGCTTGCAGCATGGAGAAGTGGCCTTTGTAGAGGGGGTGGCCTCTCCTCAGGGGGGGCCTTCTAAGAGGGGGGCCACTGTACCATGATACAGTGTCCTTAGAGTGGTCTCTCAGGAGAGCAACATTGTTATAACCATATAATAACAGTATCTGGTGATGACATTGTGTGTTGGCCTGGGTTGATTTGCCTTTACTATCATCACAAAAGTCTGCTCTAAAGAAAGGCATGATGGTGCTTAAATGAAAAATCCATTCATGAAGGATTTTTAAAACAATTGTCTTATAGTTTCAGCTGAAGTCAGTCACATGCATGGAGTAAATTATGCCCTACACAGTAAATTTTACAGCTGATCATATTAGTGAGTCTCTACAATTGAAAAAAAAAAAAGAAAAGAAGAGAGATGAATGAATGAATGAATGAATGAATGAATGAATGAATGAATAAATAAATAAATAAATAAATAAATAAATAAATAAATAAATAAATAAATAAATAAATAAATAAATAAATAAATAAATAAATAAATAAATAAATAAATAAACAAATAAATAAAATCAAATGAGATCTGCTGTACATCTTTTTTCCAGGCCTTGGAGAATGTTTTTTGACTGATACCTTACAAGAAACCCAATAGAATTAACCTTTGAAAGCAGGTAATGACAGATGTCACACTTAGCTAAATTATCATGATTCCACCTTCAAATGTCTCATTTAAATACCAGCATGCCTAATCTAAATTTGGCATTCCCGGACAGAGCAAATGCCGTGGTCTCAGTCAACAGTTTGCCTTGGAAACTGGCGACTAGGTATAGATATTGGCACTTAGAAAATTAATTTTGGCCTTGGGGTACAGTTGGCTTTACTTGCTATGGAAAGTTGTTAATGTCTGACCACATGATGTTCTTGTCACATGGCCATAAAAGAATGGTTTTGGTAAAGCTGGAAACAACTAAGGCTCCACCAGAACAAAATATTCTTTACTTCCTGTAACCCTACCTCCCTATACCTTTAGCCTCCATTTTTGTAAAGGGAATTTGACCTCTTCTTAGAGTGGAATAAATTTCCCACAACTACTGACATATATACATTGAATGCCCACCATAAACTGATTTACACTGTATCGGTCCCAAAACTACCTGAAAATACTGTTATTTTGTTTCATTCTCATTTTGGAACATGAGAACTTTCAAAAGGGAAAAATAACATACATTCTCAACCTACCCTACACACACACACACACACACACACACACAGATGTGACAGGAAACAAATAATTAATTTTGTGTAGTCTAATGGTCTTTGTAGGAAGTGCCATAAACATAAAGCGTGTCTGGCTCCCATCCAGTGATGACATCCTTTGATATAAAGTCAGGTATTCACTAGATGCCAAATGTGCACTGGTTGTTGACAGAGTCAGTATGGCTGGCAATGATTTGGCTGCTAATAATCAATTAAGGTGTGATGGTAACATTGTTTACACCCATTATTAATTCAAATGTCAATTATTGATAACAAATCGCCTGTTGGCCCAGCACTTACTTCTTCCTGATGATCAATAATTTGCAGCGAATAGGATTTTCCGATTTTTCGTATGAATTTTTCAAGTGCCAGGGCTGGTAATTTCAACAGAGAATGGTGAAATGATGATAGATAGCACAATCATTTTAACTTACATCTTCAAGTGGCGTGTTCAATTTTCGGGCAAAAATTTTAATCTGTATTTGATTGACAAAGTTGATTGTGGGGATGGAGACAGATGGGGCAGAGCGAAGCATTGTAAATTGCCTTATCAGATTGTTTGGTGGCTGTCTCCCCCTCAGGTCTACAATTCACTATCAGATTTGGGCCCGGTGCATATCCCCAGAGAGCTGTAAATTGCAACACTTGTTTATAACTTGTAACTGGTTAGCAATCAATTTTCTTGAGAGATATGAGCTAAAAGCTGCCTAACTTGTATATTTCAGATCTCTCTACAAAACAAAATCATAGAATGTTTTTTTTTAGTGGGACATAAATTCCATTTAGTTGATGAATTCTGATAGATTACAGGGATTTCGTGTACCTATTTCCAAGCTGTGAAGCGTATTGCACTTATACATGTATATAATCAGCACTTCTTAAAGTTATATGATCTTTTTTTATAATAAAAATAAAAAGAATGTTCTTGTTAAAAACAGAAGTTTTCAGAACTTTTTCTTCAAAGGGAAGGCTTGGAGGTTGCAGAATTTAAAAATCAGTACAGTATTTGTTTTTTAATTACAAGATTACTTCATTAATTTTTCAGAAAGCACCAGCATGCGAGGATCCCCTTTCTCTTCGTCATTCAAGATGGCAAAAACGTTAATAATCCATTATTGGGCCTTTCAAAGTTGGATTAAGTTTGTCAGAAAATATCTTTATATTCCAGACAAGTGTTGTTCAAGAGAGCTGTCTAATTAAATGAGACCCAGTCTTATGATACATAGGTATTAAGTGAGATGCAATCTGCCCTGACAAGTCTATAGTTATGTCCTCCAAAGGTCAGCATGAAGGAGATTTATTTTCTCAGTCTCTTCAGGTCCATTGTATGCGATGCATTCTGTTTCCAGACAGCGCGTTACCGTATAGACGTGTAAGAAGACACACTTCTGTTTATTGTGGAGATCATCACATCCATCCCTGGCTCCTGATTGGCTGCCTTCATAGGCTTCTCCTTTCTCACCAGACACGCTGAAAGAGAATCACCTGGCAGGGGTTTCACTATGAATAATGAACCATAAGGGATCCAGTAAGAAGAGCAAGTTCATTTCTATCTGGTATTCAGCCAAACTATAAAGCCTCTGGTCGCTTTGAAGATCTGTTTCATATGCCACACGAAGATGCTTTTATGGTTAGATCCTCTTCACGTTGTACCTGCTCAACACAAATGTTCTGCTCCACTCAGGAGGGTTGTCCACAGACTTTTCAACCTCTCTTTCAAGAAGAGCTCTTTATGAAATGTTCACTCCTTTTAATTTGCAGGAGGTGTGTCAGGAAAAGTATCCTGAATAATTTCATTTACAAGGTTTGTTTGTTTGTTTGTTTGTTTGTTTGTTCTAGTTTCAAGGAACTTTTCCATATTTGTTTATAAGTGTTGCGGAAGAAATTTTAGTACCTTTTTATTTGAGTGTTCAACAAAATTTTAATCCCTGTTACAATCAGGGAATCAAGATCTTAAAAGAATCACCTTTAACTGCTACCTGATATAGTAATTGCTCTGTCCATCAGTATGTCTGTCGGTCTGTCTGTCTGTCTGTCTGTCTGCCCATTGCCACTTGGTTTCAAGACGATGAATATTTCACTGTAGAGATTCAAGTTGAAAACAGTGATGGTACTTTTTGAGGGCCAGGTTGTGATTGTATATGGATGACATTGACCTATTTTCCAAGTTCATTTGGCAGGTACATGTATCAACAGGGGTGCAATGGGGCAGGGTGCTGGCAGACCAGTGACATCCAGTTTTGATGTCACATCTTGACCTTCCAGGATAAATCCTGAACCGAGTATTCAGTGCACAATATTCCCCTGGATGTGCACATATATCAGCATGATTTTGGTCAGAATTTTGAGAAAGCCCTTCTGGTCACTCCTTGGCCTTATTTTTATCACTTGAGATACGTCAGCTGTAAATTTCTGAGACTGCAGTCCCTGACATGACTTGTGTAAATGTGGGAGGTTAAGTCAGTCTGCAGGTATATTAACTAAATTCTAGGGGATTAAATTGGACAGTTATGATATATGATGGTCCCAGTGGAGGGCTGAGAGTCACTGTAGGGTAAATAAACCAGCCAGACCTGCTAAGTTTTATATCAACAGTGAAGCACGACTTATCTCTGTGACCAGGTATTTAATACAGGTCTGTGTGTCCTGCCGGCCCAGTTCAACGATCCTGTTGGAACTCTACTATTAACCCTTGCACTAGTCCTGTCTGAACTAACATTCACCTGTTCACCTGTCCTGTTTTTAATTTGAACAACCATCTACCCCTTCACTCATCCTGTTTCAGCTTCCGTTAACCGTAATACCTATCCTGTGTGAACTATCATTAACTGTTATAAATATTGTCTGTGAACTACCATTAAACTTGGCCCCTATCCTCGTTGAACTACCATTACCCCATACTGTTTGAACTATCATTAGCGGTTAAACCTGTCATCTGTAAACTACCATTAACTGTTATAGTTATCCTCTGTGAACTACCATTAACCCATTACCCCAGTCCTCTTTGAACTACCACTGACCATTATAGCCACCCTCTGTGAACTACCATTAACCATTACACCCATCCTCTTTGAACTACCAGTAACCCCTGCACAGATCATTTTCAAACTACAACTTAGATGGTTCACAATGCTTGTTGACTACACCCAGTGCTGTCCATCTGAAAATCTCTGTAGCAAAATTTTCTTTACTTGTAGCATTTTGTTCCACTTCTTTATATAAGAAACACTTATTTTTGAGAAAATCAGTAGCAATTTTGAAGAGCTTTGTAGCAAAATTTTGCTACAATGCTCCGGTTGGACAGCCCTGTACACCTAGTACAGTGAAACCTGTTTTGAGAGACCACCCTAGAGAAGGCCAAATAGTGGTCACATAAGGCAGGTAGTCTCTCAATGGAGGTGCATTAACATGGGAGAGATAGCAAAAGGGACTTTGGAAATATGGTCTTAAAAGGCAGGTGGTCTTTCATTACAATGGTCTCTCAAAACAGGTTTCACTGTATTTTGCAACAAGGAAAAGCAAGAAAGAAGGTTCCTTATGTCCACTCTGTCCATATATAGGTGTACAGCTCAGATCTTCATGTACATTTTAGTACCTCAGCTGGTGAAGTTATCATTGTGTTTAAAGTTACTCAGTTTACAACCTGATGACAGAACACACACCTGGCCGGCCAGAATTGAGCATGGTCCATGCTATGAGACATCATACCTTTGGCAGGCCAAAAAACCGGCCACGTAAAGCAGGTGGTCTCCCATTGGAAGTCACATGAAATGGACAAAATAGCACATATTTTGGACCTGACAAGTGTGCATGGTCTCAAGAGGCAGCTATTGGACCTGACAAGTGTGCATGGTCTCAAGAGGCAGCTATTGGACCTGACAAGTGTGCATAGTCTCAAGAGGCAGCTATTGGACCTAACAAATGTGTATTGTCTCAAGAAGCAGCACTTTGGACCTGACAAGTGTGCATAGTCTCAAGAGGCAGCTCTTGGACCTGACAAGTGTGCATGGTCTCAAGTATATGAGATATGTAATGCAGATGTATTCAGAGGGAGATATCTCATGTCAATAGGACATATATTTAATGCTGATATTTTTCAGTAGTTCCAGGCTTTCTGCCACAGGATGAAATGCGTACAATTCCATACCCATAATATTTTTTTAGGTACTGTGAACTCCACACCCCAAAATTGTTGCTAAATTTGCTCTCCAGAGCTTCCAGAGATGCTTCAGAGTCAACTCTGGTGCATCTAAACAAATATTTTATGAGAATGGGCTGCAGACCTCCTGCCCACGACATTTGTCCTGTGGCACGTTTACTTATCCTGTTTTTTTCTGGAGAACACCCTGAGTTTCCTCACATTTTTCTCTAATTGTATGAAGAATGGGTGTTGCCATAACTTAAGGAAGGTTATTGACCTGACTAATGACATAGAAAAAGACTGTTGACTGAGCACAGTAGTAATAAATGGGTCTGAAGTGGATGATCAGTCGTAGAAAAACTGTCGCTTTTCACGAGGCTCCGACATGCAAATATTGGAGGACGTTTAAATTAAGTCAATAATGTCTGCACTGCACTTCTGCCTCATTGTGACATGGTGATAGAGCATGTAAGAAGGTCAGCTGACCTGCCCACCAGCCAATAGATAAATTTACATTACGCCATGTAGCTGGTGGTCTGGTTGTCTTGGCCTGCTGTGTGCTGTGTTAACATATCAGTCAAAGTGAAGCTTTTGTCGTCAGGACAATGGAAAGAAGGCAACAGAAAGTATAGGCATAAATAAATGGGGGTAAATGATGGGGAAAGGGGTGTGGCCCCAGTACTCTGACCCCACTATCTCTGCACTTATGACTGTCAACTGTCACGGTATTGTGTTCCATATTCCATGGGGTTTAGGTCCAGAATGATGACAAAGGGTTCGCATATGCATGTATACCTGGTGAAAATACAAAGATTTTTTTGCTATTTGCCACCATTTATTAGAAAAAAACCCACAGATTTATTGTTCTGTTGATTTTTCCATACAGTTACATTAAAACTTAGTGATGTAACTTCATATATTTGATGACTGCTTGCATTATGTATCACCCCTGAAGTGTTAAATGGGGTATTCCTACATTTTTTATTTGATAGAGTCCGCAATATACAGTCACTATTGACCATACAGCAAGTGTGTATTTGATCATTGCAGACAGTTCAAGTTTGCCGACTTCAAGGAGCAAGTTTGCCAGGTAATCCCTGGAGGGTCCCTACCGCAGTAGAACCGCTACCAAGAACAGCCAGCACTCAGGCCTGGTTACAGGTAAGATTGACACTTTGTATCACATTGCACACACTGCCACATTATGATACATTTATGATACATTTAAACCTACATGGAAGGTCATGCTCCAGCTGCCCAAAGGACAATGTAAAGTGATGATCAAAGCCGCTATATCAGCTTCAGGAGGAATGCGTCAAATGTGAGTCTCGTAGATTGTCCTAGGGATGTCCTGCTTGTGTCTTGTGCTGTCTAAGTACACATGCAAGATGAATTATTGAGATTTAAAGAGACTAATGACATATCAAAGTTGTGTCATATGGGTGTCATTGGTTAATAGGACAATGTACCAGCACACACACCTTGTCCCATCAATACGAAGACTGCACACAAGAATCCCAAGTTCCATTCCAGTTGAGTGCAGTGGCCGCAATCAACATGGAAGTGGAGGGTCCATGGACATTATGATGGCCTAAGTACAGGCCTGCACTGGTGGACATTATGATGGACTAAGTAAAGGCCTTTACTGATGGACATTATGGTGGCCTAAGTACAGGCCTGCACTGATGGACATTATGATGGCCTAAGTACAAGCCTGCACTGATGGACTTTATTATAGTCTAAGTGCAGACCTGGACAGATGGACATTATGATGGCCTAAGTACAGGCCTGCACTGATGGACTTTATGATAGTCTAAGTGCAGACCTGGACAGATGGACATTATGATGGCCTAAGTACAGGCCTGCACTGATGGACATTATGATGGCCTAAGTACAGGGCTACACTGATGGACATTATGATGGCCTAAATACAGGCCTGCACTGATGGACATTATGATGGCCTAAGTACAGGGCTACACTGATGGACATTATGATGGCCTAAGTACAGGCCTTTACTGATGGACATTATGATGGCCTAAGTACAGGCCTGCACTAATGGACATTATGATGGCCTAAGTACAGGCCTTTACTGATTGACATTATGATTGTCTAAGTACAGGTCTTTACTGATGGACATTTTGATGGACTAAGTACAGGCCTGCACTAATGGACATTATGATGGCCTAAGTACAGGCCTGCACTAATGGACATTATGATGGCCTAAGTACAGGCCTGCACTGATGGACATTATGATGGCCTAAGTACAGACCTGCACTAATGGACATTATGATGGCCTAAGTACAGGCCTTTACCGATGGACATTATGATGGCCTAAGTAGAGGCCTTTACTGATGGACATTATGATGCACTAAGTACAGGCCTTTACTGATGGACATTATGATGGACTAAGTACAGGCTTGCACTGATCAACATTATGATGGCCTAAATATAGACCTGCACTGATGGACTTTATGATGGTCTAAGTACAGACCTGCACTGATGGACATTTTGATGGCTTAAGTACAGGGCTACACTGATGGACATTATGATAGCCTAAGTACAGGGCTACCCTGATGGACATTATGATGGCCTAAGTACAGGGCTACACTGATGGACATTATGATGGACTAAGTACAGGGCTACACTGATGGACATTATGATGGCCTAAATACAGGGCTACTCTGATGGACAGTATGGTGGCTTCAGTTCAGACCTGCACTGATGGACATTATGGTCTCTTAATCACAGGCCTACACTGATAGACATTATGATGGCCTAAATATAGACCTGCACTGATGGACTTTATGATGGTCTAAGTACAGACCTGCACTGATGGACATTATGATGGCTTGACAACAGACATTAAGGTGGCCTCACTGCAGACATATACATATACCTATACCTATACATATACATATACATATACATATACATATACATTTACATATACATACACATACAAGTGTTGCAGTTTTTGCTGAATATAGGTTTATAGATTTAGCGTAGATTTAACTGGATGAACATATCCAAATCCCTCACAAAAAGAGCTTTCATTCAAATAAAGACATACTTTGTTTACCAGGCAATATATAAAGCACTGACTTTGACTTTGAGAGGCATTGTATGGAATGAGTTCATTCCTGTACACGAAGGTCAACAAGCACCTCGGACAGGCTGACAGATATAGTAATGAACATGTTTACCTGCACAGAAAAATCAAAGGTATTGCAAAACATGGAGCGTGTTATAACATATTTTTCCCTGCCCACATTGGAGTCAGTACATGTACCTCACACAGAAATGTCGCAGCACTCTGACAGATACAAAATTGCACACAGGGCATGGAAATATTGATACAATGTCAGTGATACGGTGGGGGGTGGGGGTCCACATGATAAGGCAGGAGATGAAAGACTGAAAATATTAGATTTTATTGTGTGTTAGGTGGACCAGGCACTGTGATACTGACAAACATCTTCGACGCTGCCAGGAAGCTTTGCATGGACATGATATGTGGGATCTGCTGTCCATTTAAGCTGACCTCTGCTGTATATCAGTGTAAATGATCCAGGTTATGAGAGCTATATGCCTGATGGAGTCCAGTTTGCAGGGCTTCAGGCTTCTGAAAAACTTCAAGTCTTGCTGTGAAATCTTATCGAAAGTGACCATCTGCAATGTTTTTTTTCTTTTCCTTTTGTTTCTGTTTTGTCAGTGACTTTGATGTCTTAAACTTCTTACTTTTTTTTTAGCTGAGCTGACTTGTCAGTTGAGTTTATAGTATGGTCCTCATTCTGTTATCTGTCAACAATTTCACATTTTCAGCTTATCAAAAAGCAGTAGCTGAATCCTTTTTACCCTCAGCCCATATAGGCCGGAGGGGTATTCTCATCACCTACACATCCATCTGTCCGTCCGGATTGTCTCTAATCTGTCTACAGTCAGAAACCATCATTCATTGTTATCCTCCTATTTCATCACTTCGATGTAGAGGTGACTATAGTCAATTACCTTATACGCTCACTTCATGATCATTGTCAGTACAGAAGTGTAACCTACTAGGGATGTCCGTCCATGCCTCGTTAATGCCATATCTCCAAAAGTACTCACTTTACAAAGACAAAATTTTCATCACAGGGGGCCATTGAGGGGTTTCAGGTGCCTACAGAAAAGTAGATCACTAGGTCACATATTTAGGTCACAGTACTACATTGAACAAAAAACGGTGTTAACACAATACTTAAAAAAATATTGAATGTAGCTTCCACAATTATTTGCAACAGTTGATCCTAAGGATGCCTCAGACACCTATTGAAAACTAGGTCACCAGGTCACATATTTAAGTCACAATGCTGCATTGAAGAAAAATGGCCGTACCATATGATATCTCCAAATATTAAATTATTCATTGCAGCTGCACCAATTATTTATTACAGTTGGTCCTAAGGAAGCCTCAGACACCTGGTGAAAACTAGATCACTGGGTCACATGTTTAGGTCACGATGCTGCATTGAAGAAAATGGCTTTGCCATGATATCTCTGTTCATTGCTTTTGCACCAAAGCTTTGACATTAGGTCAAACAGAAGTAATATCCTGGTCTCACATGCAGGTACATGGTCTTCACCTGAAGTCCCATTTCCCAGTTATCAACCCTGGCCGAGGAGTTTTTGGTCTCTGGCCGACTTCCAGCTAAACATTGTGGAGAGGTATCTGTGGTGGCAGTCTACCAAGTTGGCTCAAATGGTTGCAGTCCTGTGATTTTCTAACTCAATTGTCTGAGTCAGTTGATGGAGTATTTCTGTCATCATGGCTGGACATAGACATGTGCATGCCCTTGCAAACACAGTAACTGCTTGCCAATTTGATGTATGACCACTAACTTATACACCAGATGCATGTTATCGAGGCTTTGGCTCAATTTTATCCATGTCCACCTTCACTCATTTTTGAAGGTCGTGGGTAAATGCTCTATCTTTAATTGAGACCAAATAAAGTTACAGCCATCAAACTCCACACCTGAGGCATCTTGGGAAGACCTTTGATGAATTTGCTCCCTGATAAAAGTCATGGTAAAGACTCTATCTAGAGAACAAACAAATTTACTTCCTGGTGACCTTAACCCATTTTCAAGGTCACAGGGGCCAACATAGAAAGTCCTTGTAAATGCTCTATACCAAAAATGAATAAAGTTGCAACCATCACACTTTCATATGAAGTACCTTATGAAGACGGTTGAGTTTGCTCCCTGATGACCTTGACCTATTTTAGCACTTGAAGCGCTGATTTAACATTGAGTCAACAGCTTTCCTCGGCACACTTTGCATGCAATGTTGCATGCAAAGTGTCCTGAGGAAAGCTGTTGACTAAGACTACTTTTTGCTTTAGATTAGGCTTGTTGGTATTTGAATGAATGGTATCTGTGCGAGGAATTTGAATCTTTTAACCATTATATGTTTAACAGTTATGAGAAATGACTATGGCAGTGATTAGCACTTTAAGGGTTAAGGTCACAGCAGTCAATTCAGAAAAGCCTGGTAAACATGTACTTAGGAAGGAATTGAGGCCCCAGTCAGGTAAAGCTTTTCTGGACTGTAAAAAACTGAATGCAGCAGGGAAAAAAACACAATTTAGTGCCAGATGGAGTCGATATAACACAGAAAATTGTGGTTTGCACGTACGTATATCAGGTATTGCAATCATGTACATATTCAATACAAATTATACAATGTCTGGGAGCATTAAACAAATATCAGAAACCAAGTATGCTTGCCAATAATATTAATGCGTTACCTGTCAGGGGAAGGAAAAAAAATTAATCAAGAAAATCATCATCCATCAATTGCCATAAAACGAGCGCAGAAAATGAGATGGTTGATGTATATTATTTGTTGCCTTGCACTGAAGTGACGAGGCAATCAAACAGGTTGATAATGTGGCAAGCATGCAGTATCATGGACATCAGTTATTTTGGACGGGTCATATATTGCTTTGCATGTCATATCCCTCAAGGTAAAGACATGTTTTGTGTTGGTAAAACTTTATATATTAACTCTTAGTCAACTCCTTCAGCTGTTCCAGCATAATTATAAGTTGACAGAATTTATTTTTTCAGAACCTCTTAGCAATTACTGGGGGGGGGGGTCTGTTTTATTTGGGAATGTATACTCTCTAGCATGCAGATATCCACTTGATATACTCTCTATCATGCAGCCCTCCATTTGATGTTACCTTTCATTTGATATTATACTCTCTATCGTGCAGCCTTTCATTTGATGTATACTCTCTAACATACTGCCTTCCATTTGATATATACACTCTACCATGCAGCCTTTCATTTGATATATACTCTCTAGCATACTGCCTTCCATTTGATATATGCTCTCTAACATACAGCTGTCCATTTGATATATACTCTCTAGCATGCAGCCTTCCATTTGATGTACATACATATGTGTACTCTCTAGCATACTGCCTTCCATTTTATGTGTGCTCTCAAGCATACTGCCTTCCGTTTGATGTACAGTCTCTAACATGCAGCTGTCCATGTAGACTTCAGACATATGTGGCCAAAATTGGAAATATTCAGCAAAATTAACAAAGATTCTGTGGTGGGCCTTTTTTAATACATGTAATTCATTTTAAAACATTTGAGCCATTTCGATATTTCTTTGGTGAAATTCAACAAATGTTTACAAATGCTAATGGTCAGAGCAGGCCTTGCATAACATACATGTACTTTGTTTGGTTGTTTTTTTTTGTCTCTTGAATTTGTTTGCAATTTCCATTTCTATTTTCCCATTATCACTGCCAGATTGTTTTATTTGTGGACAAAAAATATCCAGTGAACTGTACTGACACCGTCAGTATACTCCGGCAGAGAAGTGGAACAGTGGAGGAAACGGCTGTTCTTACCGACCATAAGATAATATCAGTAATGTCGTACAGCAAGCCTTGTGCATAAAGACATGTACAGTGACCTGACAAGAAGGTCGCCCTTTGGTGAGGACGATGATTAGAGAGGTGCATGACCATAGTGCAGCAAAGTTTGTAAAGAAATGTGGATGGTTAATTTCTAATGTCCAAAATAGCGTACCAATTTGCACAGGTTCCACCTCAATGGAATCAGTGTGTCCCTTAATAGAACAGATGCCTTCTACATTCAATTTTTCTATTTTATTATCTGACCATTAACATCTTCTTAATTGAAGCACCTGCTGTTGAGAAGATAGTGTGCACTCATTACAGAGATACAGGACCTCAGTTTAGACTTCTTGTCCCTAGTTCAAAGTGAGAAATAAATGGATTTAACTACAGAGTCCTAAGACCAGATCAGCTCAGGTGGCTGTGTGTCTTGAAGCCTACATTTCCATTACGGAGTGAACTTCAAAGAAAACCACAGCCTTTGGTCAGAGAATCTGATCAAGATCAGTAGGTGCTAAGTGCACGACCATTGATTCAACCTACAGGTACAGTCCGAAGCAAACTGGGTAGGGTGTGTTTAACAGAGAGCACACAGACAGCGGCTGTTCCACCAAGAATCGGTAGGGTACAGAGGTCTGACTGCGGAACAAATGTGTTATTGAGTCTGTGGGAACAAAGGTGAAGACAGCCAACTTAATTGTGCGATTATATCTTGTATCTCAACAAAGGACCGGCCCAGTCATGCTGCCAACTTCTCAGCACCAATTTAGCTGAGCAGTTTTCGTCATTCAGCATATGGGAAGAGATGTTTGATCACGTCTTTGCGGTATTGTCAAGCCATTACCATCTTTGTCTTGGTGTGTACTCGGAGTCAGGTCTCCGTGGTGCATGTTCTTGAATATTCTACGGTGGATTGTTTCGTGCACGAGAAAACACAAGGGGTTGGTGGGGCTTTTACCATTGCACCTGAGGCCAGAGTTCGACCCTTCTTGAGTAAATATACTTGTGTGGACTGACAAGTGAATGAATTGATTGATATATAAATGGGCATGTGGGACAGAATGAAGGCTGTCCCTGATGGTGCGGTTGCCCACTGTTTGTACCCTGATTCCAACCAAGGCATGGAAATGAAATTGAGGAGTCAGTTGGGAATGTCGGCGATGATTCATGTTCAAAAAGCATTGAGCTTTTCAGTTTAATTCTATCAATGAAAGTTCTCAAATACTTTGACAAAATTTCCACAGTTTAGTTTACAATGTTTAATGTCACTCGTGACTCTTAAGTGGCCATTTGAAGATTGCAGTCTGAAGATGTCAGAATGGAGATTTTTATAATTGTGTCATGCTGTGTAGTGTGATGTTTAAAAACTTGCCACCACAACATGCTTAGCTCAGAATGAGTAGTAGGCTAAGATCGAGCTTGGAGCCCAGGATTTCATTCTCAACTCAAACACCAACATCTTCAGGCCAGGTTGTCTTGTATTGTCTGGTGTTGGAGGTGCATATATCAACAGCCTCAGGCTAAGTTGTCTTAATTGTATTGTCTATATATTGTTGGAGGTGCATGTATCAACATCCTCAGGCCAAGTTGTCTGGTATTGTCTAGCATTGGAGGTGCATATATCAACATCCTCAGGCCAAGTTGTCTTGTATTATCTGGTGCTGAAGGTGCATATATCAACATCCTCAGGTTAAGTTGTCTTACATTCTCCACTGGTTCAGGTGCATGTACCAATATCCACCTGCCAGCTTGTCTTGTATTCTTTAGTATTGGAGGTGCATATACCAAAAATCTTCAGGCTAAGTTGTCATCCACATGCATTATTATATAAGGTATGTTGGCACATTTATCAACACCCTCCTGCCAAGTTGTCTTGTATTTTCTGATGGACGTGCATATTTTTTATTACTTTCAAAAACCCTTTTTGTGTTACACTCTGAAAACAATCCATAATTATGTGTTTAACTCTAAAAAAATGTGGCCTTCGATTTTAATGGTATGGAATATTTTCAATATATAAAATGATGAAATATGCACATGTAACTCATTTCCACATTGAAATAAAAAATCCTTTTCAAGTCAATATGATAGGCTTTCGCTGTGGGCTTATGTTGTGGGTAAAATTGTGCATATTGTTCATGTTGTGCATTATTACAGTGGTCCCTGTCTGGAGAGACCACCTCTAGGGCAGGTAAATATGTGGTCTCTCAAAACAGGAGGTCTTTCATTAGAGGTAAAACAGCATGGAAAAGATAGCACAGTGTTCTGAGAGAGCGGTATTAAAAAGATATGCGGTCTCTCATTGGAGGGGTCTCTCAAGACAGGTACCACTGTATATGGATAAATTTGCCACAAGTTATTCCATGATGCTCAGGGTTTTTTTTGGTTTAATTCTGCCAAATTTCAAGTAGACTGCCTTAGATGAGATTGGACATGACTGGGGGAAATTGGAAGACAGCTGTTACTTGTACAGTGCTTTTGATGATACATTATTTATGTTTATTGATTCAGTCAATTATCTGTAGTTGATTGCCCAGTTAGGAGGACACATGCCTCTAGTGACACATCTTGTTGAAAGAGAAGCTCAATAAACAAAACTTTGATTGCACACATACCTGTAAATCCCTCGAGCTCTGAGTCTGAGACAGACTTCCCGTTAGTTACTGCTGCACTTGAGAGATCATTTAATTTGCATACAATCGCTACATTCAACCTCTTCTGTGTTGTTTTACCTTTTCATAGAGACCACTTGTCACCTGTGTTTAAGTGATCTCTTGTAAAAGATGGACTGCCCCGCGAACTACTTAAAGCTTGCACGAGCTCAATTAATGTTCTGAAATGAGATGTCATTTGCGATGCTCATACAGAAGTGTAATTGCCATGCATAAAACATTCAGCACTGATGTAACAATTAAAGTAAAAAGACACAACACAGTATAATGACTAATTACTAAAATGATTGTGGGACACGAATCCTTTGTCATTTAATGATTCATCTTATTTCACCGCGAGTGAATTTCCGTGCATGCACAACTGACCGGAATAGAAAGATTTCTTAAGGCGGCATATTCTCAAATGTGAATGAATTAAATTTTGAATATTAGTCAACAACTTTCCTCGGCCAGTTGTTTAGCACAATGCACAAAGGACAAATGTTGACCTAGCATGTGCCCTATTGGTAGGACTTTGATACTATTCTCAGCAAATGATGTTTTCAGTTAACCAGAAATTTAAATAAAAATGTTGAAGCTGACTTCAAATTTACACCCAGGCACTTTTAGATGATTTGACCAGGAAAGGTTTAAAGTAGGAAGATGAATTTAAATCAGGCTTGAAAATGAAATTGGTTGTAAAGGTAGTTATCTACTGCAGCTGGAGGCCTTAACTGCTGATCATCGCTGGAGTATGAAGAATTTTTATGTTTGCCTGGATATGGACTTTGGGTTTGAGGCTATCATAGGTTATCCAAATTGAAAGTGCATTCATGTGGACCCAGTTGTAATGTGAGGGGTATAATCGACAGTCTCTGCAGGGATTTATAGATGAACTGGAAATTGTTGGCCATGGACTGATCACTACTTGGACCATCTCAGTGACACGTAACTCAGATATATCATGGCATTGGACATGTACACTTGATGCGCTCAATTTCCTTGGGATGCACTTGCCACTTGTGCCTGCATAGTGGTAATATTTCAAACTCCCATCTTGTCTTTCCAAATTGTGCTGGAGTTGCTCAGACCATCAAAAAAGAGCACCAGGTGTAGCTGTGTAGGTCAGGCTCCCAGTGCTGCCAGGGAACAACAGAGACAGTAGAGACTGGCATTGAAGTCAGTAGTGATTGGCAAAGATAGTAGTGTCTGGCAAACAGTAATGACTGGCAAAGAAAGTAATAACTGACAAAGGCAGTAGACTTACCTAGGCAGTAGTGACTACGAAAGGCAGTTGTGACTGGCAAAGACAGTTGTGACTGGCAAAGACAATAGTGACTGGCAGAGACAGTAGTGACTGACAAAGGCAGTTGTGACTGGCAAAGGCAGATGTGACTGGCAAAGACAGTAGTGACTGGCAAAGACAGTAGTGACTGACAGAGACAGTAATGACTGGCAAAGACGGTAGCGACTGGTAAAAGTAGTGGTGACTGGCAAAAGGGAGTGGTGACTGGCAAAGGCAGTTGTGACTGGCAAAGACAGTAGTGACTGGCAGAGACAGTAGTGACTGGTAAAGGCAGTAGTGACTGGCAAAATCAGTTATGACTGGTAAAGGCAGTAGTGACTGGCAAAATCAGTTATGACTGGTAAAGGCAGTAGTGACTGGCAAAGGCAGTTGTAACTGGCAAAGGCTGGTAGTGACTGACAAAGACAGTAGGGACGGACAAAGGCAGTAGTGACTGGCAAGGAACAGAAATGTCTGGCAAAGACTGTAATGACAGGCAATTACAGTAATAATTGAAAAGGATAGTAATGACTTTCAATGAAAAGACAGTTGTCACTGGCAAAGACAACAGTAATTTGTAAACACAGTAACGAGTGGCAATGGCAGTTATGACTAGCAAAGAGAGTAATGAAAGGCAAAGACGATAATGACGGACCAAAAGTTATTAGTTACAGAGACAGTAATGACTGGAAAAGACAGTAGTGACTGACAGAGACGGTTATGTCTGGGAAGGACAGTAATAACAGGTAAGGGCAGTATTGCCCAACAAAGGCAATAATGACAGGTAAGGACAGTAATGTGTGACAAAGACAGTCATGGCCAGTAAAGACTGTGATGATTGGCAAAGAGCAATGAGTAGCAAAGACACAGATAGCTGAGAGACCTATTTTATGTACAGGGTGCAGCCAACATTTTATCTCAGATGCTCATCTTTGGTATACTCTCAGAAACACATGTGATGGACTCGAGTGATTTTGATTAGGTGCATACTTTGATGTCCTCAGAGAAATACAAAGAGTCCACGGTGTTTCTAAACTGTGCCATGTTACACGATAATACTGCAGTTCAGCATAATAATGCTGAGATGATGGTGAAACTACTGGCTCAATCTACCGCATAAAAACCCAGCATTGTTGCAGTATATGCTTGACACATACTGCAATTTAGTATGCTGGACCAGTTCTTCATATAAATATAAGGCTGACATATGCTGGACAGATACTGAGAACCAGCATTGCTTCAGCATTAAACACATGTCACAGACCAATATGCTGCATGTCCAGCATTATGTCAGCATTGTTTCACCATATGTGATGGATTTTAGTAGAGCAAACTCAGAGACAATTGAGAGAGCACTATTACACAGATATCCATGTAGTCAAGGCTCTGAAACATGTTCTGATAGTTTCACATGTTGATGATCCAGTATCATCTTTCAGGCTGACAAAGCCTTTTTTAAAGAAAATATCACTCGAACATGTTTTACTAACAAGGTTTTTTTTTCAACATTTCTGTGAGCTTTTAGTGATCGGTAGTAATAAAAACAACATGGAGAGGATAAAACTTTGGCTGATGGATTTCTGGTTTTGATGAAATGGATGCACATTTTATGTTTTGAGAAAAATTACGGTTGGAAAAGGTAAGAGCTTGGTTTAGCATAACCTTCATGTGTCATCACAGCTTATGAGCTCCACGATTAGCTGAGCCCACATCTATTATTAAAACCATTTGAAAAAATATTTACACAGAAATAGTGACAGCGGGCTAAATACCTGAAATGTGTGTATGTTTTGGATATTACCAACAAATATCACATTCATTTTCAGCACCTTGCCCTTTTGAGCAGTCCATTTTCAAATTTTGAAAAATGCCAAAATAATGTTAAATGTCTGTTTTATTATAATTTATATGTAAAGTCACCTCTTGTATTGGAGATATAGGTCTTCAGTTGAACCCTACTTGATTACTGAAATTTCCTGAGCACAAGCGGGGACTGAAACAGAATAATACTGAGCGTCTTTTTAATCAAAATATTATAGTTCAAATCTTGATGTGCATACAGTGAATGTAATAGATTACCTGACCATTGAAAGATATGTCTAAGTCTTGGTTACACACTAAATAGTGATGCCAGCACCCCCTGGTGTTGATTTCAGCAAGTGTACACCCCATTGAGCCCTCTTTGATAGAACACAAAAGATGATACTGCCAGCCATGTTCAGTTGACCAGCAGGTTAATGCAGCCTTTTGACAAGCAGCGGAGTCCCACAGTACTGTGTGCCACTAGTGACTCACGTCGCTGTATACCCTTGTCACCCTGTTTCCTGGACCTACAGCTCCAGCTATTGTGTGAACTATAACATACAGATTCCCTGTAAAAAGTGTTTTCACGTCAAGTGCCACCATTGGCTGGCAATTGAGTCATGCAGAAACCACAGGCCAGACCTTTTAACGCAGCGTAGAATGAATTAATAGTTGACATTACACTATGCATAGAGCCTTGAAAGATTTTTGCAAAGTGTGAGCTTTAACTTCGATGCTGAAAAAAAGTCGCACACAGAAAGGACTTTGACCCCAGACTTGAACCAAATCAGTACGTGGGAAGGGAGACAACAAAAATTTCTGCTGATCTTTACTGCAAATGTCGACATTCAGACATGCCTAAATGTTAGAAAAATATCACTGTTTACAGCATATCTGACCATAATACAAAGCAGAGAGCCAAAGTCACGCAGGGAACGAAACTGCCATGGGAACTAAATGAGGGAGATATTGGTGTCTAGTACCAGGTTATTAATTGGAGGGTATGGAGTATAATTACATATAAAATGAACAAATTTTGGAACTGATATGTTTTTATGCTGAAATGAATGTTACTTAATTAAACTTCACAAAAGGCTAGTGAAATGGAGATGTCAGAGACTACTCATTGTGAAAAAAAGGTAGTGTATAGCTTGATACAAACCTTAATGACATGAGATAAGAATCAGATGACGTTGGGTCTGTGTCAATTATCTTGGAAGGAAATGAACCCCTTTAATCTCTGAAGGACCAAATTGTCATTAAAGTCTCATATACTCCCCCCTGGCTCTCCCAGCTCCCACCCCTACCCCCTCAAAAATGAAACTTTTACCATCCTGGCCTGTCTGGATACCCGCACACACAGCCAAATCACATATTTCATTCTAAAAATGACTTCTTTCAGATTCTGTTTATCAATTTGTTTGACACGAATGGTTTTGTGATGAGAGATGAGCAGCAGTTTCTTATGTCATAGAAAGCCACATTAATTTTTGTTACATGCATTTCTCTCTGTTGAAGTAGTTTTCTATTGCCATGATTTTTTCCATAATGTTTGGCACTCCAGGGAAACCATTATGCCGAAAGACAGATGATGCAACTTGGGCCTATATGAGTGACAAAATGTTGTGGAGCTTTTAGCCAATATCATACTATATGTATTGTATTTGTGTCTTTTTATCCAGAACCACTTCCTGGAAGTCATTACCCTATTCCGCAGTCCAAACTCTTTTCTCTCCATAAGCAAACCTGTAACTGTCTGACCTATATACATATGATAGTACTATTGTCCATATTGCACATGTTCTTCTGTAGAGTTTTGACATAGGCTGTATTAGGCCAACTAAATTAAAGGGTCTTCAGCAGGTAACTACTCAGAACATGTTTCGGAGCCTGTACCTGTAACACATACAAATATTAGATTTAATTAAACTGAGGGCAAGTATGCCTTGCACAATGTATTTTTAGCTCTTTTACAGTTTATAATTGGCAGAACAATGCAAAAACAGCTGTAAAATTGCACTTGTTTGCATCCTCTAGGGGACTTGATCACTTTCAGTATAAATATTGCATGTTTGGTATGATAGGAAAGTTCAGAACTTCATCTGTATCAGTAAAAAAGATTTCCCATCAGTTAAATTTGACTACAGTGTGGCTAATGTACATCATTGTTTCGAAGGTGAGAGATCTTGTGACAACCCCTCCCATTGGATGAAGGTGGTGTAGTAAAATAAGCAACATAACTAGATTTGATGCTATGGAGATCTCTCGCTCATGATAGCAGTCGTTTCGAACACATAGCTGCAGAATAAATATGTATCATTTTTTTTAGATGTATCAAGCTGGATAAATGTCATGACTGTCACTTGGGGATTCCAAGTGGTCAGCGTGGCAAGCAGAACAAATGCTTGTAAAGAGTTAGTTTTGGGAGAGAAATGGTCAATGGCCAGTACATTACAATGTAGCGCTTGCTGCTTGGAGCGCCTGGTGGGAATCTTTGAAAAGATATTTGTCTTGCAAGTATATGTGTGTGTGTGTGTGTGTGTGTGTGTGTGTGTGTGTGTGTTTGTGTGTGTGTGTGTGATATCAGATGTAAGTTGTCTTGTGATTAAATGGTTTCAGTGTGTTACAATGGCTGTACTTATCACTATAGCAACTGCTTTACCACATCAACAACTTACTACCAAAAGTGTTTAGATATGTACATGTATATATGGAACCCATCTACATAAGCCTCACCACCAGGATAACATATAGTATTTGTGTCTTTTCATCCAGAACCACTTTCCTGATAGTCATTACCCTATTCCATAGTCCAAACTCCCTACACTCCATAAGCTAACCTGTCATATATATATACATTCCTCTGTAGAATTTTGACATGGACAAAATTAAAGGGTCTTCAGTGGGTCACTACTCAGAACATGTTTTGGAGCCTGTACCTGAACATGTCTTTCTGAGTAGCGGCTTTTTGTCTAAGCTAAATATTCAGCAAAGACGGCCCATATTATAATGAAAAAAATATACGCACATGTCAATGCATTAGCTAAATAAGTAAAATATTAATTCTGTCATTACAGTGTAGATATATGAAGCTTATCTGCATAGATAGGCCTGTGTAACAGTGTACAATATGTGGCTCCAGTCATGAGGTTACCTTATGTTCAGTGCTAGGTTTTAGACTTAGTCAACATGTTTCCTTCTTTTTTTTACCATTGGCACATAAAGTGCCGGAGCGAATTATTGTCCCCTGCGTCGTCCGTCTGTCTGTCTTGTTTACATTACCACCATATCTCAAAAAATATTCATTGTAGCTGTACCAAATTTTTGTCACAGAAGGACCTTATGATGGACCAGGTCCCCATTGAAAAACAGCTTCCTGTAATTATTTTAAAACTTGTATGAAACTTTTAATATATGGCAGTGACATCTTAAAAAATATTGACAGCAGCTTTACCAAATTTTTGTCACAGACATATCTTATGATGGACCAGGTTCCTCTTTAAAACCAGTTTCCTCTGTTTAGTTTTAAAGTTTTTATGCAACATGTAATGTATTTATTTGAACGCTGTGTGAGTGGCGTCAACCCTGACAACGTTACTACGTTATCTCAAAAAATAATGACCACAGCTTTCTCAAATTTTTGTCGGATATCCATTTTATGATGGACCAGGCTCCCATTTAAAACCAACTTCCTGTTTGTATTTACAAACTTTTTATGAAACTTTAAAGTATTCATCTTTTAGGCCATCTGAGTGGTGTACAAGGGGATGACCGTACCATAATATCTCAAGAAGGCTCCAATGCAGCTTCCCCCATTTTTTTTCAGAGATGCACATCAAAGTGGACCACATTCCTATTGAAAACCAGCTTCTTATTATTTTTAAACTTGTTATGAAACTTTTGAAGTGTTTATTTGATGGCCAACTGAGTGACGTACAGTACACTGGTCTCTGTCAACAGAACTTGCCCCAAGAACATATCCAAAATTGCTCCTTCATTTCAAAAGACAACATTATCTAAATTGTATGTAAAGTATTCTACTGCAAAGTCTCAAAAAATGCTTAATTGAGGAAAAAAAGATTGTGGGCGCCGAGGGTAATCCGTTCTCTGAACATTTTTTTTTTTTTTTTAGAATCCTAAATGTAGACACATCATAATTAGTGGTAACAATGTTTAGGTCATGTGATCTACGGTGAATTACTGCTTTTGAATTTCACTCTAGAAAATGATAATTCACCCTCAAACATAGAATAAATGTTTCTACACCTGATTTTCATTGTAGACAACTTCCTTCCCTCCCATAATAAATTATTGGTCTTATGATACAGTCAGTCTGAAGAGACAAAAAACAGTTGTGAACCAGAGATAAATGTACAGCCCTTGAGGTCTGACCATGTACAAATCAAAGCCCTTGTGATCTGACCGTATACAAATCAAGGTAATTGTAGTGTTTGTCTTCTAGACTCGGCACATCGTAAAACCAGAATAAAGCAAAGGGAAGTTTCAAATGAGCCAATTAAGTTAACGGTTTCAATTACTTTGCCTGTAATGGGTTCACAGATTGGCTCTCAAATAGGATGCAGCTTGTAACGAACAGCCTGATTGGCTATCAGGTAGCAGTTTGCTTGTAGCAAACTTCCTGATAGGCCCTTTGATGTTTCTGCTGTATGTTGTCCTATGTGGGAACCACGCTGGCTATTATGTTCTATATAGTAACTGTAGTATTACGCATTTCTTTGAAGTAAACACCTCTTGCGCGGATGCCTGTGTGAAAGATTTGTAGATACAAGGGCCTTTTTTGTAGCTTTTTTAATGTCTGTTAGCGGCAGTAAAGATCCTCTCCTTCGGTGAGAAGCACTGGCCTGCTCACTTCAAGAGCTCACAGTGCTTTTAGCTTTCAAAAAAACTACAGCAAACTTCATATACTTGTAATCATTATGATCTTGAGAATATATCTAACTTTAAATAATTTTTTTCCTTGGAAATATATTCATGTATGGTGATAAAATCTGAATATTCTCCCACAAGCAGATTTCATGAGATGTAGGGGAAGGTTGCTGGGATTGGACCACTGCCTCGATTGGACCACTTCTCTCCTGAAGCCCCTTTGTGTCAAGAAGTCTGATTATGTCTCCCGGTGGAAGCCGGGGGACATATTGGTTTAGTGCCCGTTTCTTCCGCTTGTTGTTGTTGTTGTTGTTGTTGTTGTTGTTCATGTTCTTCAACACTTGGTTTCCTTGCGATAAGTCTTGAAGGACTTGACAGAATTTGATGAAACTTGGTAGGATTATGTATCTAGGCAAGACCTAGGTTGGGATTGTATGTGGGTGACCTTGACCTAATTTTCAAGGTCACAGGGTCACTTATGTGAAATTGGTTTCCGTGCGATAAGTCATGAAGAACTTGATGAAATTTGATGAAACTTAGTAGGATTATGTATCTAGGCAGGACCTAGGTTGGGATTGTATTTGGATGACCTTGAGCGAATTCTCAAGGTCACAGGGTCACTTATGTGAAATTGGTTTCCTTTCAATAAGTCATGAAGAACTTTATGGAATTTGATGAAACTTGGTAGACTTATGTATCTAGGCAAGACCTAGGTTGGAATTGTATTTGGATGACCTTGAGTGAATTTTCAAGGTCACAGGGTCACTTATGGGAAATTGGTTTCTGTTCGATAAGTCATCAATAACGTAACGAAATTTGATGAAACTTGGTAGGATTATGTACCTAGGCAAGACCTAGGTTGGGATTGTATTTGGATGACCTTGAGCGAATTCTCAAGGTCACAGGGTCACTTATGGGAAATTGGTTTCTGTTCGATAAGTCATGAAGAACTTGATGGAATATGATGAAACTTGGTAGGATTATGTATACTGGCAAGACGTAGGTTGGAATTGTATTTGAATGACCTTGAGTGAATTCTCAAGGTCACAGGGTCATTTATGTGAAATTGGTTTCCGTACGATAAGTCTTGAAGAACTTGATGGAATTTGATGAAACTTGGTAGACTTATGTATCTAGGCAAGACCTAGGTTGGGATTGTATTTGAGTGACTTTGACCTAATTTTGAAGGTCACAGGGTCAGCTATGTGAAATTGGTTTCAGCTCGATAAGTCATGAAGAACTTGATGGAATTTGATGAAACTTAGCAGGATTATGTACCTAGGCAAGACCTAGGTTGGAATTGTATTTGGATGACCTTGAGTGAATTCTCAAGGTCACAGGGTCATTTATGTGAAATTGGTTTCCGTACGATAAGTCTTGAAGAACTAGATGGAATTTGATGAAACTTGGTAGGATTGTGTATGTAGGCAAGACCTAGGTTGGGATTGTATTTGGATGACCTTGACGTAATTTTCAAGGTCACAGGGTCACTTATGGGAAATTAGTTTCCGTGCGATAAGTCATAAAGAACTTGATGGAATTTGATGAAACTTGGTAGGCTTATGTATCTAGGCAAGACCTAGGATGTTTTGTATTTGGATGACCTTGAGCGAATTCTCAAGGTCACAGGGTCACTTATGTGAAATTGGTTTCCATTTGAAATGTCATGAAGAACTTGATGAAATTTGATGAAACTTGGTAGAGTTATGTATCAAGGTAAAACCAAGGTTGTGATTGTATTTGGATGACCTTGACCTAATTTTCAAGGTCACAGGGTCATTTATGTGAAATTGGTTTCCGTACGATAAGTCTTGAAGAACTTGATGGAATTTGATGAAACTTGGTAGGATTGTGTATGTAGGCAAGACCTAGGTTTGGATTGTATTTGGATGACCTTGACGTAATTTTCAAGGTCACAGGGTCACTTATGGGAAATTAGTTTCCGTGCGATAAGTCATAAAGAACTTTGTGGAATTTGATGAAACTTGGTAGGCTTATGTATCTAGGCAAGACCTAGGTTGGGATTGTATTTGGATGACCTTGACCTAATTTTCAAGGTCACAGGGTCATTTTTGGGAAATTGGTTTCCGTGCGATAAGTCTTGTAGAACTTGATGGAATTTGATGAAACTGGGCAGGATAATGTATCTAGGCAGGACCTAGGTTGGGATTGTATTTGGATGACCTTGATCGAATTCTCAAGGTCACAGGGTCACTTATGTGAAATTGGTTTCCGTGCGATAAGTCTTGAAGAACTTTATGGAATTTGATGAAACTTGGTAGGCTCATGTATCTAGGCAAGACCTAGGTTGTTATAGTATTTGGATGACCTTGAGTGAATTCTCAAGGTCATAGGGTCACTTATGTGAAATTGGTTTCCATTTGATGTCATGAAGAACTTGATGGAATTTGATGAAACTTGGTAGGATTATGTATCAAGGTAAGACCAAGGTTGGGATTGTATTTGGGTGACCTTGACCTAATTTCAAGGTCACGGGGCCATTTATGTGAAATTGGTTTCTCTGCAATAAGTCATGAAGAACTTGATGAAAATTGCTAGAGTAATGTATCTAAGTGAGAGCTAAAATAGGATTGTAATTTTCAAGCAAACTTGGTCATTTGTAATTTGTTGTCACCTGTAGCTTATTCAGAGACGTAAGTGTTCCACCGGGAGACATTTGATTTTCTGTTGGAAAATCAGTCTGTTCTAGTTGGTTATTGTAACTACTTCCTTTGAAACTTTCCAGAACGCCATGAAAAGTGTGGGCACCAGTCTCCTCATTTTGCTGTAAATTTATGCAGATGAATGAAACTGCCAAGTCTGATCTAACTTTAGGGTGGCACATTATTGGGTGTAAAATCAAGTTAACAACTCGTTTTGAAACTGAATGTTAGTTGTATCGTAGGAATAAAGGTTCACTTCAGAATGCCTAAACATAGTTTCAGAAAAACATTCGGGGTCAAGGTCAATATTAATTTATTCAAAGTAGTGTCCAGTTGCCTCGATTGGAACCAAAAAACTTCCTTGATTGGACCGTTTGTGCCTTGGTGGTGCTATCGAGGGGATGGTGGTCTAATTCAGGGTACATGTTATTTTTGGTCTAAAAGTGGGCATATGGGCCAAATTTAAAAAATCATAATTGAAGTTTTAATATTATCTCGCAATATTAAGCTCAGAATATAAGAATTCAATCCATTTTTACATTGATTGGTCGGCGGTCCATTTGTGGAAACCATGTGGTCCAATCGAAAACGAAGTATCCTCGATTGGGACACTTTCATCAAATCTTATTTTTTGTCGTAATTAAATTATTCTTTACATAAACTGGTGTTTGGTAGTACCATAGTAATCTGCTGATGGATGCCGATCCAGTTCATACTTCAACACGCAAAAAGTGTCTTTGTTTTCCTGTAGCAGGCTAATGAAGTTAGGGGGTCCAATCCCGGCAACCTTCCCCTACTTTGTGTGTGACAGCTTTTCAAAACAAACTATCAGGTCAGTCTCAAACTCAAGGAATACAAAGTACAATACACACTGTATTTCCAGGGAAGCATTTTTGTATTTTGGAAAATATTTTCTAGTTTCAATTTTACAATACTGTGAAATGAAAATTTGACAAGCTGGATTTTTAAACAGACATATTTGCATGTAAACTCATGAGACAGATGCACAGGAAACTTTATTAAAAAAAATGAGAAAAGTATCCCCATGAACATGAAACTTGACCGTCAGCAAGTTTTGGATTCTACAAATCAAAACCTTATCTCAACAGCTGTCACAATTTCTAGTTTCCCAGACCAAATATGCTAATGTGAGAATGTTCTTTGGCAGATATGGATATACATGTATTTCCTGGAAAATAGCTTTGTTAAAATAAATGTAAAATCTGAAAACTGATACAAATCCATATGTATGTGTGTGTGTGTGTGTGTGTGTATACACATATATAAAAGTTTTATATGGGTATTTAAAAAGCTAAAAAAAAAAAAAAGAAAAAGAAAAAGTTACAAGTTGTTGAAGCAGGTGGACCAGCGTTGCTTATTGAAGAAGGGTTAAGATGGGAGCTTTTACCAAGGAGAGCTGTTTAACTTAGTCTCTAACCCTGTAGTGAAAGGGTTAAGATGGGAGCTTTTACCAAGGGGAGCTGTTTAACTTAGTCTCTACCCTATAGTGAAAGGGTTAAGATGGGAGCTTTTACCAAGGGGAGCTGTTTAACTTAGTCTCTACCCTGTAGTGAAAGGGTTAAGATGGAAGCTTTTGCCAAGGAGAGCTGTTTAACTTAGTCTCTAACCCTGTAGTGAAAGGGTTAAGATGGGAGCTTTTACCAAGGGGAGCTGTTTAACTTAGTCTCTACCCTATAGTGAAAGGGTTAAGATGGAAGCTTTTGCCAAGGGGAGCTGTTTAACTTAGTCTCTAACCCTGTAGTAAAAGTTAAGATGGGAGCTTTTACCAAGGAGAGCAGTGTTTAACTTAGTCTCTAACCGTGTAGGAAAAGGGTTGCGATGGGAGCTTTTACCAGGAAAGCTTGATTACTTTTATGGTGGTCAACCACACACATGAACTGTTATAATCCTCCCTCCCTCCCCCATCCCCCACATAGTACTAAGGGTTAAGATGCCCGGCATGTTTCCAGCCACATACTATTGTAATTCCCTGCCCCTGATTACTTTCATGGTGGTCAGCTCAACTGCTAGCCCACAGCTCTGCCCCAACTCTCTGTCAAGACAATTCCATTAGAGCTGGAAGGACAAAACAGGAACCCACCAGACTGATCATTTTTCGATTGATTGCTCTGAAAACATGTTCTATTAGCGCTGTGGTCCTTTGCTTTCTATCAGCGGTCTTTGACAATGGAAGTTTGACAGGTCCAATCTTGAAGATGGGTCGAGACTGAAGGTGGCTCTGATTGACTTCCAACTGCTAAAGGGATTCTGCGGAGAAGTCGGCCTCTAAATTGATTTGTCAGCGCTCCCACTGGGACCTCCTCTTTCCCCATCTTTGTGGAGTCCTTTGGGCCCAGCCGACTTTGACGGGAAATTCTAGCTGACTAATGCATCCTTAAAAGCTAGCTGCCCCGAATCAAAATTTATGGGCAATTTGAAAGGCACTGACTCCTGGGTTTTGTCAGCTTTTCTTTAACTGGAGACTTATCTCTATATGCCTTGCTGCTGACGCCAATAAAGTATAATGTTATCCTGTCCTCGTATGTATGCATATGATGAAGTCGGCAACAAGTGTATATACAGCGTCATGGTGAACCTACAAGGTGAAATGATGCGCAACTTAGGTTAAACCACCTGGTTCTGATCGCATATGGATGAATTATTGCGTATTTATTTGTTCTGACATGTATATACTTACAACAACATGCACTATATATGCTATGGTTAGTCTACAACCACGTTTGTTCTCACTGTGTCTCAATACAAGGACTTTTGTTCTAATGTTGCAAAGCTCGGAGTGTGCCCCCTGGTGGCAGGGGGTGGCAACCAGTTAGCATGGAATTTCATAATCATTGTAGTTGTCTTTCAGAGTAATTTCTCACATACTGAGTCACATACCTGTGGTTATCTCCAGATGCACGGGAACAATGTTATCTTGCTGAATTTATTTATGAAGCATTGAAGAAAAGGGATAATTTTCTGTCACCTTCAGAGTAAATTTGTATATGTCTGTAACTTCTTAATTATTGTACCATGGGCCGGAGGCCTTGGATACTGAAATAAACTTTAAAACTAGTAACTGGTAAAGGTTGTCTCAAGTCCTGCTTTAATTGCCCTATCAATAGCCAGTTGTGGAAGACTTTCCTCCTCACTGTTGCGACTGGTTTCCTATCAGTTACTAGAATAGCAAACAAGGTGACAAAACTGTAATACTGTAAGACATATATTTATCTCACATCCAGATGTTGTTTTGCAATTCTTGTCAAATATAGGCATGGGAGAAACCAAATCTAGCATTGGGTGGCAGTTGCAGAGGACATTTTGGCTGTTGTAGGGAGATATTTGGGGTTTTCATGAGCTTGAACTCTTTCAGTGCCGCATTTTGCACCGAGTCAACAGCTTTGCTTGGTGCACTTTGAGTGCAGTGTACCTAATGTGTGCCGAGGAAAGTTGTTGACGTGGACTGTTATTTTCTATGTAACTACAAGCAAGCTGGTACTTGAATGAAAGGTCTTTTTACAAGGGACATGAATCTAGCATCCTTATCACAATTCAGGGCAGTTTGACTTTAGTCGCAGTTGGCAATGAAAGTGTTAACTCATTCCACGCTGATAGAAGACCGAGTCAACAGCTTTCCCTGGTGCGCTCTGGGCACAATGCTCCAAGAGCACACCAGGGAAAGCTGTTGACCATGGGCATATAATTTGGATGATCTTCCATGCAAGTTTCATCCAAAATTTTGAAAAATAATCCCTAAATCAGTACAATACAATAAGCAGACGACATTTAGATATTGGCTGGAAAAAGCGTCATTAGGGTGGAATGAGTTAAACAAAAAAATTCCAGCAATGCCATGCCCCAAACATTGTGCAGCATCGGAGTATGCCAAGAAAAGTTTTTGACTCATTCTCCACAGGGTGTGTACATACAGATTTTCATATATATATATATATATATATATATATATATATATATATCATTACACCCTTGGCCTTTCAATTGTATTCATCAGCGAGTGATTGCAGCTTGATGACGGACTTTTTTAATGATGTCACATTAGTTCCATCATGTAAAATGCCCATCATAAAGTTGAAATCAAATGATGATGAATACATTTGAAAGGAAATTCAATACTTATATTTACATCCAAGAATCAAGAAACATGGTAAGCTACCTTAATATTATGTTCCAATGGTTTATCTCCGCATGCGTGCGATGCAAATAATTTGAGGGGAGGGGAGGAGGGGTACATTGGTAAAGCACAGATTTGAAGCCTATACCAGTGCACGAAAAACTAGTCCTGACATCATTACTGCTTGCTGCATGTGGCCACTTTAACCCTTTTAAGGTTAGAACAAGACTAAGTGAACAGGTATCCCTGGGACAGGTGAGGACCACTGCAGCACTCCAGTGCCTAGCAGTGCTGTCACCCTGAGGGCAGTCTGTCCTGAGAAGACGCGTTACAACTTTTGTTCAAAATGTTTTATTAGGAATGTCTCAGGCAGAAATATCATAGCAGATAACAGTTTACATCTGAGCTTTTTGGGGTCATTTCAGTGGGAAAGTGTTATTCTAGTTGAAGGAATGATTAGCCATTCATATGACGTAATACCTGCTTGTAACACTGGTATGCTTGGAGAAGAAAGAATATGGAATGACTTGACAGCTGAAAGTAAAGTCAGTCTGCATGTAGAAAGGCGAATCACAAAATGACAACACACGGTAAAACCAGTGTGTATGTAAAAAAAATAATCACAGAATGACACCTTATGGTAAAACCAGTATGCATGTAGAAAAAAAGAATCACAGAATGACAGAACACCTAATGGTAAAACCAGTGTGCATGTAGAAAGATGAATCACAGAATGACAACACATGGTTAAACCAGTGTGCAATTAGAAAAAAAGAATCACAGAATGACACGTGATGGTAAAACCAGTGTGCATGTAGAAAAAATCACAGAGTAACACAACACCTGATGGTAAAACCATTGTATGTGTAGAAAAAAATCACAGACTGACAGAATACATACGTACCTGATGGTAAATCCAGTATGCATGTAAAAAGAATCACAGAACGACAGATCACGTACTTGATGGCAAAACCAGTGTGTACATGTATGTGGCAAAAAGAATCACAGAATGACTGCACACCTGGTGGTAAAACTTGTGTGCATGCAGAAAAAAAAAAAAGAATCACAGAATGACAGAACACCTGATGATAAATCCAGTGTGCACGTACATGTAGAAAGAAGAATCACGGAATGACAGAATACATATACCTGATGGCATCTTCAGAACATGTGCCAAACGACAAGGAATCAACATTAGAACAAGCTTTGTGTTTATTCATCCATTAGGGTCCATTATATTGAACAGTGGGAAAAAAAAATGAATTATTGTAAAGAGAATAATTGACAGTTCATAAAAAATGTTAGTTAAAAAGTTGAAGTTGATGGCAATATGGGTGCAGCATGGTCAGAGTTGTAGACTGTTGCGGGTTGGTTGTCTGTCTTTGGTATATGGCAGGCCTTGCCAGCCGGCACCAGTAGCATTCACAGTGGTGCCAAGGTGTCCCTTCCAAGTAAAATAATCCTAATTCAGTTAGCCTTCCTAAATCATGATGGGATGAAATCTGTCTCTTGTTACAGATCGGATCCTGTAGGCATTAACTTCTGGTGAAACAAGAATGATAATTGAGGGAAAGTCGTCTCGTTGGTGAAAAGATAAATTCAAGGTTTAATTTGTCTCTGGATCAAGATGTAATCGGAAAAGACCTGTGAAATCCATAAACTTGAGTACAATTTCGTGTAAAGGACCGGTTCGCATTTAAGCATGGACAACATAATGAAGAATCAAAGCATATTGTTGTGAGGTATAACAGGATGAAACCAAGCAGTGCTGGTGCCCAAGGTGTGAAGTCGTAACTTGAAAAGAGGTACTTAGTGACTTTGTGTGAGGTCTGTAAACAAACAGGATCCAGAAGCAATTTTGTGATTAACATGGGTCCACAGAACAAGACGAGGCGATGTTGAAGGCTGACAGGCCAATGCACCTTTCATTTATCTTGTTTGCTCGGTGGACCACAAGAGACAAACTTTTATCACTAATTTGATGCATGGAGCAAATCGAAAACTGATTCGTATTCCCCCAAAATGCTTGAAGGAAGACAAGCCGGCATTGAGGACTGAAAGGTGGTAACAACTGCGGTCCCAAGTGAATCTGGTGCGATTTGTTGGATTTGTCACTTAGTAATGGCTCTATCTTCCAGAGAGACTGGCTATTAGGAAGAAGATTGCTTGCAACAAACTGGGAGCCGTCACAAGGTGGTTGCATATTTACCACGTTCACCTCCCCACCTTTCGCTCATTCTGCGTGCCTCGTAAAGAACTGGCACAATCTTTGAGGTAATAGAGAATCCCCGCCACTGTCTGCCTCCTTATTGCCTCCCAAACTCTGTTGCAGTTAATCAACCTTGTGCTTCAGTCTAGGAGGCTCCTTTTATCAGCCACGTTTTTCTGCTATCTCTCAATCCCCTGCCATTGCCCAGCAACGTTAGGGTGTCTGGAGAACGAACGTCGGTGTAAAGGCCAGAGTGTGGCCAGTATTGATTCTAGAAGAAAAATGAAACAAGGCTAAACCACGGGGTTGATAGAGTTTGATTTCATGTGTGTCTGGGTCCACTGTGCAGGTTATTTGGTCTTTTCAGTTTGGTACATTTTTCTATTTGTTGCTTTGATTGAGTTTTCAGATATGCAGACAAGCATGCACAAATACATTTTTTTTTTCTGTTTATTGGGATTATATGGTACAATTTCTGTATTCATGAATTTGGTGTGCGGTTAGATTTATTCTTTATGCTTCGAGGCAATGAAATGTTTTCACATAGGCTGTAAAGAAATATGTATTGGTTCAAACTTTAACAAATATAGTTTATGCAAGACTCACATGTACAACAGATATCGATGTATCACCTAGCTGTGACTGCCTGCCACCTGGTGGTTCCAATGCAAAGCTTGCATAAAATCCCTGTGAGTGTATAATCAAGCAGTAAAGGGGTCATGTTTATGTGGGCTTTCTTGTCTGTACAAGCAAAGCCACTTTTATTAGAGTCTCATAGTAAATGGAAAACTTCTCAGGATGTCAAATAACCACTCAATATCGACTCTGTCGTAGGCTTTTTAGAAGTCAATCAAGTCATTTGGCATATCACCATTTACTCTTTGTGCCCCAGTGGAGTGATCTCTTCGTGGTTTAAAATACTTCTTTCTTGTGCGTGCACTTGTAGGGTCTGCGATGTCTCTACCTCTTTATGTGCGAAAGAATGAACCGTATCAAGTGGTGGCGTCGCGGAAGTGTTTCCTTACAAGCAATATTGCGAGCTTTTTTCATGCGGAATTGTTTCTTTCCATATCCCCATGCACCGGTGATTATAGAGCCATAGGTTTGTGTTGAAGTTCTATTTCTTGGCGTATTGTATGCTTTTCTATGCCAGATTGTTTCTTTCCATAACCTATTAAACCCTTGGTCATATGGACATAGATCGCTTTGTCAAAATGCTGCTCCCTGTCCTCTGTTGTCTTGCAATTTAGTGACTAGGATGGTTCGAGTGGCAGAAAATTTAATCAGTCATGTAAATTCACTTGTGGAGTGAATTACGATGACTCTCAGGAGACAGTCTGTGAGAAAACATGCTCAGTGATGATGGACTGACAAATAATGTGATTCATGACTTTTTGTGACAATACATCTCACGACACTTACCACCATCTGTCTCTTAGAAATACAGCTTCCTAAAGGCAAACCAACACCAGCTTGTCCCTGGGAAATTTCAAAAGCTGTTTATGATTTTCCCGTTTGCAGCTTTGTCAGACTTTTTGTTTGGGCACGTTGCAGTGGCGAGGAAAACACATTTTGAAAAATGGACGCACCTTTGGTCATTATAGCGCTCACGAAAGTATGCTGGACATGTTTTGGATATATATCATGCAGGGTGATGGCATGACTATAGACCCTCGTGGAGCACCCTAAAATGCTTGGGGACATGGAACGTGCTCCTATGGCGATGTTTATACAGGGGCCTTTGTTGAGCCTCACTGCCGGCAAGTAATGATGTCTTGCCTCTCTGTGCTCACCCACCAACGAGAACAAAGTCACATAATGCACTCAGCGGGGGCGCCATTGTCCAGCCTCACCCCGTGATTCCCACAAGTCCGGGCACTTTACAATGACCATTTATGACCGTAACTTCCACCAACTGAGCGCCTAATTAATGTAAAACATACTAACTAGGGATTGTCCCATCCTTGTGCCTGTCTGGTGTATTTGTATGCATTCATAGATGTGTGGAAACTTTCTCTTTGGTAAGCTCAATAACGCTGTTAACTCTTTGGTAGGCTCCGTGTCACTATTAACTCTTTGGCAGGTTCCATGTTGCTATTAACTCTTTGGTAGGTTCCATGACACTATTAACTCTTTGTTGGTAGGGTCCATAACGCTGTTAACTCTTTGGTAGGGTCCATGACACTATTAACTCTTTGGTAGGCTCCATGTGGCTATTAACTCTTTGGTAGGCTCCATGTGGCTATTAACTCTTTGGTAGGCTCCATTACGCTATTAACTCTTTGGGCTCCATGTCGCTATTAACTCTTTCAATGCCAAGTTTGGACCAAGTCAACAACTTTTCTCTGTGTGGTTTGGGTGCATCCAAAGCACACAGAGGAAAGTTGTTGACAGGGTTGGCTACCATGATATCTGCAACTGCAGGCATGCTGATACTTGAATGAAGGGGGCACTTAGCAAATATTATGTGTCTGGTGTTCTTATGTCCATGCACAGAACATGGACTTGTCTTCAAACTGGCCATGAAGAGTTAAGAACGTTTTCTTTGAAGTATCTGCGCAATGTTTGTGTTTTTGAAAAGCAAACACATCACAGGGGTTTACTTAAAAGTTCGTCAGCTTTAAAGACGGAAACTCTTAACACTCTAATCTTGTACATGCGGGTAATTTGTACTGAGGTTGGACTGGCCCGGAGGCAATCACTTAACTTTTGCCAAACATACATCAGCCATAAGCCCCCGCAGACAAATGGTCTGATGTGGAAGGTAGCTTTACAGACATTTTGTAAATGGTTACAAATTAGAGATCTCTTCGGCACCCCAGGGGATATAAATGTCGCCCCGTAGAGAGGGATGAACACCTGTCGGGGTTTGGGATTCTATGCTATCATACCCCTATGGGACAAAACTTCATCAGAAAGTTTCAGTTGACCTGTAAGGGACAAGTAAACCTGAGAGTGTATGCACAGACTTACAATCAGCAGCTTGCAGCTATTTTAGTAAAGCTGCTATTTTCTGGGTGAGTCCCTGAGATGTTTTGTGTGGTAAACACTAGAAAGTGGACCAAATCACAGGTTGCTTCCGGTGTTCTTCCCCCGGGAATACAATATCTCTGAAATTAATTAAAGTCGAAGCCGGATTTGAGGACCTTGAGGCATGAATATTTAAGTCCGGACTCTACTGCATTGTCAGTTGTACTTCCAGTCAGCAAAGTCTTCAGTGGCGGTTGTGTCACTGTACTCAGTTCCACACATGATCCTCTCTGTGTTTAGGAGAGACAATACATGTGACAGATGTACCATAAACATTGAGGAGAAGCCAGCTGGAATCAGGCGAAAAACCGTTTTTTTACGTTTTGAGGATTTTTACATTTTTGATGCGCTTTGGAGTGGCAATTAGCATACAGATTGGCTGAGAAGGAAGTAAGTTTAATTGGAAAGAATTCATTGAGTTAGCACGACACAGCGAGTCCTATCTGCATGAAGTACAGTGCATGTGGCAGGGTCATAGCCTCAGCTTTGTTGAGGCGAGCTAAACATCCTCCTTGTGTGTCATAACAGGTTACATGTTTCAAATGACATGCAGCAAAATCTCCAGTTAAGACCATGTCCATGAAGAGACCATTTCTTGATTAACAGCTTTCTGCTCAAATCGCCCCAAAATGCCTGGATGTAAATTGTGTGCCATAACCCTTAAGGAAATGTCTGGAGGAAAGCTGATTGCACGCAGAGTATCCCGAGGAAAGCTGTTGACTCGATCTTAAATCAGCTGTTTAAAGGTTAACATTTTTACTTTATTTGCGCACATTGAACACAAAGTGTCCCAAGGAAAGCTGTTGACTCAATCTTAACTCAGCGCTTTAAGGGGCCAGTTAAAATTTTTACTTTATTTGCTCGTTACTTGAAAACATTTTTGCTAAGATTTGTATGTAAGACTCTTCAGGATGGCACACCCTAGGTCAATAGCTTTCCTTGGAAATAATGGGTCCAACCTGTGCCAAGGAAAGCTGTTGACTCATCTGTACCCTGACCATTAGTGGGCAAAAAGCCACTCATTTACAGTCCCATTTTATTCATCATAAACTCACTCATCCTAAAATCTTTAAATGCCTTTGGTGCCAAAATTTGGAATGAAACTCCTCAGCATATCCGTGATGTGAGCTCCCAGTTAAGTTTTAATAAATTATATTTTAACACATATTTTTGTGAGTGTAGATCGCCTCTGATCTTCTGGGGCAGAGCCATTCAATTCTGGCCCCATCTCAATTTAGTCAGAGAAGAGAGAAAGAGACCTCAGGCAGTTTTTTACTACTTGGGGCTTTTTTTCTTTTTCTCATTATATTCATAATTTCACATATAGGCCTACTACTGTGCAACAGTGCTATTTTATTCAATTTTTACTCACATACTTTTATATATCTGATGTATTTTTACCTGTTTTACTTGTTATGGGCCTCCATGCTTGTACAGAATTTTATTCTGAATATATGGATTGCCAATAAAACCTTATTTGTAATTTAATTATATCCTGTATTAAGGCCACATTTTTTAATCCTATTGGTGGTTGTACTAGGGAGATTCTGCTGTACGTGGCTCGCTTCATATTTTAAATTTATCATCTTTTTAATTTCTTATCTTTTTGTTCAAATGAATGAGTTTACTTTCGTTTCCAATTTTAACAGAAGTCAATATGCTCGAAATTGTCGCAGTGATACCAGATTTATAAACTGAACTTTCGTTCAACTACCTGCCTGCCTGTATTTGTGGCAACCATAAGAATGGTGCGGGTCAACAGCTGTCCTTTGCATGCTTTGGGTGCATTGCACACCAAAGCATGCTGGGTAGAGTTATTGACCCGTTCGAAACTTGTGATTGAAAGAGTTGAGAATTTTCACTCCGAGAATTCCTGTCGCAGTTGAGTCTAATTTTCTTACACCAAATTAGTTAGAGAGTTGTCTTTGTAACACGGTTATAGATTTAACACTGAGGTTAACCAGTGGAAGAAATCACACCTGACCAAACAGAAGAGTCCAAAGTCAGAGATGGTGACCAGGTAATTTTATTACCATTCAATCCAGGGTCTTCATTTTCTTGGCGTAAGAATATATATTAGGACATGGCATCGTACCAGATCAAAGGAACACTGCCTCTTGCTTAATGAAGGAAATTATATCCATGTGAAAAATTGACCATTAAACTGTGTGGGATTTATTAGTAGAAGTGGTGAATTTTTGGTATCAAGTGTCGCCATTGAAGTGTCAAACATTGGATTAGCCCCGTGACAATCAATGAAATTTGAGACGTTAGCCGAACGCTGAACCGCTGCACTCATAAGACAGCAAATCGAAACAATGGAGTGTGTGATCATGGCATAGGGGCTCCACTGATCCCTGATTGCTGATCGATGAGTGATATTAGGGGATCAAACAGACAGGAAGGGCGGCAGGCAGCCATGCTGACTGACAATTTTCACTGCATTATGGTCATAGCACCGTGTGTAATTTGTTCATCAGTCTGCAATGGGGCTTGACTTGAACGGGGATCTAATATTGTGTTCACATTGTCTTGAAAAACTTGCGTTCTTATTTGTCTGCCCGTCCATCCGTTGTCCATTGATCCATCCACAATTCACAATTTTTCACTTCTCCAGAATTGTCAGTTAGATTCACATGAAACTTGATGGGGAAATACCTCAGGTCAGTCTCTACCAAGTTCATTAAATTTTATGGTTTTGGTCGAACAATTTTTGGATTTTGTGATGATTTTCTTTTCCATTTTTTGGCAAAATCTTAAAAAATCTGTTCCAAAACTGCCAATTGAAGCCAATTACTTTGAAATTGCATTGGGACACTTCTGAGGATCACTAGTCCTCAATAAGTACAACAGATTTTTAGCCCAGCTGACTTGTCAGTCAGCTGAGCTTATGTTATGACAAGGCATCCATCATCCACAATTCACATTTTCGACTTCTTCCACAAGTTCACTTCAAACTTGATAAAGATATACCTTATGTGGATCTCTATCAAATTAATGGTCACACTCCAGTGATTTTTGAGTATTTTATGAAATTTTTTGTTCATTTTTGGACCAAATTTTAAAAAAAATTCTTCTCCAAAAGTGCCAAGCCAATTACTTCAGAATTGCTTAGGGAAATGTTTGGGGACCCCCAGACCTTAATTTGTTCAAGAGGTAGCGCTGCAGTTATTTCTATTCTTTTCTTTACCAATATTTGTGTGTTAAAGCTATATTTTCAACTTCTCCAAAAGCGTCACTCAGATTGTGCTGAAACTTGATGGAAATTTAGCTTGTGGGAGGGGTAAACAAATTCTGTCACTGGATGATGATACTGTGGGTTCCTGATTTTTAGTGATTTTTTGAATTTCGGTTCATATTGATTAAACCATGCATTCCTATTGATTACTCTGTAAGCCAATCAGGATTGCAATAGAAATTCACATTTTTGACTTCTTGTCTATAACTATCAACCTGATTTACTTCAAAGTTGGCGGGGATGTACCAAGCTTATTCAAATTGTCACACTGCAGTTATTTTTTTGTTTTTTTTTGTTTTTTTGTTTGTTTTTGTTTGTTTATTTTATTTTTTTTTTTTTTCATGACAAAATCTTCTCTAAAACTGCCAAGGCAATTCCTTTGATATTGCATAGGGACTCTTCTGGGCACCCCCAGACCTTAAGTTTTTCAACAGGTGATGCTTCAGTTTGTTTCTATTTTTTTTTTTTTTTTTTTTTTACAAATCTTTGTGTTTTCACTATTTCAACTTCTCCAAAACTCAAATTGTTCTGACATCTGGTGGAAATAGAGCTTGTGGGAGTATTAAACAAATATGTACACTAGGTGATGATACTCTTGATGTTTGATTTTCAATGAAGTTTTCAGTTCTGATACGTACTGTCGGCTAATGCATGCAGTCCTGTTAATAAGCATGTAAGTGAATGGGGATTGCGATGGACATTCACATTTTCAAGTTCTTCCCCAAAACCGTCTGCCAGATTCACTTCTAACTTGATGAGAATGTACCTCAGGTGGGTTTCTACCATGTTTTTTTTTTGTTTTTTTTTGAAATGGTAAGTGTCCAATGATTGAAACATTTTATGTCCAAGTGAATTGACAGGCCACAATTTTGTTCTTTTTCTTTCATGTATGGTAGCTCCAACCTCATTTCCACTGAAGGTGAGCCTACTTCACTTTGCTCTGTTCATCATAGGTCAGCTAAGCATGAGAGTATCAGAGCCCTCTTGTTAACAAATTATCAATTCCAAAAAATCAGTAAGGGGATATGTTTATGTTGGCCACAGTGATCATGGTCTTAACAAAGGTGAGCTTGATTTTCTGAAGTTCACAGGACAACTTAATAGGACCACTTCAGTCTGTGCATGCAAGGTGCTGTGGAAGTTGTGCAAGTTGACATTACAGAATAACATCCATCTAAAAACCACTTCCTTGGGCAGGTTTTTGTTTCAGAAGCAGACTGTACCTTTTATAACAGATTGCAAAAAATCTAAACACTGATTTCAGATGTTTTGTGTATAAAGTTGGGTAAAATCTAGTAGTGTGAATTATTAAAGACCAAAGTCTCAAATAGAACCTCTAACACCCCCTGTCACAACAGAACCTCTAACACCCCCTGTCACAACAGAACCTCTTACACCCCCTGTCACAACAGACCCCCTTACACCCTGTCACAACAGAACCTCTACATCCCTGTTACAACGTAACCTCTTACACCTCCTGTCACAACGGAACCTCATACACCCCCTGTCACAATGGAACCTTTTACACCCCTTGTCACAATCTCTTACACCCTTTGTCACAATGGAACCTCTTACACCCCTGTCACAACAGACTTCTTGCACCCCCTGTCACAACGGAACCTCTTACACGCCATAACAACAGAACCTCCAACACCTCCGGTCACAACTGAACCTCTTACATCCCTTGCCACGAGGCCTAAAGAGCAATGATCATTGTCAAATAAATATGTTGACAATCTAAGAATCGCCTCAAAAAAGTATATCAACCCTCACTCTCAACCCATGAAGCTAGAAGAGTTATGATCCCCGTGTGCTACCCCCCCCCCCCCATCACAGTAGCTTTGGTTTAAGCCAGAGTTTTTAGCTCAGTTGCTGTGCCATGGTAGTCAGGCTGAGCTTTTAGGAGGCTCAGTCATCCAGTCACTCGTCGGTCCAAATTACATTTTCTACTTCTCAAAAACCATTGGCCAGATTCACTTCAAACTGTGTAGCAATGTACCTTGGGTGGATCTCTATCTAGTGTATTCAAATGGTCAGTCTCCAGTAATTTTTACTTTTTTATGAATCTTTTTGTTCTTTTTAGGGGCAAATCTTAAAAAATCTCTGAAACAAGTGACCCAATTGCTTGATATCACACAGGACCACTCCTTGGGACTCCTAGTTCATAATTTGTTCATCAAGTGGCACTGCAATTTTGTTCTATTTTTGCATGATTTTTTGTGTGTTTTTGCTATTTTCAACTTCCTCTTCAGAACCGTCACTCAGATTAAGCTGAAAATTGGTGATATATTCATTGTGAAAGGTTCAAACAAAGTTTTTCACTAAGAGTCACTGCTGTGGATTCCGGATTTGTGATGATTTTTTCAATTTGGGTTCTTATCAGTAAATGCACCTTTCCTGTTGATTACTATGCAAGTCAATGGGGCAATCTAATGCTTATTCACATTTTCAACTTCTCCAAAACCACCAGCCAGATTGACTTCAAACTTGGTGGCAATGTATATACTCTGGGTGGGTCTCTGCCAAGTTTTTTCAAATAGTTATGCTCCAGTGATTTTTGGATTTTTTAGAATTTTTTTTAATTCTTTTTAGGGGCAAATTTGAAAAAGACCTCTCCAGAACCACTCACCCAATTGCTTTGATATCACACAGGAACACTCCTGTAGACTGTTAGTCCTTAAATTGTTCACTACGTGGCATGTTAAAAAATTTTTTTAAAATAATTTTTTATGTGTTTTCGCTATTTTCAACTTCTCCAGAACCGTCACTCAGATTATGCTGAAACTTGGTGGATAATGTTTCTTGTGAAAGATTAAAACAAAGTTTTTCACCAAGTGTCACTGCTGTGGATTCCTGATTTTAAACATTTTTTTTTTTTTTTTTCAGTTGGAGTACTTACTGGTAAATGCACGCTTTGTATTGATTACTATGTAAGTCAATATGCAATCTAGTGCTCAAGATCATGTATTTTCACCACTAAGTAGCAGAGTTCTTTTTAAAGTTCTCTTCAAACATTTTTCAATTTCTCATGCTCCAGTATAATTTATATTTTTAATGAATTTTTCTTTAGGCAAATCTTCGAAGTACAGCTAAATGTCATATGCACTCAGCGAAAGCTCAGCACGGTTCTATTCAGTTGCAACTTTGATATTGTGAACAAGCTTAGGTCAGCTGAGTAGGGGCTGTTCATACAACCCTCTAGATATTCTTTGTTTCGTTGCATGATCCCAAGCTTACATTTGGTAAATGAGGAAACAAGGTCAAAAGTTAAAGGTACACTTTTATTTTTATCCGTATATCAGCATGTAATAGCTTTTCTTAGTTGATTTGAATGAACAATGTACATACCTCCCCAGACCTCAGTTGTAATGATTGTCGGGTCAAAAGTCAGCCAGATGGTGCATAGTTAACAGAATAATGATATGCTCTGCAGTCTGACATGCAATCACCAAAATTTATCAACAGATTAATTGCTGCTCCCTAGACATTTGGCACTTTACAAAAAAAAAAAAAATAATAATAATAATTATAATAAAATAAAATAATAAGCCTCATGTCCTGATTGTTTATTTCTGTTCTAAGTAAGATCTGGCTGAAGAGACACCTTGTCGAGGACCATGTGCCAAGACCCAACTCACTTTCACTTTCACTTTCAAGTGGTGTTGCTTTTTTATCCCACTGCTAAGATGGACCCCCTGGCTTTTGTGACCACATTTCGCCAGAAAAAAAGGCTGTATTCCTTGCAATTTTATTTGTAATCGAAGACCACCTGTCTTATGTGACCACATTGCTGGCACAAGGAGTGGCCATAAGTAACAGGTACCTCTGTGTGTTCATCTTCTACAGTGGTACCTCTCCCAACAGACCATGTATCTTTTTAAAATGACCTTCTCATCACACTACACAGTCTATTTCTTTAGTGAATTTACCTGTATTTTAAGACCTCCTGCAATATAAGACCACTCTGTGTTGGCAGTAGAGGGAGTCCTAATGACAGATGGTACTGTATGGTGTTAGCAGGCATATCAGTATAATCCCTCCTTTGAGAGACCACTGCATTAAGAGACCACCTACCTTTTGAGACCATATTGAGTAGGTCTCCAAGTCTGTTCTTCCATGTTAGTTTACCTCCAAAGAGAGACCACCTGCTTGATGTAGCCAGTTTTAGACCTGCACATGCATGGAGTGGTCTCTCAAAAGAGGGAGTACTATATAATCAGGGCTCTACAATTCACATGCCCTATCATCAGGGACAAGTAAAAATGGATGCAGGACAAGTAAAATTTGAAAGAAATAACATGCAAAAGATAGGGGTACTTGTACCCGGACAAGTAGACTTCAAAGAGAATTGTAGAGCCCTGATAATTAATGGCAAGTTCTCAGTTGCTCAAGTTTGTGTAAAAAGAGGATTCAATGGGTATATGATGGTATAATCTGACAACATAGGGAGTCCCTTAGCTCCCACTGAAGGGAGTTTGTCATTACTTGTATGTTAAAAGTTCCTGTGTTATAAGGTGGCTTTGCTGTACCAGGGTCCACTCGGGGAAGTCCCGCGCTCTTGTACCCGGACAAGTAGACTTCAAAGAGAATTGTAGAGCCCTGATAATTAATGGCAAGTTCTCAGTTGCTCAAGTTTGTGTAAAAAGAGGATTCAATGGGTATATGATGGTATAATCTGACAACATAGGGAGTCCCTTAGCTCCCACTGAAGGGAGTTTGTCATTACTTGTATGTTAAAAGTTCCTGTGTTATAAGGTGGCTTTGCTGTACCAGGGTCCACTCAGTGGAGTCTCGCGCTAGCAGTATAAAGAAGGAGCACTGTATTTCATCAATTGAGAAAACACCTACAAGTATGGGCCCTTGTTGTCATATACATGTAGAGCGGGGCATCTCAACTTTTGTCAATTGTGTATGCAGATGACAGGTCATATCACATACAATGATCAGTCCAGAGATGATCACTTGAGCACAGAGATAGACAAGCCAGTCTGCCAGAAATCTCCGATAGGGCACAGCTCATTGTTACCTGCGACATCTTAAGTATCATCAGCGGTGGCTGTTGTGAGGCAGCGTGAAGTGGCATACGGCAGACGTCTTATGTTTGTCCGACCGGCGAGTCTGATTCAGCCAGGTTCCTGCATGAACTATACTCCAGAGGATCTGTAAATAGACAGTGCATCCTAATGTTTGGTGATCTGCTCCAGAAACGAGCATCAAACTGTTTGTGTACATGTGGCCTGTTGCCCAAACAAAGTGATGAGCTGTGATAGAGTCCAAGCTTTGTGCTGCGGCATATGCATTGAGGGTTGAGATGTGTGTGGGCATTGTTGTGGTAGCTATCAGTGCATTTAATACCATGACACAGCTGATCACAGAGGACCTTAGACATCTGAGGCACTGTCGTGGGGGACAGAGACCATGGCTCATGGGGAAAGCACGCACTTCCAGGGTGACGGTTCAGGCTAAAACCACTCATCACCGTTCACGTTTTATTTTAAAGATTGCTACCTTGAATCATATTACAAAACTGGTCTTGTTTCATGATTCACGTTTAACAAAATTTGTAGATAAATGTCAGGTATCGGCAGTTACCTTCAGCAGCCCTTGCATAAGAGCTCACTTAATTGTAGCCACAATCTTTGACCATCCCTGGTGTCGATGAATATGACTTGAGTTGCAATCAACGATAAATCTCCCGATTGATGATACAATGTATGCAGCTACATATACTGTGCTGCATTTATCATTGGCGAAACCTTTTTTTTGGGGGGGGGGGGGGAGCAATCACAGTTCAACTGATATTTGGTATACTTATAGTATTGTAGCTTCCGTTATTGTAACGTATTGTTCTTTTGACTTGATGTCTCTGCTTCACTGTATTTCACGCGCTGAGCTGAAGTATGCTTTATCGACTAACTCCACTGAATAATTTATGTTCAAAATTGTTCACGTTCCTGTGTGTAAATATAAGCCATTTTGAAGACACAAAAAAAGTTAAAAGAAATAAAATGTTTGACTGGTTATAAAGTTTGACGAATGACTATTTTCCCCTGGCCTGAAATATTCATAACATTACAATAAAGGTTTGTACTATTTGATATCAAAGTGATTGATGTGTTTTTGCAGTTGGGTAGCTCCCTCAAACAGGAAGCTGTCACAGAGAATAAAGAAGCAAAAATATTACCGTAGATATGTATGTATATTGTTCTTGGGGAAATAACAAGATTTGTCTGTTCAATTATTCATGGGATGTAAAGCTTTACATCCAAACACATCAGTCTCGAAAACAAATTTTGCATCTGGAAAGAAAGCGGAACATGTTAACCTGCTGTTACCCAGAGGGTGCTGGGAACACCCTGGGTACATTCCCCAGGGGGTGCTGGCAACACTCTGGCTACATTACCCAGAGGGTGCTGGCAACACTCTGGCTACATTACCCAGCGAAATGCTGGCAACACTCTGGCTACAATACCCAGAGAATGCTGGCAACACCCGGGCTACCTTACAAAGAGTATGCTGGAAACACCCTGGCTACATTACCCAGAGGTTGCTGGCAACACTGGCTACATTACCCAGAGGGTGCTGGCAATACTGGCTACATTACCCAGAGGGTGCTGGCACCACCCTGGCTACATTACCCAGTGTATAGAGGATGCTGGCAACACCCTGGCTACATTACCCAGACATTGCTGGCAACAGTCTGTTGCCAGTAGCCAGAGGGTTCTGGCAACACCTGGGTTACATTACCCAGAGGTTGCTGGCAACACCCTGGCTACATTACCGAGAAGGTGCTGGTAACACTCTGGCTACAGTACCCAGAGGTTGCTGGCAACACCCTGGTTACATTGCCCATGCAGAGGGTGCTGGCAACACTCTAGCTACATTACCTAGAGATTGCTGGGAACACCCTGGCTACATTGCCCATGCAGAGGGTGCTGGCAACAACCTTATTACATTACCCAGGGTGAATCAAGGAAAGCTGAGGACTGCATGGTCACTGGTGAAATTAAAAATTTAGTGGATGACAGTTTTAACACCAGGCCATTCACAGTAAATTTCAATGAGACAAGACACATATCACACGACACTAGATCAATATTGGACCGCCTGAAACCATTATTTGGCTCATATAAATATGGCCATAAACATTTAGCAAATCATTCCCCCCCCCAATACATGGTAATAAAAATCATTTAAAAAGTGATAAATTTGTTCATAGATGTGTCATACGCCCTTAACATTGTTGCAATTTTTCAAAGTTCATTCTGTGGTGTGCATTTTTTATTCTTTGGTTCAGAGGTCCATGCCAGTTAGAAATTACATGTACATTGTATATGAATAATTAGCTCATTGTACCCTTCATTAACTTGACATATCATTATAAAATAAATAAGAAAAGTAGAATGCACTAAAAACTAAACGATGAGATACTCTCTCCAGATTGGCTTATCATAAGAGAAAAAACTGAACTGTAGTTTTAATTCAGGTCCCTAAAGGGAGAAACAGAAAAAACTAAAGTGAGCTTGCTGCCTGTGCCTCCTGGCTGATGTTTGGGCAGTGGAATTATAATAAGACTTGTGTTTGCAAATCATTTGTTAGGATGGACCAGATGGGGCCCTCCAGATCTTGAGGCATAAAATTACATTCACCAATAGCATGATTTTCAATTCAGGTGGGTGTGGGATAAGGCACATGTAGAATATGATTTTCTGTGTAACACAGATTATTTCGGGAAAGCTTTTTGCATATTTTTTATCTTCCTGAGTTCCATGTATCACTGAGGTCATTTTCAGCTCACATTTTTCATTCAGTCACCAGCTGGTGCACCACGTAAGGTGGTTTTGAAAGTAATCCTTAAACTGTTTGTCACAGTTATCAGTGCTGATCAGCTGAAAGTCTCTGTATCAAAATTTTCTTTTCTTGTAGCATTTTTTCCACTTCTTCACATAAGAAACACTTATTTTTGAGAAAATTTGTTGCAATTTTTGAAGAGCACTGTAGCAAAATTTTGCTACACTGCCCTAGTTGGCCAGCCCTGGTTATGGGTGCTGCAACATGAAGCAAGTACCAATACTTGTGTCACTCCAAAAAAACTGTGAAACCCGTCTCAATTGCCCCCCCCCCCTCCCAAAAAAAATCAAACTACATTTTCAGCCATTCCCAAAAAATTGCTTACATGGTCCATGTGCTGGTCATTGTCATCACTACTGTAACTCCAGTTGCATTTTGGTGGCCATGTTCCTAATTGCCATGTTTGGCATGTAAATTGAAGTATGAAGAATGAAGAGCATACCTTAGGTATCGGTGAAGTTATGCTGGGACAGTCATATCCCAAGGTGGTTCTTCAGTTGAAGGCAGTCGTGGCTCAGGTGTACAGAATAAACGTCCAGTAGATGGATATATATTGCGATATTAAGGTGCCTTGTGTGAACATGAATATATGAAATCATTTTTGAGCAATAATGCAGAACCTTGCAGTGAAAGAATTGTAAATAGTGCATATCTGTATGCCATGAAGCATTATTCATAGTTCCACTGGTATCATGAAAAAAAAAAATGTATGCAGATTCATGGGCTTTAGATTTCTCCAGGTGAAAGTTGTCCTCTGTCATTAGCATGATTGTGTTGATGTAAAATGTATACCTATTTGATACGATACAGTAAGGGTCCCCAAAAAGACCCTCTGTCATCAGACACACCGACTTTTGACCTCATTAGGCTCGACCCATGCTGCTGTTGCTGTTTTAAACCAGCTACTGGATGGGACCTAAGGGTGGTCGTAAATAGCAGGTACCACTGTAATGTGTCAGAGTAAATAGAGCCTATTCATCACACAGTGTAGAAATGAAGGTTACCTAAACATAGATTATGACAAACCCCCCACCCATATCGCATCGGCTCCGGTGATATTTGAAGGTTAGAGGGGTCACCGCCACCTGGGCTGTATGAGTGATTGATGGTCTGAATACCTTGTAGGCTCACTGTTTAGACTCCTTCAAAGCCACCAATTCATGTTAGAATTTGATGGCTTTGATTACAAAATCCCTTTTTTCATATGGATCCATCTGTTACTGGCTTTAGAGGAGCCAGACACATTCAGTATTTCCGAGGTGTTCCATTGACCAAACAAATGTGGTAAGTGATCGTAACGTGAGAGGCAACCCCATACAAAAATGAACTATGTGTAACCCACGTGTAGCCCATGTGTCACCCATGTGTTACCCACTGTTTTTGTCAAAATCAGAGAAAAATCCACTGGGTCAATGTTCGCCCACTTGTCACCCAGTTGTAGCCCAGTGACACCACATAGAGCAAGTACTGGGTGAATGTGTGACCCATGGGTCAGAGGAACTTAGAAAATATTTTCACTGGGTGGTGGCTGGGTGACAGACTTAGCAGACTATATTTCTGGGCTACTACTGGGTCAGAAGAACTTAGAGAAAATAGCTACTGGGTGACAACTGGGTGACAGGAACTTAGTAAATTTTGCACTGGGCGACTACTGGGTCAGAAGAACTTAGACAAAATGGCCACTGGGTGACAAGTGGGTGACAGGAACTTAGAAATTTTGCACTGGATTAAAACTTAGAAATTAACAACAGTGCATATATATATATATATATATATATATATATATATATATATATATATATATATATATATATATAAAACTTTATTTCAAGAGGGTAACTCAGTTAGTGAATCATCACTAATCTCCCCTGAGGCCCTCATCAAAGTACATATACATGTAAAGGTACAGAATATTACATGCAATATACAATAGGCAAGACAGGTAAACTCACATTGATTACAAACAATAGTTAAACCCTCAGTGACACCAGTGACATGGGACAGTACTTGGTCACAAAAACTTAGAAAAATCATCAGTTTACTGTCATAGAGAGAGAGAGAGAGAGAGAGAGAGAGAGAGAGAGAGAGAGAGAGAGAGAGAGAGAGAGAGAGAGAGAGAGAGAGAGAGAGAGAGAGAGAGAGAGAGAGAGAGAGAGAGAGGAGAGAGAGAGAGAGAGAGGAGAGAGAGAGAGAGAGAGAGAGAGAGAGAAGAGAGGAGAGAGAGAGAGAGAGAGAGAGAGAGAGGAGAGGAGAGCGAGAGAGAGAGAGAGAGAGAGAGGAGAATATGTCTGGGTTCATACCCAGACATGAAAATTGTCACTTCATGCATATGGAATATTCTAAAAAAAATCATATACTTGGAATTTTAGCAGTTTTACCAGATATTTTTTTCTCACCAATATATATGACAAGAAATTCACAAACCATTAATCACATACATTCCCAGGAGTTTTGGTGATCATGTGGATTATGTTTGATCATACTCATTGTGCCTAAATATATATGTAGCTTCACCCAGTGAGAGCACAGGGGATCAAGTTTCAAACTGCCACTACCAGTCACCCTGACTCCTCCACTTAATACTGGTAGTTGATTGCTGAAGAGGGCCTATGGGGAGGCTGCCTGGCTGGTCAGCTGCAGATTTAAAATAGCTATGGCGGGCTCATGGTCAAGTACACGTATTACAAGGCAGCATCTTGTGGAGATTATGATGGCTACATGTACATTATAGCATACTGGCAGGCTGTGGATAAAACTTCAGCTCCAAGTGTATACATGGTGTAGTGTGAAACTTGTCCAGCTACCAAAAGCAACTGAATGCAGGACTTTTATACAAGAGACAGACTCACATTGGCTGTGGTGATAATTAACACAAAGGACTACTTTGGCATCATTAAATGGCACAGGACACCCAAGTAAGTATAAATTGTAGCTGACTCTGTAATGCTCATAGAATTTTATTCAGTTTCTGGGAAGTGGGTCACAAAGAATTCACATTTCACAGCATATGCCCCTCCATTGTAAGGCTGGGATCTGTACAGCCTCTAAAACCGTCGGCATGGTCAGCCAATTATTTAGCACACAGCCTGCCAACTCCTTCCAGATGACAGAGGACATGGCTGTAACTAATTAGAGCCCAGCAAATATACAAAGCTGTGTTGATAAACATTATTGGATGGCTGTACTGAGCTGGAAGATCTACATCAACATGTTTCACATCCAGGATTGAAGAAATCAAACATTGCAGTGAATATCAACTGAGCAGGCAAAATTTTACTTGAATATTGGTATTATAGAATGGGCAACTTGCCACTAAAATTATAAACAATGTAATGTGTTCAAAGTATTTCCACTGACAGTCCAATGAATGTCCGTTCAAGTGAAATACCATTGGTATTGTAGTGGAATGCCACTGGTACTCCAGTGAAATGTCACTAGTATTCCAATGGAAATACAGTGGTACCTGCTGTATGTGGCCACCCCTTCTGCCAAGAAAAAGTGGCCACATACAGCAGGTGACCAGTCACCACAGGTAACTTTTACACAGAAATTGACTCCTATGTTTTATTCCAGTGGAAACACAGTGGTATTCCCTCTTGCATTTCACTGAAAATCCACTGTATTCCACTGGAATACCAGTGTACATTTTTGTGGGGAATTCCAGAACAAATGGAAGGAAACAAAAAAAAAAGGGTTCCACAAAAGAAGTGGTTTGGATGATATCTATCCAAATTGAATATTATATTTGGTAAGTAAAGCTCCATTTGAACGCAGGTCCTGAACTGTAACAGATACATGGCAGCTGATTGTAGATTCAGCCTCTTAGTCCAGCTTTTCCAGAAGAGATGTCATTCTCACCATCAACGTTTTCATGGCTTATACCCAGTCCATCTGATGTGGTCTTTATTGTGAAAATATGACATGATATTATTGTCCAGGCTTTACATCTAGCCAGTTAAAGTTGCCAAAGGCCAAGGTTAAAATACAATTTTGAACCTTGTGGAAATTACAAATAATAAAAATTTTTCATTGTATTCTTTTTTATTTCTATAAATCAATTTACTGTTTCTCACTTTTATTGTATGACTGCTTACATGAAGATATTTATAACATGTAATCTGGAGCAGTAATTTTCCTTATAGAAACATATAAAAAGACTATCTTGCAAATGAAAAGTTTTTAATGTGAAAATGTAAGTTTGTTGGGATAATTTTATTTAAAAAAATATATATATAGTGCAGGACCAGGGTCATTGCATATTGTGTCAGTCAAGTTGCTGTAAGACTTTAAAACATGTGAAATGCCGAAGCATGGAAAAGTCTGCACATCCATGAATAGCCAATTTATTTTATATAAGCACTGGAGCAGTGAAATGTGTTTTAAAATGTCAATAAAAACCCATATGTACAATGAACTTTGAAAAATCATTAACCATTCTGCACATAGTGAGGTAAAGGGAGGAACCTTTAGCAACATATTTAAACCAAACTTTTTGACAATATGTAAATGTTACACTTTAAACATTTTATTTTCCTGTGCCCTTGCAAATTTGTTTTCCATTTTCCAGAACTGGTATATGAAGCATATCCTAACACCACAAATGGGGACATCAAGAGCAAGCTGCGAGAAGTTGCGAGACCATCCCCTCAACCACAAGCAGCTGCAACCAAAGATAATGAATCTGAATCTTTAACTCCAGACTGTATGATATTTATGCCCCCTGTTGAAAGGGGGCATATTGCAAACACTTTTTCTTAAATAATGGTCAAACTGTGTATTTTACCAAAATACATATGAATTATTATACAGTAGTTCTGTCTTCTTGTTTTTTATTCATTATTATTTTAAAAGAAAAGTATTGGTGAAATGGAGGCTCTCTCCAACATTTTTTTATTGGTCATTTGGTTATTTAAAAAAAAAAAAACTTTTACATTGTGTGCACTGTTCTACTCTTGTTCATTTGGCTTTTTTTAGAAACCACAGATTTTTGTCCTTGCTACCATGGGACCTCCATGGTGATTCTCTGGAACCTCCACAGTACTTCCATAGAACGGCATGGTACTTCCATGGAACCTAACCTGCAGTAATGTTGTCATGGTATATTGCCATTATGCTCCCAAGCCATACTACAATTCTACTGTTATTCCATACTGCAGTAATACTGCCATGGTATATCACCATTATGCTGCCACGCCATACTACAATTCTACTGCTATTCCATACTGCAGTAATACTGCCATGGTGTATCACCATTATGCTGCCAAGCCATACTACAATTCTACTGCTATTCCATACTGCAGTAATACTGCCATGGTATATCACCATTATGCTGCCAAGCCATACTACAATTCTACTGCTATTCCATACTGCAGTAATACTGCCATGGTGTATCACCATTATGCTGCCAAGCCATACTACAATTCTACTGCTATTCCATACTGCAGTAATACTGCCACGGTATATCACCATTATGCTGCCAAGCCATACTACAATTCTACTGCTATTCCATACTTCAGTAATGCTGCCATGGTATATCACCATTATGCTGCCAAGCCATACTACAATTCTACTGCTATTCCATACTGCAGTAATACTGCCATGGTATATTGCCATTATGCTGCCAAGCCATACTACAATTTTACTGCTATTCCATACTGCTGAGACAAATGTATTATATGTAAATGTGTAAGAACATAGAAAGTATGGCACAGTGTTTCATTTCATTAGTTTCAAAGTATACATTGCTAATCATAGGAGGTATGGGGCTTAATTGTTCAACCACCACATACTAAATGATATTTCATTCATACATATAGGAGCACCACGGAAGAGGACCCTTTGATTAAGTTGCCACCCAGTTGTAGCACAGTTGTCACCCACTTGTGGCCCATTCACCCAGTTGTAGCACAGTTGTCACCCACTTGTGGCCCATTCACCCAGTTGTAGCACAGTTGTCACCCACTTGTGGCCCATTCACCCAGTCTTAGCCCGTTCACCCAGTTGTAGCCCAGTCATGGCCCATTCGCCCAGTTGTGGCCCACTTGTCACCCACTACCTCATTTGCATGGTAAAATACCCAGTACTTGCCCATGGGTCACCCATAGGTGGCACAGCTGTGTGACCCATGTGCCACCCAGTCCAGAGTATATAGGAGTTTTTTGTATGGGACAGTTGCCGAGGTGTCGCTTTGGAACAGCCTTCACGGCCGGCAGCGGACAAAGAAGGAACCAATAGATATGAGTCTAAAGGATTAGGATAGGATCAGTGATGTTGATACTTAGGATAGACTCTTGAATGCCTTTTGAGGTGGTATCTGGGTGAGCTAAAGAGCTGTTGTTGCAGGCTCAATATCTCCCCCATTGGTGCCCACAGACTCACAAAAGAGCAGCCAGAACTGTCTCAATTGCTGTAAATTTAGTATACCTTGTCATATGATGATGGAGAGAGTCTGAGACCTTGGTCATCTTTGGTCTGATTACGATGGTAGCCATTTTCTGTCACCTTACAATTTCAGCTTAAGATGATTTATCAAGGATACATAAGATGTCTGATCTCGATTATTTGTATGATTCTGTGGAGAAGCACATGCATGACAAGTACAGAAGAATACACCTCATAGTTGGTAATTGTGTCAGTTTTCTTTCCAAAAGCCTGGGCTACCAAATACTGGGCTTGTTTTAATCAAGAACATCATGTTTGATTGTTACTCCAGACAAAGCAGTTGAATCCCTGTTTTGCCCTTCCATACAGACTCACCATGTACAAAGTCCATGACAATAGAGTAATCAAGTGGCTTCAAAGCCTAGACCATTGCAATTGTTATCCAGTTTCTTCATCCTTCCTGCAAATAGTTGAGTCGTCCCCCCCCCCCGCCCATGATGGAGTACTCTCTCCCACATGGCCATCGCTGCACATAAACCGTTCGCAGCTTCCCTTTTGTCAACTGTGCCGCACACCTGTGTACAGACTGCTCCCCGGATCAAGTTGCAAAATCTGTTGGTTGTCATCCGTACCAGACAGAATTCTTACTTGACAGGTGCCCTGTAGGCCTGCTGTTACCAAACTAAATGCATCAATTTTGAGGAAATGGCAATTTATCCCCCCCTCCCCCCCCTCCCCCCCTCCCAGAGAACCAATTTGCCAGTGTACTTTTCTTCTCGTGTTCCTTTTGAAATTGTGCACCCAGACGTTAGTACATGATATGACTGCAGGGCATCTGATGTGGACAGAAGATACCAGGGAAATATACCCTTTCATCCGGTGATAGCAGGTGCTGTTTTTAGATCACCTGTGGTAATTTTGTAGCAGTTGCTTCCTTTGATGTGTCTACCTGCCCAGGTGAAAAGTCATTATTAAATCACTGGGAACTGTACCAAACCAACAGGAGAGGGCGCTGATGTGTAAGATAGGGCATTGTGTTAGTGTTTTGGCGAATGGACAAAAAAATAGCTATTGGTTTAGTTTTCAAAAAGTTCATTATTTGGTTGTAGCAGCCTGAAAGAAGATAGAATATTGACTCTTCCAGTGCCAAAGATAGAATATTGACTCTTCCAGTGCCAAAGATAGAATATTGACTCTTCCAGTGCCAAAGATAGAATATTGACTCTTCCAGTGCCAAAGATAGAATATTGACTCTTCCAGTGCCAAAGATAGAATATTAACTGTTTCAGTGCCAAAGATAGAATATTAACTGTTTCAGTGCCAAAGATAGAATATTAACTGTTTCAGTGCCAAAGATTTTTACTCTTTCAGTGCTGAATATATAATATAAACTCTTTAAGTGCCAATCATAATAAAAATACTGTAATAATTCCAGATTTAAATTCTTCACACAAATACCTTCAAGTCAAAGACCAGTAATATGTGTATATCCAGAGAAGAGAATTTCTGGCTTTCATATGGCCACAATTTACTCCAAACATAGCAGTGGAACTTGTTGACTCATTGTGTTATGAGTACCAAAAATGTTATTTTGAATTCATGGTTCTGTCTTTAAAGGTTATGATGACGTCAAGCCCCTTTGTAATAGGATGTATTCATATCTGTTTTAACTGCAGACCTGCTCAGGCCCCCTCTGTTGCTAGGCAACAGAATTATGCCTCTGCCATGATGAGGGCACTTGTACCTATCCAGAAATAACACCTTTTCCACCAAATATTTTTTTTGTTTTAATTATGACTGGTATCTTGAATGTTTTAAAACTAACTGAATGACTTTTCAGAAGCATTTTGCTTTCTCATGTTGTTACTTGATCACAGAAGCTCATTTGGTCCAGCTTAATACATGAATCTGCCCTCCTTCCTGTCAAGTTCCTTGCTGCAGCCTAGGTGGCAGCACATGATTTCAGTTACTATGAATACCTCCTATTGGACATGTATGTCAATTTTAATGCCAAGCTGTTTATAACACCTGATGTAGAATTTCAAAGTTGTGAGCAAATCATGTCTCATAGAATTTTAGTATGATAGTTCATCATGGTATAAGGTGTTAAGTTTTACCAGCGGACAGGGATTTTTGAAACAGCTTCCTGAAATGTGTTTTTTCTTCCTACAGTGGGATTATAGAAGGATAAATAATGAAAATGGTATACGCTTATAATGAAGCAACCTTAAAGTAAATTACAGACACAAAAGGAAAGCTGTAATTACTGCAAAACTGTCTTAGCTATTATCTGATAAACCAGTCAGATGATGTGTTCAATCAGATTACTATGGAAGTATAATGAAGATGGGCATCAAACACCACCATTTCCTATTGATATTGGAGGATGTTTTTTATATGGAAAGGAGTACAGTGATATACTTTAACCTTCTGGTGCATAAAGCCAGAAAAGTGGCCTAAATTGCATGACGATTTTTTATGCGGCAGATAGCGGGTTAAAATTGTCAGTGGTGCAGTTGCAATAAAACAGAAAACAAAAACTTTAAAAATACAAGAACATTAAAATTGTTATATTTCAAACTTAATCCGTTGCTTTTTTAGTTTTGTCATTGTTTTGATGCTATTCAAAATGTTGATTCATTGCACTTTGAAGAGAAGGAAAAGTGGATAAAGTGTTAAAAGGCTAAAACAGAATTTGATCAGGGAATGAGTTTTTGCTATGGATATGAAGTAGTGAATGTATATTCATCAACATGTACATGTACTTTCGCCAAATTCTCAAACACAAGAGTTGTTAATGATAAATAATGATATAGTAATTAACTTTATTTTTTTGCAAATAAAATATAATATCAACATCTGTTTCACTACAATTTATTTCTAAAGTATACAAATTGGGCCAACTACAAACAGACAAATATACATTCAACCCCATTCAAGCCCCATGGCCACCACACCCACCACCCACCCCTCCAACATACCCCACATTTCCATATGTCACAGAATAGGTACACATCAAAATATTGATCTAGAGCCATGGTAAGAATACTGTTCCAGTTTTAAATATCTCTTTGCTTCATGCTGCTTTTATGTGTAGGAATTGGCAGAATCGGCCTGTATTTGTAGAGTGAACTTCTCCCTATGTGGCCGCGTATCGGCTAATCCGTGCTGTGTAAATTGCATTGAAGTCCATGCCAAGTCCTGATTGGTCCTAATCACTTTTAATGCCCATCCGGCATGCGACTCTTTGTCTTTGGAATAGTGAAGAACAATAGACATAAAATACTGCTAATATCTTGTGTGGGAACTTAGTCTGTTTGATCATAAATACCAGGCATGTGGAAGGATTTTGTGTCCTATTTCAAGCGGTGTAATTATATTCTTTGTTCTTATATTTAATAGATTGCAAATTATGAGCTGCATTGTAACATTTTGCCACAAAGTAATATTTTGCTATAATAGAATGTATTTTTTGATGGAGTGGAACTTTTTGTGACGGTGAAGGCTGCCTTTGCAACAGATATTTTGGATAAAGATAGGACCTTTAATCTCTTTTACCAAATGAACAATGTGGTATTTTACCACAATTTTTGTGATGTGCAGACCTGAAAATTACAGTCCATATGGTACTGTTAGTTCCAGTCAGAGTTGGTGTGGCATTTGCAGTCTTTGTAATTCCCAAACCATGCACTTTAATGTAGGTATATTGCTTTTACATTTTATATGAATTGAAGCAGAAATAGATATCCAAAATAAGCAAATAAGACCGTGCGAAGGCCTTAACGGATAACAGAAATTCAGGAATGCGTCCGACCAGTTTCGTCAAATACATTGACTCATCAAGGACAAGATGGCAAATGACGTTAGACCTACATTGACTCATCAAGGACAAGATGGCAAATGACGTTAGACCGTTAAACCCCCAGAATGTGCTTTGCCGTTGTCACGTAAAACACAGGGACGTGATTACATAACACGGAAGCCAGGTTCCACTATGACTTAGGTTGTCATAGTGAAATGTGATCCAAACCAATGTTTGGATAGCAGTAAGAAAACGACTTTGAGCTACTGCTTGTAAGCTACAAATGTTGGTATATGTATAACGGTGAATGTGGGTGATACTGATGTATCGCCAAGTCCTGAATAGGGACCTGACATTATGTGACTACACAGTGTGATTAGGGTGCATTAGCCCAGGGAAAATAACACGAAATATCCAAAATGTTGGACATTAATTTAACATGCCACTTTGAAGGACATGGTATGACATAGAATAACATAAACATAATGTTATGATACTGGATTCTCATACATGGGCCTGATGTCATAAAGATGTATGTACAATGAATAGCTGAAAGGACATGAGTACAAGACATTCAGCAAGTAAAAGATGTCTTTTACCTGCTGCACCCACAGAATCGGTGCGCTTTTATCGTACCACATTGCTTTGTCATGAAGTGGGAAAAGATTCAATTCCGAAATGAATGAATCTGAGAGCTCTATATTCCAAATATGGATTTCAGCAAAAGTTGTTTTTCTAATTTGTGTATGACTGCGTTGATTGTCTTTTCATGGCGCATTCTTGAAACTTCCACCAATTTGAGCAATTTTCTTCTCTGATCTTATAAAAGAAAGGAAATTAAAGTCACAGTAGATAATGGAAAGAGTTATTGATGGATCCAATGCCATATTTTCTATTAGATCAGGAACGCTAATTAGATGGTGCATGTTACAATAAAAGGGCTTATAATCTACGGTGAAACTCGGAGGTGAGAGCTGAGAATGCATTTCAGAAAGCTTAAAGAGTCATTTGACAGCCCGTGTAGATTGATTGATTACTGGTCCTGAAACACCAATTAGCATAATCCCGAGGGATTAGGGGTATGTAACCAGTCCCCGTACTGATCACATGCTAATGATCAATAAACACATCTATTGTACAGAGCAAAGTGCCTGAAGAATCTGTTTTGGCAATTAGTCAGATTGGCTTTGTCTTGGGAACCCAGTAGGAGCTTAAGTTGTGCAAAGAAACATTCAGCTAAATGTATATGTTTTGCCACTAGTAGAACAGACTTGGAGATAGTTCCACTGTTGATGGGGAAGGATACATTGTTGTAGGTTGTGGACAGACAGCATATAGCAGCCATCTTACATCTGTTTTCTTGACTGTATCTTTATTCAGAAGCCTACATGTATAAAATCCCAGAATGCAACAGACATTGCAATTCAATGCTTTCCAGTCACACCTGTCTGTAGGAACCAATCCTTTCCAAAGTCATCTCAGTCATCCATTTTATTAAATATTGTCCTTTCTCAAAATATTTTCAGTGAAACTTCTTGGGCAGACATACCAGGATAATATGTTGCTGGTGAGCAACATTCACATGGGGTACCTTTTGTCCGGGATGTATGGTGGAGGGCTTTTGATAGAGGTCAACAATATGACCTTGTAAGGATTAAAGCTGTGACTGAGTACAACAATATGACCTTGTAAGGGTTAACTCTTTGACTGAGTACAACAATATGACCTTATAAAGGTTTACTCTTTGACTGAGTTCAACAATATGACCTTCTAAGGGCTAAGTCTTTGATGGAGTTCAAGAACATGACCTTGTGAGGGTTAATGCTTGGACTGAGTTCAACATGACCTTACAAGGATTCACTATTTGACTGAGTTCAACAATATGACCTTGTAAGGGGTAACTAATTGACAGAGTTCAACAATATGTTCTTGTGAGGGTTAAGTCTTTGATGAGTTCAACAATATGACCTTGTAAGGGTCAACTCAATCTGGACCAAGCTGGTATGGGCAGCTGGGTTAGACTGAATCAACAGTGTTCCTTGGCACACATTGTGGACAATGTGCCCAAAACATGCCAAGGAAAGCCGTTGACCTGGATGATTATATTCCATGTAACGAAAGTATAGACATGCTCAGGTACATGAATTGATGGTCTTTTTACAAGGAACATGAATATAGCACCCTTATTATCATTCAGAACAGTTCATTTGGGGGGGGGGGGGCACTACCCATGTTTTAGGGAGGTAGGTTCCACTGAGGGTATGAAACCCAGACCCAGTGGGAGCTGAATCAATAAGAAAATAGTGGGGTCTTTGGGAGCTGGTATATTGACAAGGTTACTAACTACCACAGGCAAAGGTTTGTCGTAATTGAGTTCGAGTACAATTATGGGGGTCTTTGGGAGTGGCATTTTAAAACATGGTGCCATCAGGATCCATGGCTTGAAAAAAATGGGGTCTTTGAGAGTGAAAAGGGGGCAAAAAATGGGGTCTTTCCTGCAGAGCTTACCCTGAAAGCCAAGTAACGGGAGTACGCTGTATTTGGTCTGGAGTGATGTAAAATAGAACCTATCTGGCTGTTGGCATATTAGACAGGCAGCCACCAATACCCACAAGACCTGGCCCAACCAATCAGTTGTCGGTAAATGATAATTTTAAAGTATGGCATGTTTTAGATACATATTTATTCAATATGTTCCATTTTGACCAGATATGGTACAATCCACATACAATTAAGTGACTTGTATTTTGTATCATTCATGATTAGCACTTTAAGGGTTAATATGACAGTCAAGGGTTAAAGAGACCACTATGAAGATAACTGTTGACTCAGTCATTTTACATGTAATATGACTAGTCAAGGGTTAAAGATTATTGCCTGGGACTGTCATGAAATTCCCCCTTCTTGTGACCAGAATATTGATGTCATTTGGTGAACAGTTTTTCTGGATGAAAAGGTTGTTGACTTCAGTTGTAACTCTACCTCCAGGTGACAACTGCAGCAGATGTTGCTGCTCTGGCCACTTTCACTGCAAGCACTAAATGACAAAAAGGTGTCATTTTATTTGTTTTTTTTCATAATAATGTCGACATTTTATAAAGATATTTTTTTTTTCTATGTTAACATGCATCCATTCATAGCGCATGAGACAAATTGTCAAGGCTGGCACGACCAGATGTGGTCATTATTTCTATATTTCCACTGAGGACTATAATAGGTCTGCATTTTGTCCTTCCTTCCTCTGCCTTTCCATATACATCCTAGACACTTAGAGATACCAAACTTGGTGTACGGATACTTCTTGGAAAAGGGGTGTCTGCATTCATAAATCAGGTCACTGCAGATCTGCCAACTTGTAATTAAGATTTAGTCTTACGATGTATGATTTTCAGCTTTATTGTACACCTGTAAGTTTCAATGCAAAATTTATACATGTTTTTATCTTCTCAGCAACATATGCTTTCAAGCACTAAATATAGGTATAGTGCAATACAATGAACATATTATAGTGAAGTGCTTACCAATAAATAATACAGTGTTGAGACACCTATAGAAATTCACAATGGAGTTTCTTGCATTACGGTTTCCATTTTGATTTCTTTGTAAAGAAAAAAAATCCTGTGGATACATTTTAAAACATTATTCAACAAATGCAATTTAGGACACATAAAAAATGCCCAAGGAAAACTCATCTTCAGTTGGAAATAACTGCCATAAAACTGAAAATGAATATTGTACACTTTCTCAGCCAGTTGTACACTTTTTTGGGTCATATTTACACTTTTTAGGTTTTCGAGATTGACAAGTCTGTCACTGTGACCTTGACCTTTGACTTCATCATATAAGAAGGTTGTGCAGGCCATATTTCCTACAAGGTTATACTTACAGATATTTAAAAACGTGGTGTGTTTATACTTATTGGGATAGGAGTGTATCACTTACAAAAATTAGGTCACTATGACCTTGACCTTTGACCCCATCACTTGATATAATTAGCTGATCATCTTTTCAGACCTCAAACAGAAGCCATGCATATTAATTTCCTGCCACAACTGCCTACCTGATTGCCTATATAATAGTCTCACTTGGCGAGATATGGTGAGAAATGGGTTGGTACCTGTGTGGACAAGCGGGATATTACTAATATTTTGGAAATAAAGAATACTTATGAAAGGCATATGGAAATTTTTTTCTTATATTTGGCTCGGGAAGTACTAGATGAATATCAGTTTGGCATTTGTGAAGGTAAATTTCTTAAAAAATGCTAAGTTTGTGAGAAATGAGGATATAGCCCTGTCTGTGACATTGATGTGACCCGCAAGTCACCCGGCCAGGAACGCCAGGCGTCAAACCCATGCTTTGTGGTGGGATAATTGATTATTCCATTGTTTCTATGTCACTTTGTTATCTGTTGTTTGATCAGAGACTATGCATTGCTATGCAATACTTGATCTGGTAAGGGTTTTTTTTTGGGGGGGGGGGGAGAGACTTAGCTGTATGAAAAAGAAGTCACACCAAAAGTTGCCAGGAATGATAGTGAAAAAAGTCTAAATTTAAAATAGACACAAGCAGACACATCAGTGTGAAGATGGAGACACAGATAGTCACACTGTCAGTACGAAGATGGAGACACAGAAAGTCACGCTGTCAGTGTGAAGATGGAGACACAGATAGTCATTCTGTCAGTATGAAGATGGAGACACAGATAGTCATTCTGTCAGTGTGAAGATGGAGACACAGATAGTCATTCTGTCAGTGTGAAGATGGAGACACAGATAGTCATTCTGTCAGTGTGAAGATGGAGACACAGATAGCCAAGCTGTCAGTGTGAAGATGAAGACACAGATAGTCACACTGTCAGTATGAAGATGGAGACACAGATAGTCATTCTGTCAGTGTGAAGATGGAGACACAGATAGTCAAGCTGTCAGTGTGAAGATGGAGACACAAATAGTCACGCTGTCAGTGTGAAGATGGAGACACAGATAGTCATGCTGTCAGTGTGAAAATGGAGACAGAGGTAGTCACCTTGTTAGGGTCAAGATGAAGACTACATAGTCAGCCTGTCAGGGTCAAGATGGAGACATAGATAGTCAGCTTGTCAGGGTCAAGATGCAGACATAGATTGTCAGCTTGTTGGGGTCATGATGGAGACATAGATGAATTTGAGAATTATAGACGGGACCACAAGATCACATGCCCTAGATCAACAGCTTTCCTTGGCATGGGTTGGCCACTTAGTGCCCATCCTATGCCAAGGAAAGCTGTTGACTCAGTCTTAATTCAAGGGTTGCAGGGATGAGTATTGTAAATTGCTTTATTTTCGCAGTTTTTACGTTTTTGTGAAATCCACAAATTTATAAATACCGCAAAATTCTGAAAGAATTTTGTCCTGAGTCTGACATCAATCATTACCAGTAAGTACTAGTACTAGTAGTACATTACTGCAGATGGAATCAGAGAACTGCCAGCACAGGTAACAACATGTGTCAACCCTTCAATAATGAAAGGACCCAACAAACACGTCTTTACATATTTACATTTTATTCTAGCTCACACTTGTTGAAAAAAATACAATGTACAAGAACATATTCCATGGTTGTCACATTGCAATTGTAATTCACAGGTGGGCGTAATGTCATTGTACTTGGCACATGTCAGTCTTTGTGAGAAATTGCCAGTTCGTCTTTGAAAAATTTGTTCACTGACTAGTTTAGGGGCTGAGGTCCATGTTGAAAATAAGTTCATCAGGAATATCATGTTCCTCAACTTGTTCACACACACGCAAAGAAAATCTTTTATTGCGTCAAAATCAGCAGGCAATTTCTTGGCATCCTTTGTTCCTTTTCGCTTTATAAATCCCATGCGACGCAGCAATGAGAGAGCCCAAGTCTTGGTGATTCGTACAGTCCCGCCGAATTCTTGCAGTTTCATGTGATCACACTTTTTTACAATGCCATATGCTGCTGTCTTCATGATGTGTGCATTGATGACACCACTGGAGATTCAAACTTTCCTTATCCAACTTTGAACCCGTGCATCCAGGTCATGGAGCAGCAAGGGCTGTCTGCACATGCGTCGTGGCATTTCATCTGATGTCATCACCTGTTTGGACTTTCCTTTGAATGTAACTTTTCTTCATGATCTAACTATAGAGATTCATTCAGCTTCTTTCCAAGAATAATGGAGAATTTACGAACAGTTTCTGCAACACCTAGTTCATACGCTGATCTTCCAATCTTTGCCCGCAATTCTGCACTGTAATTAGTGTATTCACCAGGTGGCCACTTTGCCAGTGGCTCAAGCATTACCCCCCTCAACAGCATCCTTGGCAGTCTGGGTTGCGACCGCTTCTTCTACTGTAGTGCATTTCTTGGGATCCGTGATACCCGGCAATGTTAGTGATTTTGCCGACCTCCGCCACTGCAGTAACAACATTTTACTGTAGTTGTCAGGAACTGATGTAGAAGGGTATGTTACAGCGTTACTTCTTCGTGAACGCCATGTAATGCCACAAGTAATCCTGTGACACGCATGTTTTTTCTGCAGTTTCATGGTGACGTGAAGGCAGGCTGCGCTCTGTGACACACCCAAGAAACTGGCATGTTAAAGACTTAACTGTGTACAACTAAAGATCTCAACTTGGCGGTTAAGTACTAGCATTAGTATATTTTATTCATTTTGCTGACATGAGAGAAATTAAACTTGCATGCGTATAGCCCTGTCAATGTACTCAGTACTGGGTACTTGCAGTTGCATAGCTTGTTCCTAATTAACGTAGACTTATGGCTTTGCTCACTGAAGAGCTGCATTGTTACCCCCAATACAAGCCTCTTAGAGTAGACAGCTGAAGAAAAAAAAGGTCATTCTGGAAAATTGCCATTTAGACTCTCTAATATGATTTTATGAAAGATAAAATCACGAATTTAAGACATCCTGAATTTGTCAATTTTGGGAAAACTGCGAAAATTTATATACGTGAAAATAAAGCAGTTAACAGCATTGCAGAATCCATGGGGTTAAATGATAACTGGGGAATTACTTAAGGGAAGAGTATAACAAGATCTGTTGGGTTAAAGGATGGCAGGAAATAGCAGACGTGAGTGGGTGCACTGTTGGTAATACCAAAATGAATATTTTATTTCTTGGCACACTTTGACATTAAATATTCACTTTTCACTCAGGACTAATTTGCACTTCACTCAGGAAGACAGACTTTCTAAAACGTCTTCCATGTATATCAAGATTTTAGCAATACACTGCAACCCCAAGGCAAGGGGGACTGGGATGAAAAACCCATTAAGTGAGAAGACAGTCAACAGATGGTGTTGGAAAAGAGCACTTTCAGGTCACAATAAGATGACAATCAGTTCCACGAGAGGGCAATGCCTGAGGCAGAGGGTGATGGTTTATGAAAAAACCTGTTACACTTTATAATTCCACAGCGTTCATGCCATTTGATCTCTATCAGAAATAATACAGCTGAAAAGTTAACTCAAGGCAGTTAACTTTTTAAATATCTGTGATCCAAAAAAAAATGTGGAAAAACAGGCAATCCAAATTGAAAGTGTCACTTTTCCAAGAAATTTTATATTCTTGGTGTTCTTAATTTCAGGCATGGCTTCTAGGGTTATAACATTATCACTGTGGAATTTTATTCTTTTCCTCAAAATTCAGGTGAAAACAAGTTTTGGCTGCACTGCATTCTTTGCTGCGAGGCTTAGCAATACAGCAAAGTGCCACAACTAATTGCAGTGGCCTGTGCAGGCTTTGAGTCTCATGTGGTCCTCAGGATAAGGCTGTCAGACCACTGTGCCAGCCTTCAGATCACAACACAATCCTCATCTCGGGTGCCTGACCAGCCAGCCGCCAATTTGTGTGAGGAGGCCCAGCTGATTGGCAGTTACTTTTATGTCATTGTCACCGCAGCGCAGGAGAAGTCTTTCCTGCCACTGGTACAGGTAGCTGATAATGACAGCCGTCTGTGGCCTGGCCTTGAGCTGTGTGAGACAGCGCCTCCTGAAGTGGGTGGCCGTCATTGTGGGGTGTCCACGCAGCCACAAAGCCAGCAGGTTGTCTCATCGAGTTAATCCAGGTAGACTTTTCTTCACACACATGACCATCTTGTTCACCAGGTACAAGATGTTGCTGTAAGGCATGGCCCATTGATCTGGCTGTGGCATGCTGGTAATGAAGTCTCATTAGCGGGGATTACTGGCCTTGGTCTGCCAAAATACCTGTATTGGGCATCTGTCATGCATATATGCTGCCCATCGACCGGCAAGAGTTGGCTGGAATCACGCGCTCTCCCACACACTCTAATCTCCAGTGCCCTCTCGCTTGAGTTTGAACCAACTTCATGCATTTGTCATGATTGGAAAGACATTAATGACCTTGGGGGTGACCTTGGTAAAGCTGCTGAGATCTTGTATGGTCATTATGTTGAAGCAGTTCCAGAAGTGGAGTTGGCTTCATTTGTCAAAATTTTAATCTTACTTGTAAGCAGAGGTCAGCAGATCATGAGGATTAAATTGGAGGATTTGACATTTGTTTTTGTATTTTATAAGGTTTGTAAATGTCCTGTTCTTCCTTAATAGAAAGTATTCATATTAAACTAGATTAACTGCAGACCTGCTCTCGTCCCCTCAGTTGCTAGGCAACACAACTATGCATCCGCTATGATCAGGACACTTTACAAGTTATGTTACTTAACCATTAGAAATGACACTTTTTCTACCAAACAAATTAAATTTTCTAAATATGTTTAGCATCTTGTATGTTTTAAAACTTAATGAATGACATTTCTTAAGCTCTTTGCTTTCTCAAGTTGCTCCTATTATCACAGAAGCTCACTTGGCCCTGCATAACACATGGATGTGCCCTCCTTCCTGTCAAGTTCCTTGCTGCCATCTAGGTGGTAGCACAGGATCCCAGTTAATATGCATATACCTCCTATTGTTATTGCTGCAGTTTTCATCTGGTTAATTCCAGTGTTGGATATATATATATATATATATATATATATATATACACACATATATATCTTGCTGAGCTATGAGAATGACAAGCCCAGGTCAACAACTTTCTCTGGTGCCAGTTGCTTTGGCATTTACCACATACCTTTCACTAATAAACAGTGTTAAGTCTTTATCCTGGAGGCAAAGGGTCAGTCTGGTCATCCTGTGTATCCTCATAACTGTGTCTTGTATATACTTTCTCTCGAGGCTGGGGTGATCAGAACCGTGGGTCTCTGCTCATATCTTGTATCAGACAGGATAAATAATTATCTAGACAGGAATGTTGAATTTGAGTCTTTGTTACAGTTTTATTTATGGGGAGCAGGTAACTTAAGTCTTTACTGCCTTTATTCAAGGAACTATCCATAGAGGGAATGGCTAATCTAACTTTTTGCTGCTGTGATTCAAGGAACTATCACGGGGTAACAGTTAATCTCAGTCTTTGCTGCCGTAATTGATGGAACTATCTACAGAGGGAATGGCTAATCTGAATTTGTGCAGCTATGATTCAAGGAACTGTCTACAGGGAAACAATTATCCGAGTCAGAACTATCTATACAGAGAATGGCTAATCTGAATTTTTGCTGCTGTAATTCAAGGAAGTATCTACAGAGGGATGGTTAATGTGAATCTTGACGGCCTTAGTTGTACCTTGACACCAGCCCTGTGGGCTGTAGAAGTGTCTGTGCAGGTCTAGTTATGGGGAACAGCATGAAGTCGTTGCAGTAGCTATGACAGGAATTTGTACAAATTACCAAGCACTTCTGAGACCTTATGACAAAAGGATTCATAATCTGAGAGTGGACACATTCTACATATGAGCGTGGTAACCGTCATCATGTCCGTCCCAATAGGGATAAATGCACGGCTTCAAAATAAAGAAAGGGTTCTCCAAGTGAGGCTTCTAGACACCCTCAGCTGGAACTCCATCTACGATAATGATTTCACCTTCCGCAATTCTTTTTCCTGGACTTGGTCGTAACTTGATCCCATGGAAGAGCTGTGAAGATGGGAAGAACAAGGTGAAATAATGGCAAGGTATTGGCCAAATTAGCCATGCTGTGTAAACTCCGTTATGAATCTGCACAGTCAGCCCCTAAAACAGAGCAAATCATTTTACAGATGAGTACCTGCAGGTGTCATGGCATGAAATATGACTCCATATGTGTCCAGTAATGTGCTGATAGAGGAAGCGGGTGGACTGGAGGCTTGCTGGAGCCCAGTTCCCGTCTTATCCACACTTTATGACAGTGATGCAGACTAGTTGCCACTATGATACATTGACTGATACAAAGTGATACATTATGTACGTGACATGGTTGTTTATTATGAGATCCGGAAATTTACATTAAGGCTTCAGCTTTGGAGAATGGAGAGAAGTATTTTCGCCATAATGTGTACTTCCTTCGACATAAATCTATCTGCATTACAGTGACCATTGGATATAATGACAGTTTATGCTCATGCAGTGTTTTCTTTTCATGTGTAGGTGGTTGATTTTATGAAGTGCAAAATAGCTGTAGCTTAATTATAACTGTATATTCTGTCTCGTAAGTCTCACATGTTGTTATGCATTCATGGGGGGGGGGGGGAACTGACCGAAGTATAGATTAATGGACCTTACCCATTCCTCGTCAAAACAAATGAGAAAGAATCTGGCTGTTCACAGTACAACTGTATTTTTTCAGAATTTTTCAACACGTTATGCTACAGCTGCCCTCCCAGGCCACATTTACAATATTCTGGTCCAAATTGCATTGAGAACCAGGACGTACCAGCCACATAAGGTTGAATTAAAAAGTTTTGCTGGATGAAAGGTCAGACCTCTGCTTTCTGCTTCTGCCAGGTCTACCCTTTGGCCCCTGACTCACCAGGCCTATCAGTTCTTATGCTACTCAGGCTGAATTAAGGTGTTGTCCAGTAGAGTCATCAGGGTCTTCCCACATTTGGTCAGTCAAAGATTACTGGCGAGACACATTGCATATATCCATCTCTATGTCACAGAATGCAAAATTGTCAATCGGCACAGATATTCGCTGGAATTGTCATCTACGGTTAACAATTCCTTGTGTTACAGCAACATTAAAAGGTGAATTCACAGCTGAGAAGTTGTTTTTTTGAATGAGGAAAGCAAATATGGATGTACAAAAGAATATCCAATGAGGCGATTTACGATCGAGGCAACTCAACATTGATGGAGTGGCAAGCTAACGTATCAGCAGGTCAGCGACGCAGGTGTATCGGAATGCTTGGGCATACCCACTGAGCTGTAGATTAATTATCGGAAAACAAGCAGATTGACGTTTGTAATGTATTAATTTGTGACGCTTGAATGCTTGGTGACTTAGCTTAATTTTTCATTCCTAATGCACATTTATCAACTTTGGGGCAGCGTAGTGGGATATCAGTTTTCTTTCAAGAGGGAAAAAAAACTAGGAAGGACGTTACATGGCTACGCTTCAAATGCCAAGGAAATTTACTGTGCATACATGCAAATATCATATTTGCTGATGGTGATTTATTTGCAGGGAGCAACCATTTTAGATCCAAAGAGATGATGAATATTGAAATTGTGAGCATATTTGGTAACTTAATGGATGAATTAAGTTAGTTGAGAGACTCTACATAAATCAGTCTAGTTTTAATGAACTATTTGATGTAGTTGGGTAATTGAAATTGCAGTGTCTTGACTCATTATAATGATCCAATTTTCAACAAGGGGATTAATAATATGTGTTTGATTAAAGTATTTGCTTTCTCATCTGAAAAGAGGCCATATTTATTTTGTGGAGATAGACAATCTGTCGTGGATGTTTTCTTCATTATCTATTTAAGGCGAACATTGTTTTGTGCATCTAGAATTGTATGTTTTTGATATCAATCACTTGTCTTTTTCACATTCAAGGTACCTATAAAGATCTTTGTGAAGTTTTTGGAAATAAAAACCATGATACATCTTGCCAATTTCAAATACAAACAATTTGTCTATGAACTTGAAAATGAAAACTTGTTTCTGGTCAGATCAACAGCATATAAGTTTATGTTGTTGTTTCCATGAATAGAAAGACAGTGTAAGCAATTTACATATCCTGTGTACAGTTGGCAGTCGGAATATTTCAAACCTGAGGAGAATGTTTCAGAAAAGACAGTTGGTTTGGTTTGGGGCAGTTACAGAAGCATGGAGGAAATGGGCAGGGTTTGGGTAGTCACAGAAATGGGGGAAATGGGCATAGTTTTGGGCAGTTAAGAAGCAGAAAGGAAATGGGCATGGTTTTAGTCAGTTGCAGAGGCAGAAATTAAATGGGCATAGTTGCAGAAGCAAAAAGGAAATGGGCATGGTTTTAGGCAGTTTCAGCAGCAGGGAGGAAATGGGCATGGTTTTAGGCATTTGCAGAAGCATGGAAGAAATGGGAATGGTTTTAGGCAGTTGCAGAAGCAAAAAGGAAATGGGCATGGTTTTAGGCAGTGTCATTAGCAGGGAGGAAATGGGCATGGTTTTAGGCAGTTGCAGAATCAGAAAGGAATTGGGCATGGTTTAAGGCAATTGCAGAGGCAGAAAGGAAATGAGCATAGTTTTGGGCAGTTAGAGAAGCAGGGAGGAAATGGGTATGGTGTTAGGCAGTTAGAGAAGCAGGGAGGAAATGGGCATGGTTTAAGGCAGTTACAGAAGCAGGGAGGAAATGGGCCTGGTTTTAGGCAGTTGCAGGAGCAGGGAAAGGGGATTAAGACAAAACTCCCAATTAGCAGACAGTAGGGTGTGTATAGAGGAGTGGTGACAATGAAGTATTATTTGGGATTCCAAAAGCCACCATTGAAGTCAGATTTGATATTGTCGGCTTAATTTTTTATCTTTACTTAGTGGAGTGTTAACCAATTTCCTGCCATGAAAACCAGAGTTTATCACTTTTTGCACAACATTTTTGGCTGCTAGAGTCTTGCTTTTTGCCTTTTCATACTTGTTACTACTGGATTATAACAATATGAACAGGACTGGCCATCTTATTTTCCTGGCGATTTGTGGTGAAACCGGCGTCAAAAATTAAATTTCAAGCAACTAGTATTGCATTTCAAAAGTAAAACCAAGCGGCAAAACCGCATGAAATCACTGCCTCTTAATTTTGCTGATTACTATCACAAAATAACGGCCGAGCATAAATTAAACCACTGGTGCACCGAAAACCTCGTTTACTGTCGAGACCTTCCTAAATTCCGATACTCTTTTCTAATTTTGGATCACAAAACCCAACGTGAAACACATACTACGAGTGTGACTTGAAGGTGCCATGTTGGAAATCGCGCCCTCTGCCTGAAAACTTGAACCAGTAATGTGTTAAAATCCATAGCGGGCCAGTGAACCTACGGCCTGTTGAATGGCCCCACGCACACTGCGGTAGAACCGCTCGTTACCTGCATCGTCAAGGTGCACCCCATCTGGTGAAAAAACCGATGCAGGGACATGGAACAACCTACGGTGTTGCCAGAAACGGGCGCCCTCCGTAGATCCAGCAACTGTGTTGATATACATGTTTGCCAGGTCCCGGCGCATGTCGTACTGAATTGGGGAAATATACCTAGGGGAAGGGCGCCTGAAAATCTCACAAATAATGACACGTTGCACACCAAACTGCTCCAACAGCATATCAACCATGTTGGTCAGGTCAAACCCCACCATTTCGGGCCGCAGGCGTGGGTTACACAGTTCGTTTCCCCCACTCTGCACCACGACGATGTGCGGACGAAAGAACCTCACGATAGACTGCTGAGGTAAGATGCAACGCTGGACAATGGTATCCACCGTGCCACCGCTGAGCCCTTCGTATGCGATTTGGCATTGACTAAGGCGCATATCGTAACGGCCAGTCCTCGCACAAAAATCCTCAAGCCTCTAGATAAAACTGTGGCCCAGGACCAGGACACGAGGAAGGTCGCTACCGATACTGCCTGCCATCATGGATCGTCACAGACTTGTGTACGGCACAGATGGATTGAAAGAAAGGAGTCACTTACCTATTTGTTCGGTGCAAACAATAGTACCTAAATACCCACCAAAACTGCAAAAAATCGAGAATCAAAAATTGCAAAAATGGAAAAACCGTTGAGAAGAAGTTTCAAAGTGCATCTGCAGTGCCCGAGAGTTGGAGATGAGACTGGGACGAGTCTGATTTGAAATCGACACGCTACAAGTCCTGGGCCAATGAGGAACCGGGAAGTCACGCATGCGCTTTGAGCATGTGCACGGGCCACATAGGGTTGACCCGTTAAGCCTGAGGGGGACCAGGTAGGAACATACTGGAATATCCACGTGCATAAAAAACGCTATTTGACATAGCTTAGTATTTCTTTTTTACAAATGGGTACATGATCTGAAACATGTTCTGACTAGTTACCTGTTGAATACCGTTTAATTTGTTTGGGCTAATACGGCCTATGTCAAAATTCTATGGAAGAACGTGTTCAATATGGACAAAAGTACTTCCATATAGGTTAGACAGTGACAGGTTAGCTTATGGAGAGTAAAGAGTTTGGACTGGGGAATGGGGAAATGACTGCCAGGAAGTGGTTCTGGACAAAAGACACAAATACAAAACAGAATTTTAAAAGAAGGTGACAGAATTCAGGAGTAATATCAGGCATTTCATGCCTGAAGGCAACTGCAAAAAGTAAGAGACTGTAAATACTGGGGGGGGGGGGGAGCTGTTCCTCTGATCTTGTACGTACAGATTTTCCGCCGTTTCTTTCTAGTGTAAGATGCCTTTCTGGTGCCATGCTCATTGCATTATACTAGTTGACCAAATTACATAAATTGCATCGAATTTATTGGTTAATTAATCAGAAATTAGAACCACGTGTCTCCAAGATTTATCAAGGCTTACTTGGATGAAGAAAGCTAGACTAGCAAATGGAAGCTGGCTTAAATTGTGTTGGATGAAATTAATTAGGTAATGAAATAATGTAGCAGTCCGTCTATGTGCCCTTTGTGGATGGATCAAGCGATATGGAATTGGGGATAGGGCGAGCATACAGAAGTTGTATTTACATAATGTAGCTATAGAATAGGGACAGAGAGAGAGTATCCTGGGCACTATTGATGCTTAGGAGGTCACAGGAATGCATTTAAGTGACAGGGTCTTCATGTGGTGACCAGAATTTGTTTATGCAAGTTTAACCCCTACTCTGCCAAAGGAGATATTTGCTACTTTTCAATAACCACCAAGCAACCGTTAATGGTGAGGTCCAAGTAGGCTGGCTGTCTGCTGGTTGTAATTTTGTATGAAGTTTATAACAAGACCTTTGATATAAACTATGGGGCCTAACAAAGTTTGCAGTTTTAATTTTTTGTCACGAGAGGAGTGCAAACGTGTGCTTCACATTTTTGCGATAAGAGTTAAACTTGGAAGAAGCTTTTGGAATCCTCAGTAGTGTTACAGCGTACTTGGCAACTGGGCAATCTGCATTAATGGGTCCGTGTCAAAGTAAAAAGATTTGTGTGCTTGCGTCATACATATTCCAGGAAAAAAAGATGTTCTTCCTACAGGAAGGAGAGGTCTAACCAATTCCATACTCACATGGTTAGAATAGAGTTAAAAAGATAGGAAGCAACACCTGGAGGCTGTGCTGATAATAAACTGTAAATAGAAAGAATGAAAATGCTGCGAATAAACATGATATAGGGCTCCCCCGATATCATGTTTATTTGCTGCATTTTCATTCTTTCTATTTACAGATTATTACCAGCTCAATCTCCAGGTGTTGCCTGCTGTCTTTTGAACTCTATTTTGACCAGTCCCACGACAATAGGCCTTGCATCTCCCGTCGATCCATCTGGCATCTTTGACTAACTTTGTCTTAACTCATTCCATACAATGGTCATGAACCTTAATTCATTCCATACTGTGGTCATGGGCCTTGGTCAGTGGTTCTGGCACTGCCTGGCAAGTCATGCTGCAGCTGCCCTTGCGGCAGCTGCAGCATGACTTGCCAGGCAGTGCCAGAACCACTGACTTAAGACTATAGGCATGTTGGTACTTGAATGAAAGCTCTTTTCATGAAGAATTTAATTATGCAATTGTCGTCTTAAATCCAGGTAAATATACGGGATAATCAGGGACTGGGATGGAATGAGTTAAGACTATTGTGTTGTCCTAATTCCTTCATGCATCTCATGATTAGGTTTTTCTGTCAAGTCTTCCTGATTCAGCAGGAGTCTTCCTCTTTTGGGCCTTAATTCGGTGGACTTTTCAACTGAAATTTTTCTTACTTTGGACAATCTTTCCTGTGAAAATCTATTTTGCATCTTTAATTTTTGTTGAACATAAAAATCTTATCCTTAGGACCATAACAGCTTCCCTCTTCCTTCTGAGGATTTTGACAGCTATGGTAAAGAACTGTCAGTGGTTTTCAACTCATTGTTTGGATGGTAAAGAGCTGATGATGGGTTTCTTATGTTTACATCATCATACTGAACTGAAATCTGCTTATTGACTGTAGCTTATCCACCTGTTTTGATGCAAGTCAGCTTCCATCCATTGTGACTACTGTGGTCCTAATAGCATATGTTCACAATAGATGGAGCCACCAGTATACCTGCACCAAGTACTAAACGATTACAGGTGGAGCCACGTGGGGGATAAACAAACCTCTCCTCTGATTGGTAGTCATTGTTTGAAGGCAGAGGTGTGTCATGCAGGAAGGTCTCATGTACTGGCGACTCCATCTGTTGGTAACATACACTATTGTTGACACTGAAACTAGTATAGGCCTATCTCTCATGGCCAATTAAGTCATCTCACTTCAATCAGTCGGGTGCCCTGGCTGCAGTGCCATCATGCATGGTATCCAGTAATCTGGCTTCCAGGGTAGATAGGATTAACTTGAAAGCAGGTTTAGGTCCAATTGCATGCAAAGAAAAATTCAGTTTAAGCTGACAAAATTTTGGAGGGGTTGCTTTTTTCATGATTGTCTGGTAAATCAGTTTCTATATAGATGGCGTTCATTACAACAACTATGACATAGTTTGCCAAAAAATGCATTAACAATTCCTTCTGAATGAATAAGTTGATAAAATACATGGGTGAACACTGCTAAGTATTTGACTGAACCAGCACAAGCTAAACAATGAAAACAATCCCTAAGAAACAACTTCAAACAAACTTTCACCCATGATAAGTAATGGAAAGAATCAAAACACTAAAATAAATTTAATTGTTTATTTTTGGTGGAGGGCAGGAAATGAACAGCACAAATGAAAATGCAAATAATAGGAAACTAAATACAGAAGAAATAACCAAGGAAAAAATTAACATTTTCCTGCTACTGAAGATGTTAAGAAAAATCAAATACTGGGTGGGCGGAAGTGGTGAACAAATTAAACAAAGCAGGTTAACCTGCTTGCTAAGAGTTAAATCTGTCATAGAAGCCAGTCACCACATGAGAAGATACTGAACATATTGATGATAACAGAAGCAGTTAAATATTGTGAAAGAACAAAATTCACATCTAACTTTATGCCAGGCATGCTGACTTCATTTTGGCTTGGGTTTCATATTGGTTTTGACCTTAGGATTCCTGACAATTCTATCACAAATTGACATATTTTACTCTACGACTGACTGAAGTAATCCAATCTGGGTGAAAGCTCTCTCTCTCTCTCTCTCTCTCTCTCTCTCTCTCTCTCTCTCTCTCTCCCTCCCTCCCTCCCTCCCTCACACACACACACACACACACACACACACACACCTGATTTATGCTGGCAGTTAAGAAATCATTGCAGGCAAGGTGAGGTGAGCACAGGACTGTCACAGTCCTCTTGTAAAGGAGCCTGCATGTCTGCCTTTACTTAATCAAGCCATATTCATGCAAAATTGGCCAGCATTGTATACAAAGTTTGAACCAGTGATTGCTGTGAAATTATCAGTGAAAAAATGGGACTTGTTGGCTTTAATGAAAGAAAAGTTTAAGATACATACTGTGCACTGACTGTGATGTAGACAAGAGGTTAAACCAGTTTTCTTACATCTAAGCTTAGTGGTTGGAGAAGAAGGGGGGTGGGGTGTCTATGACATCAACCATGAGGGTCCTAACACACCGTCTGCCCTTGCAGGCAAATAAGGTGTGCGCATGACTGGCCTTTGTTTGCCTCCTGCTGTGCTATGCTGGAATACCAGTGCAAAAACAGAGTGCAAATTTTACATTTATTGAATGTCCATTCTCATTACAGGTCAGCAATCAGAGGCCAGAGTCTGGTTTCACCCTGGGGTGAAAGACCATCCCTGTGTTTTCCGTGGTTTTATTCAGGGCGGATCAGTATGCACATCAAAGAGGTAGGTAGGCTTTTTCTGATAAGATATGACATTTGGTTACAGAGATGTTCTCAGCATGTTGTGCATCTTCATCTTGGTCCATTACATGACTAGAGGGAGGTGTGGCATTCAGCAATACATTGCACACATTTTACCCATCTCAGCTATGTTATGACATGAGGCCTTGTGAGGGGAGTTGTCGAGAAAAGTTAGAACATGAATTTTGACCTTGCTTGAAATTTGACCTCGAATTTGACAAGAAAAATCATCTCAATATTTTAACGCCGTGACTATGCAAGATGTGAGAACTTTCATTTTTACTCTCAGCATACAAAGCACCGGAGGGTATTGTCGTCCCATGCAGCCTCCATCCGTCTGTCCGTCAGTCTGTCTTGTCGACATTACCACGATATCTAAAAAATTATTGACCTCAGCTTTACCAAATTTTTTTCAGAGATTCATCTTATAATGGACCAAATTCCTATTTGAAACCAGCATCTCTGTATTTATAAACTTCTTATGAAACTTTAAAGTATGTAATTCAAGGTCATCTGAGTGGCACACAAGGGGACAACATTACCATAATACATCAACAAGGATCCATTGCAGCTTCGCCAAATTTTTATCAGAGATGCACTTTATAATGGACCACATTCTTATTGAAAACCAGCTTCCTCTTATTATTTCTAACCTTGTTATAAAACTTTTGAATCAATTTTTTGAAGGCTTTCTGAGCAGCGCACAAGTGGACAGTGTAACCACAATATCTCAAGAAAGATTCATTACAGCTGTGTCAAATTTTTGGTGCAGTTACACCATATTATGGCTGGCACCTGCAAAGTCTCACACAAAAAAGAAAAAGAACAAAAAAGAAAAAATTGCAGAATTGAGGAAAAAAATTTGGCCCCGAGGGTAATCCTTTTTCTGAAGGCAATTTTTAAGATTTGATCATGCGTTTACAGTAAGTTAAGTTTAAGACACTTCTAACGTCAAGTCTTTTCAGTATTTTTTTAAGAAACTGTATCTTGAGGATTTGCTTAGAAACTTTTCCAAAATATTTTGCACAGTCCAGTAAAGCAATTAATGTGTTGAACCCATGGGTCAAAGTTTTTAGTTGTAAAACATAATTCTGTTTTTAGCAAAATTTTGGCCAAAATTTTTTATCAGGATATGTTATAAAACATGCAAATTTGAAAAGAAATGAGGGCTTAAAATTTTGACGGGGTGTTTTCCCTTTTGTGAAAATAGTTTGCTTTCACCAATGCATAACTTCATTCCGGGTAACTGTATTTCATTCAGTCCCAGGTAATTCCCAAAGAATAAGATGTATTTATAAATAGTTGTTCATTATGTCGCCCCGTGCAACGGGGGGACATATTGTTTTTGGGTCCGTTTCTTCCGCATCTTCTTGTTCTTGTTCTTGTTGTTCTTCTTCTTCAACACGTTGTTGCGTGTGCTGCAGGCACGATAACTCAAGAAAGATTTGACTTGGGTAATTGAAATTTTATGTGAAGATGTTCCTATATATGATCTTGCTTGAGATTGCAGATGGGTGACCTTGACATATTTTTCAAGGTCACATGGGCGTGTCATCTAAAATTGACAGGGATGCAACAACTCTGCAAGGATTTGACTTAGGAGGTTGAAATTTTTCACGTTTATGTACCATAATATGAACTAGGTTGGGATTGTAGATGGGAGACCTTGACCTATTTTCAAGGTCACATGGCTACTTTTTAAAAATCATTGGAGATGCACTCGAGAAAGATTTGACTTAAAGAGGTTCGCATTTTGTGTGATTATGTTTCTATGTGAGACTTTTGTAAGACTTTGCTTGTGACAGCACATGTATGACCTTGACCTATTTTTCAAGATCGTGGCATTTCATCAAAAATCAATGTGGATGTGATAATTCAAGAAAGATTTGACTTGAGAAGTTGAAATTTATATAAGACCTTGCTTGGGATTGCAGATGGATGACCTTGGCCTATTTTTCAAGGTCACATGGGTATGTCATGTAAAAATCGATAACTCAAGAAAGATTTGACTGGGGAAGTTGAAATTTTATGTCAAGATGTTCCTATATAAGACCTTGCTTGGGATTGTCGATAGGTGACCTGGACCTTTTTCAAGGTCACATGGCCACTTTTGCAAAATCATTTCAGACACACTAGTGAAGGATTTGACTTAGAGAGATTGAAATTTTGTGTGATTATGTTTCTTTGAAAAACTTGTAAGACCTTGCTTGTGACTGCAGATGTTTGACCTTGGCCTATTTTTTAGATTTTGAAATGTCAATAAAGAGTGTACCTTCACCATGTCTGTAGATCATTGGAATCTGTATGTGTATTTATAAAAATAGGGTTGACAGTAGTAAGGGCACACGGGGATACATTTGATTTTCTGTTGGAAAATTAGCCTGTTCTAGTTAATTGATATTATTTGTTCAAATCAATCAAAAAATATTCAGAATCAGAAATAAATGTTATAACGAATATTTCAAAAAAATCTGGTTTTAAATGCAAAGCACACCATGATATTGGAATCAGCTGGCATCTTTGTACCCCTTCAGTTCCTCAAGCCAATGGGGTTTTCTCATAATGATGTCTGTGTGTCTGTACATCTGTACATTTGTTGGTACGCCTTGTAAATGCAGGTTCAGATATAGCCATCAAATTTATATGTCGCGAGCCTCTTAAAAAGATCTTGGATGAATCTACTTCCTTTTGATTTTCATCTTTTTTCAAGGTCACATGGGATCAACATAGAAAATCTGTGCAAACACTCTATCTTCAGGACATATGAAGCTGCTCCTTTAAGCTTTGACCTTGTAAACACTCTATCTTGAGGACAAATGAAGCTGCTCGTTTAAGTTTTGACAGCTGAAGCATATGATAAAGACCTGCATGAGTTCACTACCTGGTGACCTTGACCTATTTTAACTCATTCCACCCTAATGACGCTTTTTCCCGCTAATATCTAAATGTCGTCTGCTAATTGTATTTTACGAATTTAGGAATTATTTTTTCAAAATTTTGGATGAATCTTGCATGGAAGAGCATTCCAAATTATATGCCCATGGTCAACAGCTTTCCTTGGCACACTCTGGAGTGCGCCAAGGAAAGCTGTTGACTCGGTCTTCTATCAGGATGGAATGAGTTAGGGTTGCAGCATTTTGTAAACTATCCCTTCATGAGTTTTTTTTTTCGGAATGTGTACATGTACACAATCATACTGACTGAGAGGGTCTAAAGGTCATTTCAGCTGTTAATTTCTGCCTGAGACACAGATATCATTAAAAAAAATATGAGACTTAAAATCTTTTGTTGATCTCCATTTAAAGCAGAGTTCAGACTTTAGCCCTTCTTTTTGGAGTAAAACAAGTAAAACACTAGAATACCACCAACCAATTCTAGGAGTAAGATATGTAGAGAGGAGCCTCCCCCCCCCCCCCCGGACATATTTTGCCCTCCTTGGGCTTCCTCAGGGGTAATAAAGGGAGGCTCAGAGTTGAATTTATTTTTGCTTATTACATTTAAAATGAGGTGCCTGATTCTGTACGTGAAGTTTGACGTCTTAATTCTTTTTGGAGCTTTCCAAACAAGACAATAATTCATGTTCTTGCTTTAAAAACACAAAATTTCATTTAATTTTTCAGATATTAATACAATTAGTGACAAAAATTGCTACAATTAATTTAAGAAAGTGGTTGCTAATTAACACAATATTTTATCAGAGAAGGGAGGCCAGATGGTTTGGGAATGTACTTCATTATGATACAAATTAACAAAATTAACCTCAAAACCACAAAAATTAAATTTTTCATGTAAATGCCATCCCTGATTTCTTTATGGGCATAACTGTCGGTAAGCCATATTTTTATGGAAAAACAAGCAGAGTTGAGAACATGAAATTATTCAAATCAGTAAATATGGGTTTTTGTCATTGTCTTTTTTTTACCTATTTGTTACAAAAGTTATTTCTCTGGACTAAAAATGTGTAGACTTATATGTTTGGTGAAATGGTCACACATGTGGGGGAGACTGGTAGAGTGGGGCAAAAGTTTAAATTTTCACATCTATTTCTTCAGGATTTGCTTCATTTTCAATGCTACCTAACTATCGTGAAACAGTATTGGAGAAGTTCAGATAAAAAATTACACTGAATATAACACACATGCTGATCCCATGTCTTAAAAAAACAAACAAACAAGCAAACAAACAAAACGAAACAAACTCACACATTGAAATGAAGTGATATTTTCGCAGGATGCAATTAAATTCAAATTCAAGTTATATTTTAAAGATATACAAAACAAAGTTCCAGTTTATCTTCCCAAATTGTCACTCAGGTCAAATCAAGATTTCTACCTGTATGGGCAAAATACAAGACAAACTCATAATTCTTTTATTATCAATAGTTAGATGTAGTGTTGCAAAAAAAAACGTTTGTGGCTACACTTGCCTGATATATTTAATGTGGTGCCCCCTCAATTAAAAAGAAACTGTAAACCTGGAGCTACCATGCTTTTATCAGATATGTAAAGAATAAAATATAAAGTAATTATCGAGAAATCTGCTTCTTCCCACATTGTTATAGATGTCTGCATCACTAATATATTTCTATAGTTGCTGAAGATCATTATTGAAATCTGAAACTACACATACCAATTGTTGTCTTATATTCCAGAACTGCCGTTCAATTATAAACTGTACACTTGTAATTCATCTTGGGTGGCTCTTATGATAGCAAAAGAATAATTGTCTTAATGAGAATCTTTCCCACCAGCACATCTGATACTGTTGAGATATTATATATCTGATTGGTCTGATAAACCTATCCTGGGTCCAGGGATACAGCCAAGCTTTGTGTACCTTGGATTATGAACAAAGTCACCATTGAGCAATATATTAACATTTTTGTTTTTAAAAAGGATTACTCCCACGTAGCATATCTGCACTTTTTTAATATTGTGATTGAAAAAAACAACACAGAATGAGAAAGTGTGTAACTCTTTCAGTCCAACATTTTGGACTGAGTCAACAGCTTTCCCTAGCACACTTTGGGTGCAATGCACCCAAAGCATCCCGAGGAAAGCTGTTGACCTAGATTATTGTATTCTATGCAACTTTGCAGGCATGCTAGTATTTTTTGAATGAAAGGTCTTTATACAAAAACATGACTCCAGCACATTTATTGTAGTTTACAACAGTTTGTTGAAAGTAATTTAACTGTAGTTGCAGTTGTTACTGAAAAAGAGTTAATTTTGCAACTTGTCAAATAATATACTCTTCATTTAAAAAAAAAAAAAAAAAGGTCTGGCACATTGTGATGATTATGACTGAATTATCAGCATTTTTTCAAAATAAAAATTGCTGCACACAAAACCTATACTGTATCCAAACTGCTGTACAACCCATGATGATGTGTATAAGTTATTTATAACAGACCTTAATCTTCAGTGGAATAAAAAGAACTTGTAGTGTTGTTTTCCCCGTTCCTATATGGAAATTGTCTAGTCGTGATTAGAACTGAAGTCACGTAGGTTGATGAATGACACAGAAGAAATAATTATTACATTTGAGAACGTTCCATCTGTGCCTATTACCTGTGATTTCCTATGTAGCCACCCAGTAATTGAAGTTAACACAGGGTAATTGCAGAGGCAATCAGCCTGTGATTAGTCAATATAAAGTGTTCTGTCACAGGACCGTTGCTGGCCGGTAAAATTTGCCCCAGAGCCGTGAGTGACCACTTCGGTCTGAGGTTATGTTCTAAGCTGGGACAATTAGGGACTCTCAGAACTATGACACGTGAGACTGGAGATGACAAGAACAGGGAGCTTAATGCGCGGGTGAGATCTATAGCCCTAAATTGCTGAAGATCTTGCATGATCAGAGAATGGTTTTTACATGAGGTTTAAAAACAGGGGAGAAATATGTGTACTTAGCATGTTGGTACTTGAAGGAAAGCTTCTTGAAGTGAAAATTAGAAACATGTATTTCACAATTTAATTCCCATTGAAATCTTTCAAAAAATGATTGCAGCAGCATTTGATTTTGTCGACAGCGGTCTCAGTTTTGAGAGACAACCAATGCACTCCTGATGCGTTACCAGGCTTGACAGACCCTGTTTTCAAGATACCATGGTGGATACTTTTATGTAATTTATACCTCCTATGAGAGACCTCAATTTGGTTGTCCATGTGGGTGGTCTTTGAAGACAGGCTTCACTGTCATATGAAACGAGTGAATCTTCAGAAGTACAAAAAGGTCGAGACTGTGCTGTATATAATCACACGATCAGCGTGATGACAGTCATGCCCACTGCAGCAAATCAGGCAGCGACTTCTGACCTTTCAAATAAATCGCCACACCTCACCCCCTGGAACAGCCTCGCCGCCTCATTGATCCTGAGAATATGCAACAAGGAGGAGCCAATGTGTCGGCTAGGGCGCTTCTGGTACTCACAATCCACCCACAAGAAAGCACAAAGATACGTAAGGTGCCATAGATATGAATACAATTAGATGGTCTTAACATGCCATTTCTCAAAGAGAATTTTTTTATGTATGTATGTATGTATATATATATATATATATATATATATATATATATATATATATATATATATATATAATATATATACACACATACATATATACATATATATATATACATATACATATATGCAAAATTCTTGTCAAACTTGGTGGGTTTATATATATATATATATATATATATATATATATATATATATATATATATATATATATATATATAGAGTAGTCCCTCCTTTGAGAGACCACCCTAGTGGCACCCAAAAGGCGGTCACATAAAGCAGGTGGTCCCTCAAAGGAGGTATAAATAACATGAAAAGTACTACAGAAAGACCTTAAACTGTGGTCTCTCAAAGGAGGTGGTCTCCCAAAGGAGTGGTCTTTCAAAGGAGGGACTACTGTATATATATATATATATACACACATATACATATATATATATATATATATATATATATATATATATATATGTTGATTCCTGGTGAATTTTACCTTTCATAACATGAAAAAAAAAATGGAGATTGACCTTGGATATTCTAGATGCATGATGGTCCTCCGTAAGGGCTTGGTTACACTACACAAAGGTGATCTTGACCTAAATCCCAAGGTCATTGGGTCATTGGGTCATTGGGTCATTTTTACTGAATTTTACTGTTCACTGTATAAATACAGAGCAATCTGAGTTTAGGACCTTGATATTTTAGAAGGTCTAGGCAGATGAAAAATTACATCTGGTCACTTTTGGGTGATTTTGAGTCGGCAGGAGTTAAGCCCCTGAGTTACCCAGGTAATGTGAATATGAACCATTAAACTCGGACTATAGCCAAATTTGGGAATGCAATCTGCAAAATTTTCCTTCAATTTCCAAATTTAGCCCAAGATTTTCAAAGTCTAAAGTAGCTGATGTCTGTAGAATGATCAACACGATAGCTCACCTGCAGACAATTCTTTTCTGATGCAGATGTTTGGGCCCCTTCAATTAGAAGGCAAAAAAAACACAAAGTTTGTGTGGTATGTTAAGCAGGCAACCTGGTGTATTTTCTTTTTTTAAATTATATTATATATATTTTAACATGAGGAGGTGCAGATTTTAATGCATAGGGAAAGATGAAAATAATTCTGTACATGAGTTCATCTCTGTTAGTTCATACACACATGCCACAAAGTTATATCAAGAGTAATTTTACTTGTGGCGAATACTTGAATGTTGAGATCTGAGAAACTGAGACAACTTAATAATTGATTAAAATATCCCTGCAAGGATATCTTGCATGTGACCATTGAAGAAATTGAACCGAGAATGATTTTGACAGTGAGCTGTCATGAAATTGTGCAGTGAATATATGTCATGTCGATCAGGTCATTATCTCTACCCCTGGTTTGCGATTCCATAATAGCCTCGTGCAAGAAAACTTGAGGGTCATAATAGTTGGCTTTGGCTGGAGGAATGGCTGCTGTCTGGCCCAATGAGAAGACATACGTGCTGGCACGCCATGTAATTACAGGGGTCTGATACATAATGCCAGTGCCGTGGGTCTATTATCCGACATTAGGACTAATGTACTGCCACGGCCTTCCCCCAACGCAGCAGTCATACTACATCTGTTCCTTGCGACCTGCTCCCTGAGATGGGTCCAGTCTGTCCCACTTGTCGAATCCAACAAATGATTGGGGCAAGCTAGGTGATGTTTTATAGGAGGATAAGGTATGGAGATAGGATATCAAACCAATAGTTTACATCTTCTGGCAAAGTGACATATTCCTTACAGGTTATCATTCAGGGAATTGAAAAGGTTGTGTTCTATATAACCCTTACAAAAACGAAATGCTGGGATTATGCTGGATATTGCTGGGCGTGGTGGAAAATGCTGGAGAAAACATCCGTCATAATCCAGCATTTTCTGCCAAGCATCCAGCAATATCCAGCATTTTTCCAGCCAGTTCCAACAAAATTTTGCTGGATTTTGTCAGGATTTAACCAAATCCTGACAAAATCCAGCAAAAATGTGGGTTTTGGTGAGTTTTGGTTGGTTCAGGTGGGGTTTGGTGAGTTTTGGTGGGTTCAGGTGGGGTTTGGTGTTTAATGTGACCCCATGAAAGGCATGATTTCATCTTTTACGTTTTACATTGTACATCACATCCATCGTGACTGTACCTCTACCATACTGAGTTCCATTGGTTCATGTCAATAAAGATATTCATACTGTGTATTAATCCAGTAACGTTAAGACATGAAAGTTCATGAGTTAATAATAGCGTACTCACGAGCCATTCCATTATGATAGCCTTGTGAATTATCCCCAGCCATTGCAGTATTTGCTCATCCACCTCTTCCCCAATATTTTGCTCCCATTGAAGGCTGGTGATGTTTGCGTGGGTTTAACCACTGCCAATGTTTGATCCAACCACAAGGGAAAGACTACTAGATATTTAAATTTGTTGCCTTGCCCCATGCTTTGTTGAATTCTGCAGTCGTTCAACACAGCACAACAGAACGCAGTCTTCACAATCCGCAAATTCATTTAAACAAAATTTCCCGCTTGCAAACCTTAGAGAAAGAGGCTAACAGATGATCGAATATTTTGTACCTTCATTCAGTATTTTGATAGGTATAAGTCTAATGAGTTTTCCAAAAATCTGGCACAGGTAATTAAAGACCCAGTTATATGATATATACATAAGATTGTATACTAAAATAAAACTTTTGGGGCTGATAAATAATGCTGAAACATCGAGATTATAATTGGAACTTGAGCGAGGGTAGACGCACTTGTTCCTCCTTTATCCCCCATGCTGCCTTCCTTCCACAGAAATCTTGACCATTGAATATCTTAGCAAGATCGAAATCTATTTTAATTGTGATCTAGCAGGTCCAGCAAAAAAAAACAAAAAAAAACATAATCATTTGCTGGGTTGAGAAATGTGAAAAATCTAGCAAAACCACACTGTGGTAACACTTAAGAAATAGCTGGACTATAAATTGTGCCAGTAAATTTCAGCAAACTCTTAACAACCAAAATCCAGCATGCCCATCAAAAACTGGGCAGTAACAAAATTAACACTGTGCCGGATTCTGCTGGGCTGTCAAAGACTCAAGATTCAAAATTGTCTAAGTTCTGTACCCTGAGGCCTACTCCAGCAAAATCCAGCATCTTTAACAAAAATCTAACATTCTAAAAGTTTACAAGTTCTTTTCCCAGCGAAATCAAGCATGCTCCCAGCGATACCCAGCATCCGAAGCAAAAACTAGAAAACCCTGAAAAGACTAAGTTCTCTTTCCAGGAAAATCCAGCCTGTTTCCAGCAATACCCAGCATTCCCAGCAACAATGAGAATACGCTGAAAAAAACTAAGTTCTTTTTCTACCAAAACCCAGCACGTTTCCATCAGTATCCAGCATTGGCAGCAAAAACCAGAAAATCGAGAAAAAATTAAGTCCTTTTTCCAGCAAAATGCAACGTGGTTCCAGCACTTCTCAGCATGTCCAGCAAATACCAGCAAAATCCAGCATGAACCCAGAATTTTGATTTTGTAAGGGAAGGGAATGCGTGGTACAGTGGTATTTCTTTTGAGAGACCGCCCCTACGGCAGGTCAAAATGCGGTCTCTCAAAACAGGTGGTCTTTCATTAGAGGTACAACAACATGGAAAAGATAGCACAGTGTTCTGAGAGAGCAGTCTTAAAAAGATAAGCGGTCTCTCATTAGAGGGGTCTCTCAAGAGAGGTACCACTGTATATTGGTCTTTTTTTGCTTATTTTTTCTCATGCATTTCTTTTTTCTGAGAAATTTTCCTTGTTTGTAAAATCTGTAAAATGTTGGTGGTTTTGTAATGGCCCAAGGTGGGGAGTACTTATGAGCGGGTCGACCCACTATGACTGTTATAAAGTTCTCTGCTGCAAATACCACCCTCAGACCTGCAGGTGGACTCCTTCAGAATGAGGGAATTCTCAACAGGGATCTGATGTGGACCCTGGGTCAAGCTGCAACTATACCGGATCCCATAGCCAGAGAGAAATGTTAGCTGATCGTAATTAGCGCCCCCTTGTGTGAGACAGATGATGCTATGGGGAAGAGAAGTTCGTCAAAATGTCAGCCCTGCTTGGTGTAAAGATTTCAGGTAGATAATATTAGGTGTGGGGTATGACTACTTGGCTGTGTGTTATGATTAAAGACTCTGTTTTGGAGGATTATGGTGCCACAGTGAGTTGCCTGTTTAAAGATTCAGTAGCTGTACTGTTCTGCAACATTAAGTCAGTCTGACATGTCCGAGACTTTTCCCTGGAAGTATATGCCGGTGAAAAGGAAGACTTAGAGAATGCAGGGCAGAGATATATTAGATGATTGATTAGCTCTACAATGCATGAGCACAAATTATTAATTTTGAGTGAAATGAGATCTGATGCTAAGATTTTAAAGTTCCATGGGCAGAATACTGTTATCAGAAGTGTGAAAAAAAATGATGAAAATAATTCATACAGCTCTTCGTGTGAGGTGGAGGTGGAAGGTGACCCTTTGAAAAATGAAGAAGGATCCACTGTAACTGATCTTGATAGTACAATAGCAGTGCCAAGAGTCCATGCTGCTCCTCATTTTTCACACCTCCCTACATTAGAGAAATATGCTTTTAACTTCCAACAACCACAGACATATTTTTCATCATAATAGCAAAATCAAATGAGAATCTGACTGTTAAACCTCATTAAGAAATCTAACTTGAATCCTTTCAAGTGCCAACATACTTGGTCAAAAAGTCTGGTGTTTGCATTGCAGCTGAGTGATACTCTGGCTTCTGTATCGAACTGAATTAAGCCCCATTCACACTGTTAAAATTTACCGCATTTGATTCGAAAGTAGTGTTCAGACTAGCTAAAATTCTTCCGCAATCCGTTGAGAATGTGCAAGCTGCTTCCAAAAGCAAAAACCCACAGATGGAGGTGGTATTTTTGTGGATTTTAACTGGTAGTGTCCACTTGTGCAAGTTCTGTTGCATGTTCGAATGCAAAATGCCGTATTTGCCAAATATCGAACATATATGTGCAAGCATGCCCATTCAGCAGGTGAATCAGAAAGTTAAACCTTACAGTGTGAACTATCCATCCACATTAATTTCAGAAGTCAGGTAAACAGTCTGAATGCACATTTAGAATGGTCTTTAGGATGTGCAAAAATGCAAATGTTAATTCCGAAAATAAAATCAGAGTAATGAGAACAGAGCATTGTATATTTACTCCAGGATTTGTATTGCAACTTGGTGACGCTTTGAGTTTCCCATTTCACTTCTAAGTGATGCTCTGGCTTTAGTCAACATCTGATGTTTGCATTGCATATTCCTAAATGATAGCCTGGTTTTAGTAAGCAACTAAGTGATACTCTAGCTTCTGCGTTGCAACGTATTTATGCTCCAGGGTTTGCATTGCAACTAAATGATACTTTGAGTTTCACACTGCAACTAAGTGATACTCTGGCTTTATAATTAGTAGCAACTAAGTGATACTCTGGCTTTATAATTAGTAGCAACTAAGTGATACTCTGGCTTTATAATTAGTAGCAACTAAGTGATACTCTGGCTTTATAATTAGTAGCAACTAAGTGATACTCTGGCTTTAGTAGCAACTAAGTGATACTCTGGCTTTAGTAGCAACTCAGTGATACTCTGGCTTTAGTAGCAACTAAGTGATACTCTGGCTTTAGTAGGAACTAAGTGATACTCTGGCATTAGTAGCAGCTAAGTGATACTCTGGCTTTAGTAGCAACTAAGTGATACTCTGGCTTTTGCATTGCAACAAACTGATACCCTGTCTGCTTCATGGACAGCTGAAGCATAACTTACCAGGCAGTAAGGTAAATCATGGACCAATGCCTCGATCTGTTAGTCTGGCCTGGAATGAGTTGATTAACCAGTGTTACGTGTAGGAAGGTGATTACTTGCATCCGAGTGAAAATACGCTTATGGAGTTATCACTGGAAGTGCACTGCAGGTTAAACTAATTTGAGTATGCACTTAACATCCATATCTCAGACTTTACACTACAAGCTGAACAGTGGCTTTTTATTTTGATAATACCAAAATTCAAAGGATGACTAATGTTTGACAAATTAAAAGCAGATAAAGTATCGTGATCACACAGTGACACACAAGTTCCGTTTGAAAAATGATCCAAGTCAGATTTCTTCGTAAAGGTCTTGTTTGCTTGTCACCAGATACATTTTTGTTGTTATTTTATTAAGTGTTTTTCTGTGTTTTTGGCTGTGATTGGCATCTTTTGCAGTTGATGTGTACCTGTGTGGTTTATTAGATCCAGAGTATCATCTATTTGGAGTGGGACGATCCATCTACAGTTAAATATAAGATACGAAAAAAAAAAAAATAGATGGATAGTGAAACAGAGTGCATACTATCTATCAATAGGGAGCTATATAATGCCAATCATGTAAAGATACTCTTTTGACAACAGAAGTATGAAAGTGTTAAATTTTCCTAACCTTTTACTGGTAAAAAAATTCCAAGTCTTTTCTTTTCCCTTCTCTTCATATTGTGTTTTCAGAGAGAGTTTTATGCTACAAAGACACTAAACCTTGAAGTATATAGTGAAACTGGGCTTACAAGACCTCCCTGACTGGTGACTATAGTATGGCCTTCTTACCAGACATACACAAGATGACTTACTGAGCAAATTAGTAGGGTGGTCTCTCTAGACAGGTGGTCTCATTGAGTGGTCTCTGATGTGAGAGATCACCTGTGGTGCCTGTCATTGTAAAGATATTTTTCTGATTAAAACATAAAATTTTAAGTTTTTTTATGCAAGACAAATCAATCCACATTCAATTGTAGAACTTCGTTTTTTCAAAGGATTTATTTCATGAGTATAAAAAAAGGGAAAGTTGAACGGACTCCGGGGATGCCCGAGGATGAAGATGTCTTCATTAGTTGTCACATTGTCCGAGATACTGGGGGAACAAAGTACATGTAATCTTACGCAAGTCAGACGTGTCGCTTTGCCCTATTAATCTAGGTTTCTAATGCCTGAGGGGAACATTGACCGTGTCATAGGCATGGAGAGAAGTTTAATGTCTATTAGTCACCAAAGAGACACATGTTTCTCACATACCTAAAGCTTGTCTCAGGCCTCACTCACTGTGTCAGTCCACAACAGGCTGTGGTCAACTCTCCTCGTCATTAGTGCAACTCATTTCCTATTGGTCAATTACCTGAATAGCAAACAAAATGGCAAAAGTATGATAGGAAATTCCACTGTGATTCAGAGATTTATTACAACTCCCATCAAATATATGTGAGAAACAAAATCTAGCATCTCATGTTGCTCTTTGATTTTTTTTGTTTTTTTGTTTTTGTTTTTGTTTGTTTGTTTTTTTTAGCTCACAAGTCTTGAGAGAGCCCCCCAAAATTCAAATACATGTAGCTTGTGCTACAAACATTGTCTGCCTGCCAGTCAATACGAGATTTTCCGCTCTGCTGCAGCCAGGTAGTCTCCATACTTGACCACAACAAGCCTCATTGTTGTTGGGGGGGAAATTGCACTTGTTTTTCACATAAAAAAACTATGATGAGAATCACAGTTAACAGGTCTGCATGCTGGTCTAAGGCCAACCAAGTTGATTGGAGAGATAAATTAGAGGGATGTGTCTGATTGAATGGACGAGTTTAAGGGAACTAAAATGCATAGGGACTGTATATAAGCTGTATGTGGTGCGGCGGGAAAAGACCTCGTTAAGCCCCAGAAAGTCTTCACAAAATGAAACCTCTTTTATCGGACCTCAGAGATAAGTTATTGCTACTTGTAGCAAAGTTAAGAGCAATTTGAAGGCAAGGTGCCAGGAAATGAAACTTTCTTTTTCCATTATTTGATGGGAAATGAGGAGGTTTGGCTGCTACGTTTCAAAGACGGGGATCCACGTATTTGGAATTGTCTGGTACCTGGAGTTGGGCTGTTTGAGAAGAAGGGGGGAAAAAGTTATTAACAAGACAACCCCATTAATTCTGAGCCGCTGACAATTTAATGTAGTAATTAAACACTGATGAAACTAGTGATTGGAGAGTCATCCCCCATTGACTGGGCTGTTGGGGTGGCCCACGCTGCAAGCTAATTTTCAGGTGTCCTTCACAATTAATTGCACTTTATCAGAGCGTAAAATTCATCATCAGGCGCTGACGAATGCCACGCTTATGCCATTTATTTCCATGAAATTCTCATGTAATTGTGCAGTTGAATCATGAATACATCATCGTGAAGTGTTGAGTCGGCAGGCCCCAATCATTGCTAGTTTTACTCCCGTGTTCTGTCACATATGAAAATTGGGTGTTTTAATAGCTTCATTTATCAATGTAAACAATATGTCCGGAGGTGCATGGAAGACACATTCATTGCTGGCTAAAATATTCATGAGATTTGACACCTCCTAGAGGACGTGGGTCCACACAACTCACTTTTCTTTGTCTACTTTCTTTTTCAAACAATCTGTTTAATGGATTTGTTATACAGGAGATTAAAAAAAATGGGTTTTCAAACTTTTGATGTCATTGTCTTGAATAAAATGTCACTTTGTCCTGTCTGATGAAAAAGACAAATTGTTTTGGTAGTAGCATAGTGGCTTTAGATTATGGGTTGATGCATGTGCATCGTTTATTCTTATGTCACATGAAAATATGAGATAAACGTGTCAAATTTGTTTATGGTAATCTGAAATGTGTCAATTTCAATTTTAGGTTTTCATAATTTCAAGATAAACACTTACAAAGAATTTGATTCTTTCTTTTGTCTCAATGTTGCCAGTAATTACTTGATACAATATTTTCAAGTTTGATGTCATCTGTAAAAGGTGTAACCATATTTGGACACTAATGCATCAAATAACACACAAAAGCTGTTCAGGTTTACACTATCCTTATATTTTCCTGACACAGCAAAAATATTCTTACAGATTTGAATTCGCTTTGTAATGACCTGTTCAGGTTTACATATATACAGTGGTGCCTACTCTATGTGGTTATCCCTTCTGGCAAGAAAAAGTGGCCACATACGACAGGTGACCTGTCACCACAGGTAACTTTCAGAAAGAAATTAGCTCCTGTGTCTGAGCCTTTTGTGACCATAACAAGCGATGCGGCTGCTCACAGCAGTGGTTGCATACAGCAGGTACCACTATATCCAATATTACTTCCAATTGCAACTTTAATCATGTATTCTAGAAACGTGGTCATCCCTTTGAAATCTATCTTCTGTACATCTTGTTCTTATTGGTCACATCGAGTAACAGCACTTGGTACTGTTTTCTGATAATTGCCAAATATGAATAAGAATTTAAATTACTTTATCTTTGTTGAAACAAAGAAAGATATCTAGTTATTTACAATGTAAATGCAGAAGGTGACTGTCTGAACTGTATATGTTGGGTCAGACAAAGATAAAGTTGTGTGCATAAAGCATTTGAATAACTAGATCTTATTAGGTATATGTATTGATCAAACATGTTAATTGTGAATGAAGACCGGTGAAATAATTGCACTGCGATGTACATGTAACCACAGTAAAACTAGCTACAATGTATAGGTAGGGTGATTTGATGTGCATGAGTCACCTAAACGCTGAATTAGCCTTCTCTCATTATTTTGGACATTGGTGGCAGAGCAGTCAGCTTCCCATTTAACTCTTTCAGCACCAATTGCAACTTAAGTCCAACCACTTAAAGTGAACTGTTCTGGATTTTAAAAAAAGGGTGGTGGATTCATGTTCCTTGTAAAAAGACCTTTCATTCAAGTAGCAGCTTGCCTGTAGTTACATGGAACTGATTGGTCCAGGTCAACAGCTTTCCTTGGCACACTTTGGGCACAATGCACCCAAAGTGGGGTGAGGAAAGCTGTTGACTCAGTTCAAAATTTGGCACTGAGAGAGTTAACTCTGTCAGTCCTGAATGGTAGACTAAGCAAACAGACCTAGCTTTTCACAGGGACTTTTTTGTTTTGTCTTGTTTTTGTGTGTGTATGTTTTTTTTTTTTTTTATTTTATTTTTCTCAATGGAAATATAAATGTGCTGGTGCTTGAATGAAAGATCTCTCAATGAGGAATTTGAGTATGGAATCGTTATTATGCTTCATGTGAGCACGATTTTTCCCTATGAGTAAAGAGTTAATATCGCAAACAGGTGATGACAGTGGTCTGCGTCTGTCCGCCTTAATAAGCCACTTTAATCTGGGGAAAGTCCAGCTTGCCAATCACACAGCAAAGAGGGAACAAATTGATGGCGGCCATGCCATCTCGGTGACACGGGTAAATAGGCTCATTGCTATGATTCAGGGTTGCTCAACCTCAAGAGCCTTAATAGAAATCCTATAATGGAGAAAATTGACATAAACATACGCTTCAGAGATTGTGGTGTGAGTCACACCTGGAGGGTTGTTTGCCGGTGACGTGCTTCAAGACGTCCAGGTAAATGCTACAGTGAAAAGATGTTGTAAGGGTTGTTTTGTTGGGGAATGTAACAGAGAGAACTGAGAGACAGTCTTCAGGAAGACAAAAGGATTACATGACTTCCATTTGGGGTGACTGGTAACACAGGTAAATGCAGTCTCACTTAATTAGAACGTTTAATAGATGGGTGGCTTAGGTCCCTGTCTTGGGAGTTTTGTGGTGAAATGTGACATGGACATGACTTGCATGGTTGGATGTGTCTGTTGCTTCAACTCATCTCATGATTCACACCTTAGTCAGGGAGTTTTTTAGTATTGCATGATAATTCATGATGTATCATTGGTTTTTGCATTGCCTGCAAGTTAAACTGTATCATTGGTTCTTGCTTTGGTTGGCAAGTCATTCTATATCATTGGATTTTGCATTGTCAGCCAAGTCATGCTTTAGCATTGGTTTTTGCATTGCCTGGCAAGTTACACTATATCAGCCTTTTTTTTTTTTTTTTGCATTGCCTAACAAGTATTGCTGGACAGCCTCCAAGAGCATTGCCAGGCAATGCAAAAACCACTGCCCATACACCGGGCATGCAGGCACTTGAGAAGCCCTTGTAGGGGTTGTTTAGAGCAGGGAGATAAACATAAAGGCACAAAAGAACCTGGAGAATGATGTGAAAGTATAAGGGAGCAGGGGAGATGGACACATATTTATATATAATTAGAAGAGGGAGCAATGGGGGGGGGGGTATTGGGTGAGCAGGGGAGTGGGGCTGATTTCTCAAGGGAGAGTTGGAGTAAGGGCTGCCCCCATCACAGCCTCACTTGATGAAAGCTCCTTTTATAAAGAATTCAGGTATGCACCGTCTGTCTTTAATTTAGGTAAATATATGGACGTATCGGCCTGCGGGACTGGTGTGGAGTTGTTAACAGTGCACAAGCACACGTTAAGCTTGTTTGGTTATATGTCTACAAATACAAGGGAGAATATCAATAGTTAAACTGCCTACAGAATGAAGAGTTGGACGTGTACCATGGCTGTCAGACAGAAATAATGATGCACAGATAGGTGTCCGTCACCATCATTGAGTCAGTACTGGTACTGTTGATAATATCAATACTCTGGTACCTGTCGTGAGAGACCCCTCCAATGAGAGACCCCATATCTTTTTAAGACCACTCTTTCAGAACACGGTTGTATCTTTTCCATGTTATTATACCTCTAATGAAAAGACCACCTGTTTTGAGAGACCACATTTTCACCTGCCCTAGGGGCGGTCTCTCAAGACAGGGACCACTGTACAGTGGTACCAGCTATTAAAGACCACCCCTTCTGCCAGCAAAAACTGGTCACATATAACAGGTTGGTCTTAAATTAGAGGTACAGGTGCACATGTAAATTTACACATAATCTAGACTGTTCTACCATCAGAAATGTGGTCATAAAAGCCAGGTGGTCTCTCATGGCAGTGATCTTGAATTGCAGATACCACTGTACCCCTGTTTTCTTTACTTTTACTGCTGAACATATAAATTCCAACATGTTCAAAACCAGCACAGTTTAAGAAAGAAATAACCTGAATTTTTGCTTTAACCATGTAGCATATACGCATAAACCAGTTTGTATTACTTTACTTGTAAAGCTGAATGTACCAATGCTAACATTTTCTTTATCTTTGCAAGTCACCTTCATGGCTTTGAAGTATCTTTTTGGCAAAAAACAACCCCTGGAAATTATTAGGGATTAGATTGGAGAAGGAAGGAAAGAAAAGAAGTAACCGTAACAAATAGAGGTAAAATTAAGGCTCTTGTCACCTGTCCTACATGTGGCATATGAATGAACCTTTGAAAGGTTACTTTGATTTGACCCACAGGCATTGTGACATGGGCCTCAGACAGAATCGGGAGATACCTGTGATTGATTTGCCGAGGTGAATCCACTCTGGCCACAGACTGCAACTCCCCACTGCCGCCACTGACTGGGGGGCGGTCACCTGTTGTCAGCTGTCTTGCCATGAATCAGTGGCACACAATCTCTGTCAGACCTCCTCATGCCTTTATCTCACTAATGAATGGGCTCAGATAAAAACAACTTTGTCATTGAATGTGGCAAAGAAACAAACAAAAAGAAACAAGTGTGCGTGGTTGTGTTTTGAACATTTCATACAAAATATGCCTATTGTTGACGGACAATCCTCAACTGAAGACATAATTTGGATGCCTCATTGGATTATCTAACTGCCCATGCTGCAGGTATGAGAGTGGTATACTGTCATATATGTAGGTCAAAAGGGTTAAGATCGTACAAGCTTTTTATAAACCTATGATTTACACTTTGCCACCCAAACCAGTGTTTTTCAATGGGGATATACCTAATGTTCTGTGGCAACATTCGAGACACTGTATCGCTTAAAGCTGAGGGTAAACCTGTCTTATGATTGCTTGTTGACCCAACCAATAGTCGTCCTGTGTGATTCAGGCCCGAGACACCGTGCAGTCAGCTGTCACCAGGAAAGATGTTGACCCTGCCGACTGTTAGATGTTGGAAAACAAAGTGGTTATATTATACAGCCATGTATATTCCAGGGCAGCAGAACCAGGGACAACCAGATTTTTTTTTTTTTTAATTGAATCTTGTGGGCACCTTTGTCAGTTTGTCATGTATAGGGTATCATTAACACATGTATGTTGAATAGATATTTCATCTTAATGTTGGGTTACTCCAATGGAAAAAAAAAATATCAGCACATATATATTTATCCAGGTCTGGTTGTCACGCAGAACAGGTGTTATGATCGGTGTCAATATCGGTGAAATGTGATAAAAAAAACAAAGAGAGTATGTTACCATGTGGCAAAAGGCAAAGACATCGACACCTCAGTCATGTTGGAATTAGAGCAGTGATGGTTGTTGACAATGTCGTTTGAACTTGTATAAAACACTGACAAGAAGGACAAGACAGAAGACTGACATTTAGTGTGATATGTGGCCATGTACTCTGTGTCCAGTCTATGTTAACACCTGTACAATCTCCTCTTGACTGTTTGCTTGATTACAATTTCTATGACATACAGGTATGCTAGCAAGTTGTATGAAGTGCATTTAACACTTGCATGAAAGTTGGCGACTGGACCGTGATATGTATGGAATTATAAATTTAAGCCAGGGTCAAGAACTTTCTTTGCTAAGATTGAGAGCGTGTTGTTCTGTTAGGACTGCTAGTTGGAGGTGTGAGTTTACTGGACTATGTCGGGCCTAATAGGATGTTTATTGTTTTCCTGTATATTGTATGATACGTGCTTAGCAGACCGTTTATATGCCTATACAGGTGAACTTTTAGGAGCTCATACTTGCTGTAATTAGCCCTCTGGGCTATTAACTGTCAATCATCTTACCACATGACCCATAACAAGCCGCCTATGCCTTGGGCTACGCCCCCAGGGCATTACTCCAGGCCTTACTTGTCATAACAGCAGACAGCAATAGTAACTGAATGCTTTACAAATGTCCGTTGTGTAAATGCGTGAGCACAGATAAATGAAGGAGTCGCGTAATTTCGTAACCTGTTTTTAATGGGTCACCAATCGTAAAATTCCAGTTTGCTTTGCTGTCATAACTTTTTGGATGACCCAATTAGTGATGTTTGACCTCTGAATGATGTATTGTATGTCAAGCGCGTGCCTCATGAGATCTAAGGAATTTGATGGTCCATAAATGTACAACATCTTGACGACTCGGTAGGGTGAGCTGCCCAAGAAAGGGGAATGAAGACACCCTGAGGAATCCCCAGAAGGTCAGGCAAGGTCAGTGTCAGCAATGAAAAGTCCTATGCAAAGATGATGTGTGTGCAAGAGAGGGGCTAGCCATTTCAATGTCTATCTTCTTGGGTTTAAGATTATTCTAACTCTTAGAGGGTTAAGTATTGACAGATAAAGGTTAACTCTCTGAGTATGCGGCGTTCAATATTTCAAACATGTATCGCCACCATGTACATGAAATTCAATTTGCTTGTTGTAGTTCCTATAATGCTCATCTATCCTTTGTAGAGATCAGTGTACTGGGAACATGTACTTTTGCATGGGAAATTAGAGATCAGAATGTCATCAGGAACTTTATTTTTATTGATCATTCTTTCATGATTAAATTGTTTTATACTTCTCCAATAGCTCTGTTTGACAGTACTGATAGATACATGTATCTGTTGAATGGTACTGATATATAACTTCAATGGAAGGATTAGACTTTTCTTCATTTCTGGAAGGTTTTAAAATATAAAATTTCATTGACATTCTTAAGTAACAGCTAGGTGATGTTGAACCCTGGCATACCGTCACCTACTGCTGACAGTGGTGCCCTCTGACTGAAAGAGCCTGCATCATATGCACGTGAATGATGTCGTCATACACACAGTGTATATTTGTACACACATGCATATGTGTGGATGTATACTACATGTGACTATGTATAATTAAGATCTGGAAGACCTCTTTAATTCAGGCTATTTCGTGCATTTAAAAAAATTGTATCTTAAATGAACATAAGCCATATTAATATTCCAACGGGATGCCACCAGAAAATGGAAAAACATTCCCATACAAGAACATGTCTACATGTAGTTCCATATGGTTATAAGAGGATCACTTTTGGAGCATGGAGGACTGTAATCTTTCGGTACCCCATGACAGATGTACAAGTGTAACTGTGGCCAGAGTATGACATACATCTGGTAGCACTTGCATGAATTCCGGACAAAGTGACACCACTTTTTTGTGGAGCTGCCCCTGGTATGTCAGTATTGATTTGTCATTTTCTGGGGGCAGGTTTGTGGTAATGGGTACACAGATTGGATATGTACGCTGGCATTGTACTATAGTATGGGAATACAAGGTGAAAAAAAATGAAAAATGTACTTGGGGATAGGAACACAAGCTACCTGGTATACAATGTATGTGTGCTTCAGGACAGGAACACAAGCTATACAGTGTACTTGAGGATAGGAACACAAGCTATACAGTGTACTTAAGAATAGGAACATAAGTGATACAGGGTACTTAAGAATAGGAACATAAGTGATACAGAGTACTTAAGAATAGGAACATAAGTGATACAGAGTACTTTAGAATAGGAACATAAGTGATGCAGAGTACTTTAGAATAGGAACATAAGGGATATAGAGTACTTAAGTACTCTGTATCACTTATGTTCCTATTCTTAAGTACTCTATATCCCTTATGTTCCTATTCTAAAGTATCACTTATGTTCCTATTCTTAAGAATAGGAACATAAGTGATACAGAGTACTTTAGAATAGGAACATAAGTGATACAGTGTACTTAATAATAGGAACATAAGGGATACAGAGTACTTTAGAATAGGAACTTAAGGGATACAGAGTACTTAAGAATAGGAACATAAGGGATACAGAGTACTTAAGAATAGGAACATAAGGGATACAGAGTACGTAAGAATAGGAACATAAGCTACACAATGCACTCAAGGATAGGAACATCTCAATGTACTTAAGGATAGGAATAGTTATACCATGTACTTAAAATAGGAACAGTTATACAATGTACTTAAAGATAGGGACAGCTATACAATGTACTTAAGGATAGGAATAGTTATACCATGTACTTAAAATAGGAACATTTATACAATGTACTTAAAGATAGGGACAGCTATACAATATACTTAAGGATAGGAATAGTTATACCATGTACTAAAAATAGGAACAGGTATACAATGTACTTAAGGATAGGGACAGTTACACAATGTACTTAAAATAGGAACAGTTAAACAGAGTACTTAAGGATAGTAACAGCTATACAATTTACATAAAGTAGGAATAGTTATACAATGTACTTACAGATAGGAACAGCTATATAATTCACTTAAAGATAGGAACTCTTATACAATATACTTAAGGATAGGAACAGTTAGACAATGTACTTAAGGATAGTAGCAGCTATACAATTTACATAAAATAGTAACAGTTATACAATGTACTTACAGATAGGAACAGCTATACAATGTACGTAAGGATAGGAACAGTTATACATTGTACTTAAGGATAGGAACAATTATACAATATACTGAAGGACAGGTACAGGTACAGCTACACAATGTGTGACTCAACTTGACCATCATATACTAAGTAATCTTGTGCACATTAAATCATCTAATGCATGATGTATATCAGCTCTTGCACACAAAATATCCTAGATCCAATTTTATACATACAGTAATAAGCACCTCCAGGACTGCCTTCTCATTGGTTGATTTAATGCACACAAGACAAAGTAGGTCATGACCTGTTTGGCCAACCGTAGGCCAAACCCCTGGACCCTGATTGTGCATTGTCTTACTTGTGGTGCTAGATCAGGCTTTGTCAATTACTAAATAAAATTGAGTGTTATGGATGCAGTTTAAATATGTTGTTCCATTAATGATGCAGCAAAAGATACAAGACAATAAATAAATGGTTTGGGAGTAAATAAGCCACTAAAAGTGTGGGGCATTTAACTTTGATTCATGCCTTAAATGGCAAAAATGTAATAAAAAAAAAAAGAGAACTTCTATTTTATATTGATGTATTTAACATAATACATGGGTTGAAATTGTTTACAGCTCACATGAATGAATGTACTCTTGGTTTTAAATACTGCTATGGTTATGTGCTATTTGGTATCCAGGAGCTAGAGCTATGGTTATGTGCTATTTGGTGTCCAGGAGCTGGAGCTATGGTTACATTTTATTATTTGGTATCCAGGAGCTAGAGCTATGGTTATGTGTTATCTGGTATCCAGGAGCTAGAGCTATGGTTATGTGTTATTTGGTGTCCAGGAGCTGGAGCTATGGTTACATTTTACTATTTGGTATCCGGGGGCTAGAGCTATGGTTATGTGTTATTTGGTATCCAGGAGCTAGAGCTATGGTTATGTGTTATTTGGTATCCAGGAGCTGGAGCTATGGCTACATTTTATTATTTGGTATCCAGGAGCTAGAGCTATGGTTACATGTTATCTTGGTATCCAGGAGCTGGAGCTTGAAAGCAGAAGAATTATCTTTGTTTTTTGACAGTGAAGGGGAAAATACTTTTTTAAACATATCCACAAAAAACAATAAATATATGTCTAGTTAAAAATGTAAATCTGTTTGAAAACATTGGTGGACGGCTGCATATTGTGGACTAGTACCTTGGCCAAACAAAACACATCATCTGGAAAGCAGTGAGCGGCTGCTGCAGTTTTTTTGTACATGCAAATACCAGAACGAGATTTTTCAGTGTTTGTATTTTGCCAGCTCCAGCATTTGCTGTAATACCGGTTGTATGAGGTCATTATATTTTCTGAATTAGTATAACTGGTTTTATTGTCAAAATAATCTACATTTAATCAGCATAGAAATCCATGTTTAGGAAGGCAGGAGTTAAATTTCAAGTCTGAATTTGTTGGAAATTGTTTACAACTCAAGAGTTTGGACTAAATCATAGACTATATGGGAACTTGAACAGTCAGGAAATAAAAAAACTAGCATAACCAACAGTGAATACTTCCATAAAATGCCAACATTTCCTGTCATAATTCACATCATAATGGGTTTGTATATTTTGAAAGTTTTTCCAACAGCACCATGTGGAGCATTATCATTAAGAAACAGTGCACAAACTGGGAGAGTAGACAAAACACGGCCCTAGTCTCCACAGGTGTCCGAGCCGCGCTCGGGTGGCAGATTTCTATGTCTACAATCCAATGGACAAATGGGATTTACGTGTAGAGTGTAAGGTGTTCCCTTTAAGGTGCACAGCTGTGTTCAGGATCTTGCTGCATGTGCTTTTGTGTGTCATTGATGTTTTACGATCGGCTGACTACATCCTGGTAGTTTTACATGGGAATACAGGATACAGACAGAAGGGTTGTTTTGAGTCAAGGGGGTAAGTTGAGTACTTTCTGCCGTTTGCAGGTGGAGTTTACATTCAAATACCTGTGTGCATAGGCAAAATGGTTTTGGGGTACTGCTGCTAGGGAGGTATCTTTGCACTAGAAATGCGTCCATAGACTGCCTCTAGCTGGGGAGGTTGCTTTGTACAAGAAATGTGTTCATAGACTTCTGCTAGAGAGATACCTGTTTGCAGAAAAATGTGTGCATAGACTGTTGCTAGAGATATCTGTGTACAGAAAATGCATTGTAGACAGCTGCTGGAGAGATATCTTTGTGCAGGAAATGTGTTCATAGACTGTTGCCAGAGAGGTTTCTTTGTACAGGAAATATGTTCATAGATTGCTACTAGAGAGATATCTTAGTATAGTAAAAGTGTTCATAGACAGCTGCTACAGAGGTATCTTTGTACAGAAAATGTGTTACAGATTGCTGCTAGTGAGATATCTTTGTACACGAAATGTGTTATAGACTACTGCTGGAGAGATAACTTTGTACAGGGATATTATTACCTGCATTACTCTGCAGATACATTTTTGCGGAATGAAAGTATCAGCAGACTGTGTCAACAAAAAGAAATACTTTTGTTTGAGAAATATGTTTAGAATTGGTGTACAACGATATCTACATATGGTTATTGTTTTATTAAAATATTACAGATAACAGTCATCAGAGTTAAAATGTTTTGACCATACCATTCGGAAGAAGTGTATGTGTATCTGTTTTCAATGTTGAGCAAGCTTATGGAATGGTTTACTAATAATTAAACAAAACTGGGCCTTTCAATGTTAATCACATTAATCGTTTCCCCCTTGAATTTAGACTGAGTCAACAGCTTTCACTTAGTGCCCAACCCATGGTAAGGCAAACTGTTGACCTGGGCATGTGATCTTGATAAGTCTCATGTACATTTCTCAGTCAAATTGTTTTTCATAACTGTTGAAATTAGTTGAAAACACTGAAGCAGACGACATTTGACCACCAGCCGGTTTTGGACGGTTTGAGGGGGAAAGGGTTAAAAGATGTGCTCATCTCGATTATTATAATCATTCCAAATTCAGATTCATCATAAAAAGACTTTGCGTTCAAGTACAGGCTAGCCAGTGTATCTGGGGGAATGCTGGTTCAGGTCAACATCTTTTCTGATCTTGTCATGTCTGTCATACACTGCACCCAAGGTGTGCTAAGGAAAGTCACTGACTCAAGTTATATCTTGGCACAGAAAGAGTTAATTTTAGAGGAATAATTGTGTTTGGCATGCACTGTGTAATGGTGACTAACCAGGGGAGCATGGATCTGTGAGAATTTTGCCTGTGAAATATAGCTATACTGTGAACCTTATAATTATATCATTAGATATATGGAGTGGACATTTATCAAACAGCAGAGATCGTGAAGTCTAATAAAGTATGAAATATTAATATCACAACTATATGACCACAGAAGTTACACTTTGGAGACAATCAAGGCTTGCATATATGGTCATCTTACAACAGAGAAAATTCTGCTGACTTGAATTTGTGTGGAACTTGGGTACTTGTAAAGACAACATCAGAGAGAGAGAGAGAGAGAGAGAGAGAGAGAGAGAGAGGAGTAATGTATTGTGGAGGAGATTATTGTAGGGGAGCAGCATGGGCAGTATATTGTAGAGGGGTGTATTGCAGAGGAACACTACTGTAGAGGAGCAGTGCATTGTAGAAGAATATTGTAGAGGAGCAGTGTATTGTAGAGGAACTGTATTGTAGAGGATTGTATTGTATAGGGGCAGTGTATTATACAACAGCAATTTATTGTGGAGGAACAGTATTTTACAGCAGCAGTGTATTGTAGAGGAGTAGTGTATTATAGTGGGGTAGTGTATTGTAGAGGAGTAGTGTACTGTAGAGAAGCAGTGTATTGTAGAGGAGCAGTGTATTGTAAAGGAGCAGTGTATTGTAGAGGAGCAGTGTGTTGTAGAGGAGCAGTGTATTGTAGAGCAGCAGTGTATCGTAGAGGAGCAGGGTATTGTAGAGGAGTGGTGTATTGTAGAGGAGTAGTGTATTGTAGAGGAGTAAGGTATTGTAGTGGAGCAGTGTATTGTAGAGGAGCAGTGTATTGTAAAGGAGTAGTGTATTATAGAGGAGTAGTGTATTGTAGAGGAGCAGTGTATTGTAAAGGAGTAGTGTATTGTAGAGGAGCAGTATATTGTAAAGGAGTAGTGTATTATAGAGGAGTAGTGTATCGTAGGGGAGCAGTGTATTGTAAAGGAGCAGTGTATTATATCGTAGAGGAGTAGTGTATTGTGTAGGAGCAGTGTACTGTAAAGGATTATATTGTGTAGGAGCAGTGTATTGTAAAGGATTATATTGTGTAGGAGCAGTGTATTGTAAAGGATTATATTGTGTAGGAGCAGTGTATTGTAAAGGATTATATTGTGTAGGAGCAGTGTATTGTGAATATGAAATAGGATCCAAGCAGTGGCATATTTTTGAAGTGCTTTCATTTGTCTAGACTAAAACGTCTTGTTGCATGGGGTCAGGGACTCTGCTTCTTTAAGAGTTCTAGGACACATTAATCTATGCTGTAATTAATCAGACTTCGAAGCATATATAGGTGCAGCGTCTGAACTTGCCTGCTCTATAGACCTTATGTACCTTGATAAGATGGAACCAGCCATATCCTGCGCTGACTCACCTTACCTGGGTGGCCCATTACTCACATAGCTGAAGTCACCAGGCAGTGGCAGGTTAGATTGCTGACCAAAAGGAGATTCATTTCACGTATACACGTGGGTAGCGTAATCGCTGTTTTTTCATTGCCTGTTGAGTCATGATCCAGGTGCCACAAGGAATGCTGGAACCTGTAAACTGCTGCGCAATGCAAAAATAATTGATGGTGTATCATGCAAACTACCACACGATGCAAAATAATTGATATATCATGCAAACTACCACACAATGCAAAATAATTGATTTTTCATGCAAACTACCACACAAAGCAAAATAATTGATGATATATCATGCAAACTACCACACAATACCAAATAATTGATCTATCATGCAAACCACCATGCAAGGCAAAATTAATTTAGAATAAACTACCATGCAGTGCAAAATTGATTGATGATATATCATGCAAGCTACTCTGTAATGTAGAAATAATTGATGATGTATCATGCAAACTGCCATGCAATGCCAAAGTAATGAATGATATACCATGCAAACAACCATGCAATGCAGAAATAATTGATGTATCATGGAAACTGCCACAAAATACAAAAGTAATAGATGACATATCCTGCAACCTACCAGGTAGTACAAAAACATTGGATGATTTACCATGCACACTGGCACTTCTGTGAAAGCCCTTTTCTGTATTGTCAATGTGGAATTCCCACATGCAGTGTATATTGCAGCTATTTATATGTACACACAGGTAATTATGGCATCACCAGTACACAATTGGTTTTTAAGTGTGCTTGGGCATTGAATAGTTAATATATGATGAGCTGACAACTCTAATGTAACCAAAAGCCATTAAGAAACAAGTTGTTGACCTGAATTAAGGATACACCAAGATGCTGGAAACATAGTCACTCTCACAGTAAATGCTACCCATAGAAATTTCTCATTGATTAATGGGGAACATTCCCCAGTTATTGTGCAAAAGCCATCAATTGTGAACACTGAAATTGCAGACCTGGTAGGATCATGGCCAACAAGCTATTAGGAAGCAAAAAAGCGAGATTCTGAAACAGTGCACTGTTGCAGTGTGAAAAAAAAAAATGCAAGGAAACAGTGACTGAAGGTTCCAGCTAGGCTGATGATATATCGAACACACTTTTTCAATGCGCATTTTATATGGGTGCAGTTCCGTTGTGCAGGAAATGTTTGTAGATAGATGGTATTGCTCAAGGAAATAAAAGCCATTATGGTCTGTCAGAAATTAGTCTGATAGAATTTGTGATCCAACCATTCAGAGGTTTTGATCAGAGATGACTCAGAAGTTCGGACAGCATGGGCTCCCAGCCATTGTCTAACAGGTGCATACCGGGCAATCTCAGCCTTGGTTAGTACTTCATTACCGGGGCCAGTAGCAACGCAACAAATCCATCCCATTTCAAATGGCAATGTGTAACCTTGGTGAAACTTGTTTGATCTTTAGTGGATAAAACTTAGCTCGAGGTTTTGTCGTCATTGGCCTGATAGGGCTGTTTTAGAGCTTTGAAGAATGGAATATTTATCTCGGGTCATGCCGATGTTACGGCTGTATATGCGTCAGTAGTTTCTGTACATCGACAACCTCAACGTTAACTGTTCAGGTCTCCAGCAACATGCAAATAAACAATAAAGGACAGTACATGGAGAAATGCACTCGGATCACCAACAATTACCACATGGGGTGTTCTCATCTGCTAATTGCTTACACTACAAATTAACGCACTGGCGACACGGTCAAGTTACAATGATACACATGTCTATTGTCAAGAAACAAAGGGTCACGGAGACAGTAAGCAAAAAGATGAAGGGAAAAACACCTTCAGATGTACTCAGTCGCTGTCGACTTAAATATACATCTGGGAAGTAAGCTAGGGACAATGAGCAAATCCTGGCATAGAGGCACACAATGAAGCAATGTGGATACAGGGAGGCATAGCGGACTCATAGAGCTACATAGCCTCCGGCCACACATGCTGAAATGTATATTCTCCGATCTATAAGCATTTTCCTTTTATTCACTGCCTGGATTTTTTTTTTTTTTTATCTGAACGAAAATCAATTTCACACAACAAAAATCCCGTAAATAATAGGTGTGAGGAAACAAAGCTATTCTGTCTCCCCTGGTACCAACAGATCTTTGCATATTAATGAGACACACTAAAACGGGTAGCAGTTTGCAGCCTGGTAGTCAATTTGGCTGAGTGTCTTTGAGAGATACCTAGGTGGAGGAATTATAAGGCTCTACTCCAGCAGAACATGGGGAACGTTAACGGCTGATTTACAAGTACAGGGTTGCCACAGGTCGGTGCTGGAGTCTGCGTTTAGGGTGGTGGCATATACCCACCAACAGGTAAGCCTGCTATATGCATGCTGACGAGGCCTCAGATTTGGCAAGGTCATCATTGGCTATGTTGTGTATCATTTGTGACACATTAATATAACATTACCCTTGTCACTGTAACATGACCCATTGAACCCTGCAATCCCGTGGTAAAATAGAACGGCTTTGCTACTTTGAGATTTGATGTGGATTCACAGAGAGTTTACCATTAATATGAATTGACAAAGCTGGTTATCATATGAAGTTTATTGGGTGCTATCCATAGTTGCTTCCAAGGTTGTAGTATTGACCACCGCATTAGTGCAAACTAATATACGACTTCCCTCATTGCAGACATATTTATGATCCCAATGCCTGGAATAAATTGCATCTTTCCAACAATAGCAACTCAGGAAAGGTACTTTTTTGAAATATTAATGTAGATTTCTCATCTTTGGTAATGTGACTGATGTGACAATGGCGGCAATCTTTATTATGGTTCAGCTTGCTGTGTATGTGATGCCAGTTTAACTTAAGGGAGGCAATACGAAGGAAAAATGTATGATATACATGTAGGCTACAGCAATAGCCAGGGTCTGTCTGTCTGTCTGTCTGTCTGTCTGTCTGTCTGTCTGTCTGTCTGTCTCTCCCTCCTCCTCTCTCCCTCTCCTCTCTCTCTCTCTCTCTCTCTCTCTCTCTCTCTCTCTCTCTCTGTCTCTCTCTCTCTCTCTCTCTCTCCCCCTCTCCCTCCCTCCCCCCCATGGTGTTAAAGTTGTGCACCTGACAAGGCTAAGACATGATCAGGATGTGGAAGTTCTACACAGACATACATGTACATCTTTATACATGTATGGTATATAGTCTTTGCCTCTCTCTCATCAAGAAGGCTACATGAATGCAGTCAACTTTATCTCATGCCTGCAATCTTACATAGAGCATCAAAGTCTCCATGGGCATCCCCAGTTTGCCTGTGTTTATTTTTTTTCAGATCAGAGTAAACAATTTATCGACAAAAAAGTCAGTACTGAATTATTTGTCATACAGCACATACAGGGTAAATACATAGATGACCTGGCAAAAGATTTCACAAAGATGAAAGTCACAGTGGTAGTCTAGCATGTCTCCATACAATTGGTCAAATTTCTAGAATACCATACCACCAGCTTACTTACATCCACAGGATTCCTGTGCTGCATTAAAACTCGTTAAAGGTCATTAAGTATTGTTTTGTGTTTTAAAGCCATTAAAAAACAATATAGTTTGATCTGAATCCTTAAAAGTCATTAAATTTTAATTTGGATAGGATGCAACAAATGGGCGTGTCATTATGTCAGCAACAACACTACCAGAGAGTGTTCACCTGAAACCATGGTTTTCCCCTTTACGTCCACACTCTGTACTTATCCTTGTCCAGCAGACAGGAAGTGACCACACTAAAGTCTTTTCACATGCTCATAACAAGATGTGCATATGGCATCTCAAAGCTGTAGCAACCGTGTGACCTCTGACCTTTCAGTTGTATACTTGCACTTGGCTGGTAAATTATCATTAAAAATTGTCTGCAATTAACAGTCGGTAAAAGTCTTTAATTTTGAACTTGCCTGGGCTGCCGGAACCCTGAGTCCAATAACAAGATTACTCATTTGCTTATATGGAATAGTCAGCAGATTTATGAGAAACCGCCATCACAGGTCACTATTGTAGTGTTGTGGGAGGGATTCTGAATATTCTGGTGCTGAGATTAGTAAAATATGAAAAAGAGCTCTGAGATTGGCTAGCATCCATTTTATTCTGTGATAGGCTATAATATTTACATACATGTGGCACAGATAAAGGAAATCTTCATACTGGCAAGGCGACCCCTATTTTCAACAGTTTACACAGTTTACAAGGCACTGCTTTCATCTCTGCATTCTAGACACGGGTAGTCCCCTTTTGAAGGAAGCTGATGTGATTCACATTGGTGCATGACATCACTTTGGTCCAGGGGGTGTCAAGATATCTTACTTGTTTTTAAAAATAAGGAGAGGCAATATAATTTTCTTTATGTTCATCATAGAAATCCAACAATTAAAAGTGTACCTTCCAAACTTTTATATGTATATTTGTAATCTTACAGATCAAATTTTAATGTTGAATGTCTTCCAAGACTAGAATACATGTGGACGCCATATCCCATACATGTATGTGCCTTTTTTGCCTCCCTTGTAAGGAGACCCACAGATTGGCTGCCAGAGGAATCTTCCTTTCTAGTTTGGGCTTGACTTGCTGATGCTATAAAACTCAGGGCAAGATTTGTAAAAATTGAATCAGTAAAATAATAATGCGAGACAGATCTTATGGGAACGAGAATAAAAGTTAGGAAAAGCAGCTTCCATTAAATGTCTTCAGGTGTACAAGATGTGAAAATATGTGGAGTTGAAATGAATACATTAGCAGCAAATTGTTGTGCAGTGCAACCAGGTTGCCAAGGAATTAGTCTGAGTCGATGCTCTTGACTCCGTTCTATCACAGTTCGCTCTTCATTGATGTTCAGCGGGTATCATAATCGTGCACTTGTGGAAAAAGAAGATCAAATGGATGATTAGCAAGTAGCTACATTTGCTCTGGAATGGGAAATGTAGCCCAAGGAGTCAGTTCGTAGAAGAGCCCGTACTTCTAAGCACTGAGGTGCAGATTTCTTGGTCGTTTCTAAGAGAAGTGAATGGAGACATGTTACTAAGAGGGGCTTGATGCCTGAATTTTTGATCAAGGATTTGAAAGCCTTTCATTCCGGGGTTACGATGCCAATTAGCAAGGCATGGATCAATATGCAAGTGCATATTTGCACCATTGTGACATCATGGACCTTGCAGGTACATCAGCTGGCATTCGTTTAGTTTTCAAAGAACAAGTCTGTAAGGCAAAATCCAGGGCAGACAGGCCACTTTGATCATAAGGGGTGAGGCATATCTTTTGTTTAGCATTATGGGGCAGACCAGGCTACTTTGATCATAAGGGGTAAAGCATATCTTTTGCTTGGCATTATGCAGGAGACCAGGCCACTTTGACCATAAGGGGTGAAGCATGTCTTTTGCTTGGCATTAAAGGGCAGACCAGGCCACTTTGATCATTGGGGGTGAAGCATAGCTTCATAAAGCAAATATTTTGTCTGTGTGTCAGTGCGTCCGTCTGGACAGTTTCCACATAATAACTTGAAAAGTTTTTGGCATAGGGCTTTCATATTGGACATGATTATAGTCCTGCATAAGGTACAAGTTTGGAAGTGGATGACCTTGACCCAATTCCCAAGGTCACAACCATTTTAGTGAATTTGGTTTTCATGCGATAAGTTTAAAAAGTTTTTGACATAGGCTTTTCGTATTGCACTTGCTTATAGCCCTACATAAGGTTTTGTACAAGTTTGAAGATGGGTGACCTTGACCCAATTCCCAAGGCACCAGAGTCATTTTAGTTAACTTGCTTTTCACGCTGTAACTTGACAAGTTTTTGACAAAGTGCTTTCAAATTGTAATTGATTATAGTCCTATGTAAGGTCTCAAACGAGTACAAAGATTGGTGACCTTGACCCAAATCCTAAGGTCACAGAGCCATTTTAGTGAATTTGGTTTTCACATGATAACTTGAAAATTTTTGGACATAGACCTTTCTGATTGTACATGGTTTTAATCCTACGTAAATGTGTCAGACAATGGTGTCTAATAAGTGCATATTAATCATGTTTGAATTTAAATTATGGATGAAAATTCAAAGAAGTTGTTAGGCAGGTGGTGCGAGAGGTGAATTCAACCTCCTTTGAGAGAGCACTGGCATTATGTGACCACTTTTCAGGTGGCTATAAGGGTGGTCTGTCCAAGAAGGGACTACTTTATATATGCATGAACTGTCGGGACTGTGTTTAGATATTTTGAACTAATTAATCACCATCAGTTTTCTGTCTGATTTCCCTAACATAGAGGTGCCTTCCCCAGGCTTTGTATATGCAATCATGAGATACATGTAGCCAGGTGCAGTCTGTTAGTTATATATGACTGGCTACCTCATGACTGTCAGGTATATATGACTGGCTACCTCATGACTGTCAGGTATATATGACTGGCTACCTCATGACTGTCAGGTTTATGGGACTGGCTACCTCACGACTGTCTGGTATATATGACTGGCTACCTCATGACTGTCAGGTATATATGACTGGCTACCTCATGACTGTCAGGTATATATGACTGGCTACCTCATGACTGTCAGGTATATATGACTGGCTACCTCATGACTGTCAGGTATATGGGACTGGCTACCTCACGACCGTCTGGTATATATGACTGGCTACCTCATGACTGTCATGTAGATATGACTGGCTACCTCACAACTGTCAGGTATATATGACTGGCTACCTCATGACTGTCAGGTATATATGGCTGGCTACCTCACAACTGTCAGGTATATATGGCTGGCTACCTCACGACTATGAGGAATATATGACTGGCTACCTCATGACTGTCATGTAGATATGACTGGCTATCTAACAACTGTCAGGTATATATGACTGGCTACCTCATGACTGTCAGGTATATATGGCTGGCTACCTCACAACTGTCAGGTATATATGGCTGGCTACCTCACGACTATGAGGTATATATGACTGGCTACCTCATGACTGTCAGGTATACATGACTGGCTACCTCATGACTGTTAGGTGTATATGACTGGCTACCACAGGGACTCCAATGTATATGACCGTCTACCTCATGCACATCATTACTGTTGAATCCTGTTTTCTGGGTCTGTAAACCTGCAGTGACCTGAAAGCCTTGCCTGTAGTTGATTGGCTTCCTTGAGGTACCTTTGTCTGAGGGACTCCTATTGGCTAAAGTCTCAGGGCAATTTGATTTTACCTACACTATATGGGAAACCAATGGCCACCATAGTCTTTCCAACAGTACTGAGTCATACTTATGTTTACTGTTTTCTTGGTTATGTGATTGTTCTAAGAAGTTTTGTCATTTATCTAAGCTGGACTTTTTACTACAGCTTGACCAGAAACTTCTGGTTGGCTACCCCTGTATAGATCAATCACTCCAAAAGATGAACATCAGGTTTTATGTAAATATATAGATCTGGTTTGATCTTCTTTTGCAATTGTCTGTGATTTCCTCCCATCAAAAGGCTGACCTGATGCGCCAGTAATCTACATTTTACCTGCAAAAAATCAAAGAAACAAATTTCTTTGTAACGACAAAACAAAGTTAAGATGTTTTCTGATGAAAGGTTTGTTTCTGCCATCAATAGTGTTCCATCTTTTTTTCCTCCCGTTCTAATGTGGGTAATAAATTAAAAGGCGGCAGATTAGAGTCATTTTGTGGTTGGAAGCCTGCAGGCAGTATTGCATGTCACCAATGGTTCTTTTGGTGGACTGTTTGTTTCCCATAAAGGTTTGTGACTGAAAATATGACACAATGAGTTATGCAGAGACAGACCACTTTTGAGTGCTGCCATCTGGGGACTCTGGTGCCATTCAAAACATGACCTGACAGCCTTAACCCTTCGACTGCTCCCTGCAACCAAAAGACTTAACCCTTGGACTGCTTACTGCAACCAAAAGACTTAACCCTTGGATTGTTCACTGTAACCAAAAGACTTAACCCTTGAACTGCTCACTGTAACCAAAAGACTTAACCCTTGGACTGCTCACTGTAACCAAAAGACTTAACCCTGGGGACTGCTCACTGTAACCAAAAGACTTAACCCTTGCACTGCCCACTGTAACCAAAAGACTTAACCCTGGGACTGCTCACTGTAACCAAAAGACTTAACCCTTGGACTGCTTACTGCAACCAAAAGACTTAACCCTTGGATTGTTCACTGTAACCAAAAGACTTAACCCTGGGACTGTTCACTGTAACCAAAAGACTTAACCCTGGGACTGCTCACTGTAACCAAAAGACTTAACCCTTGCACTGCCCACTGCAACCAAAAGACTTACCTGTTGCATTCCTCATTGTAACCAAAATGTGAGCTATCCAAACTTTGTGGTGGCCAACTTGATCATAAACTTCTGCAGTAATCTACAGGAGAAGGAACCTCTTGCAAGTGCTGCCATCTGGAAAGTTGCACTGCCTTCAGGTATATGTACAGACCAGAGGATTAAGTAAAAGAAAATACAAACAGAACAAAAGCAAGCAAACAAAAATTTGTGAGAGTATGTCATGTATCTGAATCGAAGGAATTTTCACTGTCAGATTTTCCTTAGCTTTTTTTTTTGCTAATGTTATATTGCCGTGTGTGTGTGTGTGTGTGTGTGTGTGTGTGTAGGCCAAATAATGGTTTCCTCTACTGCCCTATTGATGTAGGGTTCAGACAAAGCAGTGGGTAAAATGATAAGATACTTGCTGTATTTATACAGAGAGAGAGAGAGAGAGAGAGAGAGAGAGAGAGAGAGAGAGAGAGAGAGAGAGAGAGAGAGAGAGAGAGAGAGAGAGAGAGAGAGAGAGAGAGAGAGAGAGAGAGAGAGAGAGAGAGAGAGAGAGAGAGAGAGAGAGAGAGAGAGAGAGAGAGAGAGAGAGAGAGTATTGACAAACTACAGCTGTAGGGATGTGCACAGTGCAGGTACATATAAATGTTTTTCGGTTAACTGATAAAAAACATGTTAAATGAAAAAAAAAAATGGACAGACTGAATATTGATAGTGTCAACAAGTTTGTCTGGAGAGCAGTTCTTTGAGGGCTATCTTTACTTTGATAGCAGCTCTGATTGGAGTACATGACATTTAAATACTACATGTTTTATGTTAGACTCAATAAATGGTATCACATTGCACAGGGCTTTTTCTTGATGCATTATTGACAATTTCTGGCACTCTTACATGTAAATGTACATGTAATTACTGAAGTCTTGTTTTACATAAAAATAAATGCACATGTAATTGGTTAACCCTCGTTTTACATATAAATAAATGTACATGTAATTGGTTAACCTTTGTCTTACATGTAAATGTACATGTAATTGGTTAACCCTTACATGTAAATGTACATGTAATGGGTTATCCCTTTTCTTACATGTAAATATATGTGTAATTAGTTAACCCTTGTCCAACATTTAAATGTAAATGCACATACAATTGTGTAACTCTTGTCTTATATGTAAATGTACAGGTAATTGGTTAACCCTTGTCTTACGTGTACATGTAATTGTTTAACCCTTGTCTTACATGTAAATGTAGGTGCAATTGGTTAACCCTTGTCTTACATGTAAATGTGCATCTAATTGGTTAGCCCTTGCATGGGAACCCACTGCCAGCCAGCAACAAACTGTTTGTATCCGTGACTGCGGCCAGAAACTGCTTATACACCTGACAACATGCAGCAATAGTTTACATCCCTGACTACAGTAAGAAACTGTACCTCTGACTTCAGTAAAATACTGTCTATATCCCTGACTGTAGTAAGAAACTGTTTATACCTCTGATTGTAGTAAGAAACTGCTTATACCCCTGATTGTAGTAAGAAACTGTTTACACCCCGGACTGTAGTAAGAAACTGTTTGTACCCCGGACTGTTGTAAGAAACTGTTTATACCCCGGATTGTAGTAAGAAACTGTTTATACCCCAGATTGTAGTACGAAACTGTTTATACCCCACATTGTAGTAAGAAACTATTTATACCCCAGATTGTAGTAAGAAACTGTTGATATCAAAGATTGTAGTAAGAAACTGTTTATACCCCAGATTGTAGTAAGAAACTGTTTATACCCCAGATTGTAGTAAGAAACTATTTATACCCCAGATTGTAGTAAGAAACTGTTGATACCCCAGATTGTAGTAAGAAACTGTTTATACCCCAGATTGTAGAAAGAAACTGTTTATACCCCAGATTGTAGTACAAAACTGTTTATACCCCAGATTGTAGTAAGAAACTGTTTATACCCCAGATTGTTTATACCCCAGATTGTAGTAAGAAACTGTTTATACCCCAGATTGTAGTAAGAAACTGTTTATACCCCAGATTGTTTATACCCCAGATTGTAGTAAGAAACTGTTTATACCCCAGATTGTAGTAAGAAACTGTTTATACCCCAGATTGTAGTAAGAAACTGTTATACCCGTGACTGTAGTAAGAAACTGTTTATACCCCAGATTGTAGTAAGAAACTGTTTATACCCCAGATTGTAGTAAGAAACTGTTTATACCCCAGATTGTAGTAAGAAACTGTTTATACCCCAGATTGTAGTAAGAAACTGTTTATACCCCAGATTGTACTAAGAAACTGTTTATACCCCAGATTGTAGTGAGAAACTGTTAATACCCGTGACTGTGGTAAGAAACTGTTTATAGCTGTGACTGTAGTAAGAAACTGTTTATACCCCAGATTGTACTAAGAAACCGTTTATACCCCAGATTGTACTAAGAAACTGTTTATACCCCAGATTGTAGTAAGAAACTGTTAATACCCCAGATTGTACTAAGAAACTGTTTATACCCCAGATTGTAGTAAGAAACTGTTAATACCCGTCACTGTGGTAAGAAACTGTTTATAGCTGTGACTGTAGTAAGAAACTGTTCATAGCCCTGAGTGCATGCAGCAAGAGACTGGTTATACCTCCTTAATTTTGCCATTTTTGATGATGCACTGAAATTACAGATGCTTGACCACATACAAGACTAATGTATACTTTAAATTGTGATTATTATGAGTATTCCTGATCAAAGTGAAGCCAGACTGAGCTGTTTTTTTGCAACATTATTCATCTACTCCTGGTTAGAGATAAGACTGTATTTTTGTTGACAGTGTTATTGACCTATTCCTGGTAAGAGGTAAGACTGTTTTGTTGACAACATTAGTAACCAACTATTCCTGGTTAGAGATAAGAATGTTTTGTTGACAGTATAATAAGCAGTTCCTGGTTAGAAATAAAGCTCTTTTATTGACAGTTTGTTGACAGGATAATATATTAAGCTGTTCCTGGTTAGAAATAAGACTGTGTTTTGTTGAGAGCATTAACATGATCCTGGTTAGAGATAAGACTGTGTTTTGTCGAGAGCATTAACATAATCCTGGTCAGAGAAAAGACTGTGCTTTGTTGAGAGCATTAACATGATCCTGGTTAGAGATAAGACTGTGTTTTGTTGAGAGCATTAACATAATCCTGGTTAGAGATAAGACTGTGTTTTGTTGAGAGCATTAACATAATCCTGGTCAGAGAAAAGACTGTGCTTTGTTGAGAGCATTAACATAATCCTGGTTAGAGATAAGACTGTGTTTTGTTGAGAGCATTAATGTGATCCTTATTAGAGAAAAGACTGTGTTTTGTTGAGAGCATTAACATGATCCTGGTTAGAGAAAAGACTGTGTTTTGTTTAGAGCGTTAACTTGTTCTTGGTTAGAGAAAAGACTGTGTTTTGTTGAGAGCATTAACATAATCCTGGTTAGAGATAAGACTGTGTTTTGTTGAGAGCATTAACATAATCCTGGTTAGAGAAAAGACTGTGCTTTGTTGAGAGCATTAACATAATCCTGGTTAGAGATAAGACTGTGTTTTGTTGAGAGCATTAATGTGATCCTTATTAGAGAAAAGACTGTGTTTTGTTGAGAGCATTAACATGATCCTGGTCAGAGAAAAGACTGTGTTTTGTTTAGAGCGTTAACTTGTTCTTGGTTAGAGAAAAGACTGTGTTTTGTTGAGAGCATTAACATAATCCTGGTTAGAGATAAGACTGTGTTTTGTTGAGAGCATTAACATAATCCTGGTCAGAGAAAAGACTGTGCTTTGTTGAGAGCATTAACATAATCCTGGTTAGAGATAAGACTGTGTTTTGTTGAGAGCATTAATGTGATCCTTATTAGAGACAAGACTGTGTTTTGTTGAGAGCATTAACATGATCCTGGTTAGAGATAAGACTGTGTTTTGTTTAGAGCGTTAACTTGTTCTTGGTTAGAGATAAGACTGTGTTTTGGTTAGAGCGTTAACTTGTTCTTGGTTAGAGAAAAGACTGTGTTTTGTTGAAAGCATTAACGTGATCTTGATTAGAGGCAAGACTGTGCTTTGTTTAGAGCATTAACGTGTCCTAGATTGGAGATAATAACACTGTGTTTTGTTGACAGCAATAACATGATCCTGGTTAGAGATAAGACTGTATTATTTTTTGTTAACAGTAGTAACACGCCAAAGTAATCTATAGGCATCGGGTATCTTTTCTTGAGGTAATATATATGCTAGCTAATAGGTCCTGTATAAGTCTCTCATTCACAGTATTTTAAACAGAGCAAGAAGCTCGAACAAGTATATGATGATGTACATGTGGGTCTGTTGGGTGACGGGAACAAAACCAGGTTAAGTTACATGATTTCTTTCTCAGCGAACCATTACCGAAAGGGAAAATTGTTGATTTCAACTTGTGTTTCAGCAGCTGAGACCATGCTCTATTTCTCGAGTCCATAAATTTAAAGGCAGAGATAATAGGAAATCTGGCTTCCGCAAAGTTAAAAAGACAATAATAAAACAGGATACTGAAGAAAATTCAAATTATTAAACATAAGGGACAGGGTTAGAAGATTGATGAAGCCATCTTGTATGGAAGATTGATTCATCTACCTTTGTTTCGTATTCAACAGTTGGTCCGGGGCCCATCAAGGTGTCAGAGAAGGCACTTTATGCCAACATGTATACAAAGTGTTGGGAGCTTGGTAATGGACTCCTCTAAGAGCAGTTGCTACTCAATTATTGGCACCTATGTTTCAGATTATCAATAATTCTGGAATTAACAGTGAACAGACCAGCAGAGAGTGGGTTTCAGTCAGTTGGTGAAGAGAGACAATCTTGTTGAGAGAACAGATTAGTCAGAGAAGGCTGGTCCCACTTCTACAGCCGCGCTGATGACTGATACAAAACATGTACTTGGCATGAAAGCAGTCAACGAAGATTTGTAGTGACATAACCAACCTAGGGATGTCTTCTCTAACCTTTGGAAATAAATATCCATTACTTGGAAAGACGTTGACTTTGAGAGGAAATTTTACGAAAAGCCCTCAATATCCCCGGGGTGATTGCATCTTGAAAAATGCATCAGGGACATGGGCCAAAATAACGTAACCTGTTTGGGTTGTCAATAAGACATGAACCTGCATGTTGTGTTATATCGAAGCGCCAAAATTGCAAGGTTGATGAAATGGTGAATTTAGAGGGTTTTTCTGCATTGCTAATAAATATTGATTGGCCATTGCATGTGTTGCTCGGTAGTTAATACACGTTCAGTGATTCTGGAACCAGAGGTTAACCTGTTCATTTATTTATGATCATTGCATCCAGCAATATGGAAGATTTTTTACAGCTGTAAAATGGTAAAGTCAGGGCTGAGAATCCGTCCCAGTCAGCGCTGTCCAGTGGAAAAAAAAAAAGACCACAGTATGCAAAGCTTGTACGCCAGGATTTGGGGGAAAAAAGGTTTTATTTATTTTTTGGAGTGTAACAGATGTTTTGGCATAAAGTGTCTTAACTTTTTTTGGGGGGGGGGGAGGGAGGGTTTCAGGCCTGACATATTGCCCATGTACTGTTGGCAAAATTAGCCCTCTCGTAACACAGCTGCAACACTCCCAATTCAATGGTTGCCTTTAATGTATTTTGACAGCAGTAACAAAACAACACTTATGGTATCACAGTGGCACCAAATTTTACCGTGTTGCTAACACAGTTGTGATGAGTTTCATATTTAGGTGTAATGACAACACAGTGGTGTCAGTTTGGTAAGTTATCCCAACCAGTCATGCCTTACTTAAGGAGATATTGCTTTTACACAGCCCAACGAGGCATGCCTAATATGAAGAGACCTTAGTTTTACACAGGCCAACAAGTCATGTGTAACATAGACATTAGTTTTATGTAGCCCAACAAGTCATGCCAAACATAAAGATCTTGAGACATTGGTTTTACACAGCCTGGCAAGTCAATTGCCTAACAAGAAGACACATTGGTTTTATCCAGCTGTACAAGGCAAGTCTAACATGAAGAGACATTGGTTTTACATAGCTGTACAAGCCATGCCTAATATAAAGAGACATTGGTTTTACGCTGCCCAACAAATCATAACCAACATGAAGAGACGGGTTTTACATAGCCCAACAAGTCATGGCTAACATCAAGAGAAATTGGTTTTACACAACCCAGTAAGTCATGCCTAACGAAGAGACATTTGTTGTACACAGCCCAACAAGTCATGCCTAAAATAAAGACAGAGGTTTTACATGGCCCAACAAGTCATGCCCAGGATGTCACAAGCAAGGCTGGTGCATGAATTTGCAGTCATTGCCATATACAATCAAATCCTTTATGATCAGATTAAAAACCCAGACAATTTGCATGTTGTTTTGGTGTTATTTGTGAGCTTGACAAATAGTTTTGGTCCATGTTTCCAGCTGGGGGTGGGAAAGAAAAGGCTCAGATTGAAGGCAGACTGCACACTATTGTCATGGAACTGTCACGTACAAAACAACGACACTTGGTGAAAGAAACATAGAGATATCCATCTTACAAAAAGGAGCAAAACACAGACCTCGTCTATTGGTGATATTGTCAGAAGTTTGTATTTGAGGAAATCAAGGCAAAGTTTATATTATTTTTATGATCGGCTTGCTAAAGCTTGTATTTAGTGAGTACAAGGGTAGGGAGTATTCAGAGGAAACTGTCCGGCTATAAGTTACCGGTTTGTCTTGCTGGCCAGCTCTATCAGACTTGACAGCAACAAGTCAGAGGTTTGCGGATACATAAGTCCGCTGTGCACCTCACTAATGGCTTTGGATAAATAGACGTAGCTCCCGTGGAGTGGACCAGACATCAGCGCCCCCTAGGGTTTAAGATGTACAGCCGCGAGGTCAGATGGGTCAACAGCCTATCTGGGCTACAAGTGCAGGTGCTTGTTGTGGCTGCTGACAACCTTGTATAGTGGTACCCAGGGGATTATACCCACAAGGTGAAGACCAGAGGTCTGCCCGGCTGGTCAGGGCTGTATAACACTTGGTACTCAGTGGACCTGGTACCTTCCCTCATTGTGAGGCAATGACAATGGCAATGGTTTAATTCTCAGGGATGATCCTTTTCAGGGCATGGGAGAATTAAAAAAATGCAGAACAATTGGTAATACAAGAGTGTTATCAGGATATATACAGAGTTATATACAGAATAGTTTAGAATGTTCAACTTCAAGCAGTGTTGCGCGTTCTGTTACAGAACATATATATATACATGTAGTAGCAGTTCATGATCAGAATTCTAAGTTTGACATGATAATTAAGCTTCACAAACTTAGCAAGATCCGATAATTGTTTGGTATTTTTTGCATTGAAGAGTTGGTTCATTTTCAGTGTATTTGGGTGTGTTCTGTAGTATTGTTTGACATATTTCTGCCTTGCACTATGAAATGCTGGGCACAGTAAGGAGAGGGCAGAGTTAAACTATAACCCCCAACCCTTAGTGTACAGGCCCTGTGTGTCAGGACCTGTCAGACAACACTACAGGCCAGATTTAGTCATTGTCTTCCTTCAGTTCTACACTCGGAAGCATACAGAGAAATCACCACACTCAAGCCAAGGAGAGTTCCTTATAAAGTACCTATAGGTCCAGAATGACAAACAGATTGATATTGCCAATGAAAAGAAAAAAAACTCTCCAGACCTAAGGATAGATTTTTTTTTATGCATAGTGTTAGTAATTCGTAAGTGCACAATCTGTGATTGGCAGACATGATGGTAATTTAATTGTCACTAAATATGTTCACGTTACACAAGCTGTATTTTGTTTTGGGGTTTTTTGGTTTAGTTATTTATTTTTTCTTTGTTTGTTTATGCTTTATCTCTTACTGGGCTTTTTTAGAAATTATTTTCAGTGATTTTTGAGTGAAGGCATTGCACACCAGAGGTTGACTGACACATTGTTGTGTGTAAGTGCGCACGCTAATAGTTTCAAGGCAACAATTACATGCTTACTCAAGTGTATTCCAGAACCCTTTGTCAGACATCGTAGTTTCTCATCGCCAGGAGCTGCTGATAGAAATCGCGATCTGTCAGTCTTAACATACCCCAGGCCCTCAGTTTAACACAGATAAAACATTGTTTCTCAAGAACACTCAACTTGTTTGTGGTGCAGAGTGGAAAACCTGTTGGAAAGATGCAGACTTTGAATGTATGGTTACCGTGGCAACAATTTGTGTTGGCACATCCGCACGTAGGGAAGTGCATTTGATGGGAGTTTGTGTTTGTTTACCGAAATGGGAGGATTGTCATGTGGACGACAGATAGCTGTAGAGATCTGAGAGACCGTGTGCAGACTTTGTCCCTATGAAAGCAAGGAAACATTTAGCAAAAACCAAAAAAAAAAAAAGGGAAAACAGTGCTTGGGAGTTTGCTTGCTGTCCTCTTCAATGGAAATGTAGAATTTTCTCATTAAAGGAGGCATTTTTTTTTCATACGCATCGATAATTACTTTGTGGGTAATACTGAGCAGAAATCCTACGATAGGTTGAAATGGCTTCACGTGATTGCCCCTATTGTTGTAATTGTGGACTTTCATGGGTTAAAGATCAAAGCCACAACAGAGCAAGTTGTGTCAATATATACAACTTGTTTGAGTGGAGTGGATACAGTTATGCCCATGTTTTGCTTGCTGTCAGTAAGACAGGAGATCACTGAAGTATGAGAATACACACTTCAACTTTCATCTAGACTGTGGCCACCTTTAGAATATCTTATACAAATAATCAAGGTGATCCCAGGGATTTGAAGATATTTGATACTCAGAATTATAAACACGTTGGGGGGGGGGGGCTTGTGGTTTGTGTTTTTCCATTTTTGTTGTTGTTGTTTTGTTGAGCTGTGTGTGTCAGTATGTGCATCTGTGTGTGCACGCGTTTGCGTTCTGTTTGTTTTTGTTGGTGTTTGTTTTTATTTACTGCCAGGATTTAATTGATCAGGTAGAATGTGTTTTGATGTAAAAATCTCAGTGACCATGTGAGACTAAGGGTTATCGCTGTAATTGAGTCTTCATGTAGCAGTGAATGAAAGTACAAACAGTTACTTTGATAAATTGGGGAGGATTACATGTCATGTGTACATTGCCTGACTGTCATGTGTACATTGCCTCATTGTGAGATCGGAGACCCAAGAGGCAATACTGCTGTGAATAGAGTGTGCCATAAAACTGTGGTAATGTGCTGGGTGGTAATTATGAAGGTGTCTGGTAGCAGAGCAAGGTTGTGATTTGCTGGTTGTGTATCTTGTAGACTCAAGACAACTTTACTAGACCACACAGAGCTGTTTTCTTGAGAGAGAGAGCAACAAGTATATATAGATAACTTTACGTATCACATGTACTGTCATGATAACTCCAGGTAAGGATCTGGATCTGCTATCGCTGGGGCTACCTTGACTGACCTGTAAGTTAATTTTACATGGTAGATACACACAAAGTTACAAATTCGTTTACAGGTTAAATAAGACCTGTCTTTGGTGACATTAAATTGAAGTATTGCTGAGTGGAGCATAATTTTCAGGAAGAATTCTAAGGAAGATAGTCTGTAATTGTGAAAATACTGGATGTTCAGCATGGTGTAGCTTCTTTTTGCATAAAAGGCCACTGATGAGAATTGTGTAGGATTCGAAACCGGTCTGGCTTTTTCCTGCTCCTGGGGTTTCCGTTACTGATCTTGCCTGGTCTTTACACTTTTTGAAAAAGGTAAGCTGGGCTGGGTTTCCAGCAGAGCAGAGTTGCTTCATTGGTGGTCGTGTAGGTACACTGTCTGATAGGACAGGTGAGAACTATATGCCAAAGAAGTATAATGATGTGACCCTGGACAGAGCGCATTTTGTATGCCTTCATAAAGCTAACCCCCAGATGTTGTTTCACAGTTCAATTATATAAAATTGTTGAACTGATATATATATATATATATTTATGGTCTGCGAAAGGGGGGTTGTACTGCAAAGAGTAGCGAATCCTATGCTAGCTATGTTTGAAATCCACACAACAATTTTTTAGATTGATATATGGACTAGGAAGCTACCCGCTTCCTAGCCGGTTTTTATTTACACAAGTTCCAAATTAAGCTTTTGAAATGCTGGAGCTGTGGCCGGTGGGCTGACGACCCTAAAGTGAGTGGACTCACAAGAAAGCCCATGCCTTCCCGGGTACATCAACTGCCAGGCGACAGCTCCTATGATATATGTGTGGATGTCAAAGGTGAGGGGTACCAGCGCCCTCGCCTTTGCCATCGAGAACATCGAAATCAAAGAATACCTGTATTGTATCATGTAAATGGTGGCAGACTGGGGTTGGGGGAGGGAAATTTGAAAATAGACGAAAGAACAAATTTTGCTGTGTCTTTGCTGCTTGCGAGCTTGCTGAAGAATGACTTAATTTGAACTTGGTGCTCGCAAGCAGGCTCCACACAGACAGCCAGTCAGAATAGCGCTAGGGCAGTGGCGCGCGCACTAGGGCTCATGCCCACGCACGCAACTTGCCCTTACCCTTGATAATCGTTACGTAATGCTTTCTCCCCCATAAAATAGGCTATGGTCATAGCCGTCTATATATATATATATATATATATATATATATATATATATATATATATATATATATATATATATATATATATATATATATATATATATATATACATATATATATACACACACATATACTATATATATATATGTATAAAATAAATTCCCCCATGTTTGTATCATATATTTTCATGTTAAATGGTGTTGGCCAGGTTTAATATTTTAATTTTTAATGTTTTCAGACTGAAAATTGCTAGTTAATGAAATATAGGGCTGCATAACCGTACTCTACTCTCACCTTGACACAGAGGATAACATCAAGGGTACCTTTTGTCTCTATGTCTAATTATTAAAATATTCCACAAAACAAATGAAAAATCAGTTGTAAAATCTTGTGGGTTTTTTTTCATTTAAGCATGCAGAAGCTGGCTTGTCAAAATCCTGTTCGTAAATACATATTTCAAATCCTCCCCCCAGCAACTTGCACTGAAGATGTTGTCGAGACAATGCTTTGGTGAGTTCAGTCAGTTCACCCTGCCAAGTTGAACCCAATATTGAATCACTGGCCTCATAAAGTGTAGACGGTGGGAACATTTCCAAGATTACCAGCACCCAGAGAGCTGCTGGCTGAGAGGATGGAGCTTGGAAATTATTGATATGAAAGTGATTGGGAATTTAATCCTGACAGTTATCATGATTACTGCAGTTTGAAATTATGACTAGGTCAAATGATGGGTTTGAAGTGAAAAAAAGGGAATCAATTTTATTTGGTACATGAAGCGAAATAGGCTTGAAATATTGAAGTTTAAAGTGTATTTGGAGTTTGCAAAAGGACAAGATTTGGACAAGGTCATGTCCATAAAAAGCGAGTGCCCATCAGAGGCAGTGCGTCTAATCAGTTTTTGTGCCGTAGAAAGATATTAGATGAGTTGATTGAACTTTACTAGTGATGTAGGGGATGAGGTGACGCGGAGGGTAAGAGTGGATTAAATGATAATCAGATCTGCTATAACAGGAGATGTGAATAAACCCGAGCATTGTGTCGCCAGTGATGAATGGTGCATGTGCCGGGCGCCTTTCATGAAGGCTTCAGTGTGACTGAATAGGATTGGCCTCCGTGACATCGGGAGAACCTGGAGTCACCGGAAGGTAATAGAGGACTCCGCCTGACCAGAAATAACTTGACACACACATTTAATTGGGACAAAGCAGGTGCTCGGGACAGTAACCAAATAAATTAAAAAAAAAAAAAAAAAAAAAATTGGAGTCTGCTGGAGGAAGCTGCAGTTAGGTATTTGTTGTGTTTGAGTGCTTTGCGCGAGGATTACGATGCCCATAAGGTCTGAGGCTTTTTTTTTTTAACCAAATCTACAATATCAATCCAGGAATGTGATGCCCTAGTCTTATCAAGGTTTATTCATGCTGCAGGATCTAATAGCTTGACTTCAGAGCCGGGGTCAATACTTTCGGAAACTGTCAAAGGTCACACATTGATCTTGCTGTGACATGGGGACCGCTTTCTTTGTTCTGACAATGTATTAAGGGACTACGCAACATTATTGGCTGTACCATGGCCAATATTGGACAGCTTGGGTAAGAAATTGAAGTAAAAATTACAATAACCTTGTATTTTTAAGTATCAGCTAGATCTCTGTGAAGCTAGACAGCTGCCAATTCTATACATACTCAAAAAGTGATTCGTTGACAAATGTCTGTGTGACCTTCAGTCATCATATCTGTCGAAGCATGGTGACAGTGACAAAAAACTCGTATTTTGCCAGTAGCATTACTGAGTAAAAACTTATTTGTGCCAGTGGCATTAGTGAGAAAAACCTAACATTTTGCCAGGAGCATTATTTAGCCACATTGATATTATGCCAGCTAAGTGTTGCTCAGTAATAACCTAATCATATTTTGCCAGTAGCATTCATCAATGAAAAATATTTTGCCAGTAGCATCACTCCATAAAACTTAGCTTTGCGAGTAACACTTCTTGGTTAAAACACAGTTTGTCCGTAGTATTGTTATAACTGACTATAACTATGACTATTTTGCCATTAGTATAAAAACTTAATGGTTTAAGTTAACATCATTGTAATAAACTTTCTGGATTACTCTGTTAGGACATTAAACTTAAGTTAACATCATATTATAATAAGCTTTCTGGATTACTCTGTTTGGACATTAAACTTAAGTTAACATCGTATTATAATAAGCTTTCTGGATTACTCTGTTAGGACATTAAACTTAAGTTAACACCGTTGTAATAAGCTTTCTGGATTACTCTGTTAGGACATTAAACTTAAATTAACATTGTTGTAATAAGCTTTCTGGATTGCTCTGTTAGGACATTAAACTTAAGTTAACATCGTTGTAATAAGTTTTGTGGATTACTCTGTAAGGACATTAAACTTAAGTTAACATCATTATAATAAGCTTTCTGGATTACTCTGTTAGGACATTAAACTTAAGTTAACATTGTTGTAATAAGCTTTCTGGATTACACTGTTAGGACATTAAACTTAAGCTTGGGAGGTTTTTGGCAAAATTGAAAACAGGTCACTATCTGTGCTTAAAAAGTTGATGATATCAAACGTATAAAGATGCCTTGTGTGTTCACAGGTGCATGTATTACTTCAGCTTTCAGCTGCAGCAATCTGTTTCTGAAATACTGCATGGTAAAACCAAATTATGTTTAGTCAGGATGCATTGTGCTCAGTGTAGAGTTTTATTAAAAGAGATTTCCATCGTAATTGAAGTTTCAGAAACATGACGACCTGAGGGGAATACAAGCCTCGCTCCATTGTAACAGAAACAATTTGCGTAGGTTTATATATGACGAAGTATTGAAGCAGGTTAATTGGCAGATAAATAATTGAACAATTTGCATACTTCCACTGACATGTTCAATTTGTCCTGTACAGGGACTTTATCTCAGGCACCAATCACGGGGAAGGATGATGTATGGATGGAACGTGTAAACATATGATTGAGCTTGTGAAAACAATGCAGCAGCAATCCCCTTGGGGCAAGTCAAATTTGCTACAAATTTCACTCTCCTATTACCAATCTGAATGAGAAATTCTCTCTGATAGCATATTACTTAAGCAAATTATTAATATGTATATCATTATGTGATTTGATGATTTGTAATTACCAGTGTAGTTAAGACAAAACGTCAAAATGCCATCAGGTTGAAGTATCTTACTTCAGAGTTACAAGAGGCAGCAAAGTGGTATAGACGATGTCTGATGAATGCTTGTTGTACCCACAATGCTTAGCAGCTCCATGCACCTGCACCAAGAGATACACATTGTTCTGTAATTGCAGTCACAAAAAAAAGCATAAATTGAAATGTACTTTAAAAGTTCATAAATGTGGTGAAAATTCTACTGGCCAGGCAGTTACTTGGTGGAGTATGTGTTTCGTGTACATGTGTAGACAAAGTGGAACAAAAGTACGTCAGTGAGAAGTGTGATGCTTGGTGCATGTAGTAACTGATCATGAGATACCGTGTGTCTCATTGCCACACTGTACAAAAATGGCAAAACCCTATTTCAACTCTTCAAGTGCCAAATTTTGGACTTAGTCAACAGATTTTCTTTGGAACTATAGGCATGCTGGTACCTGAATGAAAGGTCTTTTTACGAGGAATATGAATCTGAAACCCTAATGATAATTCAGACTAGTTTGACTTTAGTAGATCGACTTCAGACAGGATTGGCACTGAAAGAATTAAAATGGCTGGGCAGATTGTATCCTGTTTCATTGCTAATTTTGGCGAAAGTCAAGGTGCTGGGAATGGGCGTAATGATATGGCCTTCATATAGTCTTGGTATACTGACCTTTCGATGAAGTACCGTACAGCATGTCTGTAGTTACAGACAGCACAAGACTGGGCCAGGTCAATAGCTTTCCTTCGCATGCTATAGGCACATTAATGGCAAGATATCTTATATCTCTGTCTTGCAGAGTGAATGAACTGCATGCAAAGCAAGCCTGGGACAGCTGTTGCCTCCATAAAACCTGGCGCCGAAAAAGTTAATAACAGCATCCATGTTGCCATAAGAGTTAATAACACAGCATCCATGTTGCCATAAAAGTTAATAACAGCATCCATGTTGCCATTAAAATTAATAACACAGCATTCAAGTTGCCATAAAAGTTAAAACCACAGCATCCATGTTGCTATTAGAGTTAATAACACAGCATCCATATTCCTATAAGTTATTTTTGAAGAAAAATCTTAAATTTTTAACTTTTTTGTGCACTCAGAACAATGTGTTGGTAGCTTAAGGGTGGGGTGAACAGGGGCGATGGGGATGCATTCCAGTGACTGCGTGCAATCACATTGCTCTAGTTTTAATTATTTCTTTCATCAGTGGTGTCATTTTTTCCATCATATGGGCTTTCAAAATGCACCCATTCATTACAAAAAAATTGCATAGGTCTGCAGACATAAAATGTCACGATGTACCATTGAAATGGGTGGAAAAAAGGCCTGTCTAAAGATATATATATATATATATAGCTACACTATGAAAAAGTTCCCGTAGCTCATGGTAGTTGTGTATTTCTATGTTAAATATATGCCTATAGATCTATTAAGTTACGGCATTTAAACTCGTTTAAATAGAATTGTATGTCATTGTGATAAGGGGTCTGGTGTCTCTGTCAGTCTGGCAGAACACAACAGTCAGGGTTTACATATATATCTTCTCTCCATACACCTGTACGTTAAACATATTGTGATTTTTTTTTGTGTGTGCATTTTTGTAGAATTTGTTGACATTTTATGTGGAATTGTTAAGATATCCTGAAGGAAAGCGTGTTGTTACCAACAGTGACATTGGCAGTCAGGGTAGGGGTCTAGGTACATGTATTTATTATAAATCGCCTCAAAGCAGCCTTGTGTATACAGACGCTAGCCTGTGTTAATCGTCACAAACCACACGGTTTTTTTTGAAAATATTTCTCGAATTTATCCACAATAGACCTATTCATAGAAAATAAATAAATAAACAAACAAACATGTAAAGTCCATACAAAACATATTTCTGTTTGAAAACCTGTCTCACTACCCCCCCCCCCCCCCCCCCGCCCATGCAACAGTTAGGATTTGCATATATTTGTTTTTCATATCAGTGTACATTAAATATATATGTTTATATATATATGTCAAAATGGTCAAGTAATCAATTTTGCTGTCTGTTCAGTTTGGCCGAACAGACAATTGGTCATGTGTGGGACAATGCTTGAGTTTGCTAGATTGCACCCAAGTTTTCATGATGCTTTAGGAAATGTGAGGTAAAGTTGTCATTAGTTGATGCTTTGCAGTTTCGTGGTAGGCCTATTCTTCTAGTTTAGTGTTTAACTCATTTAAGCTGATATGTAGATCAAGCATATTTAAATTCCAGCTGTACATGTATGTGATCATTGAACTCAAATTTTGCTACATGAAGACTTTCCCGGTCAGGGCAGGTGACATAACATTGAAACGCGGTATACCACAAATACCATAAATTATGCTAAGGCAACTGAAGCTACTGCCTTGGTCAAATTTTTTAAATAAATGAAAATACGCTACATGCTAACAAATGGGAATTCATACATGTATGCACCAGATGCTAACTGCGGTCATTATTTAACAGGTGGGAAAACATGCTTTTTGTGTAGCTTTCATCCTGAAAGGCACGAGTTTTAATGGGCTTTTATGAAAAAAAAACAACCCTTAAATACTGCAGTTTTTGTAATAAAAAACAGGAATATGAAAACAGGTCTCTTTTATGCACCAAGATGCCGTTTTTAGAAAGAAAATAAGTCCTAGTGCACTGAATGAACAAGGAACTTCCCACCTGAAATGACAAATATGTATACACTATATTAACTTGAAAGCTTCGTAAAAGTTACTGCTGGCCGCTTCTTTCAAAGTTCTATTACAGACAGTATTAAAGTTCTGTTTGGACATTATGATTGTTATCCTTGATGTGCAAATAAATTTCAATGTTCTGATAAAGTGCAATTCAAATTCAAATCTAGATCTAATTTTTGCTGAAGAAAGTGAAAAATTGTATACATTTTTACCCTTAGTTTTTACCCCTCATGCAGCCTTTAGGCCGGAGGGGTATTGTCGTCACTTACACGTCTGTCCGTCCATGCTTTGTTAACGCTATACGGTACCTCCAAAAATACTCGCTTTATAGAGACCAATTTTTTATCACAGGGGGGCCATTGAGGTGCTTCAGGTGCCTATCAAAAAATTAGGTCACATATTTAGGTCACAGTACTACATTAACCCTTTCCCCCTTGAATTGACACTTGAGTCAACAACTTTCCTTGGCATGAGTTGGGCGCTAAAAAAAGTGCCCAACTCATGCCAAGGAAAGTTGTTGACCTGGGGCATGTGATCTTCATAGGGCTCATCTACAATTCTCAGTCAAAATAGTTTTTCATTATTGTTGAAATTAGTTGAAAACACTGAAGCAGACGACATTTAACCACCAGCCGGTTTTGGCCGGTTTGAGGGGGGAAAGGGTTAAAGAAAAAAAACAGCATTAACGCAATATCTGAAAAAATATTGAATGTAGCTTCATCAATTATTAATGACAGATGGTCATGAAGATGCATCAGACGCCTATTAAAAACCAGATTACATGTACTGGGTTACATATTTACATGTAGGTCACAGTGTTGCATTGAAGAAAAATAGCCTTGCCATGATATCTCTGCACAGTGCATTTGCACTAAAGCTTTGTCATTAGGTCAAACAGAAGTAACCTTGACCTACCGCAGGGGTATTGTCATCACCTACGCATCCGTCCATCTGTCTGTCCATCCGTCCAGGCCAAGGGATTTTCGGTCACTGATCGGCTTCTATTTAATTACAAGTTTAGAGAAAACTAGAATCCTCAAAATCCTATGTGATGTTGCATCTAGTTTTGTCCATACCCAGACTATGTCAATGAATTGAAACCTGTGGCTTGATAAAACAGGTGTGTATTGAACAACATCAGGGTTGACGGGTGGTCATGGTGGTGGGAGGTGGTTGGTGCGGGGTAAAAATCCTGCTTGAAGTAAGTAAGTAGGGTGGAAGGGAACCTGGCATGGGGGGTGTGGGGAACATCAGTCAAAAGCTGATGCAAGATTTTTAATCATAACGTTCCAGCTGCAGGAATCTGTAAGGTACTGGAACAAAAGTCCCATTCAGATGTCTGCCAGTACCTGGCTTATGATTGCCATGTGCCCTTTTAGAACGCCAGGTGTTGTTGGTGGACAGAACGGAAAGCTTGGCCATGGTGATTTGATTAAATGGCAGCTTACCTTCTGCAGCAAAGTAGAAATGAAACTATTTGTGTCAAGGGATGATGTTGACGGGATTATCATTAGCAGGTTGAAAGACCATCGTTGGAGTTGCGGCTTGATTTTTGTCAACAATGGAGGCAAAAAAGCCTGATCTTTGTGGCTCAGACTTGCTTCGACCTAATGATTTGATAGAAACTAGAATGTCTCTGACAGCACAGGTTGAGGAGGGGGATATCATTAGTGGTAGCACTGTGGCTGATTGGGAGCACACTTGTCAGCCAGTGTTACAGGAAATTACGCCCTGCTCCTGATGGAACAAGTATCTCTCCACCATTCTATCTCGGGCTTCACATGCCTCTCAGAGAAATACGTTTTTCTTCCTCCACATAAAATATGATGATTGTTATGTGTCTCACCTTATATCCTGAGGCAGCGGGCCACTGGACGTTTATCTACGGACATTAAGGCCAAATTGACAGTCATTCAAGGAGGAAGTAATTTATGGGTGTATGGGCCAATGGGATATACATATGGAGGGATCAGTGATGGGGCAAATCCGAAGCTTGCTGTGCAGCGGAAATAGCGTGGAGGATGAGAAAGTGGATTGTTGCTTTATATAGCCTGCATGTCGCAATGTCATATAGAGGTCATAAATCAATGCCATAATGTCATGATCAGGTCAAAGATCAATTAAGAGGATGGTTTTGTGCACACTTCCCACAGGGGGAGCCACCTCTGCAGTTTCAGTACTGATAACAAGACAGTCTGGTAACTGTTTCATTGAAAAGACATTCTGTTGTTATAACTTCCTTTTAACTCTTTAATTGCCACCTTTTGGACTGAGTCAACAGCTTGTTTTGGTGCATTTGGGCAAAATGCACTGTTGACCTGCACTTGTATATTCTATGTTACTTCAGGCGTGCTGGTACTTTTTGCAAGGAATATGGATCTAGCATCCTTATTATAATTGAGGACAGTTTGTTTTTAAGTCAGCTACATGTACGCGAATTGTACCATGAAGGTAGGGATTCCTGCAGTAGCTTTACAGCATACTGCAGCTCAATCCATGCCAGGGAGTGAGCCTTTGTCAGTGGTTTTTGCATAGCCTTGGTCAGTGAACTTGGCATTGGCCACAAAGTTAGTGCATCTGCTAGACGTGAAAAACACAGACTTAAGACAAGACAAACATGGTGGTGCTTGAATGAAAGCGTTTTTTATTAAACTCCCTTGGCCGAATTGGCTGACAGAGAATTATTGTCATCATATTTCTACATGCATGTGGCCATTCATCTGTCTATCACCCTTGCAGATGCAACAAATTCAAGTTACTATCATGAAACTTGTACAGCAGAGGCATCTCATCAGGTGGTTGTTAGAGTTCAACGTTCATCAACTGTGAGCTATTTTCAAGGACAGTAGGGGTCATCATATTTTCAGCCTTGCAGATGCAGTAACTTTTGACTAAATTCAGCAACTATCATGAAACTTGTGCTGTAGAAGCATTTCATTCAAAGCTTGGCTTACATGTAGTTCAGCACATAGGGACCTTGACCTATTTTCAAGGTCACCAGGGGTCATTCCTGGCCAAAGGGGTCTATTAGTTCATTCCAACCATTATATATATTTATGAAGAATTTGCAAATTGCAGTTTTTGTCCTAACTGTGGTCCACATAAAGGGACATAGCATAATTCTTTCCAATGGCAGCCCATAGTTCATAACTTTTAGCTGCAGTGGTGCTGGGAGTTAGAAGGAGCGTTACCGTCGATTGTAAGACCAGTCTGCACTCATCCAGCTCGATTTAAGGTGAATTCTTGGGCTGAGAACCAAGAGCATTATTTGGTGACACTGACAGGACACCTTAGCTCATACAGCAATAACCACAATATTGCCACATATTTTACAAACTGCAGGACTCAAAGCCAATACCGTAATTTGCTGGGTGGGTTATTTCTAAATCTGAAATGAATCTTAAAATAACTTACGGCACATGGATTAATGAAAAATGACATTGTAAGTGTCACAGTGGTCAGTAAGGGACACAAGCAGTATCACTGTGCCATATTGATGAGTGAGAGACGTGAGCAATGCCATTATAAGTGTCATCAGTAAGGAACACAAGTAGTGCTATTGTGTCATGGTGTTCAGTAACAGACATTAGCAGTGCCATTATAAGTGTCATAATGGTCAGTAAGAGACAGAACCAGTGCCATTGTAAGTGCAGTCACTAAGAGACAGAAGCAGTGCCATTGTGAGTGGGGTGAGTGGGTCAGTAAGAGACAGAAGCAGTGCCATTGTGAGTGGGGTGAGTGGGTCAGTAAGAGACAGAAGCAGTGCCATTGTGAGTGAGGTGAGTGGGTCAGTAAGAGACAGAAGCAGTGCCATTGTGAGTGAGTCAGTAAGAGACAGAAGCAGTGCCATTGTTCAATAAGAGATACAAGCATGCTGTTGTAAGTGAAGTCAGTAGTGCCATTGTTATAATGAGCAGCAAGGGCCATGCATGAGCAATGCCATTATAAGTGTCATCATGCAGTAAGAAGCAAGCAGTGCCATTGTAAATGTCACAGTGATCAGTAAGAGATACAAGCAGTCCCATTGTAAGTGCAGTTATAAGTGTCTGTGTCTGTGGTTTTTACGAAAATTGCTCAGGAGATTCCTCATGCTTGGGCAGTGGGGATGTATACAGTTAGGTCATCTCAGCACAGGCTGTTTGCACTGTGTTGATGTATATGGCTAGGTCAGCTGAACAGAGGCACTGTGTTGATGTATATGGCTAGGTCAGTTGAACACAGGCTGTTCTCACTGTGTTGATGTATATGGCTAGGTCAGTTGAACACAGGCTGTTCTCACTGTGTTGATGTATATGGCTAGGTCAGCTGAACAGAAGCACTGTGTTGATGTATATGGCTAGGTCAGTTGAACACAGGCTGTTCGCACTGTGTTGATGTATATGGCTAGGTCAGCTGAACAGAGGCACTGTGTTGATGTATATGGCTAGGTCAGTTGAACACAGGCTGTTCTCACTGTGTTGATGTATATGGCTAGGTCAGCTGAACACAGGCACTGTGTTGATGTATATGGCTAGGTCAGTTGAACACAGGCTGTTCTCACTGTGTTGATGTATATGGCTAGGTCAGCTGAACACAGGCACTGTGTTGATGTATATGGCTAGGTCAGTTGAACACAGGCTGTTCTCACTGTGTTGATGTATATGGCCAGGTCAGCTGAACACAGGCTGTCTTCACTGTGGACTTGTATATGGCTAGGTCAGCTGAGGACGGACTGTTCTCACTGTGTACATGCATATGGCTAGGTCAGCTGAGCACAGGCTGTTCTCACTGTGTTCATGTATATAGCTATGTCAGCTGAACACAGGCTGTTCTCACTGTGAACATGCATATGGCTAGGTTAGCTGAGCATAGATTGTTGTCAGTTTTTTTTTTTTTTTTTGTTTTTGTTTTTTTTGTTTTTGTTTTTTTGTTGATGTTTTCCACTTGTTCAGCTATAGGTTCTGTTGTCACAGTTGCCCCCTTGTTCTGTCTTAAACTCTTACTTTGAAGAATATTTTGATGGTTTAATCTTTTCTATCAGTGGATATCATGAATAAATGCCATAATAAACAAGCAGACTAAATAGACACTTTTGACCTGCTCAGCTCATATTGCAACTTCAGGAAAATCAAATTATATGTAGTGACAGGAATTAATTTCAAAATCAACAACCTTATTAATTTGTAAGAAAAGCAAGCTTTTCAATAGAAATTTTGAACATTTGACATTTAGGTAGAAACTATTTGATATGGTAGTAGGAGTGGATGCCATAAACATGATATCCAATGGGAAATAGAGACTGGTACTAAGCATAAACTGTGTGTAAACAAGAGCGTGTATTCATCAGTATCCGAGATTTAATGGCAGTAAACAGAAACTATGGTTTAAGGAGTTGGATATGGTGATAAATTTTAACATCGTGTGGATGTATCAAAGACTACATTAATTGTCATGTACCTTTCAATTCTTCGTATTAGTATATTCCTGTTTTGGACGACTCCAAAAAATACTTAAAATGGCAGGATTTTGCTGCTGCTTTTTATTGCTTTTAGCTTATTTTTCATGAATCTCATAGAAACACAAGTTTGTTTTTCTTTTTTTTTGTTTTGTTTTGTTTTGTTTTTTTGTTTTTTGTTTTTTGTTTTTTGTTTTTTTTTTGTGTGTGTTTTTTTTGGGGTGGTGGTGGTTACACCTATGCTTTGCAAACTATCTCAACCTATATTTGACTGGTCCATGTTTCAAGAAGAGGGAAACATGAATAAATTTTTGAAACCTTCTGACAGCAAAACAGGTTGACAATTTATGGCCAGAGGTTCTGTTAGAGAGCACTTAAAGTGAAGTGCTGTGCAGAAAAATTAGGAAGGTCAGATAAAGGGCAGAAAAATAATAGCTGCTCGGAAACAGGTGGGATCCATGTGTTCAAATCATAGCCACAGGTCCATTCTGGGTCTCGGGGGAACACAACAGTATATATAATACATTCAGGTTCCATTACTTTGTCCAGATCTACAAAAATGTCGCTTGATTGTAGTGCCTCAGTTTGGCCCAGTGTTGAACTACCCAGTGGCAGGTGACTACGGTAGACATAAAAAGCGAAGTGTTTTGATTGGGTCATGCTGGGCCCTCTGTGCCAAATAGTGTTCATTTACAGCAGCGTGCTAAATCTGTTTCTTTCCTGATTCAGGTGTCCCTGATGAATGTGGATTAGCCTGAGTGACAGACAAGACTGATAAAGTTCAGCCGGTCAGGAATATTAGGAGGCAACAAGGTAAGAGTCTGTCTCTTTGCCAGAGCCATTGCTGGACATTCAGCCTGTACTGCTTGCTTTTGATGTCTACTGCCGTATTTATCCCTTTTAAGTGCCCCTCCCCCCCCCCCCACCACCACTATTTTTCTGGCATAAAAGTTCTGAAATATTAAAAATTTGCATTTTTGTGATAAATTACAACTAAAATGTTCAAATTTAGGTCTACAATTGTTACTGGCTAGGACTGGTAAACACTGCAATAACTTCCTAGTCTATCTGTAGACTCGCCCTTTTTTATCGCATGTTTTCATTGAAAAGTGTCTGCACAACACCAACTATATCCTTCGTTTTAAAAAGTGATGCAACAAAAGTTATACGCCGTTATGCTAATATGACAATATACAGTAAATATAATGGTGGTTTCATCCCTGAAGTAAAACTGATGCTGACAGTTGAAATAACAAAGTTTCACCTTCATGTGAATTTGTTTGTTTTGTTTACTCTAAATGTTAACTTATGACTCATATTGGTCATATCAAACCATCTGATATGGCTGTCTTTATTTGTTTGTGTAAAATAAAGCAGTTAAATTGCAACTTTACGATGCTAAATTGTATTACTATTTACCAGTGCTGGTATGGTAGAATAGTGTATGAAGCTTTTAAGTTTAAAAGGAGACATCCGTAAACTTTTGCTTGTTAGCGCGATACCGTCCACAGTTTTCAAGTTAGCCCAGTATAACTTTCACGACTTATAGGGTGCATGAAAATCCAGGCCGAGTTCGTTAGTGATGGTGCCATCTACATTATTATATAATATAGGGGTCAAAATGTGAAAATTTTGTGAACACTCTAGAAAAGATCTTTAGTTTTTGGCGGATCTTAACCAAATTTGGTGGGATTGTGGGGGAGGTCAAAGTTTAAGTTGCTAATGCTACTAGTGGCGCCACTTATAATTTGACAGAAATTATGAGCCAGAATGTGTTGCAAGATGTAAAATTCCATATTTGGAAAAGTAATTGTATTAGACTTGCCAAATTTATGTGATATATAGACCATGGCCAATGGTGGAATGTCATATAATATCAGTGACCTTGACTTATTTTTGTGAGGTCAACATGCCTGTTAAGTTGAAAAGTTGATTTTGTAATGGCCAGGTGTAGCTTGGATATTAATGGCAAAGAGAATTGAGCCTCCAGATCAAAATTGCACCTGATTACATACATGTAATACATAAAACTGTACTTGTTGACCTGCTTTTGGGTCCCTTTGAACCAGTAATTATGGAGTTTGGGGCTTGGCCAAGTTTATTGTTTTTCCTCAATAACTCGAAAAGTTATTACCCAATTTGAACAAACAGACTATATATAGTAAGTTGGATATTGGGCACATATTTTGAACTCAACAAATTTTTAATCCATGTTGAAGATCAAGGTCAAATGGCTAGTTTGAATTTTGGGGTCATCTCGTGAATGCGCTGCACCCCACAATTCTTGAGATGAGCCCATGTAACATTTCGGGGTTATAAAGTGTATAAAATCTTTGTCAACATCAATGTTGGTGGCGCCACCCATAGTCTTATGTAATATACAGGTCAAAATGTGAAAATCTTGTGACCACAATGCTGTCCACAGTTTTCAAGTTAGCCCAATATAACTTTCAGGACTTATAGGGGGTATAAAAGTCTAGGTTCTTGTCGATGTTTGTGGCACCACCTACAATATTATGCAATATAAGGGTCAAAATATGAAAATCTTGTGAACACTGTAGCATCTTTAATTTTTAGCAGATCTTCACCCAATTTGGTGGGATTGTGGGGGAGGTCAAAGTCTAAGTTGGTAATGATACTAGTGGTGCCACCTATAATTTGAAGGAAATTATGAGCCAAAATGTGTTTTAAGATACAAAATGCCATATCTGGAAAAGTAATTGGATTACACTTGCGTAATTTGTAGGATATATAGACAATGTCCAAAGCTAGAATGGTATATAATATCAGTGACCTTGACTTATTTTTGTGAGGTCACGATGCCTGTTAAGTTGAAAGAGGTGATTTTGTAATGGCAGGGTGTACCTTGGACATCAATGGCAATGTCAGGACAGCACCAGGCCTATTGGCCTCTTGTATTACATAATGTGAGTGACCTTGATCTTCTGTCCCAAGGTCACTGAGGACATAAAGTTAAGGACACACTCATTGTTGTCTTGGCACATACAACAATATCCATCACAGGAACTGCACAAATAAGCTATGATTACATGTGGAGCAAAGTGCCATGTGGTGGACAAACAAGGCATTAAAATCACATTAGCTTTACATGTTCAGAAGCCACCTGAGGACTGGCAACTTTGAAATGAAGAGGTGCAATATAGCCATAGTGCCAGCAGAGCATTTGGCCCATGGGCCTCTTGTTCCAACCTTTTGAATGAAAGGCAAACCTTTTTCAAACCGATTTCCAACACTTTCCAAACCATTTCAAGAACATTTCCTATTATTGCATTAAAACCCTTTTAAACACTTTCAAATCTTTCTCTAATGGTTAACAACCATTTCACACACACTTTCTCAACCTTATTGATTAAAATGTTGAAATGGCTTGCAATCGTTTCAACCATTGGAAACCCTATATCAACCTTTTCTCAACCTTTAACAAACCCTTTGTCAACCTTTTGCAAACCTTTACAAACCCCAGTACAACACTTTGCAACACAAAAAATGCATTTGGCTGGTAAGTTTTAGATGGGCTTAGCTGTATATGGGTCAATATTGCATATGCATGATTACATGAATATTCATTGTCACTTGCATAATGAAGGTATGAATACACTGTTGCAGCCTGTCAGGTGCAGGTTACCACACTGAATAGTTCTTGGTTGTCTTATGATCACACCTTGGGGAGCCATTTACCTGTAATTGTTTCAGCTTGACTATTACCTTAAGTTATCAGTCTGTTTGTGTTGTTTGGTTTGACAGATATTTTTTCCATGATTAATTTTACAAACAGAGGGCAAATCACATATTCATGCACAGTGATGTAATGCTGGCAAGCCGTGCTCGTAGCACGTGTTTCCTGGCTATGAAAGGTAAACTAAGGACAGCATCATGAAAAACTGGTCTCGCAGCAGGGCCCCTTGGCTCAATTACTAGAAGAGAGTTTGATACAGGATTAACGCGCCCCCCCCCCCCCCCCAATGTGCATATACAATTACCTCTAAAACCATAGTCTGCATAAGGCCAGGAGTCAAGTCTGTTCCAAATGCAATATTTTTCCAGAAATTTGTTTAAATACAAAATTCCATCATCATTATTATCAGCAATTAGTGTAATGTACGTGCACATTGACTTGGTACTGCAAGTGCCACCTGCTGGAGAGAGATGATATCGCTGTCCAGTACTTTTAATCCCTAGAGGAAGACATAATTCATCATCAGAGTTTGATGTAATTACCGGACAATGCAGATGTAAGGTTCAAATTGCTTTGTATGTGCCATCATGGATGTGTACAAAGGCATTGTGGGATGCTCGTACAGAGGTGATGGCTGGCGAGGGAGGCATATTATTCCCCGCACAAATTGAATGTTTTCAGTCTGAGCATGACAGTTCGAATTGCATATCAAATCTAAGGTGATATGTAGAAGGGAAATGAATCAAATGCTTCACGGAAAGATTACATAGGGGACTTGCAAGGTTGCTAGCTTGTCTAGATCATGTGATACAAAAGTCTCGTTTTTGTATTTTATCCAAGAATTTTTTTGATAATTAATTAAATGTTGGTGCATTCTGTTGTACTCTGGTAAGGACACCCTCATTCACATGCATGCTCACACACACATGTGCATGTACACACGTGCATGCGCATGCACACACACACACATGTGCACACACATTGACACAAAAGTTGATTTATCTACCGGCATGCTGTGAATCAAGGGATTAGCATTAAAACTGTCACAATGTCAAAATACATGTACTTTGGCCCCAAAGGAAGCAGGCACTACAGATAAGCTGTCAGAAGTTTATATTTCTGACATGGGACCACCAACACACACATAAAGTGTTTTTCTGATCTGTTCATCAACTGTGAGAATTTCTCAGTAGAATGTTTTTGCAGTAATGTATGAGGTAAATTTTATTTTTGTTTTTGTTTTTGTTTTTTTTTGGGGGGCTTGATCTCCATGGCTTTCAGATTGACTGATCCAGTACAGGATTGTGTAAATACTGCACTTGTGTGCCTCTGCTCAGTCACATTGTAAGGTTATCTGATGCATGACAAAGTCCATCTTTAATTTCTCTACTCTCACTGGTAACAACCCTTCATACAATGTTCCATGCATGTATCCCTTTGAATTGTCAATTAGCCCTTGTGGTTTCTCAGCTTCCATCAGGTTAATCTCACAGCATGCAACAACTGGTGGATTGTGAGCCATAAACATTCGGGGAAATGTCAGCATCAAGTGAAAACAGCAACAAAAGTAATAAAAAAGAACGTTCTGACTACCATACGCCACAGATGTCAAAATCAGATATGGCAATCAAAAGATCAAGAAATACAATTAAATTGTCTGACTTGGATGTGTGCTGGGGTAATTAGAATAATAATTATGCAATTCAGACATACAAAAGAACAAAATCAAAATTAGATTGCAGCAAAAAGGTAAAAAAAAAAAGATAGCTGCAAACAAGTGGGGATGCGGGGCTTGCTATAATTACCTGTCTAATGATATCAGTGTGGCTTTGAAAGGAATAGTAAAAGCAGAAATAAACTCGATCAAGTTCTAAGATGTATGGCAGATAAAGGAGGAGAAACACGCACGATAATGAATATTACAGGGATTACTTTTCCACCCATCAGTAACATTACGATAATCCAAATAAATTTCTTTCATGTCATTAATTATTATGCAAACTTCATTCATTATTTGCGTGTCTTCCTTCTTGGTTCATTAAAAAGTCATTGTGCACTTCCTACCTACTCCACAGCCAATTTGTGTGATTCTTTAAACATCACTCTCCCACCAAATACGGCGGAAAGAATTCGTGCAGAAAAGTAATGCTGCTTTAAGTCATCTTTTGTTCATAAGCTCATTGCATCAGACACATGGTGATGTGGATGATGTCGGCCAAGATACTACCTTGACACAGCAGTTATGTGGTTCAGCAAAAGGGATACAAAACTCTAGTCTGGGGAATCCAGTCGAGTAATGGCTGCTAATTGATACAAATTCAGCGTGACTACAAGAATGGAAGTCCTAATCCACGAGACAGTGGTCCACATGGAAATGAGGCTGATGACCAAATAAGGAAGCGATCGTTGAGGACAACAAAGGGGATCTGGCCTAGGTTAGAGGGTCATTTGTAATTAACCCCTATGGTCCTAAAGTGATTAACCCCTGGCTGTCATCTTAAAGTGCATAGCCTAAGGCAGATGGTGATCAAATAATGTCTGCTTCAAAGACTCCAACTCACCCCACCTGAGTGGGAGATTGCCTGATTGTTGGTCATAAAATCACTTAAAATTCATATTCTCCCACATGCTTATCTGCCCCCTCCATTCCTAATTAATGGAGCTCCCGGTTTTTTTATTTTTTCTTCTTTTTTTCTTTTTTTTTTTAACCAATTTTCCCAGATCTGTACCATTTCATGTGCCCTAGCAGTTCAGAGTTCTGGATATTGTTTTAATTTAGTCAAAGTGATTTGAATGTCAACAGCTTTCCTTGTCATGCACAATATCAGGTCAGCTGTTGACTCGACCTTCATATGTGGAGAGGATTAAAGTTGCCTGTCGATAATTCCATGTGCATTTAACCTTCGACTGACTACATCCTCACAGGTCTTTCTGATTGTCACCAGTTAATGAACGCCAGTGTGGAGCCCAGCTGGATGTTTAAAGTGCGCTATTGTGATCAAAGTTTGGAGGAAATCTACCACTGGGAAGAGAGTCTACATTAATATGTAAATACAGCTTATAAGCCGTATGTGACTGGAAGACAGTCTATGTTAACTTGTATAATCAGGCTGTATGTGACTGTCATCAGTTTGAGTTCTGTCCAGCTCGCCTTAAAGCACCCAGGTGCCGAGGGTTGCTTGCTTTGAAGTTTTCACTTAATTTTTGGATAGTCTGATGCTTAAATTACATGCTCCCAAAAACTCAGATGTGTGGACATAAAATTTATATGAGATAATTGATCTCAAAACTTTTGTTTACAATGAAAAGTTTAAACAGTGCCAGGCACATGGGTTTGTTTGCATGGGCATGATAGTGAACCATGTCATTGTTTGCACAGTCATTAGTCCATGACCCCTGGAAACCAATTGAGCTATTGACAAGGGTCACTCACAGGAAACCATTAGCCCTAGAGATAAGAATGAGCAAGTTCAGACTAATCACTACCATTGTTCTGATTACTTTGAAATTCTCTATTGATGTAAAAACAAATTAGCACAATCCACTTACTGGTCCCCAAATATGGAAAGCTGCATGTGAACCCACACCCAAACAAGCCAAGTAAGGTGTTCCCAAGTTAAAAAAAGTTGAGATTTAAGCCACAAAATATACTTTTGTTTAATAACAACATCACAGAGGTAAAGCTACAAGTTTATTTCACACAATAATTAAAACACAGGACAGAAGAAATGAGTATGTGTCATATTACAGCTATAAATTTAAAGAACTTTTTCTTTCAATGCAATTTTGTCAGAACTGTTTTTTGCTCAACCTCTGCAATTTGTATCTCGCTTCACAAACATATGAATTGCCCTATCACATTAAAATCAACGGATATTAAAAGAAAAATATCATATCCAGGAACGGTTCCCAGCATTTTTTTTTCTGACAACCCCTTCCGTGACTTTTGGAGCAATTTATAGAAGGAAAATGAACAACCTGTCAAATTCTATAACTTTTTTTTTATCAGGACTAACCATTGAATTTGATCCTAGACATGGATATATGTTTTAAATTTCTTCTGATTTCAACTGAAAAAAAAATTTTGGGTGACTTTTGCGTGAAAAATGTGAAAATCCTACTAAGTCAGAAAGAATGCTATAAAATCTCAAAAAATTTCAATCCTGCAAAAAAAAATTTCTATGGATACAAATCTATGAATGTGTAGTAATCAGAAAATATATAGGTTTAATGTACTTGTGAAAAAATTAAATGGGTAATATCGATCCAAAGTTGCCAGTCTCACTGCGCACTAGCTTCACAGCTTCCACCTTAATTAAATTCCCTTTGTGGTAGAAAAATTTGGATGAGAAAAATAGATGAGACATACATGTATATATAAGGGTAACTTAAAACAGATTTTGCTTCGTTTTGTTTTGTTTTTTTCACTCTGTCTCCTTGCCAAATAAAGGTTCGTGTTCTTTTCAATGTGAATATTGTAGTTGATGTACCTATTCTTGATATGTTCCTATTGTCGATTGGGTGAGCAAAAACACTGCAATTATCACTTGCTCATCTATCTTTATACAGTGTTATATGTGACATGTTGCGGATCTCTGAACTGTGAAATTTTGTGCAACGATGTCTGGCTCCGTTCCCGAGCATCTCAGTTACAAGGGTAATTGCTGGTAAACACATACATGTATGTGGGTTCCTAACGCTAAGCAAAAAGCATACTTTACGGAGAATGCACACATTTTATATTTTAATAATTGCAGAGGCCCTCGCTTTTTATATTTTTCATAAACTGATTTCATATTTACTCATACAAAAAAATTGTTTGCCCTGCTGAACCACTCCAAACTTTATCTGTGTGTGGAGTTTTCAGTTGCTATATCGAGAATAGGAACATTGTTTTTACAAGCACATCACTAGAATTGATGTGACATGTCTTGCATAGACCACCTGCGTTTGTCGAGAAAAGACAACTATGTTTAGGTTCGACCATGCAAGTACAGCTTAGAACTTGAAGTCTCTGGTTTATAATAATAATTTTCCTATCTATGGTCAGTGACATATTGTGCTGCATTTTTACAAACTGCATGGCTTAGCCTGTCGAGAACTGGTACATGGTGCATATGTTGAAATTATCGACTTCACAAAAGTATGAATACCATTGTGGGTTTGGGGGTTGACGATAAGGAAGTCAAAATTTACCCCAAAAAAGTCTTTTGTGTGCGTCCTTGTCATTTTTGAATATGAAATGTTAGCACCAGGTGTCGAGATAAAATAGATTGCAACTTGTGTAGTATGCTGGAGCGTGAGAGTATACAGCCAGGGTATATGATGTAGAATTAGCGCAACATGTCGCAAGACTCATGTCAGGAAGACATATCTAGATCAGACACTAGCATTATGTTACAATATGTCACAGTGTAATCCCTAATTATGAACTTGAGGTAGTATTTTATTTTCGTCTAGTAAAAAAAATGCAGCAGAGCGTGCCAACTTCTGGCCTCTTACACTGTCATCTATTGCTGATTAATAATTAGTCAATCTTGTTCCACTGCTGCACCAGTTACTGCTGTATGTGTCTGTTTGGACGCTCCTGTCTTGACAAATGACTGATATTTTTGGTGTACACTGCTGCATCAAGGTATATGATGTTGTGGAGAGTGGTGTTATGAACACCAGAAGCCTGGTGAGTACCCGAGTGAGTTTAAAACCGCGCCTCAAGTCAGCCCTGGCTGCCCGGCTAAACTGGTTCTTTGATTCTACATAGAGTCAATGTAATTAGCTGAAAGGCATGATTCCCATCTCACAACCTAAGCTGTGATACACACCTTGCAATATTATTGCAATTGACAATTTGTGGTAGCTACTGTGTAGCAGTGAAACAAATTGGCAAATGTTGTGGCTTGGGTTAAAAAGTAAGGTGCACCTTGGGGGAAAACGCGACGGTTTACTTGATGAGATAGGTCCCTGTATCGTGGGACCTGTCAGCAAATTTGTCATTGAAATTGGCAGGATTGATTATTAGATTATGATGAAGTGAGACTGGCTGATAGAGGTGGGAGATTGCGGTCTGTCACACGAACACCTGCCCCTTGTCCATAGGTTGTCAGTGGCAAGTGCTATGCAAGCCTGGGAAGCTACATTGTAGCTAAGGTGTCCACTGCTTCTTCATTTTGTTTGGATATTAGGGGGCTGTCATTATATACCAGAGGGGGGACCCTCGGGATATTGGGATAGGGTATCATCATAGTTTTTGTGGCCTCCATATAAAAACCAACAAGAATTTGCACCCCTATCCCCCCCCCCCAGCAAGTCTGCAGAATTTTGTGGACATCCCCCCCCCCCCAGCCTTATACTGGTTATTGTTGTAAGAGTTACAATGGGGGGGGGGGAAATTTTCATGACACCTCCCCCCCCCCCCCATGTCAGATGTCAGTCATTTTGTGACCCTTCCTATTAGGAGCATGTGGAATTTTGTACCCTCCCCTGATCCCCCACAATTGGGCATAGAAATTTTGTGACACCAACCCAACCCCGAATATCCCGAGTCCCCCCCCTCCCCGGGTAAATAATGACTGCCCCCTTAGTACATGCTACTTAGAGGCAGGGCAACTTACCTTGTAGCTGATATGTCCATTATACTCTTCATTTTGTATCAATTTTACATTCTCAGTACATACCAAGGAAGCTTACATTGTTGCTAAAATATGTGTATTGCAACTTCATTCTGTATCAATTTTAGGTTCTCCGTACACTGTGTATGAGGAAGCTGACATTGTAGCTGTAATATTTGTCTTCATTTTGTATATTGAATTTGACAAGCAGAAAATGTCCACAAAGCTTATCATTATCATGAACACCTATTGATTAATTGACACATCAAATACCAACTAAGAACATAAAAACTGACCAAATTACATACATTCAAGACACTTGACTTTGAATCAGTGCTTTTCCCATACTAAACTGTTTAATGGTCATGGGTTTTGCATTTCATGATGGGTTTAACCTGAGGGAAACACTGGCTGAAGCAGTTAACTAATATGGACAGATTTTTAAGGGCTGGATAATGGTAGAAAATTCTGACAAGACACAATTAGTTCGCATGTAAAGGTAATAAAAAGGAAAGTGACAATCAGGCAAAGGTCAAGGTCATGAGAGGTCAAGGCGGACGTGCACTCGATCAGACAAATGTGGCTAGAATAAGGGCTAGTTGTCTATCTCTTTCTCCCTCCCCCTGTCTCTGTCTGTCTGTTTGTCTCTGTCTCTGTCTCACTCTGTTTCTGTCTATGTCTGTCTCTCCCCCTCTCTATCTGTGTCCCTCTCTCAGTCTGTCTGTTTCTGTCTGTCTGTCTGTCTGTCTGTCTGTCAGCAAATGCAGCATTGTGAGCCCATCAGGTTGCAGTATGCTGTGTTTTTGAATCTGATATTGATGTTAACGGAGCACTTGTGATTGATTTCATAAAGGTCTTGCCATCCCAAGATTACTTGACATTGTCCAATTCTTGGTAAAAGACCATTAATTCCTTTCAAATGAGGAAGAAGTAATCTTTGTATCATGACATCTACGATTTACAATAGTTATTGCATCTGTTGCTGGGTATCCCTCAACATTGATGTGTCCACGCAAGTCCATGTATTCAGTTCCAGCAAATGATACATGGTTGTGGTGCAGATCGAGCCTATTTTCAGACTTTACTTGTCATAAGTAATATCTGTCACAAGATTCATGTTTCAGAAGCATTTTATTGCTGTTGTGATTCATTCATGTATTGGTTTCACAACGATCACCTGTGATTGCGAGCATTCATGCTGATTGTGATCTCAGATATTGTCGACACTTTTAGAATGTATTGACTGCCAGCCTGACAAACACTGTTAGCTCAGCTGATCTATATCACCTGAGCTTATAGCATATGGTCTGTCCAACCGTGGTACGTCTGTCCATATGGTCATCAGGAAAAGAAAATTCCGTCATGGGTGTACTTGTCTGAGGACAAGTGCCTTTTTACATGTCCTACATTAAATTTTACTTGTCCTGGACAATAGGACATAGGAAGCTTCTCAACCAGGTTGTGCTGCAGTGATTTTTGTATTTATTGTGAAATATTTTGTTTTTGGCCAAATCTCAAAAAAAAAAAAAAAAAAAAAAAAAAATTCTCCAAAACTGCTCACCCAATTGCTTCAAAATCACACACTGAAACTTCCAGGGAACCCTAATTGTTAATTTGTTCTCCAGCTGGTGATGCAAATTTTTCCAATTTTGTAATGAATTTTTGTGGTTTTTTTGCTATTTGTGACATCTTCTCCAAAACTATCATTCAGATTTTGCTGACAGACTGCAGAAATGTTACCTGTGGTTTGTTCACAAAGTTGGTGTTCTCTGGAATCCTGATTTTTAACAAATTTTCAGCACAGCTGACTTGTCAGGCAGCTGAGCTGTGGTGAGGGTCTGTCGTGTGTCATCTGTCCACTATTCACATTTTCTGTTCTCAAAAACCATCAGCCAGATTCACTTCAAACTTGGTGGGGATGTGCCTTGGGTAGGTCTCTACCAAGTTTGTTCAAATGGTTATGCTCCAGTGATTTTTGGATTTTTAAATAATTTTTTGTTCTTTTTTGGGGTAAATCTTAAAAATCCTCTCCTCGGAAACCACTCACCTAATTGTTTTATATCACACAGTCACACTCCTGGGGACTCCATGTTGTTAATTTGTACACCAGGTGGTGCTGCAATTTTTTTCTGTTTTTCAATGATTTTTTGTGTGTTTTTTTGTTGTTGTTGTTATTTTCAATTTCTTCTCCAGAACCATTACTCAGATTCTGCTGAAACTATATGGATATGTTCCTTGTGAAAAGGGCAAACAAAGTTGCTCACTAGGAGGCACTGCTGTGGACTTTTTTTATTTTCAATATTTTTTTTTCAATTTGGGTACTTGTCAGGAAATGCACCTTTCCTATTGATTACTATGTCAAACTTGGTCGGGATGTACCTTTTGATAAGTGTCCACCTATTTTTGTCCTATCCAAAGTTCACAGAACCACAAGTGTGATGAAGCTCTAGGTCAGCTGAGCATGGGCTGATCAGACTGCCCTCTTGTTCATTTTATATTAGGTACTTATCAGTACCTCCATACATTCCTGTTGTTTATTTGATGTAAATCAATAGGCATCTAATGCATTTTTGGAAAAGAAGTCCCAATTTGAAAAAAATACTATGCTTTTGGTTACAGAGTGGAATGCATGGTGGTATTGATAAGTTATGTGGTGGAACATGGTGACATTAATTTGTGAAACTTCAGAACATGGTGATTATGGAGTGGAATATAATGCCTTTTATTTCAGAGTAGAACAAGGGGTGCCGCTGGTTGGGTATGGAGTAGAATACAGTGTTATTGATGAAAGATGGAATTTGATGTCTTCAAGCACATGCGTCAAACTTGAAGGCTCACAAAATGGGGTCTAACAGCCAATATGAGTATAGATTGGAATCTTCTACCAGTACCGTCTGTTTGAAAAACTTGATCACATTCATTTAAACATCCATGATAATCAGGAATAGAGAGCCAAGTGTCATGTTATTTTCCAGCAGGAAATGACCTTGCCATAATCGTCAATTTAATAACGGCAAAGTGATTTTGAATTGGGTCCAGTAGAGAATGCTATACATGGCGTGAGTGTTGGGTGAGAGGGCCACCAAGCAAGGTAGGTGGATAGACTGGCGGCCTTGGCTTGGACTGCTTACTTCTTTGCTGATATTGATTACTAGCCACCATTTGAAGTTATGCCTGTTGAGGCATGAAGGTCTGCAGGCAATGGAACAGTTGACTTGCTACCTGAGAGAGAGAGAGAGAGAGAGAGAGAGAGAGAGAGAGAGAGAGAGAGAGAGAGAGAGAGAGAGAGAGAGAGAGAGAGAGAGAGAGAGAGAGAGAGAGAGAGAGAGAGAGAGAGAGAGAGAGAGAGAGAGAGAGAGAGAGAGAGAGAGAGAGAGAGAGAGAGAGAGAGAGAGAGAGAGAGAGAGAGAGAATTTAATCCCCAGCAACCACTTGTCTTTTTTGTGTCTGTAGTTTAAGAGCTGTTTTAAAATGTACGCATTTATCAATAGGAATCTTAAACCAGTAATCTTTGAAACTTTTTCATTATAAAGATGGCAGTGGATACATATTGGTTTTGTGCTATTCTGAACTATTTTGTGTGACCAATGGCATTCTGACCTAGCAATTGGCAGTTCCATTTACTTTTTTCAATCAGCCAAATGACACTGAGAGGGACCTTGATCCAGGCCGGACAGGAAGCGTGCACGTTACCATGAAGCAGGCCCAGGTTGCCTCATGTAGCCAACTTAATGAAAAGCCAGGTCAAATCTGCCCATTAAGGACATTTACAGACATGTACATCTACTCTGTCAGGTAGAACTGACTTCTGTACAGGTGCCTATGGGTTGGTGGGCACTCTGCCGGTGCCATGGCCAATTCCATAGGTCATTCCGTAGTCAATTAGTGGAGCACCCATTTATACAGGGCTTCAAGCAGGGCTTTATGCAATATACACATGACGTAAAAGCCAGAGAAACAAGCAGGGAAAAAAGATGCAGTCTGGTTACTTTAGAGTATTGGACAGGTCACGCTAGCATTAAGGCTTGTGTGCTCCCCAAATTAATGGGGAACTCCTATAAAAGCACACAACCTAAGGCTTTGGTCAGTGGCTTTAACCTATTGAATGGCTACCTCCCATGAAATGACACAGCATAACTGTTACTGTCTTGGACAGTATAGCTTTAACGGAATTAATGTTTAACTCCTATAAATGACACAACATACCCAAATGCCTTGGACTGTGGCTTTAACTGATGGCTAGCTCCTATAAAATGACACTGCATAAGGTAATGCCTTGGACAGTGGCTTTAATTCAATGGCTAACTCCTATAAAATGACACTACATAGCGTAATGCCGTGGACAATGGCTAGCTCCTATGATATGACACTACACAACTTAATGCCTGGAACAATGGCTTTAAGGTTAAGTTATGCCCCCCAAAACTAAGTCTACTGTCTCATGTTTTGCAACATATAGTGAAGAATAGTCACACAAATATAGGCAAAGTATACTTTTGGAAAGGTCATGATCAATGCACAAACATATTAAAATTGTAACCGTTTGATTTAAATTGTTGTATAAACAACCACTTCTTTGATCAGAAACCATAGTATGACATGGATAAACAAAAGTAGAAACAATTGCTGAATGGTTTTATCAATCTACAAACTGTTTTTAGATAATTACTGGCCACATTTGTGGCTAAAAAGGTTCCCATAGAATTGTTTATCTGTAGTTGTTTTGCAGTTAGAGTGCTTCAAAATTGCTGCTTTTGTACAGGTGGGGTTTGTGATATTTAGCCCTTCATAATTCCAAAACAAACATCAGTAAAGAAAATCTGTGGGACACATTTTTAGCCACTTTAAGAGTAATTCAGTGAAAACAGATTGCAATTTTGTTGAGCCAGTGACAAGTTATTTCCACATTTCCAAGGGCAGCTGCAGCATGACTTGCCAGGCAGTGCCAGAACCACTGACTTATGACTATAGGCATGTTGATACTTGAACGAAAGCTCTTTTCATGGAGAATTTAAATATGCAGCTGTCATCTGAAATCTAGATAAATGAACGGAAAAATCAGGGACTGGTATGGAATGAGGTAACTCAATGGCTAACTCCAATAAACTGACATTACATAACTTAACACCTTGGACATTGGCTTTAAGTTAATGGTTAACTCCTATGAAATAACACTGGATCAGTTCAGGCCGTGGGTGGTGTCTTTTTCATTGGCTTGTCTGCATTGTTCACATTTTCTAATGGGCTGTTGCTTTCTAGGCACTGCAAAAACCACTAACTTTAGATTAGGCACACTGGTATGTGAATCAGGGACAGCCTTTTTACGAGAAATCAGAATGTACATGCACCACTTGTTTGCTTCATGTGGGAACATTGTGACACATGTCGAGTGAGTGAAGGCTTGTTGTGAAGGCAATTAAAAGCTCAGGCAATCAGTAGCCAACTTCATCTGTTCTACAGACTAGCAAGGTATTGGTATCAGCTTACTGACTGGGTCTCTGTCAGACTAGAGACCAAGAGGTTGGTGTCCTTGCCTGAATAGAACACCCATAGAGAGGGAGAGGTCAAAGGTCACGTAACCTGCCGTATGGCAGCTCATCTATTCCCTACACATGGTCTTTCATGTCCGCTGTAGGCCACAGACCACAGTTATAAAACCTTCTGTTTTTTCACATTAGCATTTTTCAGTCTAAAAAAATCAGTATTTTGGTATTTTAAAATTCCGTGAACACCATTTAACAGATAAAAATGTCAGAAAAAAAATGGATGGATTTTTGTCATATAATTCCTAGCTCGTTAATTTGTGATGATTGAAGTACGAAAACACAACCGGATTTCAGCTTTATACAGGTGTATGAACTGTGCTCTTGCCAGGGTCACATCATTGTCCTTCCCCACCATCAAGTTCCCACCTGGCCTGGAAGACAATGCACCTATATGACCACCAATGAAGCAACTCTGTGATGCAGCAAACCTGACTTAGCTAACTTTATTTAAACAGAAGCTACAGCATGCTGAAAACACAGTATTTTCACAATTATGGACTATCTCCATTGGGATGCAAAACCAGCCAATCACAACTGTGGTCTGCTAACCTGTATGGCCACTTGTGAATAAGGTGAAGGGATGAAGGAAAGGGCTGAGCGCCATCAATATAGTCTGGTACCCACATTTATGACGGTTGTGGAAATGTAAAGTTTGGCTCAATCTGAGGAGTTTTAGTTTCAAGAAGAAACAGAACAAAGGAAGATGACTATTTCAAGCTGTTCACTGTCAATCCAGTTAACACTCATTGGTAAGCTGTTGATGGGTACAGTGCACCATTCTGTTTTCTGTGGAATGCTACACATGCTGGTAGAGTGGTCCCCCGCTTGTAAGGCCACCCTCAATGCAGCCAAAAAGTGGCCTTATAAGAGGGGTGGCCTCTCTTAAGGGGGACAATATAATGCAAATACCATTCTTTTTGCACAAGAATGCTGGCCTTTCAAGAGGGGTGGTCTCTAGTGAGAAGGGCCTTATAAGAGGGGGACCACTGCATATAAAAAGTCTTAGGAGAAATTTGAATCTGGAATCATTTTAGTACATCAAATGAGAATGACTTGTTACGATTAGCATGGCAGTGTTAACATTCATGAAATCTAGAGGTTTAATTCATATAGTGAAATCTGGACAGTATAACACTCAGATATCCAGCATACTCACTCATGACAAAAGCTTTCAGGGGCTGAAAGTCGAATTCATTTACTATTTGACTCAATTGTCTGACACTTAGAGATATGTTTGATACATTTTGCAGATAATGGGTGGTGTTATAACAAGGTTTCACTGTATTATATTTACTCGGTGGAAGAGAAGAAATTCTGTCATTTCCTGCATTCTCAGGTGATGAGGCTGTCTAGGTTACACTGCATGCACGTCCAACGTAAGTTCCCACAATTAGCGTGCTGATAGTGATGAGGAAGCCTTGATGCAAATGCTGCAAAAAGTTTACCTTTTTTGGGGGGGAGTTCGGGTGTTCTTTGGAAACTACATGCTTCTCTAGTTCTATTCGTATCGCAAGTTTTCTGTTAATGAGAAATTTAAGTCAAAAATCTGAGCAGACAACACGTGACATCTAGACACATCATTGAGCAGGGAGCGTGCTTAAATCATATCAAACAAGACAAACTTGTGGGCGAAGTTAGTGTGTTCTGTAAACAATTTAGATGAAAATCTGCAGACGTGAAAGAGTAATTAAGATAGAACGTGTAATCAAATTTTAAATTAAACTTGACAATATCAGAGCTATTTGAAATGAACGAGTAGGAGTTTTTTTTTTTTTAAATTGAGTCTGTTTTTCATGTTTAAGGTAATTTTTGTTGAAATGGTAACCAAAACACGATACAGCATGACAAAGGAACGTTGGCTACCAGATGAGATCATACAGTGAGTCGGGGGATGTTGATAATGGGCTGCGGCCACCGCTGCTTTCATTTGTCATGTTTCAGGAGCACCTCGATTGTCTCTGATGGCCTTTGATGTCGAAACAGTTATTGAAGCAGTGATACTTTAGCCTGCAGGCAGTGCATCTTGATCTGCCTAATATGTAGCAGAGAAAGATCAAGACTCCAATAAGAGCGTCCAAGGTGTGGATGTTATTGCATGTCATGTGTCAGCAGTCAGCCAATGATACGCTTGATACATTTTGTCCTGGCCATCTTGTCCAGCCGACCTCCATTGGCCTCTGACGCTCAGGTCACATTCCAGGCTGGACCTCAGTCCTTGTGTCCCTGCAATGGTACAATGTAACTCAGATAAAGCACCTCCCTGATACAAAGTATTACAGGAAGTAATTGAGGAGGACTTTTTTAAATAAGGGGATGGTGAAACAGAAGCAGATTTCAGAGGTTATATGTATTGCGTGGCTGTGGCAAGGAGTTATATGGACTTTGATGAAGATTGAGATGGGCTGGTGCTGAGCGGATCCTGGCGTCTTCTGGCCCCCAGGGGTTGCGGTGCCAGGAACACACCTCAGTCTGTGATCACACACACCATGTTTAACATCACACTGCCATAGGTCGTGCCCCATGACCCCCTAATTAGGCTGTGATAGAGTGGGGAACCCATTGATTGGCATTGCATGGAGCCAGTGGGTGAGGCACAGACAGACTTGCAGCTCTCACCTCACTGTCAGCCAAACTTGTGTATACATATCAAAGTCCACAAAAGAACCCCAAAGACATTCCTGGTCATGACATGTGGCTAATTCATGACACGCTCATCAGATCTTACTGAGGTAATCCCTGCCACCTTAGCAGAATGGCAAGCTCTCAAGTCCTCCATTTTGCCAGGATTTCAAGATTTGAGTACAGTAGTCCCTCCTTTGAGAGACCGCCCCTAGTGCCACCCAAAAGGTGGTCACATAAAGTAGGTGGTCCCTCAAAGGAGGCATAAATAACATGAAAAGTACTACGGAACGACCTGACAACTGTGGTCTCTCAAAGGAGGTGGTCTCACAAAGAAGTGGTCTTTCAAAGGAGGACTACTGTACAGAGAAGGGTGTACTCAATTTAAGTCAAGGATCAGGCAGTACACAGGGCTGTAGGGCACGGTGGGGTGTTTTCAATGAGTGCACTCTGCAAACCAATGATCCAATACTTTAAAATGTGTCAAATATATGTGAAACTATAACATAAAATTAAACTTACTTAGTATTAAATAGAGGATTTAATTTCAATTTATATCAAAATTTTCCATTTCTATGCTCATATTTACAGTGAGAGCATGAATTAAAACCACATGAAAGAAGAATGATCACATCAATTCTAATTCACCCCAAAATAATGTCTTCTGCTTAAAATCACAAAAAACTCCATAAGAATATACAGCACAAATTAAACTTGTAGCCACTTGGTGTTTAAGCAAAGTGGAAAGCATAAGCTGTTGTTGTGTACACAGAGTCAAAAAGACAACCTGTATGTTTTGCCATATCAAATGAGAAAAGACAGATTGCATGTTAAACTCTTGGTTTATGCTTAACTCATTCCACCCTAATGACGCCTTTTCCCGCTAATATCTAAATGTTGTCTGCTAATTGTATTTTACCAATTTTAGGGATAATTTTTTTCAAAATTTTGGATGAAACTTGAATGGAAGATAATTCCAAATTATATGGCCATGGTCAACAGCTTTCCTTGGTGCACTCTGGGCACATTGTGCCCAGAGCGTGCCAAGGAAAGCTGTTGACTCGGTCTTCTATCAGGGTGGAATGAGTTAATGTGCGAGTCAGTTACAACTACTCCAGACAGCTGACACACATCCTCAGCTCTGATACAACTTTCCTTCGGTGTTTTGCCAACATTACGATACCTGTAAATGCCTCAGACAAACTGTGGTGCAGCTCGAGTGGAAATAGACTCTCAAGTCATGTAGCAGTTGTGGTTTTTTAAGGGTAAGTGTATCCTTCAGCTGACAGGGCTACAGGTGTCTGGGGCCTGGATTCTCATAGCCTCGTTCTCGTGTACACTGTGCGCCATACCTTGGTGTCTATACGGTAATTCATTCTATCTCAGACAAGTGGTCAGTCTGCTGTTTAAAACTTACAATGAAATACTTACAGGGCAAGTTATTCTTAAGCCAAAGCCCCATTGAGTCTGGGAGAGAAACCATGCAAAACTGTAGTGATATGATGGCAGAGCTAGGCTACAGAACTGTTACGTTAAATACACATAAATCAAACTGTCAAATTTTAGGGTTATTTATTTCAGGCAATTTTATTATTTTGTAAGATATGTGTATATTTGAAGCCATGTCAAAATTTTGGGTTTTGCATGCAGAGGCCATATCATTGTTCTGTAAGGTATGCATATATTAAGCCATAATTTCAGGCTTGTGTACTCACAGGCCATATATTTGTTCAGTTTGGTGTGCATACATATTAAGCCATGTCAAATTTTAGGGTATACTAGTGGAAGCAAAACACAAAGAAAGGGTCACTTTCTCGACATTTTGCTGAGGCATGCCAAAGCAAAATTTGGTCTCTTGCTATTTCTCGGCAAAAACACAGAGAAATGGCGAGGTAAGAAATGGCAAAGAAAGGACCCTGGTGTCGCTTGGCAAAAGGGCCAAGAAACGCTGAGGTAGGAATCGGCAGGGAAAGCACCTCCACATTTCTTGGCAAAAACGTCAAGGTAGTGATGGGCAGTGAATAGACCTGTTCATACCGAGTTGTACCGAACTTTTCCCGACCATAATTAATATAGGGATGTCCAGTTTCCGCGATCGCGGAATCACGGACGGATTCGCGGAATCGGTAAAATAAAACGGAATAATACATTTCTCCAAAACTGCAACCATTTCCCGTTATTTTCAGCCATTCCAAAGCTTTATTTGAAGTAAATTCACATAAAACTCATCCTTCATGATCGTTGCCATTCCATTCTAATAAACAATGATTTACCAGAGACCTCTGGTGACAAATTTTTTACTAAAATCCGTCAAAAAATAATATTTTGCATTGCAAATTCATCTGCAAGTTGACATCAAATGCTATTTATCAGTGAGTTCAAACAGTGTTGGAAAAAATAGGTGCCGTGAGATGACTTCCCGGGCAAAAACAGCACACAAGTCACAACTGCCGGTCACACGCAAATGACAGCGTGGACACTGGAGTGGATCTGCGGTGAACTGACGCAGTCTCACGGACTGATTTCTGACACATGCAGCAATTCCCGCTATCCCATACCTTTGCATATGTGCCTGTGACTCCAAATAATTGTTGCAATAAACACAGAAATCTTTATTTTTGTATGCTGCAATATAAACAAAGCTGCCGTTTGTGTGTTCCCTCCGTAAATTCACACATGTTCACTGGGCGGAAGCCATGATGAAAAGAAAACACCGCAGCACGAGCCGTGATTGGCTCATTTTTGCATGTGACTCAATTGACCAATCGGGTGATATATTGTGCGTCAGACCACATGGCCAAAGCAGATATTTGTGTACAGTTGCAGGAAAGGTGTTGACGGTGTGCACGCTCGATTTCTGATTTGAAATATTAAAATTTTTGTTTGAATTTGATTTAAAAACACCGTTTATTGCGAGGAACTTGCCAATACTGTATACGCAAATTTACTACTATGTACTGATAGCATTCTTGGTTGGTACGCAAAGATATGGCATATGCATCCCGATTCCCATCACTCATCAGTGCATCAGAGGCAGAGAGAAAGGATCCTGAAGCCAATGCAAGTTTGCAACTATTTAATCCTTATTTAAGTTTACCCGGGATACGGACTCCTATAGTCCCAGAAATTACAATGTATTTTTCATCGTTAGTCACCCCATGCAAATAGCTTACTTTCAATTTGTATTTTTGATATTTTGCCAGTTTCACTGTCAAACAGTTGCAACTAGAATCGTAAAATTTGACATTTTTTTCGATTTTGCAAGCGGCAAATACATTTAAGGGTAAATGGTTTGTGTAGGCCTTAGCATTGTTAGAAAAAATGATGTTTATAGAAGTTTTATCAGGACAAGTGGATTTTGAAATCTACTTGCCCTGCGGACAAGTGATTTAAAAAAAAAAATTGTCGAGCCCTGAATTATGGATGAACGACCTTAAATGTTTGCCGCAGACATAAATTGTGCACCAAGCCGCAACAATGGGAGACTGTACATATAATGAACTTTGGCTTGAAAACACCAAATACAAGGACTGGGTTTTGCCTTTAAGACAGGACAAATACGGCGCAAGATGCAAGGTGTGTGCAAGTAATGTGCACTTGGGGGAAGCAGCGCTTGCTAGTATCAAACAGTATACATTGGTCCCCCTCTTGTAAGCCACCCCCCAAAGAGATGCCACTCCCTCTACAAAGGCCACTTTGCTGTGCAACAAGTATGCCATTTTCATTATATTTCCCCCTGAAGAGAGACCACCTCCATATATATATATATATATATATATATATATATATATACCCATAAAACCACGGATGATTGAGTTTAGAATTTTGGAAAAAATGGTTTGGAAAGTCCTTGAAAAAGTATGGAATTTGGGGTTTGCTATGCTGTATGAACCCTGTAAAACGGAAAAAAACGGAATGATCAATTTGAGAAAACGGAATTTTTAATTTGAGAAACGGAAAATGACAAAAAAAATCATGGAATCTGGACATCCCTATTAATAATGCATTCCATTGTTGGCCTGATTGTCCTATTATTATTATTATTATTATACATACATGTATATACATTGTATATGAAAATAACTGTTGCAGATATAAGTGTACTGTACGTTTTCATTCAGTGACATTGCATAATGTAATTTATCATATGAACTAATAGGCTATCATCATGGCAGATATCTTGGCCACAGGGATTTGTTGCACAGATAGAATATAAATGGGTCTTTTGCATCCAATGCGCACGTTAACCTTTACCTCAGCTTGTAAAAGCAACACCATAATATACATACATTCCAAGCTACATTTTGTCCATGATATTTAACAAATCTTTCTCTTTTTTTTTTTTTCGTTTCTGCCCATTCCTACCTCAGAATTTTTCGACATTTGTGCCTTTACCCGCCAATTCCCGCTTCAGTGTTTCTCTGTGTTTTTGCCAGGTGCTGAGAACAATATTCCACCTTGGCATTTCTTGGCAAAGGACACTGAGAGTGGGCTCATATTCTTATAGATTGCGTGCTGACCCGGTGTTTTGACTGACCATGTCTACACAAGTCCTCATTATCTTGTGACAAGCTATGTGACACCTCCATCTTGTGGTAATGTTCCGTTAATTAGTCTATGCTATACTTCTCTTTTCTTTCCGACTACTTGCTTAAAACCGTCCTTGGCATTTCAGGCCTGTAGCCAGCATAAGATAGATGATGGAGGCAGTAGCCTTGTCCACAATTTTCCTCTTTTTTTTTTTTTCCCAGATACCCTTGGAATGCATGCTTTAGTACCTATGATTCAAAATTGTTTGGCGGAGCATGCCCCAATTAGGCTGTGTTTCGCCTGTCCATTTCAGGACCCTGGCTATGGCCCAGCATTTGTGGACAGTTGTTCTAGACATGTACCCTGACTGTTGCAGACAGTTGATATGCCCACCGCAACGAAGTGGGGGGGGGGGGGGGGAGGGTATACTGGTTTCACCATGTCCGTCCATCTGCCTGTCCCTCTGTCCATCTGTGGACATAATTTTGTCCAAACTCCATCGCCTTCAATAGTGCTCCAATCCTCTCCACACTTTGTATGGTTATTCTCTGTCACAAAAAGGTGTGTCATGAAACTACGATGGCCTTCAGTTATATAGGTCAAGGTCACAGCAGGCACCTGTAGACATAATCTTGTTTGGACTTTAATTCCTTCATTAATGCAGGGATCTTCTTGAAACTTTGTATGGTTATTCTCTTTTACTTAAGGGTGTGTCATGAAGCAACAGTGACCTTGAGCTATGTAGGTCAAGGTCACAGCAGGTATCTGTAGACATAATCTTGTCCGTACTCTTAACTCCTGCATTATTGCATGGATCTTCTTCAAACTTTGTATGGTAATTCTCGTTTACTAAAGGGTGTGTCATGGAGCAACAGTGACCTTGAGCTATGTAGGTCAAGGTCGCAGCAAGCATCTGTCGGTAGACCTGTAGTCATAATAATGTCTAACTCCTTCATTGAAGGGGGTTATGAATATTTTCTATCACTAAAGGGTGTGCCATGAAGCAACAGTGACCTTGAGCTATATAGGCCAAGGTCACAGCAGGCTTCTTTATAAAGGTGTATCATGAAGTAACAGTGAGTTGACGCACAATGTACTCGCATGATGCACAGGGGGGGGGGGGGGGGGGAGATCATGTATGCCTTTCGCCTTTCCACTACTGCTTCTAATTGTAGACTGGTACCCTGGCTGCTAGTGATTTATTTTTCCTGTACCTGTATCCAATCATAGAATCACCGATTGGTATGTGGTCATATCTGTTCATAGTTACCTGCCATGGAGTCCATTCTCTGCTGCAAATCCTTCCCTTCCAGACTAATGGGCTTCCATCCTTTCTTCATTTCTGTTGCTTACATTTTCTCCTTCCTTTTTCTTACCCACATCCATGTTCCGACTGTGACCGTTTGAGCATTAATTGTCAGGAATACAAGTGCACTATGGGCTTTTTGTTTTGAGAGCAGTGGATTTGGGGAGAAATGTCCTGGACTGCCCTTTATTGGTAGATGTATACACACACGCTATTACCAAGGAAAGAAAAACACTTCAAGTTCCTATTACCAAGGAAAGAAGAAAAACACTTCAAGCTGGCTTAAGCAGGAGCATATTAAACAAATGGGTAAATGCAAGTGGCGCAGTCCCCATTGACCAATAACTGAACTATGTACAGGCATGCACGGAAGCCCCTACATTAACCTGAGGCACCTAATACTGAAACCCCTGTGTTAACCCTGAGGGACCTAATACTGAAACCCCTGTGTTAACCCTGAGAGACCTAATACTGAAACCCCTGCGTTAACCCTGAGGGACCTAATACTGAAACCCCTGCGTTAACCCTGAGAGACCTAATACTGGAACCCTTGCGTTAACCCTGAGGCACCTAATACTAAAACTCCTACATTAACCCTGAGGGACCTAATACTGAAACCCCTACATTAACCCTGAGAGACCTAATACTGAAACCCCTGCGTTAACCTTGAGGCACCTAATACTGAAACCCCTGCGTTAACCCTGAGGCACCTAATTTTTGAAACCCCTGCGTTAACCTTGAGGCACCTAATACTGAAACCCCTGCATTAACCCTGAGGAACCTGATGCTATTGTATCAGTGTGCAACTCTTCCCATTTAAAAATTACCAACAAGTGTTGGATGTGGTCAATACTGTCAGCTTCTGTTGTCATTCAAAACATGAAATCAGTGGACAAATTAACTTTCCTTGGTCCAGTCAGGGCATATTGCACCCAAAGTTGACCAAGGAAAACTGTTGTTTCAGTGCCCAGAGGTCACCTGATAGACCAGGTAACTTGGACCAACGCTTTTACACCTACGCCAGCAGTTGTGGTGTTAACATGCGCTGGTGGTGGATATCTGTATGTGTGTTTGGTGGGTTGAAATAAGTGCAGTGATGTCAGAAACAATTCCAATTTTTATTAAGTTTCACACTTAGATACCATTTTTGATGTCAGAACCATTCACAGTTCAAACATGCATGTGCATCAGAAAGACATTCTTAATTAACCCATTCCCCCTTAAACTGGCCAAAACCGGCTGATGGTCAAGTTCTGCTTCAGTGTTTACAACTAGTTTCAGCAGTAATGAAAAACAATTTGACTGAGAATTGCAGATCAGACTAATCCATGTAACATGACAAAGGTCAACAGCTTTCCTTGGCATGGGTTTAGTGCCCAACCCATGCCAAGGAAAGCTGTTGACTCAGTGTTGAATCAAAGGAGACAGGGTTAAACTATGTCTAGCTAGAGTTAAAAGACAAATCAGGAATAGACATGATAAAGACAGAAATTGTTCTTTGTGTCATGATGATTAAAAAATACTCAATAAGATGTGGAAGATAAGGT